>CM038678.1:667918962-668518962 GCA_021605205.1 Aegilops longissima
TAAAGTAAAGCAATTATAGGCGCTTGCATTTCATACAATAAAGCGACAACCATATGGCTCCTGCCAGCTGTCGATAACTTCGTTACAAAACATGATCATCTCATACAATAAAATAGCATCACGTCTTGACCATATCACATCACAACATGCCCTGCAAAAACAAGTTAGACGTCCTCTACTTTGTTGTTGCAAATTTTACATGGCTGCTACGGGCTGAGCAAGAACCGTTCTTACCTACACAACAAAACCACAATGATAGTTCGTCAAGTTAGTGATGTTTTAACCTTCGCAAGGACCGGGCGTAGCCATACTCGATTTAACTAAAGTTGGAGAAACAGACACCCGCCAGCCACCTGTGTGCAAAGCACGTCGGTAGAACCAGTCTCGCGCAAGTGTACGCGTAATGTCAGTCCGGGCCGCTTCATCCAACAGTATCGCCGCACCAAAGTATGACATGCTGGTAAGCAGTATGACTTGTATCGCCCACAACTCACTTGTGTTATACTCGTGCATATAACATCTACACATAAAACCTGGCTCGGATGCCACTGTTGGGGAACGTAGTAATTTCAAAAAAATTCCGACGCACACGCAAGATCATGGTGATGCATAGCAACGAGAGAGGAGAGTGTTGTCCACGTACCCTCGTAGACCGATAGCGGAAGCGTTAGAACAAAGCAGTTGATGTAGTCGTACGTCTTCACGGCCCGACCAATCAAGCACCGAAACTACGGCACCTCCGAGTTTTAGCACACGTTCAGCTCGATGACGATCCCCGTACTCCGATCCAGCAAAATGTCAGGGAAGAGTTCCGTCAGCACGACAGCGTGGTGACAATCTTGATGTTCTATCGTCGCAGGGCTTTGGAGGTGCGGCCGGCCAAGGGGAGAGGCGCGCCGGAGGAGTCCTACTCCTACCGGGAGTAAGACTCCCCCCTTTTCCATGTTGGACTAGGAGAGAGAGGGGGAAGAGGTGGAGGGGGAAGGAAAGGGGCGCCGCCTTCTCCTTGTCCTATTCGGATCGGGGAGGACGCGGCCCTGCCCCGCGCCTCCTCTCCTCTCTTCCACCAAGGCCCACTAAGGCCCATTAAGTTCTTGGGTTCCGTAACCTCCTCGACATCTCGGAAAAGTCCCGATTTCACCCGGAACACTTCCGATATCCAAACATAGGCTTCCAATATATCAATCTTTATGTCTCGACCATTTCGAGACTCCTCGTCATGTCCGTGACCACATCCGGGACTCCGAACTCCTTCGGTACATCAAAACACATAAACTCATAATATAACTGTCATCGAAACCTTAAGCGTGCGGACCCTACGGGTTCGAGAATTATGTAGACATGACCTAGAACTGTTTCCGGTCAATAAACAATAGCGGAACCTGGATGCTCATATTGGCTCCTACATATTCTACGAAAATCTTTATCAGCCAAACCACATAACAACATACGTTGTTCCCTTTATCATCGGTATGTTACTTGCCCGAGATTCGATCGTCAGTATCCAATACCTAGTTCAATCTCGCTATCGCAAGTCTCTTTACTCGTTACGTAATGCATCATTCCGAATTAACTCATTATCTACATTGCTTGCAAGGCTTATAGTGATGTGCATTACCGAGAGGGCCAGAGATACCTCTCCGACAATCGGAGTGACAAAACCTAATCTCGAAATACGCTAACTCAACATGTACCTTTGGAGACACCTGAGAGCTCCTTTATAATCACCCACACGCTTGGATGTTTGGTAGCACACAAAGTGTTCCTCCGGTAAACGGGAGTTGCATAATCTCACAGTTATAGGAACTTGTATAAGTCATGAAGAAAGCAATAGCAACACACTAAACGATCAAGTGCTAAGCTAACGGAATGGGTCAAGTCAATCACATCATTCTCCTAATGATGTGATCTCGTTAATCAAATGACAACACATGTCTATGGTTAGGAAACATAACCATCTTTGATTAATGAGCTAGTCAAGTAGAGGCATACTAGTGACAATATGTTTGTCTATGTATTCACACATATATCATGTTTCCGGTTAATACAATTCTAGCATGAATAATAAACATTTATCATGATATGAGGAAATAAATAATAACTTTATTATTGCCTCTAGGGCATATTTCCTTCAGTTACACTGGGCTTCCTACGAGCCGTAGAAACAATGGACCTTCTATGGTCCATAGAAACAATGGGCCTTCTACGGGTCGTAGAAACAATGGGCCTTCTACGGGCCGTATCATCAATGGGCCTTAGACGGGCGGTATGATCGACACAAACATGGGCCAAAAACAGATCAAGATTATGGCCAGAACGGGCTAGAGTTGGAGTTGTCCGTTCATGGGCCGACCATAACGGGCCGTCGTTAATAGGCCGTATTTGATGACGCTATGAAAACAGCCCAACGTATTAATGGGCCACAAATGGGCCGACTGTAACCACGGGCTGAATTTGGCCCACAAGCAGAAAATGGCAGTAACGGGCTTTAAGTAACCGAATGCTGGAAATGAGCCCAAGAATAAACGGGCCCTGAGAAGGCCGAAAGATAACATGGGCTGCAAATGGCCCAATGGGTTAATGGGCCGTTAATGGGTATAAAGTGATACACTGTTAGAGTTGGTGAGGTCGAAATTCATGATCATGCTGGCAAAGAGGGGGTCCTCTTCAATACTTACAAGGATCGTTTGGGTTCTTCTAAACCCACCAGTATGAAGTTTGACCTATCTAGGATCATCCGCAGTATTGAAGGGTTGGCCCAACTGAGTACGCCCTTCTCAACTGATGAAATCGATGCTGTTGTTAAGGAAATGCCAAATGACAGAGCCCCCGGCCCGGATGGTTTTAATGGTTGTTTCTTAAGAAATGTTGGCAAATCATCAAGTCAGACTTTTATGACCTCTGTCACGCGTTCCATGCTGGTGGTCTTGACATCACTAGCATTAGTGAGGGGTTTATCACCCTCATTCCTAAAATTTCCTCTCCGGAAACGGCTAATGATTTCAGACCCATTACCCTACTGAACTGTTGTCTGAAAATCATTACTAAGATTTTGGCGAACAAGCTGCAGAGTGTCATCTTAAAAATCATACACAGGAATCAAGATGGATTTATTATGGCCGGACTATCCAAGATTGTCTTGCATGGTCGTATGAATATATCCATCAATGCCACTGTCCCGAGGGAGATTATACTGCTTAAGCTTGATTTCGCCAAGGCCTTTGATACTATTGAACACGCCCCATGTTGGAAATTATGAGACGATGGGTTTTGATGACATGTGGCTAGGTTGGATGGAAACGATTTTTGGCTCTGGAGTTTCGTCGGTCCTTTTAAATGGTGTTCCTGGTCGGAAATTCAAGTGCAAATGTGGCGCGTCGTGGTGATCCTCTTCGCCATTGATTTTTGTCCTCGCGCCGATTTGCTCCAAGTTGCGATCAATGACGCTTACGCCAAGGTCTGCTGGAGCTCCCCATCCCTCGTGAGAATGCAGTGACTTCCTGGTGCAATACCGACGACACAATCCTCGATTATGCAAGCGTTGTCCTACAGGTAGCCCGCATGAAACTTATCTTGGAGGATTATGCGGCCTCGATAGGGCTCAAGATCAACTTTCATAAATCCACCCTCATACCCATTAATGTCGCACCAACCGCATGTGGCGGGTTGGCAGGGTGTTCGCTGTTCGCTGGCACCCTACCATTCACTTATCTCGGTCTCCCCATGGGGACGACGAGGTCAACCGCTCTCTACCTCATGCCATTGGTACATTCTGCTGAGATGAAAACTTCCACCGCCGTAGCACTCATGTCGTCGGGGCCAAGCTGATGTCGTGAATTCGGTGATCACCTCCATGCTAATTTACGCAATGTGCACGATCGATCGCACCCTAAAGTGGTTGAGCACCTTGACAAATTACGCCGACATCGCCCGGGCAAAAAATTCTGATGATGGGATCAAAGCCAACTCCCTTGCTGCTCGGGAGCTTGTCTCGTCAATCAAACGGTGTGGCGGCCTTGGTGTTATCGATATCAAAATGCAAATGCCGCGCCCTTCTAAAGTACCTGCTCAAGTTCTACAATCGTGAGGATGTGCCCTGGGTTCAACTAGTATGGGAGGCTTACTATCCAACAAGGTGCCGACGCCACCGAACCTGTGGGTTCGCTCGTGGAAAGACGAATGCAGCTCAATGGGACCTTCCGAGGGGTCACCAAAGTCATCCCCGGGACGGTTGCAGCTCTCTGCTTTGGAAGGATGTCCGTTTATCGACACCGCTCCACATCGATGGACACGCATCCGCGAAGCTTTTCTTTTGCTCTAAACGAGGATGACTCCATTGCCAAGGTTCTCGTGTCCATCGATCCGACCACGATCTTCAATCTACCTCTCTCAATCCAGGCTAGGAGGAGGTCAGAGAAACCAACAAGGGTCCTTGCATGTCACCGAAACCGACTCGCCTGACGCTTGGGTTCTGTGGACCTAGGACGATATTCGCCAAAGAAATACTACAACCACTGTTTGGGCAGGTGAAAGCTGATGAGGCCTTTGGATGGCTATGGAAATCCAAATGCCCGATCAAATTTAAGATGTTTGGATGGCTGCTTATGGTTGATCGTTTGAACACCAGGAACATGCTGAGGCGACGACACTTTGCTGTGGCCGGGGGTAACTACGCTTGCATGCTCTGCCAAAACCCACCCGAGGAGACTGTGGAACATCTCTTCTTCGAGTGCCCTTTGCCCAACAATGTTGGAGTAAGGTTGGTCTGACCTGGCCAGGAGGAACTAATCGTTAGCCATCTTGCATGGCGGAGAGAAACTTGGCATCGGCCGCTCTTTATGGATATCTTCCTACTTGCTGCTTGGAGCCTGTGGATGGAAAGAAACAACCAACATTTCAGGGGGATCCAGCACTCGTTCGTCGCATGGTTAGCTAGGTTCAAACATTTGTTGGATTTGGTGGTTCATAACTGCCCTGAGAAGGTTCATCCTTTTCTTTCTGATTTTATTGTAAATTTGGACCGCTAGTCTTGACTCTGATCCCCATGTGGCCGGGGGGCCTAAAACCCACTGTAACATTCTTGTAATTGTTATGTGGTGAGTAATACAAAGTCAGTGGGAGCCTCTCCCACTATCACTAATTCTTCAAAAAAAAGTGATACACTGTTCATTACGGGCCAGTTTCACCACGGGCCGTTAATGGGCCAAGAGTTACAAAGGGCCTCATCTGGGCAGAAAGACGTCATGGGCCATACATGGGCCGGAACTTAAAATGGGATGGAATCATATTGGACGGCCCAGATGACGCTACTAGGCCTAATTTGGATAGGTCGTAACGGGCCCTGGGTTAGCGGGCCGTAAATGGGCTATATGCGAACAAGCCGTTAATAGGCTTTCCATCGGCCGGTCCGCCACCTTTTGACCAAGTCAAACGGGCCGGCCTTTTCACAGGAATGGGCCTCTGTTGGGCCGTGCCACGTGTCGACATATCATAGGCACCTTCTGTCAAATGAGTGGATGACATCTGTCCCAACGGTGAGCCGACACGTGTTTCCTCCAGCCAATGATGATTTTACACGTGGAAAATCCCCATTGGTCGGGGCTTTTAGCGGGTTATCGGATCCAAAACCGGACCCGATAGCTTAACGGTGTTGTGTTACGGTGGATGCCACGTGTCGGTCACCCTTGACGAAAGCACTTCCGTGATGCGCGATTTATCGTCATGGAAGTGGACACTTCCGTGATGATAATTTTGGTAATGTCATGGAACACTTCTACGACAGCACATGTATGACTATCTTGATTCTGTCATAAAATTGTCATGGATGTACATGCATGACAAAAAATGCGACCTACTGTGACAAACACGTATCATCACGGAAGTATATTTTTTTGTAGTGTACTATGTTTGTTTTCAGGCCGAAAACATTACGGCAGGGTTGAGCGGGGGAGGGGGCAAGACAGAGCAAAAAGATTAAAAAGAGCTGATGCACTGTTGCTACCCTAACAAAGCAGGTGCAATTCTTCTCGGAAAGAAGGTGTGTCGTTGACACCCACACGTCACATACCCCACAGTAGGCATACTAACAAGTTCACACACAAGTACAACAGAAAAGGTAAACATTCGTATCAAACTCAGGTTCACAGGACACGTTCATATTCATAGCCAACATTCACTATCAACAACTCAAAAGATTCATATATACACAAGTTCAGCATGTCTATGGATCCAAATGATAGATAGATCACACAACAATATTCATAGATAATTCACAAAAAGATTAAGATATACACATGTTTAGTACGTTTATGCATCCAAATGATTGTGATCACAACCAATATGATCCATGGACGAACTTTAATTACCTAGGGTACAGACTGGTAAATGGTGTTCAGTCGGAGGTACTTCTTGCTAAAATTAATGCTTGTACGAGTAAACTTTCGAGTACATAAGAGGCAGCAAGCATAATCTGAACTTTGCTTGTAGGTTTATCATCAATAGTGGCCTCGCGTCGAGGGAAGTTTGAGCAACTTGGCCACTACTTTCATCCAACTAGTTTATCGGCTCATCTTGCTCCTCAGAGCTCACCAAAATTCTACATTGCGCATCGGTAAATGGTGTTCAACGGAGGTACTTCTTGCTAAAATTAATGCTTGTACGAGTAAACATTCGAGTACATAAGAGGCAGCACAGAAAATCTGGACTTTGCTTGTAGGTTTATCCTCAAATAGTGGCCTCGTGCAGAGGGAGGTTTGAGCAACTTGGCCACTACTATCATCCAACTAGTTTACTGGCTCATCTTGGTCCTGTAGCTCGCCAAAATTCTACATTGCAGACGAGAAAGGAGGCGGTTGAGGAAATGAACCACCCAAATTTTTTGTGCAGTTCAACTGAAATGGAGCATCCCTGGCGTGCAGACTGATTAAGTGCCAGATGAATATACGTTCATCCAACTTGTTTGGAATCTTTAGACTCCATGCCATATAGTTCGCTACCATATCTGCCGATAACCAAAAGGCACAAGTTGGGACCAAAGACTGGACTGCATTTTTATGGGCTATGCGTCCAGCAATATTTTGGGTGTTCACTCTCCTAATACTTGGAGTTTGACAACTTGTTGACGCCTGTTGATACTCGAATGAATATAGGCACTTCTTCTTGTCAACATCGATGCTTGTCTGAGTGAACATTGGAGTACATAGCAGCAGCATAAGTACTTGTCCATCTGATCTTTTGTGCAGTTCTACAGAAATCACCCAATGTAATGATTTGCCTGCGAGTTCAGGCTCCAAGTTACTCTGAGGGAGTCCTGGATTAGGGGGTGTCCGGATAGCCGGACTATAGCCTTTGGCCGGACTCCTGGACTATGAAGATACAAGATTGAAGACTTCGTCCCGTGTCCGGATGGGACTTTCCTTGGCGTGGAAGGCAAGCTTGGCGATACGGATATGTAGATCTCCTACCATTGTAACCGACTCAGGTAACCCTAACCTCTTCGGTGCCTATATAAACTGGAGGGTTTTAGTCCGTAGGACGAACAACAATCATACCATAGGCTAGCTTCTAGGGTTTAGCCACTCTAATCTCGTGATAGATCTACTCTTGTACTACCCATATCATCAATATTAATCAAGCAGGAGTAGGGTTTTACCTCCATCGAGAGGGCTCGAACCTGGGTAAAAACATTGTGTCCCTTGTCTCCTATTACCATCCGCCTAGACGCTGATTCGGGACCCCCTACCCGAGATCCGCCCGTTTTGACACCGACATTGGTGCTTTCATTGAGAGTTCCTCCGTGTCGCCATCTTTAGGCCCGATGGCTCCTCCGATCATCAACAACGATGCGCCCAAGGTGAGACTTTTCTCCCGGACAGATCTACGATTCGGGCGGCTTTGCATGCGGGCCAATTCGCTGGCCATCCTGGAGCAGATTAAGCTACGCCCGCCACCTGTCAGATTGGAAGTTTGAACTACACGGCCGACGCTCGCGGAGACTTGATCTTTGATGGGTTCGAGCCACATCCAAGCACGCCGCACTGTCACGAGGGGCATGATCTAGCTTTGCCGCCGAACAGTGTTCTAGAGGCCGCACCAGTGTCCGCTTCGACCTTCAGCTCGGAGCCGACTGCGCCAATCGAGGACGGGTGGCTGGACACCGCCTCGAGGGCTGCGATCTCTATGGCGATTGAGCCGTACACCTACCCCGTCCTTTGTGAAGCTCAGAACTCCAAGGTGCCGGACTCTCTCCGGACTCCGAGCCTTCGCGCCCGCTAATCGAATCCGATTAGCGCCGATCATGGAATTCACCGCCGCGGACATCTTTCAAAGACTCGCCTTTGGCGACATCCTGAATTCACTAAAGTCTCTCTCTTTATCGGAGAGCCTGCCGGATTATGGTCGAAGGTTGGGATGCGGACGACGAAGAAATTCAAAGCCCACCCACCACCCACTTCGTAGCCACTATCGATGATTTAACAGACATGCTCGACTTCGACCAAGACATCGACGGTATGGACGACGATGCAGAGAGGCGATTAAGAACCAGCGCCCACGTGGCAATCGGAAGGCCACCTCGCCATACGACATATACATGGTGGACATCCCAAAAGATGGGAATGGCGATGGAACAGCGGAGGATGACCCTCCAAGAAACAGCCTAAGCGCCGGCGTCGTGGCGCCGCCTAAATCCCGCCAGCAAAATGGTGATTTCGCACGGAGACAATAACACCCTGACAAGGTCAAGACAACCCCTCCAAAGAGGATTCAGCACAGAGGATGGAGAAGCCAGCCTCATGAGAGAGCGACGAAAGAGAGGTAGAGGACGATAATTACATGCCTCCTCCCAAGATGAGGCAAGCCTCGACGACGAATTAATCTGCCGTGCCCGAGGATCCCATCGAACAAGAGCGTTTCAAACGCAGGCTCATGGCCACGGCAAGCAGCCTCAAGAAAAAGCAGCAACAACTTAGAGCTGACCAAGATTTTCTAGCTGACAGATGGACTGAAGTCCTTGCGGCCGAAGAGTATGAACTCGAGCGCCCCTCCAAGAGCTACCCAAAACGCAGGCTGCTACCCCGATTAGAGGAGGAAGCACCCAAACCTACATCACCAGCGCATGACACGGCTGACCGACCACCTCGTGGCCGCGACAGATTGGCCTCTCGGCCCTCAACTCAAGCCGCACCCCGACGCCGCTCAAAAAATACCAAGGTGCGGGGAAATGCACCAGACCTGCGAGATATATTGGAGGACAAGGCAAGGCAAACAAGATCGATCTACGGATCGCGTGGGCGCCCTGCGACACGTGACGATAACTGTCACGCCGGATATGGCAACTCCGGCCGGGCCGAACACAGTAGACAAAGCTCATTTGAGCTGCGTCGTGATATAGCCTAATACAGAGGCGCCGCACACCCACTATGCTTCACAGATGAAGTGATGGATCATCAAATCCCTGAGGGTTTCAAACCCGTAAACATTGAACCATACGATGGCACAACAGATCCTGCGGTTTGGATCGAGGACTATCTCCTTCACATCCACATGGCCTGCGGTGATGATCTACACGCCATCAAATACCTCCCACTCAAGCTTAAAGGACCAGCCCAACATTGGCTTATCAGCTTGCCAGCAGAGTCAATTGGTTGTTGGGAAGACCTGGAAGCCGCATTCCTCGACAATTTCTGTGGCACATATGTGCGACCACCGACGCCGATGACCTAAGCCACATAATTCAGCAGCCAGAGGAATCGCCGAGATAATTCGACACGCTTCCTAACCAAGAAAAATCAAATCGCCGACCGTCCGGATGCAGAGGCCCTCGCAGCCTTCAAACACAACATCCACGACGAGTGGCTTGCCCGCACCTAGGACAGAAAAGCCAAATCCATGGCAGCCCTCACAACACTCATGACCCGCTTTTGCGCGGGAGAGGACAACTGGCTAGCTCATAGTAACAACATGACCAAGAGCCCTGGTAATTCGGATACCAAGGACAGCAATGGCAGGTCGCGTCGCAACAAGCACAAGTGCCGCATTAACGGCGATAATGCTGAGGATACGACAGTCAATGCCGGATTCAGAGGCTCTAAACCCCGATCAGAGGAAAAAGCCATTTAAAAGAAATACTCCGGGCCCGTCCAATTTGGACTGAATAGTCGATCGCTCATGCCAGATACACGGCACCCCCGAAAAACCAGCCAATCACACCAACAGGGATTGTTGGGTGTTCAAGCAGGCAGGCAAGTTAAACGCCGAAAACAATGACAAGGGGCTGCATAGCAATGATGAGGAGGAGCCCCGGCCACCGAACAATAGAGGACAGAAGGGCTTCCCCCCGCAAGTGCGGACGGTGAACATGATATACGCAACCCACATACCCAAAAGGGAGCGGAAGCGTGCACTAAGGGACGTATATGCGATGGAGCCGCCGCCTAAAGTTCAACCCGTGGTCTTCCCTGCCCGATCACTTTTGATCGAAGGACCACCCCACTAGCATCCGCCATGGCGGATTCGCTGCATTGGTTCTAGACCCAATAATTGACGGATTTCACCTCACTAGAGTCCTAATGGACGGTGGCAGCAGCCTGAACCTGCTTTATCAGGATACAGTGCGCAAAATGGGCATAGACCCATCAAGGATTAATACCACGAAGACGACCTTTAAAGGCGTCATACCAGGTGTAGAAGGCCAACTGTACAGGCTCAGTTACACTTGAAGTGGTCTTCGGATCCCCGGATAACTTCCGAAGCGAGGAGTTAATCTTCGACATAGTCCCGCTCATGCAGCGGTTATCAGCATCGCCGGACGAACCGCATTTGTAAAGTTCAATGCGGTGCCGCACCACGATATCTCAAGCTCAAGATGCCAGGTCCTCCAGAGTCATTACGGTCAATGGAAACATCAACGCTCTCTCCGGACGGAGGAGCATACGCGCCCTCGTGGCGGAAGTACAAAGCAGCCTCTTAAGGAAATTCTGAGTCCAACTGTTAAACGTCTCGACATCGCTGCGCTACCGAGTAACCTACAACAAGACCGCTTTGGCATGTTCCGAGCACGCATAGCAATGCGGCCCAAACCCCAGCCCTCGCGAAATTGCGAACCAGTATTACGCTGCATAATTACGCTATGGAAATACCATGGGCATAGGGGAGGGGCACGACCACGCATGCCCAAAATGCGGCTCAACCGCACCGGGGGCCCCGATTGTGTCATTCTTTTCTTCTTTCTTTTTACTTTCAGACTCCGCTCACGAAGCCCCGTCCGCAAGAGAATCGCCAACACACGATGCAACAGCCAGGAAGCGAAAGCTACGCCGAGTGTCCGGTGGTCTCTATTACGAGCAGTATACCTGTTTTACACACCATGCCGCAGCTTACCCCTCGAGGGGGACATGTCAAAAGTCCCGCCCCTTGCTTATCGTGACTATTTGTATCGCTCGCTCTTATCGCAGCCCTTGTGAATAAACAATACATAGCTTCGCCTATTATTGAATTCCCTTTTTTTATATATATATATATATATATATATATATATATATATATATATATATGTTCATTTATGACATTGTGCAACCGTACACTTTGGTACAGGCAATACACTGTGGGCTTAAGTACCCCATAACATGGTGTGATAAGTCCTAACACTTTCACTAGTGCGGCACCTTTAACTTATAGCATTATATGCATCGCTTCAATCATGTCTTGGGTCAATAGTTGGGCTTGCCTGCTCCCATGTTTTGGTACCTTATGTTCCGTTATATCGGCTAAGGTAGCGCTGGGAGAACCACTACGATTGTGCCCCGGTTGAGCTGGGTTAAGCACCTCAGTGGAGAAAGCTAAAACTGACTGTCATGATAGGGCGAGAGCCGGTCGCTGTTCGAGAGTTTCTCGAGTCCCTAAAGACTTATGCCGCTTAGAGCGAGGAGTCGGCATTGTCCGGCCTAGGCGTGGATAGCGCCCCGAACTCGGTCTTCCGAATACCAGGGGCTTCGCTGAAATTTAAAATTATAGAATTCTATGGCTAAGTCAGAGTGTTCAAGCATTATAATCCGTTTGCCTTGTTCGCTGCGTTGCGCCGCCTCAAGGACCCAAGAATGGGAACAAGAGCGCCAAGTTTATCCCGAACACCCCAAAGACTGTGGCATGGGGCTGAAGCCGACGACTCGCCATCTCTCAAATTTAATAAACGGCTGCATGAAGGTAATATTTTAAATTCAAAAGTGTTGCTTAGCGATATGAACAAGTTTTTAGCGACGGGATAACAAATGCGAGTCTACTCAAAATTACATCTTTGGAGCATTCATCCGCTATAAGGCGGGCACCCTTCAGACACCCTCATAATACATTTCAGGCTTGCGATGCTCCTTGCGCGGTGGTGGTCCGTCTGTCACAAGCTTTCGGCGTCCATCTTGCCCAAAGGCACCTAAGCACGGGCAAGGGCTCTCACGGCACCTTCGATGCGTATGAGCGCTGACGACTTCAACCCATGGACAAGCGCCCACCGGCCGCCTCACCAGCCCGAAGTAGCTCCGTGCATGGCTTCCTTTAGGCCATAGCCGAACTATGAGGTTTTCATGGCCTGTTCGCCACCTTATGAAGCTCGACCAGCTGCTTCAACTGGTCGCAATAAGCACGGTTGTCCGCCTCAAAGATATCGAGACCAGAACACCTTCTCCGTCGAGCTTCCCTCCTCGGCTCGGTAGAACGTGGCAGCATCAGACACACTGCGGGGAAGATCTGTGAATGCTCCTGGAAAGCTCCGGATTTGGGTAAGTAACTGATAATTCACTTTCACATGCTTGCTTTGCATATAGAATGCCTTACCCGCTGCTATCTTCTTTATCGCCTCAATTTCTTGGAGGGCATTTTGGGCTTCGGCCTTAGCGGCTTTGGCGCTCTCAAGGGCCGAGGCGAGCTTGGACTCTCGAGTCTTTGAGTCATGCTCCAAACTCTCGTGTTTTTCCACGAGAGCCTGGAGCTCTTTCCGCACCTCTGCCACCCGCGCCTCCTGCTTCTCTCGCTCGGTGCGCCCATGATGCATTGCTTTCGCCTTGACGCCGCCTTCTTGTGGTCGCCACCTCGCTCGTGGGCCCCGCAGATTCACGTTATTCCTGCCATCTTTTGCAACCACATCTTTTAAATACTCCCATAAGGTATTACTTACCTTCCTTGTCCTCGAGCTGCTTTTTGGCAAGTCCGAGCTCGTTCTCGGACCGCCGAGGCTCGCTTTAATGCATCAACCTCCGCAGTCTGGGCAGAGGTCAAGCGCAGCCTGCATTCCCATATTGACATACTTATGTTAGACTCTCTGCAGATATCTTTTAGATCCTCGGGCCGCTATTTCTTTCCTAACACCAAACCGAGCATCGGGGCTACCGTCTATGCGGTAATATTTTTACATATCTTAAATACATACCTCAAAGCCTGTTAGAAGGCTGGCACAGCTTCTACCAGCCCGCTTGGCGGATGAACTTCTCGGATCACCACACTCATAACAAGGCGGTGCCTCGTCGATGGAAGCGCTGTTAAGCACCTCCATCAAATCATCCGGTGCCTCCGGTTGGACGGAGGTCACTGGTGTCGCAGTCTTGCCCTTCTTACGAAGGGGTCGCCTGTCGGACTCGAACCACCGGGTTCCGCACGAGTCCGCACAGGCCAGACTTAAAGCCCTTTGGGGTTTTATCCCCTTTGCGCCCGGAGTCTGGGTGGTCGCCTTGCGGCGCCTCCAGGGCCACCTCCTCCTGGCTGGGCCCCTTTTGGGACTCCACCCCGGCGTCATCCACGGCGGGAGGAGACGAGGCGGTCAGAAGTGAGGTGCTATTCACATCTGACGAATCTAGGGAGTCGCTCGACGAAGCGTCGAGCCCGTCCTTGGGCGGGCTGCATGGTTATACTCGGCGTTAGAAGATGCTGTGTGACAAATGGAACGCCATGAGTTATTCTGGTATCCGGACACTTACGATTTCGCCAGGGGCTTGGTCCTTGGTGGCTACTCCTCTCCGCCGTCGTCGGCGTTGGTGGTGTAGTCCGGAGGGAGGGTCCTTCCTTCTGATTCTTCGCCTCCCGGTTGGGGCGGCCTTCCTTTTCTTCTCTCCCCCCGCTGGGGCAGAGGCCTCTTTTTCCTCCTCCTCGTCTTCGCGGGGGGAGTCCGCCTCGGAGTCATCAGACGATGAGTCCGACAACACCTGGCGCCGGGAACTCCTCCGAGTTCCCGTGGCCTTCTTCTTGGCCTTCTTCTCTGGCACCACGTAAGGTGCCGGAACTAGCAGCCCCGTGAATCGGGCGTCCGCTGGGTCTTCCGCAAGGGAGCGGACAATCAACCTGTCCGGACGTCTTTCGCCAGTCTCACAAAGGTGAGGGAGTTTTAGATCCCGCATAGAGTCAAACTATGAAAAAAGAGTCCCGTAAAGGGTAAAATAGCTTACCTCGCTGGCTTGATGCCGCGAGCTGAATCCGCGATCTTCGGTAGCGGATGCGGGAGCCTCGGCGCCCTTGAACAACACCTTCCACGCATCTTCGTACGTAGTGTCGAAGAGCTGGCTCAAGGTACGTAGTGTCGGAGAAGGTTGAGGTGAGATGTGCGGACTTGGGCGCTGGAGCTCGAGTGCGCGGAAATAGATAAGCAAAGGAGGAAGAAGGCGTGTGTGAAAAAGTGGATCCTTATCCCCTTATATGGACGGACAAAGCTATGCGCCCCACCGCCCGATAAAACTCGCTTATCTCCCAAGCGTCATAATCAATGGCGCGTTGGATTACCCACGCCCGTATTGATGAGAATCCGGAATAAGGGACACAATCTCCTTTGACAAGACGTGCAAGCAAACCGCCTCGCTAAACGCTGCTGAGATGGGACAAGAAAACGATTGAATAAAGGCTTGGCCGTGGTGTGATGTCACGCCGAGGAATAAGTCAGCAAATTGAACTTGTGTAAATATTATTCTCTCTACAGTGGTATGTGGAACTTATTTTTCAGAGCCGGACACTATCCTTGTGTTCAAAATCTTCTATGAAGTGTTCGGAAGAGGAACCCGCCTTGCAATGCCGAAGACAATCTGCGCGTCGGACTCGTCGTCATTGAAGCCTGGTTCAGGGGCTACTGAGGGAGTCCTGGATTAGGGGTTGTCCGGATAGCCGGACTATAGCCTTTGGCCGGACTCCTGGACTATGAAGATACAAGATTGAAGACTTCGTCCCGTGTCCGGATGGGACTTTACTTGGCGTGGAAGGCAAGCTTGGCAATACGGATATGTAGATCTCCTACCATTGTACCCGACTCTGTGTAACCCTAACCCTCTTCGGTGCCTATATAAATCGGAGGGTTTTAGTCCGTAGGACGAACAACAATCATACCATAGGCTAGCTTCTAGGTTTTAGCCTCTCTGATCTCGTGGTAGATCTACTCTTGTACTACCCATATCATCAATATTAATCAAGCAGGAGTAGGGTTTTACCTCCAACGAGAGGGCCCGAACCTGGGTAAAAACATCGTGTCCCTTGTCTCCTGTTACCATCCGCCTAGACGCACAGTTCGGGACCCTCTACCCGAGATCCGCCGGTTTTGACACCGACATACTCCTTTATGAAATCGGCAAACAGTAGCACAATACCAAATTACCAATACATATGACAAGCACAATAATCAGGATAAAGACCTGTACCAACCTGTGTGAGGTAGCATATCAATTACTATTTCCTTTGACTGGAAGCCAAGATAAGCCAAGCGACTGACAGTAAAGGAAGAATGCAAGCCCAGATTAGCGACTGATAGGAAAAGAAGGAAGCTGTGGAGGCAATGAAACACCCAAAGTTTTTGTGCAGTTCCACCAAAATCGAGCATCCCTGTTGGCACATATATTTATAGAGTGAGATTACTGTAATAGTGGGACTAGTTGATGAAACATACACTAACAAATAGAAGCACCCTCATTATCTTAATGGGTAAAGTTAGAAACATAGTAGTCTTGCTTAAAGAGAGGTATTTGTTGATTTAATCAGTGCCAATTAGCTCAACACTCAAAGCATTGCCATGTATCATAGGTTGCAAAACTTTAACGTGCAAAGATAACGGAGTTTCTCAAGATAGTTGCACGATACAAATAGAGATGACAACAAAATAATATGGATGAAGGCCTTAGGCTGGTACAAACCTGTGGAAAAAAGCTTATTCATGTAGTCCCATAAGAGATGATAAAGCACTCACTGGAATCACTCAATAGTTTATATTTTTGTGCACTTCAAATGTATGGTTTAAATCACTCTTGTTTACCAGTGCTGAGATTGTATCGAAAGATTACCAAGAACTTCTAGCAGAGTTAAAGCACTGGCTGGGATACAGTTCATTGTATGTCTTGTGTAGTTCCACTAATATGTATGATTAGCAAAACATGATCCCTGTTTGCACAAGTAGGAACAAGGTGAAACCTTCATTAGCTTGGTGAGAAAGGATAGAAAGACATTAGCATATTACTCTAACAGTAGCATCAAATTCATGATGGACAATACGCAAAACATTGCCTCATTAAACCAATGGCAATAAATTGACATGCAAAACAATAGCACTATTATGTCATGACACTAATAATATTCCCTCCCTGCTCCACCACATGATTCACCTCCATAGACAAACATACACATGTACATGATTCAGCATAAGGTGCTACTAAAGATTTGTTTAACCCCGACAGAAAAATTAGGCAGCAATAAATTAGTGGTACTTAAGTACTCCTAATTAATTAAGTGACCTTGCAGGAGAGACAGCAGAAGTGGAAGGGCTCCCTGGAGGATCGTCTCACATGTAAGGTAGACATTGCCGGAGCCCCTGAATGGCCTCGACTAAGGCCTCTGGCTTCAGCAATATCACCTTGGCACTGTTTATTATTCTTCTTCTTCCTCTTCATCCTCTGTTTCTCTTTCTCCTCACCAGTTGGTGAAACCAAGTACATGATTGGCCTTCTATTTCTGAATTGGTTTTGTCAGTGAGGGAGTACAAGTGTACTAGTAAACAATAGCATTATTTTCTCATGGGAGTCGCAAAATAGAGATGAGCACATGCATTAAATATCATTCTTACCTAAAGGGAGGTTATGGCGCAAATATGGATGATGAGGATTGGAACACATATCTCCCTTTGTGCAGTTCCACCGAAATGAATCAACTATTCCATTCTGACATTCCAGTTAAACAGCACAAAAGTCACTTCTTTTAAGAAGTGTTTTGTGCAGTGCACCAAAAGGTCACAACAGCAACCTGGTGAAACGGATATCCCTGTTTGCACAAAAAGCTACAATGGAAACAGTCAAAGTCTCAAACAATTACAAGCAAAAACATTTGGCTAAACTTGTCATGGCTTATAACAGTGGCCTGGCTTCATTTTACCAGGAGCATTAGCTTAAGAATAGCTAAATATTTGGTATAAGGGCATGGGATAGTGGGTGCACCAGCAGTCCTGCACCATGTACATAAACAGGGGCATAAAGTGGTGATTCAGAGTTTGTTGCCCCGAGAAACAAACATCCAAGAAACATATATGGGTTGGTCCCATTTTTGTTCACTCTAGCCACCTACTCCTATGTGTGGATAGAAAATCTAGTCTCGGGCATACCACTGTGTACAACGTCACCTAGAGATTTCCCTTTTCGACCAAGAGACCAGTTGGATGACCAGTCTGTACTACTTTCACCCCCTTTCCTTCCTGTTTGTACCAAGTCCGATGTACATACTAAATTCCCCCACCCCGACTTTATTTCTTGTTTGAACCAAGTACAAGATTCGACTCCATGAAGTAGCTTTACCTCTAACAATAGAAAAAAATAGGTGACGTTGGACCATCCGATCGAGAGAGGCTGAGAGGTAGAAAATGATGCACATGCAGCGACGTAGCGAGTTGGGGAAGTAGAGCTAAGGCGGTTTCAAAGGAAGATATACCTGAAGGTCGTCGGGATGTGGATAGGTGGGCGGCGCGAGGCCGGATCTTCCCACAATAGGGCAACGACGAAGGGATCGGAGGACCTCCCGCGCCGGCGCTCGACCAGAGATAACGGTGCGGCCGGCAGTGGATCTCCTCCCTCGCTGTCGACGACGGCCTAAATGCTTCCCCTCCTCCCCTTCACCGGCAGAGGGGTATATGTCCGGATCTATAACCAGCGGTGAGGATAGAAAGACAGTGTTTTTTGAAGGGACAAAGACAGTGTTACCACCCCTATCTTGTTTAGATCTAGAGAGGATGAGAGTGTGTGAATAGAGCAACCCTAGAAAGCAAGCGCGGAGGCTCCAGCCTATATATACGTAGTGGGGTAGTTTTCCTTTTTCACTCCATCAAAACAATCGTTTAAAATTGTGTACTACGTGCCAGGTCGCCTTTTTTTAGTTGTTGATTGTTTTTTGAGATAGCTACCCGCTTGTTCCAAGTGGTGTTACGGTGTGCCAGGTCGCACTTTGTATCGTTCAAGTCTGGTAAAAGTCCCTCCATTAAATGAACAACCACCCCCTCGTAAAAATTGTGAACAAGCCCACGACTAAAATTATCGGAAACGTGGGTTTCCCTAACATGCATTATTATTTATATTTTCTACTCCCTCCGTTCCTAAATATAAGTCTTTTTTATTAGCCACACCTAAGACAAGAATTTTTTTTATTAGCAGTGAAACCCACATGTCATAGACACAAAAAGTGTGGCAAGATTCCTTTAGGCAAGCCAAAGTGTGTCTAACAATTTGAGCAACTCAAGTTAGGCAAGTGTGGGAAAAATAATGTGGCAACATAAGACAAACATAGTCACAATCCAAACAGCCCTGTAATTTTTTGTGACATGCATGAGAATTTGGTTAGTTAAATTTATAGTCAAAATTTGGCAAGGTGCATCAAATCAACACATGCAAGTATCAAAAGGGAAGTCGCGGCATGCATGCATGCGTTGTACTCCCTCCGTTTCCAAATATAAGTCTTTTTAGATATGGCAACAAGTGACTTCATACGAAGCAAAATATGTCTACATACATCCGTATGTTGTAGTCCATTTGAAATGTGTAAAAAGACTTATATCGAGTGCAGTTCTTTGATGTGTCGCGTCAACTCATACAAGACCGAGAAGTTTGATTACTACAACGCCTCTCCCTCATGGATCGAGCTCCGGTGTTTGATCCGCACCTGCCTTTGGCTGCATCACAGGTGGGCCAACCACCTATTGGGCCCACCTGTCATAGACGCAAAGGCAGGAGCAGTAAGTCAATGAATCTGCGTCCCTCCCTCACGCATGAGCGTGGTGGCTTGCAGGACTAGTAGGAGCTTTCGCTACACACTATCCCTCCCGCGTGAGGTGGACGGACATGCAGCAGTGGATTCGATAAAGTAGGAGTAACATCATTGTTTGTCTTCTCGAAGAGGCAAAGAGCCAAGCACAACCCGAATGTGGCAGTTGTGAACGCACGCGTGGTGCGGTGCCTTGGAGCACGCATATAGTCAGGCTCTTGCATGAGACAAAATTGCTATTTGAGCCCACTATTGTAGTACTAGTACTTGCTAGTATAGCCCTGTAAACCGAAAAGAAGTATTTGCCTTTCTAGATATTTCAACAAGTGACTAGACTAAACCGCGTGCAGTAGTCCCTCCCTTCCAGTTTATATGGCTCAAATCTCAAATCTCATCAACCAAGGCATTTTGCGATTGGAGGAATGTATCTCGTACTTTACAAAACTACCCTAATTAAACTCATGCATTAATTACATAGTTCTCTCGTTTTCCTCTCCGCCTTGGTCGCGGTGCACAATATTGAGCACTCCTATATGACTAGCCGCTCTATCTACATGCGGGACATCAAAGCATCCGGGGCCGCGTGCCATCCACCAAATCACAGCGAGGTGCTACAGTCAAAACTCACCGGTCACCCCGGTGTGGCCATCATGACCCGTCATATCACAAAACCCACACCTTTACCAGCAGTGGTAAAGTGGCCTTGAAGTTGGACTGGACGAAGCTACCATCATTTCACTCGAAGGCTCATTGAAGCCCTTTCTCCCCTTTCTTGAAGAAAACCTCACTCCAGGCTACTCACTTCTGCAATTTTTCTTCTGTACCGACGAAGGAAAGGTGGGCGAATCAGTGATGCTGCTATATTTTCATTCCAAGAATCTTCTTTTTGTGAAGCATCGACTGATTCTCACAGCCTATTCTTTTCCCGTTTTCATTGCGATTGTGGTTTCCTTTTGATTGCTTTTTGTTTGTCAGTTCATTGATGGATCCTGGAGCACTAGGCAAAGAGTTGCCGGCGGACAACCCACTGGAGACAACGATCTCCAGGAAGCGAGCACCAACCAACGAGTTGACCATGTTGGCGGGCCAACCCATGGAGACGAAGAACTCCAAGAAACAGGCACTGGCCAAATAGTTGACGACGTTGGCGGACGAACACCTCAAAGAAAGTTGGAAGAATAGCAAGGGCCCCACCATGCCTACCCCAGAAACTCTGATGGCCACCTATGCGAGGCTCAAGGCCGAGTTTGAGGAGATAGTCGCCGTTGAGAAGCAGTATTCCCCTGGCAAGGTGATGGCCCCCATCGAGGACGAGGAGATGGCCCCCGGAGGGATGGGACCCCCCAGTGAGCTGCACAAGGTAAGAAAATAATGGCTTATTACTATAGTTGTGGTTTTTGATTATTTGCAATGTGCTTGCTACTATGTTAGGGCTGTGAAGGTGCCGGTGGACGTCCTTGATGATCCCGATGTCGCGGCCCGTCCTGTGGACAACGCCCCAGATATCATTTTTGATGTCGCGGTCCGTCCTGTTGGCATCACCCCGGAGATCGATTCCGATGCCACTGTCCATCCTGTGGACATCGCCCCAGAGATCAATTCCGATGTGGCGGTCAGTCCTATGGACATCGCCTAGAGATCGATTCCGATGTGGCGGTCAGTCCTGTGGACATCGCCCCAGAGATCGATTCCCATGCCACTGTCCGTGCTGTGGTCATTGCCCGAGAGATCGATGACAAGAAATAGTTGGTCGCGCTAATCCTTCAGGGTAGTTTGCATTGCCCTGTGTTTAATTACCAGAATGATGCGTGTTATCAAACCATCTTAGGGCTAGTGCACTAGCTTGTGTGGGCGGTACTTGCTACTTTTGTTTGATAGTGAATCATGCGAACCCTCTCCGAGTTATGGAAACAGATGTATCCTCACCAGCTTTTGATGTAATATATGGCATGCTTAGATGTAAGTTTGAACTGTTTATCATATCAGCAGGGCTTGTTTGACGATTCTTGGTGTTAGTAGGCTAGCTACTGTGCGAGCTATAGTACTTGCAAAACACTCACCGAAGAGAAATGTTGGGGCTGATGAGCTCGTGGTACGCTTATACTTATCCTTCGTTGATCGGCCAATATCCCAAGCTCAATTGTAGGCTTAGTCGACACAGATACATTCAGGCCTCATTTGGTTCACAGGGTAGGAAAATCGTAGCAAAAGTACAGAGACGTACAACAGAAAATCATAGCAGCGCAGAGACGTACTCCCTCCGTTCCAAAATAGATGACCTATAGGCGGGCTAGTTTGGCCTAGTGTTTTTTTAGGATGGCCTAGTGGGTTTCATTGATATGACGTGGTACAGTGCCATCCAGTCTTCCCGTGTGGTAGCAGTATTGCAGGTACAGTAAGTTTTCTTGAAGAAGCGGAATTCAACGAAGTCATGATGGTTCCTTCGTCCAACCAACTTACAGTGGGAAAGGTTGGGCCTGCGATACGACCGGGGTAGACCAGGATAATTTTTTCAAAAAAATAGTATCACTACTGATTTATATTTATTTTTTTATTTCTGATGAATGCTAGTGTTTCAACTCTTACGACGAAGAGTTCCAAACACGGCACGTGCTAGATGTCCCACACGTCAGCGAAAGGAGTGGGACATGAACACCGTGGTAGAGCCCAGCGCAAAAAAAAGCGTGGTAGAGCGTCTCCACTTCTTCCACTTCTGGGTCGGAGACTGTTGGGGAACGTAGTAATTTCAAAAAAATTCCTATGCACACGCAAGATCATGGTGATGCATAGCAATGAGAGGGGAGAGTGTTGTCCACGCACTGTGAGACCGAAAGCGGAAGCGTTAGCACAACGCAGTTGATGTAGTCGTACGTCTTCACGATCCGACCGATCAAGTACCGAATGCACGGCACCTCCGAGTTCAGCACACGTTCAGCCCGATGACGTCCCTCGAACTCCGATCCAGCCGAGTGTTGTGGGAGAGTTTCACAAGACGACGGCGCAGGACGATGTTGATGTTCTACCGACGCAGGGCTTCGCCTAAGCACTGCTACAGTATTATCGAGGTGGACTATGGTGGAGGGGGGCACCGCACACGGCTAAAAGATCAAACGATCAATTGTTGTTTCTTTGGGGTGCCCCCATGCCCCCGTATATAAAGGAGCAAGGGGGTGCGGCCGTCCAAGGGGAGAGGCGCGCCGGAGGAGTCCTACTCCTACCGGGAGTAGGACTCCCCCCCCCCTTTTCCATGTTGGACTAGGAGAGAGAGGGGGAAGAGGTGGAGGGGAGGAAGGAAAGGGGGGCGCCGCCCCCCTCTCCTTGTCCTATTCAGACTAGGGGGAGGGGGCGCGACCTTGCCCTGGCCTCCTCTCCTCTCTTCCACCAAGGCTCACTAAGGCCCATTAAGTTGACGGGGGGTTCCGGTAACCTCCCGGTACACCGGTAAAATCCTGATTTCACCCGGAACACTTCCGATATCCAAACATAGGCTTCCAATACATCAATCTTCATGTCTCGACCATTGCGAGACTCCTCGTCTTGTCCGTGATCACATCCGAGACCCCGAACAACCTTCGGTACATCAAAACAAATAAACTCATAATATAACTGTCATCGTAACGTTAAGCGTGCGGACCCTACGGGTTCGAGAACTATGTAGACATGACCGAGACATGTCTCAGGTCAATAACCAATAGAGGAACCTGGATGCTCATATTGGCTCCCACATATTCTATGAAGATCTTTATCGATCAGACCGCATAACAACATACGTTGTTCGCTTTGTCATCGGTATGTTACTTGCCCCAGATTCAATCGTCGGTATCTCAATACCTAGTTCAATCTCGTTACTGGCAAGTCTCTTTACTCGTACCATAATACATCATCCCGCAACTAACTCATTAGTTGCAATGCTTGCAAGGCTTAAGTGACGTGCATTACCGAGAGGGCCCAGAGATACCTCTCCGACAATCGGAGTGACAAATCCTAATCTCGAAATACGCCAAACCAACAAGCACCTTCAGAGACACCTGTAGAGCACCTTTATAATCACCCAGTTACGTTGCGACGTTTGGTTGCACACAAAGTGTTCCTCCGGTAAACGGGAGTTGCATAATCTCATAGTCATAGGAACATGTATAAGTCATGAAGAAAGCAATAGCAACATACTAAATGATCAGGTGCTAAGCTAACGAAATGGGTCATGTCAATCACATCATTCTCCTAATGATGTGATCCCGTTAATCAAATGACAATCGATGTCTATGGTTAGGAAACATAACCATCTTTGATTAACGAGCTAGTCAAGTAGAGGCATACTAGTGACACTCTGTTTGTCTATGTATTCACACATGTACTATGTTTCCGGTTAATACAATTCTAGCATGAATAATAAACATTTATCATGATATAAGGAAATAAATAATAACTTTATTATTGCCTCTAGGGCATATTTCCTTCAGTCTCCCACTTGCACTAGAGTCAATAATCTAGATTACACAGTAATGATTCTAACACCCATGGAGCCTTGGTGCTGATCATGTTTTGCCCGTCGAAGAGTCAACGGGTCTGCAACATTCAGATCAGTACGTATCTTGCAAATTTCTATGTCTCCCACCTGGACTAGATCCCGGATGGAATTGAAGCGTCTCTTGATGTGCTTGGTTCTCTTGTGAAATCTGGATTCCTTCGCCAAGGCAATTGCACCAGTATAGTCACAATAGATTTTCATTGGACCCGATGCACTAGGTATGACACCTAGATCGGATAGGAACTCCTTCATCCAGACTCCTTCATTTGCTGCTTCCGAAGCAGCTATTAACTCCGGTTCACACGTAGAACCCGCCACGACGCTTTGTTTAGAACTGCACCAACTGACAGCTCCACCGTTCAATGTAAACACGTATCCGGTTTGCGATTTAGAATTGTCCGGATCAGTGTCAAAGCTTGCATCAACGTAACCATTTCTGATGAGCACTTTGTCACCTCCATCAACGAGAAACATATCCTTAGTCCTTTTCAGGTATTTCAGGATGTTCTTGACCACTGTCCGATGATCCACTCTGGATTACTTTGGTACCTCCTGCAGACTTATAGCAAGGCACACATCAGGTCCGTGCACAACATTGCATACATGATAGAGCTTATGGCTGAAGCATAGGAACATCTTTCATTTCTCTCTATCTTCTGCAGTGGTCGGGCATTGAGTCTTACTCAACTTCACACCTTGTAACACGTGCAAGAACCCTTTCTTTGCTTGATCCATTTTGAACTTCTTCAAAACTTTGTCAAGGTATGTGCTTTGTGAAAGTCCAATTAAGCCGCCTTGATCTATCTCTATAGATCTTAATGCCCAATATGTAAGCAGCTTCACCGAGGTCTTTCATTGAAAAACTCTTATTCAAGTATCCCTTTATGCTATCCAGAAATTCTATATCATTTCCAATCAGTAATATGTCATCCACATATAATATCAGAAATGCTACAGAGCTCCCACTCACTTTCTTGTAAATACAGGCTTCTCTAAAAGTCTGTACAAAACCAAATGCTTTGATCACACTATCAAAGCGTTTATTCCAACTCCGAGAGTCTTGCACCAGTCCATAAATGGATCGCTGGAGCTTGCACACTTTGTTAGCTCCCTTTGGATAGACAAAACCTTCCGGTTGCATCATATACAACTCTTCTTCCAGAAATCCATTCAAGAATGCAGTTTTTACATCCATCTTCCAAATTTCATAATCATAAAATGCGGCAATCGCTAACATGATTTGGACAGACTTAAGCATCACTACGGGTGAGAATGTCTCATCTTAGTCAACCCCTAGAACTTGTCGAAAACCTTTCGCAACAAGTCGAGCTTTGTAGACAGTAATATTACCGTCAGCGTCAGTCTTCTTCTTGAAGATCCATTTATTCTCAATTGCTTGCCGATCCTCGGGCAAGTCAACCAAAGTCCATACTTTGTTCTCATACATGGATCCCATCTCAGATTTCATGGCTTCAAGCCATTTTGTAGAATCTGGGCTCACCATCGCTTCTTCATAGTTCGTAGGTTCATCATAATCTAGTAGCATGACTTCCAGAAAAGGATTACCGCATTCACTCAGTGCGGATCTTACTCGTTGATCTACGAGGTTCAAGAATAACTTGATCTGAAATTTCATGATCATCATCATTAACTTCCTCACTAATTGGTGTAGGTGTCACAGAAACCGGTTTCTGTGATGAACTACTTTCCAATAAGGGAGCAGGTACAGTTACCTCATCAAGTTCTAATTTCCTCCCACTCACTTCTTTCGAGAGAAACTCCTTCTCTAGAAAGGATCCATTTTTAGCAACAAATGTCTTGCCTTCGAATCTGTGATAGAAGGTGTACCCAACAGTCTCCTTTGGGTATCCTATGAAGACACATTTCTCCGATTTGGGTTCGAGCTTATCAGGTTGAAGCTTTTTCACATAAGCATCGCAGCCTCAAACTTTAAGAAACGACAACTTTGGTTTCTTGCCAAACCACAGTTCATAAGGCGTCGTCTCAACGGATTTTGACGGTGCCCTATTTAATGTGAATGTGGTCGTCTCTAAAGCATAACCCCCAAATGATAGTGGTAATTCAGTAAGAGACATCATAGATCGCACCATATCCAGTAAAGTACGATTACGACGTTCGGACACACCATTACACTGTGGTGTTCCGGGTGGCGTGAGTTACGAAACTATTCCGCATTGTTTCAAATGTAAACCAAACTCGTAACTCAAATATTCTCCTCCATGATTAGATCATAGAAACTTTATTTTCTTGTTACGATGATTTTCAACTTCACTCTAAAATTCTTTGAACTTTTCGAATGTTTCAGACTTATGCTTCATCAAGTAGATATACCCATATCTGCTCAAATCATCTGTGAAGGTGAGAAAATAACGATATCTGCCGCGAGCCTCAACATTCATCGGACCACATACATCTATATGTATGATTTCCAACAAATCTGTTGCTCTCTCCATAGTACCGGAGAACGGTGTTTTAGTCATCTTACCCATGAGGCACGGTTCGCATGTACCAAGTGATTCATAATCAAGTGGTTCCAAAAGTCCATCAGTATGGAGTTTCTTCATGCGCTTTATGCCGATATGACCTAAACGGCAGTGCCACAAATAAGTTGCACTATCATTATCAACTCTGCATATTTTGGCTTCAGCATTATGAATATGTGTATCACTACTATCGAGATTCATCAAAAATAGACCACCCTTCAAGGGTGCATGACCATAAAAGATATTACTCATATAAATAGAACAAACATTATTCTCTGATTTAAATGAATAACCGTATCACATCAAACAAGATCCAGATATAATGTTCATGCTCAACGCTGGCACCAAATAACAATTATTCAGGTCTAAAACTAATCCCGGAGGTAGATGTAGAGGTAGCGTGCCGACCGCGATCACATCGACTTTGGAACCATTTCCCACGCGCATCATCACCTCGTCCTTGGCCAGTGTTCGCTTAATCCGTAGTCCCTATTTCGAGTTGCAAATATTAGCAACAGAACCAGTATCAAATACCCAGGTGCAAATGCGAGCTCTAGTAAGGTACACATCAATAACATGTATATAACATATACCTTTGTTCACCTTGCCATCCTTCTTATCCGCCAAATACTTTGGGCAGTTCCGCTTCCAAGGACCAGTCCGCTTAAGAGAAGCACTCAGTTTCAGGCTTAGGTCCAGACTTGAGTTTCTTCTCCTGAGAAGCAACTTGCTTGCTGTTCTTCTTGAAGTTCCCCTTCTTCTTCCCTTTGCCCTTTTTCTTGAAACTATTGGTCTTGTTGACCATCAACACTTGATGCTCCTTCTTGATTTCTACCTCCGTAGCTTTTAGCATTGCGAAGAGCTTGGGAATTGTCTTATCCATCCCTTGCATGTTATAGTTCATCCCGAAGCTCTTATAGCTTGGTGGCAGTGATTGGAGAATTATGTCCATGACGCTATCATCCGGAAGATTAACTCCCAGTTGAATCAAGTGATTATTATACCCAGTCATCTTGAGTATATGCTCACTGACAGAACTATTCTCCTCCATCTTGCAACTATAGAACTTATTGGAGACTTCATATCTCTCAATTCGGGCATTTGCTTGAAATATTAACTTCAACTCCTGGAACATCTCATATGCTCCATGACGTTCAAAACGTCGTTGAAGTCCCGGTTCTAAGCCGTAAAGCATGGAACTATTGAGTAGTCATCAGCTTTGCTCTGCCAGACGTTCATAACATATGGTGTTGCTCCTGCAGCAGGCCTGGCACCCAGCAGTGCTTCCAGGATGTAATTCTTCTGTGCAGCAATGAGGATAATCCTCAAGTTACGGACCCAGTCCGTGTAATTGCTACCATCATCTTTCAACTTTGCTTTCTCAAGGAACGCTTTAAAATTCAACGGAACAACAACACGGGCCATCTATCTACAATCAAACATAGAAAAGCAAGATACTATCAGGTACTAAGTTCATGATAAATTTAAGTTCAATTAATCATATTACTTAAGAACTCCCACTTAGAAAGACATCCCTCTAATCCTCTAAGTGATCACTGATCCAAATCAACTAAACCGTAACCGATCATCACGTGAAATGGAGTAGCTTTCAATGGTGAAAATCACTATGTTGATCATATCTACTATATGATTCACGCTCAACCTTTTGGTCTCAGTGTTCCGAGGCCATATCTGCATATGCTAGGCTCGTCAATTTTAACCTGAGTATTCTGCGTGTGCAAAACTGGCTTACACCCGTTGTAGATGGACGTAGAGCTTATCACACCCGATCATCACGTGGTGTCTGGGCACGACGAACTTTGGCAACGGTGCATACTCAGGGAGAACACTTTTTATCTTGAAATTTAGTGAGAGATCATCTTATAATGCTACCGTCAATCAAAGCAAGATAAGATGCATAAGGGATAAACATCACATGCAATCAATATAAGTGATATGATATGGCCATCATCATCTTGTGCTTGTGATCACCATATCCGAAGCACCTCCATGATCACCATCTCCACCAGCGTGACACCTTGATCTCCATCGTAGCATCGTTGTCGTCTCGCCAATCTTATGCTTCTACGACTATCACTACCGCTTAGTGATAAAGTAAAGCATTACACAGTGATTCCATTGCATACAATAAAGCGACAACCATATGGCTCCTGCCAGTTGCCGATAACTCGGTTACAAAACATGATCATCTCATACAATAAAATATAGCATCACGTCTTGACCATATCACATCACAACATGCCTTGCAAAAACAAGTTAGACATCCTCTACTTTGTTGTTGCAAGTTTTACGTGGTTGCTACGGGCTTAGCAAGAACCGTTCTTACCTACGCATCAAAAACCACAACGATAGTTTGTCAAGTTGGTGCTGTTTTAACCTTCGCAAGGACCGGGCGTAGTCACACTCGGTTCAACTAAAGTTGGAGAAACTGACACCCGTCAGCCACCTATGTGCAAAGCACATCGGTAGAACCAGTCTCACGAAAGTGTACGCGTAATGTTGGTCCGGGCCGCTTCATCCAACAATACCGCCGAACCAAAGTATGACATGCTGGTAAGCAGTATGACTTATATCGTCCACAACTCACTTGTGTTCTACTCGTGCATATGACATCTACGCATAAAACCAGGCTCGGATGCCACTGTTGGGGAACGAGTAATTTCAAAAAATTCCTACGCACACGCAAGATCATGGTGATGCATAGCAACGAGAGGGAGAGTGTTGTCCACGCACTGTGAGACCGAAAGCGGAAGCGTTAGCACAATGTGGCTGATGTAGTCGTACGTCTTCACGATCCGACCGATCAAGTACCGAACGTACGGCACCTCCGAGTTCAGCACACGTTCAGCCCGATGACGTCCCTCGAACTCCGATCCAGCCGAGTGTTGAGGGAGAGTTTCTTCAGCACGATGGCGTGGTGACAATGTTGATGTTCTACCGATGCAGGGCTTCGCCTAAGCACTGCTATAGTATTATCGAGGTGGACTATGGTGGAGGGGGCACCGCACACGGCTAAAAGATCAAATGATCAATTGTTGTGTCTTTGGGGTGCCCCAATGCCCCCGTATATAAAGGATCAAGGGGGGGTGCGGCCGGCCAAGGGGAGAGGCGCGCTGGAGGAGTCCTACTCCTACCGCGAGTAGGACTCCCCCCCTTTTCCATGTTGGACTAGGAGAGAGAGGGGGAAGAGGTGGAGGGGAGGAAGGAAAGGGGGGCACCGCCCCCTCTCTCCTTGTCCTATTCGGACTAGGGGGGAGGGGCGCGCAGCCCTGCCCTGGCCTCCTCTCCTCTCTTCCACCAAGGCCCACTAAGGCCCATAAGTTGCCGGGGGGTTCCGTTAACCTCCCGGTACTCCGGTAAAATCCCGATTTCACCTGGAACACTTCCGATATCCAAACATAGGCTTCCAATATATCAATCTTCATTTCTCGGCCATTTCGAGACTCCTCGTCATGTCCGTGATCACATCCGGGACTCCGAACAACCTTTGGTACATCAAAACATATAAACTCATAATATAACTGTCATCGTAACGTTAAGCGTGCGGACCCTACGGGTTCGAGAACTATGTAGACATGACCGAGACATGTCTCCGGTCAATAACCAATAGCGGAACCTGGATGCTCATATTGGCTCCTACATATTCTACGAAGATCTTTATCGGTCAGACCGCATAACAACATACGTTGTTCCCTTTGTCATCGGTATGTTACTTGCCCGAGATTCGATCGCCGGTATCTCAATACCAAGTTCTATCTCACATCGCAAGTCTCTTTACTGCATCTGTAATAAATCATCCCGCAACTAACTCATTAGTTGCAATGCTTACAAGGCTTAAGTGATGTGCATTACGGAGAGGGCCCAGAGATACCTCTCTGACAATCGGAGTGACAAATCCTAATCTCGAAATACGCCAACCCAACAAGTACCTTCAGAGACACTTGTAGAGCACCTTTATAATCACCCAGTTACGTTGTGATGTTTGGTTGCACACAAAGTGTTCCTCCGGTAAACGGGAGTTGCATAATCTCATAGTCATAGGAACATGTATAAGTCATGAAGAAAGCAATAGTAACATACTAAACGATCGGGTGCTAAGCTAACGGAATGGGTCATGTCAATCACATCATTCTCCTAATGATGTGATCCCGTTAATCAAATGACAATCCATGCCTATGGTGAGGAAACATAACCATCTTTGATTAACGAGCTAGTCAAGTAGAGGCATACTAGTGACAATATGTTTGTCTATGTATTCACACATGTATCATGCTTCCGGTTAATACAATTATAGCATGAATAATAAACATTTATCATGATATGAGGAAATAAATAATAACTTTATTATTGCCTCTAGGGCATATTTCCTTCAGAGACCACACGTAGTAGTACTAGTGGTATGAACGATACAAAGTGCGACCTGGAGAGAAAGACACGTCTAGTTGGAATGTCTCGGGGCATACACGTAAACAAATATAAAAGCTAATATGTGCCTCCAACTAATATAGTAGTAGTAGAGTACTTAGGCACGTACTCCATAACATCACCATGCATTGGACGTACAACATTTAGTGATACTTAGGGCATCTCGACCGCTGGCCCTCAAATTTACACCGGCATCTGTCTGAGGACACTGATGGATGCCATCCAATGCTGCCCGCATACCTTTCGACAACTATATGAACTAACCAGACGAAATTCGTGCAAACAAAACAAATTTCAAATTAACCAGATGAAATTCATTACATTTCAACAACTTTTCCTATAAACTGGATGAAATTCATTACATATTTCGCACAAACCATACTAAAACCTACTATAAACCTAATCTAAACGATCACCGGCGCCCGACCACCATGTCTGGCCATGAACCTAAGAAAGCCGGCTATTGCCTTTGCCTCCTCCTCATCCGCCTCGATAACCTCCTCCTCTGGAGCACAAGGTTCTGAAGATTTCCGCCTCCACGTCGCTGTCAAGCAGCTAATCGGCCACCGATGTTTATCCTAGCAAGCTTGGCGTCGACTGAGTGGAGGAGCGGTGGCCTTCCTGGGAACAGAGCGGTAGCGACCTACCATGCACTACTCTTCCTCGCTGCTGGATGCACCCGCACACGCGCGACGGCTTCGTGGTCGTGGTGGCGGAGGGTGGCCGGGGGGGGGGCACCGGCGATCTCCTTCGTCTGCTCCTGCGACAGTACGTCCAAGAGAGCTTTGTAGCGCGCCCGGAGCGAGGCCGCCGATGTCCTTCGTCTGCTCCTGTGACAGTACGTCCAAGAGAGCTTTGGAGCGCCAAGAGGCCATGGTTGGAGTGGTGCCGACAGAAGGAAGGGACCGGAGGAGAATGAGTGTGGGTCTTTGGCTATGGCTGGGAGCTGGGGCTCAAGTTAATATAGCAGGCGAATGGCAATGAGCCGCGGCAGAAGGATGGACGGCTGGCGCCGGAGTAGGTTCGTCGGCAGCCACGTGTCATTAATGTGGGTGGCGGACGGAAGGATAGCCGTGGTGTCGTTAACGCGAACAGTCGCTTGCACCGGGATGCTGCACGGGTGGCGCTCTCTCGGCCGTCGCGCTGCTGCAATGCCGACACCTGTGAGAGGTCATGTCAGGCGTGAATGTGGACGCTGCTTCAGTGACTTAACCGCAGGTGCGTTGTATCACTGACATGTGGGCCCAACGGGAGTCTGGCCCGCATGTCATTGACACACCAACTGCACCTGCAGTTAAGGCCGGTGAATGCGGCATTGACATTCTGGAGAGACGGTTATCGTTTCAGGCGGGAAGCGCGTGCTAGTGATGGAAGGGGTTTCGGTAGGCCAGGGCGGTCAGACGGTGGCGTGGTGGTAAAATGTGAACTCATGCATGACGAGCCTTTGAAGCGTATGCGGCACGTATTGACAACCAGGCGTCCATGCAACTGCTCTTGCCACCAGCTAGCCTTCGACGACCACCAGAGCTGTCACCAAGCATCGTTCATTCCACCGCGCCGCACACTAACTGGTAAGGAAGCGATGGCATCTCGCCGTGCCGAGTTCCTCGCCGCCCACGACCGCACACAGAATGGTAGGGAAGCGATGGCATCCCACCGTGCTGAGTTCATCGCCGCTCGCGACCTCACACCTATGTAGGCGGAATTTGAAGCTGCCAAAGCCGAATGGGCTGTAGAGCAAGAGGCGGCCAAAGCCGCACAGAGGGAGCGGAAAAGTCAGAAAGCACTCAAGAAAAGAGAGGCCCGCCGCCACAAGAAAGAAGAGGACGCGCTTGCTGGCTGCTGGAGAGGTCGACGGAGATCCAAGCACGGTGGGGTGTCGCTGACAAAGCCGGGAAGGAGAACGACGGTGTCTGGCCATCATGTGAGAAGTAGTAGTACTAGTAGTTAGTGTGTGTGTCTGTGTCGCCCATATGTTTGTTTGATTAATTACGAGCATGTACCAGTACTACTAGTTACTACTGTAGTTTTTAGAGCAAATTACCAGTACATTAGCCTAGACTCAATGGAAAAATTCCTATCCTATGCATCAAATGACATCTCTTTCTCTATAGGAATTGAGATGCATGTCATCTCACTTCCTATGATTTTTATATTCCTATAAAATTCCTATCCTATGAACCAAAGGAGGCCTTTGCTGGAGTAACTACTGTAGCTAGCAGTATTGCTGGTACAATAGTTTTCTTCAAGAAGCGGAATTCAACGAAGTCATGATAGTTCCTTCGTCCGAGCAACTTCACAATGGGTAAGGTTGGGCCTGTTATTTGACGGCTCATTAGTAATTACTGTAGCGCGACGACCGGGGTGACTCTCCCTTGGAGTTCTGCGGGCATGGCAAGTGGACCAGGATGGTCGATGTCCCACATGTCGGCGAGCGGAAGTATTCTTTCCGATATCGAGGAGCAAGGAAACTGCGTGGTATAGTATCACTGGTGATTTATATTTATTTTTTATTTCTGATGAATGCTAGCGTTTCAACTCTTACGATGAAGGAGTGCCAAACACACGGCACGTGCTGGATGTCCCACACGTCAGCGGAAGGAGTGGGACATGAACAGCGTGGTAGAGCATCTCCACTTCTGGGTCGGAGACCACACGTAGTAGTACTACTGTACTAGTGGTATGAACGATACAAAGCGCGACCCGGAGAGAAAGACACGTCTAGTTGGAAGGTCTCGGGGCATACACGTAAACAAATATAAAACCTAATATGTGCCTCCAATTAATATAGTAGTAGTAGAGTACTTAGTCACGTACTCCATATATAACATCACCGGGCATTGCACGTACAATATTTAGTGGTAGTAAGAGACAAATGCCTATATGCCATGCATGTTCATATTATTTGTGCCTTTCTACTTCACTTACTGCGCTACATTACACAGGTTCGCACGTCCACTCCTAGGTACATGTCCGTCTCGTAGTTCCAGTCCCACGTGTTCTTCATACAGATGGAACGATCCTTGCATGACACATGCACCTTGATGCTAGATGTCTCGCGTGTTGGCAAAAGGATGAACAAAGCTCACGTAAAAATATAGAGTGGAAGTACATAGATTCCCATCGACCGAGGAGGAGCAAGGAACCTCGTGGTGGAGCGTCTGCACTCATAATATTTTATATTATTCAGCGATATAAAATCAACCAATCATCTCCGCAATGGACTGGAAGAGTACGAAACACGGCAGCCCAGTGTAGTTACATCATACTAGTACATGGCTAACCCACGCTATCACCATATTTCTTGGCTTCCGTGTGACACCTATCTGACTATCTCTAGTAATCCAGCAGCCCGTATCGCTTCTCTCTCCTCGTCTCTCTCAAAGTGCGGTGGGCTGGCGTTTTTGCCGTCTATTGAGGTCGGTTAACTCATCACATGTTAGCAACATGCGAAGAGCATTCTAAAAAAATTCCTTTCACATTCCATTTTCAAAAAGAAAAAAATCCTTTCACGTACGAATTTGACTGTATGCTTTGAGCAATTTGCGTGTCCTATACTGCTCCTGTTTGGATACTCTAACTTAGCTAGAGGTTAGACTAACTCATGACTAACCCTGAACTAACTGTAGCCAAACAGGTGTTTGGGTGACAGGGTTAGATTGACAATAAATGCACTTGATGGAGAGAGAAAAGTGATTTTTCAGTGGTCCCAATGAGAACTATCTCTAGTTAGCACCTCTTGGGTGGGATAGTTTTTTTTGGTGGGTTCGGTGCAACTTGCTCCAATTTAAACCCTCATGCTTGGATACTTTAGGGCTATTTGAGCCCCAACTAGCTCAAAATAACTCTAACCCATGGATCCAAATAGGGCCTATGGACAGCCTCGACGCGGAGTAGTCGCGTGCACCGGGAAGCGTCGCTCTCTCGTCCGTCGCGCTGCTTCAAAGTCGGCACCAGTGAGAGGTCTCCTTCGCTCTGGCCGAGCATTAATGCGGCACTAACGCTCCAGGGTGACACTAAGCGTTTCACGCGGGAAGCGCGCGCTGGCAAGGGAGTATAAGTTTTGAATCGTTTCAGGTGTAGTACTGGTAGTTTGCAAAACTACTCAATTATTGCACTCAGTTTCCTAAGAAATTATGGTAAAAAACGTTACTCCACAGCCCGCTTCCCTTCTCCTTCCTCTTCCACCGCCGCAAGACGTCATGGGAAGCGACCGGTCAACCCTTATATAGGAGTGCTAGCACAAAAAGATGCATGCATGACCACCAAAATTTCTAGATTAAAGCGTCGCTCCGGCGGGAGTATGGCGTATGTTGTTACCTTCGGCCGGGCCATGGCTACCGGGCGACGGCGACCAGAGAAGAGGCGGCGGGAGGGGAATGAATGCAGCTACTGTTTGGGTTCGCCGTCCGGCTTAAATAAATGCGCAACATCACGTGTACCCGCGGGTGCACAAATTGTAACATATGTGTCTGCTTAAGTGGGCGTCACGTAACTGGTGTGTGTGTGTGTGTGAGAGAGAGATTCAAAGAGACAGAGTGCATGTGTGCGACTCTACTCTTCGGACATGTACTAAACCTTTTGCATCGGGATATAAGTATAATGGTATTTACTTTAGCTAGTGATTTACGTGGCCATGTTAACGTGGTTGTGAAAAAAAATGTCACTTCCTGCTCGTGATTTGCTTTATATAATTACAAGCAAGATGCTCATGCATTGCACGGAACATCAATATGCATTTTTTTACAAAACACCTGTTGTGATTTACCCATGCATGAGTAATCCCATGTGTAAAAACTAATGATATTTCGAGAATTTTATCGGAAAACTGGTATCTCGAGAATGTCATCGAAAAAATGAGAGATGAGAGATTAGGTGAGGAGGAGTGGAGCGTGGTGGTGACTGGTGGTCGGAATGGGCGGAGGCATGGGGATGGACGGCGCTGGCAGGCGGCAGCGGCCACCATGCTAGATTGTTCCAGAGACTTTCTTTTTTAATTGCTCAGCAATGAGGTTGTGGGAGATAATGATGTGGAGAGAGGTGCGGGTATCTTTTGTAAAAATATCATAGTTTGCTTTCTATCCGTCAGATATAGATCAGACGGTCTATATTACAAGATGGCAGGCACACCATCATCGCCAACTCAGTTTTTTATAAGGGTACAGATGATAAGTTTGCTAACTACTAAAGTATAAAGTGGAATTTGTCCATGTTATACAAGTAAATTAAGGTGATTTTTTATCATACCGGTAAGGTTGGATGAAGGGTGGTAGGAACAAATGCTCCGCCTAGAGCATGTGTGTGTGAGATGGAGTCTTAGTGTGTGTGTGTCTGTATTTGTGTGTGTGTGTGTGTGTGGGTGGGTGTGTGTGTGTGTGTGTGAGAGAGAGAGAGAGAGATGGAGTCTTAATTAGTGTGTGTGTGTGCGTGTGTGTGTTTGTGTGTGTGTGGGTGGGTGGGTGCGTGCATGTGTGTGTGTGTGTGTTTGTGTGTGTGTCGGGGTCCTCGGTGGCGGATGTAATTTAAGTGTGCATGGCTTCATCATAGAGAGGTGATGTGTATGGCAGAGGCCACCAACGATGGGGTGCGAGAGAGAAAATGCCCGTAGAGAGGGAAGAGAAGGTGTGTGCGCATGAGAGGAGTCGACATCGAGAGAACGTGTTTGTTCGAGAGACACCGAGGAAGACTACTATATATCGATGGTGCATGTAGGCGGGAATAAAACGAAGGGATGGTATTATTGGTTTCAGGGATATAGGGGAAGAGTGAGAGGGGGGTAGCTAGAAGGAGATTCTTAAGTGTGAGTGTGTGTTTTACCCATCCATGCGGAAGTTATGTGCATGCAAGAAGAGAACGGTTCGATGTGGCGTTAGGGTTGAGGGTAATTAACTATATATGGAGACATAGAGACCTTGAACGTGCATGTGTGAGAGGTATACATGTATACGTGGATGTGTGTGTGCGCGCGCGCATGATCGAAATAAAAGAAAGAAGACATAAGTCATAAAATCAACGACATGGGAGAGACGGATCGGTATGACAATATGCATGCATGTGAGAATGCAGGGAAGAAGGCCCGACAATTGAGCATGTGTTTTTGTCTTTAAGAGATAGTGGCGTGGGCTGGAGCATGCATCTATGGCGAGCAGAGGGAGTGAGGCACAATGATTGTGCAAAAGAGATCAACTGTAGGATCGAAAGTATGTCTAGAAGGGGGGTTGAGGGAGTCCTGGACTAGGGGGTGTCCGGATAGCCGAACTATCATCACGGCGGGACTCCAAGACTATGAAGATACAAGATTGAAGACTTCGTCCCGTGTCCGGATGGGACTTTCCTTGGCGTGGAAGGCAAGCTTGGCGATACGGATATGTAGATCTCCTACCATTGTAACCGACTCTGTGTAACCCTAACCTATCCGGTGTCTATATAAACCGGAGGGTTTTAGTCCGTGAGGACTAACAACAATCATACCATGGGCTAGCTTCTGGGTTTAGCCTCTCACGATCTCGTGGTAGATCTACTCTTGTACTGCCCATATAATCAATATTAATCAAGCAGGAGTAGGGTATTACCTCCATCGAGAGGGCCCAACCTGGGTAAAACATCGTGTCCCTTGTCTCCTGTTACCATCCGCCTAGACGCACAGCCGGGACCCCCTACCGAGATCCGCCGGTTTTGACACCGACATTGGTGCTTTCATTGAGAGTTCCTCGTGTCGCCACCGATAGGCCCGATGGCTCCTTCAATCATCAACAACGACGCGGTCCAGGTGAGACTTTTCTCCCGGACATATCTTCGATTCGGGCGGCTTTGCACCGCGGGCCAATTCGCTTGGCCATCTGGAGCAGATCGAAGCTACGCCCCCGCCATCAGTCAGATTTGGAAGTTTGAACCATACGGCCGATGTCCGCGGAGACTTGATCTTCGGCGGATTCGAGCCACAGCCGAGCGTGCCGCACTGTCTCGATGGGTATGATCTAGCTCTGCCGCCGAACAGTGCCCTGGAGGCCGCACCAACATCCGCTCCGACCCTTAATCCGGAGCCGGATTCCCCGATCGAGGACGAGTGGTTGGACACCGCCTCGGGGGCTATGATCTCTACGGCGATTGAGCCTAACTCCATCCCTGTCCTTTGCGGATACCTTGACTCCAGGGTGCCGGACTCCTCTCCGGACTCCGAACCCTCCGCGCCCCTGCCAATCGAATCCGATTGGGCGCCAGTCATGGAGTTCACTGCCTCGGACATCTTTCAGCACTCGCCCTTTGGTGACATCTTGAATTCACTAAAGTCTCTCTCTTTATCCGGAGAGCCCTGGCCGAACTACAAACAAGTAGGTTGGGATATGGACGACGAAGAAATTCAACACCCACCCACCACCCACTTTGTAGCCACTGTCGATGATTTAACCGACATGCTCGACTTCGACTCCGAAGACATCGACGGTATGGACGACGATGCCGGAGACGACCAAGACCCAGCGCCTACAGGGCACTGGAAGGCCACCTCGTCATACGACATATACATGGTGGACATCCCAAAAGATGGGAACGGCGATGGAACAACGGAGGATGCCCCCTCCAAGAAGCAACCGAAGCGCCGACGTCAGCGGCGCCGCTCTAAATCCCGCCACAGCAAAAATGGCGATTCCGGCACGGGAGATAATAACACCCCGGACAGTGCCGAAGACAACCCCCTCCAGCAGGACTCGGCACAGGAGGAGGGAGAAGCAAGTCTGCACGACAATGCGGCAGAAAGAGAGGTAGAGGACGATAATTATGCGCCTCCCTCCGAAGATGAGGCAAGCCTCGACGATGACGAATTTGTCTTGCCTGAGGATCCCGCCGAACAGGAGCGTTTTAAACGCAGGCTTATGGCCACGGCAAGCAGCCTCAAGAAAAAGCAGCAACAGCTTAGAGTTGACCAAGACATGCTAGCTGACAGATGGACTGAAGTCCTTGCAGCCGAAGAGTATGAACTCGAACGCCCCTCCAAAAGCTACCCCAAACGCAGGCCGTTGCCTCGATCAGAGGAGGAAGCACCCAAGTCACCAGCGCACGACATGGCAGACCGGCCATCCCGTGGCCGCGACAGAGAAGCCTCTTGGCCCTCTGCTCAAGCCACACCCCGACGCCGCTCAAAAAGTACCAAGGCACGGGAAAACGCGCTGGACTTGCGAGATATATTGGAGGATAAGGCAAAACATACAAGATCGATCTACGGATCACGTGGGCGCCCAACGACTCGGGATGATTATCGTCGCGCCGGATACAGCAAACCCCGTCGGGGCGAACACAGTAGACAAAGCTCATCTGAGCTACGTCGTGATATAGCCCAATATAGAGGCGCCGCACACCCACTATGCTTCACAGATGAAGTAATGGATCATCAAATCCCTGAGGACTTCAAACCCGTAAACATCGAATCATACGATGGTACCACAGATCCTGCGGTCTGGATCGAGGACTATCTCCTCCATATCCACATGGCCCGCAGTGATGATCTACATGCCATCAAATACCTCCCACTCAAGCTTAAAGGACCAACTCAGCATTGGCTCAACAGCTTGCCAGCAGAATCAATTGGTTGTTGGGAGGACCTGGAAGCCGCATTCCTTGATAACTTCCAGGGCACATTTGTGCGACCACCATACGCCGATGACCTTAGCCATATAATCCAGCAGCCAGAAGAATCGGCCAGACAATTCTGGACACGGTTCCTAACAAAGAAAAATCAAATTGTTGACTGTCCGGATGCAGAGGCCCTTGCAGCCTTCAAACATAACATCCGCGACAAATGGCTTGCCCGGCACCTAGGACAGGAAAAGCCGAAATCCATGGCAGCCCTCACAACACTCATGACCCGCTTTTGTGCGGGAGAGGACCGCTGGCTAGCTCGAAGCAACAACTTGGCCAAACACCCTGATAGTTCGGATACCAAGGACAGCAACGGTAGGTCGCGTCGCAACATGAACAAGCGCCGCATTAACGGCGATAATGCTGAAGATACGGCCGTAAATGCCGGATTCAGAGGCTCTAAACCCGGTCAGCGGAAGAAGCCATTCAAAAGAAATACCCAGGGCCCGTCCAACTTGGACCGAATACTCGATCGCTTGGGCCAGATACATGGCACCCCCGAAAAACCAGCAAATCACACCAACAGGGATTGTTGGGTGTTCAAGCAAGCAGGCAAGTTAAGTGCCGAACTCAACGACAAGTGGCTGCACAGCGACGACGAGGAAGATCCCCGGCCGCCGAACAATAGAGGACAGAAGGGTTTTCCCACACAAGTGCGGACGGTGAACATGATATACGCAACCCACATACCCAAAAGGGAGCGGAAGCGCGCACTAAGGGACGATATGCGATGGAGCCATCGCCCCAAAGTTCAACCCATGGTCTTCCTGCCCGATCACTTTCGATCAAAGGACCACCCACTAGCATTCGTCATGGCGGTTTCGCCGCATTGGTTCTTGACCCAATTATTGACGGATTTCACCTCACCGAGTCCCGATGGACGACGGTAGCAGCCTGAACCTGCTTTATCGGGATATAGTCGCAAAATGGGCATAGACCCTCAAGGATTAAACCTACAAAGACGACCTTCAAAGGCGTCATACGGTGTAGAGGCCAATTGTACAGGCTCGTTACACTCGAAGTGGTCTTGGATCCCAGATAACTTCCGGTTAAGAGTTAATCTTCGACATAGTCCCGTTCGCAGCGGCTATCACGCGATCGCTTGGACGAACCGCATTTGCAAAGTTCAATGCGGTGTCGACTACGATACCTCAAGCTCAAGATGCAGGCCCTCGAGGAGTAATCACGGTCAATGGAAACACCGAACGCTCTCTCCGAACAGAGGAGCACACGGCGGCCCTCGCGGCGGAGGTGCAAAGCAGCCTCTCACAGCAATTCTCGAGTCCGGCCACTAAACGTCCGGACACTGCCAAGCGCGCCCAGAGTAACCTACAACAAGACCGCCTGGCACGATTCAAGCACGCGTAGCAATCCGGCCCCAACCCCAGCCCTCGCGAAACTGTGAAGCCAGTACTACGCGTACATAATTATGCTTTGGAGATACCATGGGCATAAGGGGAGAGGCACGACCACGGCACGCCCGGAATGCGGCTCAACCGCACCAGGGGCTCCCGATTGTGTCATTCTTTTTTATTTTTTATTTTTTCTTCCTTTTTCTTACTTTCAGGACTACGTTTTCCAGAAGTCCTGTCCGGCACTAGAATCGCCGAACTCACGATGCAACAGCCAGGGAAGCGTAGCTACGCCGAGTGTTCAGGTGGTCTCTATTACGAGCATTATACCTGTTTTACATACCATCCCGCAGCTTACCCCTGGAGGGGGACATGTTAGATAGTCCCATCCCTTGCTTATCGCACTATTTGTATCGTTCTGCCTTCATTGCAGTACCTTTTTGAATAAACAGTTCATAGCTTTTGCCTATTATTGCACTCCTTTCTTTCCTATTTTATATGTTCATTTCATGACATGGTGCACCCGTACACTTTGGTACGGCCAATACACCAGGGGCTTAAGTACCCCAAAATTATGGTGTGATAAGTCCGAACACTTTCACAAGTGCGGCACCCCGAACTTATAGCATTATATGCATCGGCTCCGAATCATGTCTTGGGTCAATAGTTGGGTTTGCCCGGCTCCCGTGTTTTGGTACCTTACGTTCCGTTATATCGGCTAAGGTAGCACCGGGAGAACCACTGCGATTGTGCCCCAGTTGAGCTGGGTTGAGCACCTCAGTGGAGAAAGCTAAAACTGACCCTCATGATAGGGCGAGAGCCGGTCGCTGTTCGAGAGGTTTTTCCGGTCCCTAAAGACTTATGCCGCTTAGAGCGAGGAACCGGAATTGTCCGGCCAAGGCGTGGATAGCGCCCCGAACTCGGTCTTCCGAATACTAGGGGCTTCGCCGAAATTTAAAATTATAGAATTCTATGGCTAAGTGAGAGTGTTCAAGCACTATAAGTCCGGTTGCCTTGTTCGCTATGCTGAACGCCTCCTCGATGGACCCAAGAATGGGAACAAGAGCGCTCAAGTTTATCCCGAACACCCCAAAGACTGTCGTGGCATGGGGCTGAAGCCAATGACTTGCCATCTCTCAAATTTGATAAACGGCCGCATGAAGGTAATATTTTAAATTAACAAGCGTTGCTTAGCGATATGAACAAGTTTTCAGCGCACAGGATGACACATGTGAGTCTATTCAAAATTACATCTTTGGAGCACTCATCCGCTATCTGGCGGGCACCCTTCAGAGGCCCTCATAGTACATTTCGGCGATGCGATGCTCCTTGCCCTTGGTGGCCCGTCCGTCACAAGCTTCTCCAAGATCCAGCTTGCCCCAAGTGCACTTTAGCACGGGCAAGGGCCCGACAGGCACCTTCAATGCAGACAAGGCCCACCAGCCGCTGCACTAAGCCAAGTAGCTCCTGTGCATGGCTTCCAATGGCCACGGCCGAACTATAAGGCCCTTCATGGCCTGTTCGGCGACCTTGTGGAGCTCGACCAGCTACTTCAGCTGGTCGCTCAGGGGCACCGGACGTTCGGCCTCAGCATACTGAGACCAGAAAACCTTCTCCGTCGAGCTCCCCTCCTTGGCGCGGTAGAACGTGGCAACATCCGATACACTACGAGGCAGATCTGCGCATGCTCCTGGAGAGCTCTGAATCTGGGTAAGTAATAGGTAATTCACTTTCACATGCTTGCTTTGCATAAAGAATGCCTTACCCGCCGCTATCTTCTCTAATGATTCAATTTCTTGGAGGGCTTTTTGGGCCTCGGCCTTAGCAGCTCTGTCACTCTCAAGAGCCGAGGCAAGCTCGGACTCTCGGGTCTTCGAGTCACGCTCCAAACCCTCGTGTTTTTTCACAAGAGCCTGGAGCTCTTGCCGCACCTCTGCCAGCTGCGCCTCCCCCTTCTCTCGCTCGATGCGCTCCGCGGCCGCTTTGCTTTCGGCCACAGACACCGCCTCCTTCAGGGTCGCCACCTCGTTCATGGCCCCTATGGTACCCATGTTATTCCTGTTATTTTTCGCAACCGAAACCTTTCTATAAGGTATTTCTTTAATAAGGTATTACTTACCTTCCTTGTCCTTGAGCTACTTCTTGGCAAGGCCGAGCTCGTTCTCGGACCGATCGAGGCTCTGCTTCAATGCATTGACCTCCATGAGTCGGGCAGAGGTCAGCAGCGCAGCCTGCATTCCCATATTGACACACTTATGTTAGACTCCTGCGTATATATTTTTAGATCCTTAGTCTGGCTTTTCTTTCCGAACACCGAACTAAGCATCGGGGGCTACTGTCTATGCACGGTAATATTTTTACATATTCTAAACTTACCTCAAAGCCTGTTAGAAGGCTGGTATAGCTTCACCAGCCCGCTCTTGGCGGATCGAACTTTTTCGGATCACCACACTCATAACAAGGTGGTGCTCCTCCTCGATGGAGGCGCCTGTTAGCGCCCCGAGAAGCTATCCGGTGCTCGGTTGGACGGAAGACACGGCGCCTTACCCTTCTTACGAAGGGAACGCTTTCGGACTCGGAACCGCTGAAGGTTCCGCATGGAGTCCGGACGAGGTCGAGCTTAGAGCCCCCGGGGTCTCGCCCCCCCACGCTCGAGTCCGGGAGGTTGCCTCATGGCGCCTCCCGCGCCACCTCCTCTTGACCAGGCCCCCTTGGGGCACCACCTCGGCCATCCGCGGTGTGAGGCGATGAGGCGGCTGGAAGTGAAGTACTCTCCATTTCCGATTTAACTCAGGGACCCGCCGACGAGCGGCGAACTTCGCCCTTGGGCGGGCTGCATGATTGTTCGCATTAGAGAACACTATGCAATAAAAAGCCATGGGTATCCGGACACTTACGATCTCGCCAGGGCTTGGCCCTTGTCGGCCAATCCTCCTCGTCGTTGTCGACGTTGGTGGAGAAGTCCGGAGGAAGGGTTCTTCCTTCTGACCCTCCGCCTCCCTAGTTGGGGCGGCCTTTCCTTTTCTCTCTCCTCTCGCTGGGGAGAGGCTTTTTCCTCCTCCTCGTTCTCGGGAGAAGATTCTCGCTTCAGACCGACAAGACAAAGCGCCGGAGCTCCTTCGAGTTCCGTTGCCTCCTTCTTGGTTTCTTCTCCGGCACCACATGAGGTACCGAGCCAGCATCCGTCAATCAAGGCGTCCGCTGGGTCTTCGGCAAAGGAGCCGGACAGTTAACCTGTCCGGACGTCTTCAACCAGTCTGTTAAAGGTTAGGAAGCTTTAGATCCCGATAGAGTCAAACTATGAAAAAGAGTCCCATAAAGGGTAAAATAACTCACCTCGCTGGCTTGACGCTGCGAGCTGAATCCGCGATCTTGATAGCGGATGTGGGAGCCTCGGCGCTTTGAACAGCACCTTCCTGCATCTTCGACGTAGTGTCAAAGAGCCTTGTCGAATTGGGTGCTTGTGCGGATCGAACTCCCACAATTTGAAGGCCCGTTGTTGGCATGGGAGAATCCGGCGGATGAGCATCACCTGGATTACGTTGACAAGCCTGAGATTCTTATCCACCAGGTTTCGGACGCATGTTTGGAGTCCGGATAGCTCGTCCGAATTCCCCCATGTCAGGCCTGTCTCTTTCCATGACGAGAGCCGTGTAGGCATGCCAGATCTGAATTCAGGGGCCGCCGCCCATTTGGAGTCGTGCGGCTCGGTGATATAGAACCACCCCGATTGCCACCCCTTTATTGTCTCCACGAAGGAGCCCTCGAGCCACAGGACTTTGGCCATCTTGCCGACCATGGCGCCTACGCACTCCGCTCGGCCGCCCACTACCTTCGGCCTGACATTGAAGATCTTCAGCCATAAGCCGAAGTGGGGCTGGATGCAGAGGAAGGCCTCGCACACGATGATGAACGCCGAGATGTTGAGGATGAAATTCGGGGCCAGGTCGTGGAAGTCCAGGCCGTAGTAGAACATGAGCCCCCAGACAAATGGGTGAAGTGGAAAACCTAGTCCGCGGAGGAAGTGGGGGAGAAACACCACCCTCTCATGGGGCCTGGGGGTTGGAATGAGCTGCCCCGCGTCGGTCAGCCGATGCGCGATGTTGCTGGACAAGTAGCCGGCCTCCCGCAGCTTTGTGATGTGCCCCTCCGTGACGGAGGAGGCCATCCACCTGCCTTCCGCTCCGGACATAATTGGAGAAGGTTGAGGTGGGGTGTGCGGACTTGGGCGCTGGAGCTCGAGTGCGCGAAAATGGATGAGCAAAGGAGGAAGAAGGCGTAGGTGAAAAGGTGGATCCTTATCCCCTTATATGGACGGACGAAGCTATGCGTCCCCCACCATCCTGGTAAAACTCGCTTATCTCCCAAGCGCCGTAATCAATGGCGCGGATGGGTTACCCATGTCCGTATTGATGAGAATCCCGGAATAAGGGGGCATGATCTATGCTTTGATAAAACGTGCCAAGGAAACCGCCTCGCTAAACGCGCTAAGGTGGAACGGTGAAAAACAATTCATATAAAGGCCCGGCCGTGGTGTGATGTCACGCCACGGAATATGTCAGCAGATCTGTGCAAAAGTTATTCTCTTTATGGTGGTATGTGGAACTTGTTTTGCAGAGCCGGACACTGTCCTTGTGTTCAAAACCTTCTATGAAATATTCGGAGGAGGAACCTGCCTTGCAATGCCGAAGACAATATGCGTGCGGACTCGCCGTCATTGAAGCCTGGTTCAGGGCTACTCAGGAGTCCTGGACTAGGGGTGTCCGGATAGCGAACTATCATCACGGCCGGACTCCAAGACTATGAAGATACAAGATTGAAGACTTCGCCCCGTGTCCGGATGGGACTTTCCTTGGCGTGGAAGGCAAGCTTGGCGACACGGATATGTAGATCTCCTACCATTGTAATCGACTGTAACCCTAACCTATCCGCTGTCTATATAAACTGGAGGGTTTTAGTCCAGAGGACTAACAACAATCATACCATAGGCTAGCTTCTAGGGTTTAGCCTCTCCGATCTCGTGGTAGATCTACTCTTGTACTGCCCATATCATCAATATTAATCAAGCAGGAGTAGGGTATTACCTCCATCGAGAGGGCCCGAACCTGGGTAAAAACATCGTGTCCCTTGTCTCCCGTTACCATCCACCTAGACACACAGTTCGGGACCCCCTACCCGAGATCCATCGGTTTTGACACCGACAGGGGTGATTAGACTACTTGACCAATTAAAAATCTAGCCTTTTCCCAATTCAAGTCAAGAAATCAACCTACACATGCAATTCTAAGAGTATAGCAGCAGAAAGTAAAACAATTGCATATGAAGGTAAAGGGAGGAGATTGAGGGAGCAAACGCAATGTTGACACGGAGATTTTTTATCCGTGGTTCCGATAGGTGGTGCTACCGTACATCCACGTTGATGGAGACTTCAACCCACGAAGGGTAACGGTTGCGCGAGTCCACGAAGGGGTCCACCCACGAAGGGTCCACGATGAAGCAACCTTGTCTATCCCACCATGGCCGTCGCCCACGATGGACTTGCCTCACTCGGGTAGATCTTCACGAAGTAGGCGATCTCCTTTCCCTTACAAACTCCTTGGTTCAACTCCACAATCTTGACTGAGGCTCACAAGTGACACCTAGCCAATCTAGGAGACACCACTCTCCAAGAAGTAACAAATGGTGTGTTGATGATGAACTCCTTGCTCTTGTGCTTAAAATGATAGTCTCCCCAACACTCAACTCTCTCTCATGGGATTGGATTTGGTGGAAACATGATTTGAGTGGAAAGCAACTTGGGGAAGGCTAGAGATGAAAATTTATGTGGTTGGAATGGAATATCTTGACCTCAACACAAGTGTAGGTGGTTCTCTCTCAGAAAATGTATGTTGGAAGTGTAGGCATGTTCTGATGGCTCTCTCCACGAATGAAGAGTGGGTGGAGGGGTATATATAGCATCCACACAAAATCTAACCGTTACACACAATTTACCAAACTCGGTGGGACTGAATCGTTAAAGTCGGTCAGACCAATTTAGTTCATAATGTGACCATTAGGATTTTCGGTGGGACCGACACGTCAACTCGGTGAGACCGATTTCGTTAGGGTTAGGGCATAACGTAATCTCGGTGAGACCGATTACACAAACTCGGTGAGACCGATTTTGGTAATAGTCAAATAGAGAGTTGGTCAGGCAAACTCGGTGGTACCGATTCGCTCATCTCGGTTGGACCGAAACATTACGAGAGGGAAACAGAGTGTTTGCATTGCAATCTCGGTGGGACCGATCGCACATCTTAGTTTGGCCGAAACGTTACAAAGGGAAACATAGAGATTACAATCCTATCTCCGTGAGACCGAGATCTCTATCGGTGAGACCAAAAAGACTAGGGTTTCTGGCAGTGGCTATGTCAATTGAACTCGGTGGCGCCGGATAGAAAGTTTCGGTGGGGCCGAGTTTGACATTTGGTTTGGGACATATGTGGATGTGAGAAAGTAGTTGAGGGTTTTTGGAGCATATCACTAAGCACTTTGAGCAAGAAACTCATTAAGCAACACCTCACCCCCTCTTGATAGTATTGGCTTTTCCTATGGACTCAATGTGATTTTGGATCTCTAAAATGAAAATGTAGAGTCTTGTGCTTTGAGCTTGAGCCAATCCTTTGTCCTTAGCATTTTGAGGGGTCCACTTTTCTCATCCATGCCATGCCAATCATTGAGCTTTCCTGAAATGTTTATCTTGAAATAGCATTAGCTCAATCAGCTATATGTTGTTTGGAATTACCAAAACCACCCAGGGATAGTTGCACTTTCAATCTCCCCCTTTTTGGTAATTGATGACAACATATAGATCAAAGTTTCAACAAATGAAAATAAGATTGAAAAACATCGTCGCTTTGAGAAGTATGTGATAAGCAAGAGCTCCCCCTAAATTTGTGCATTATCTAAAAATTTTCTATTGAATGCAAACGCACAATCGATTAGGATCATGGGTTACTCTTCCATGTCACATACATCTTGGTGGAGCGCTCAAAATCATAGAAGTTAAAAGCATGCACTCATCACCAAGCAAGTGAATGATCATATAAGGATATAAGAGATAATATCATCCAACAAGCATTAAGGGTAGCATATGATCAAACACATGATCAAACAAGTATCTCACAAGCACACAAAGTATCTCACACAAGCACACAATAAAAAAGTTTCAACCAAAATAGCTAGAGAGATAAAAATCAACACTCTCTCTCGAAGCCCATGATCTATAAATTTTTCTCCCCCTTTGGCAACAAGTTACCAAAAAGTAAAAAAATGCATAGTGCTAAACGACTCTCAGGCTTGATCTTCGGTAGGTGGTGTAGAGAGGACTCCAAGGACGAAAGCTTATGTTGATGTAGCTGGAGCTGGTGGAGTGGCTGCTGGAGCTGGTGGCCCTGAGGCTGTAGCTGTTGGAGCTGATGTTGTAGCTCTAGTATCTGTGACTGGCACTGCAGCAGACCTCTGGCTTCTGGGCACTCTAGCAAAAGCATCTGTAGTAGACTTGCCCTTCTTCTCCTCTGCTTCCTCCTATAGCTGCTCAACTGCAGTTTGGATCTCAGTTACCTTGACATCCAGATCGTAGAACTTCTGCTCAATGATCCTCTCCAAACTCTCCTGGTTTTGAGTCGGGGTGGCCAAGCCCTTCTCAATCCTCAAAGTGGATTGGATCAGATATCCAAGTTGATCTTGCTTGGATTTCAAGAACACTTGAGATGCCTCTTCAATAGTTGGCATCTTTGTAGCTTTCTCTGCTCTTGCCTTCTCTCTCTTCTCATGTGATTGAGCTGAAGATGGTTCATTCTCATTCATGACAACTGTGTTGTCTTCAAATTCAGGGTAGATGGGCAGGTGCTCCTTGTCCAGTAGATATTTGCCTTTGCCCATCTTGGAGTTGATGAGCTCCTGAATGTGTGGGGCATACCCACAACTTCTGTTTTGATCAGCTGCTGTCATCTTGATTGTCTCCATAATCAGACTCATGACTTTGAATTTTTTAGGCACATCAAACAAATGTAGAAAGTTGATAGCATGTCCTCTGATCATCTTGTGGTCACCTGACTTGGGTAGCAGTGTGTGCCTTAGGATCTAGTTTGGCAGACCAGACAACAAGAAGTGGACAGATCCAAACTTATGAGTACCAAAGCATCATCTGGGATCTCTCTGTACATGTTGGCCATCGTGTTGTGGTCTTTCTTCTTTTCAGCATAAACATCCAAGTCATCCTCACTTTTTTCTAGAGCATTGATCAACTGAGGCCATTCTTCAATAGAAGATTGGTACCTTGTACCTTCAGACATCCAAATGATCTTTCCATCTGGGTACAAGTGGTCAGTGGAGTAAAACTGCATGATCAGCTCATCATTCCACTTGGTGAGCTTCTGAGCAACAAATGTATCAACTCCACATGCCTTGAAGGTGTCATATACACCTGGATAGTGATCTTCATTCTCCTTGATGGACTCCCAGTCAACCCATCTCATGTCACACACTATGGGCTTGTTGTCAAGCAAAATTGTCTCATAAAAATCTTGTTGTTCCTTAGTGTGAAACCTGTAGTCAACAACAGTTCTCCTCCTGACAGCATATGGATCAGACTGTCTCCATAATCTCAGTCCTGAATCCTTCCTGATTTTCATGTTTTCTGCAACAGGGTGTGCATCATTGTGGTCAGGGATCTTGGGCTTCAGCTTTCTCAAAACAGGTGAGTCTTCTTATTCTTCTTCAGCAGCTTCAGACACTGGGGCCTTGTTTTTCTCCTTAGCAGGGATGTTCCTGGTGCTTCTCTTTGGTTTAGGGGGTTTCTGAGCTGGAGCAACCGCCTTGGGAGCAGCTTTGGGCTTAGATGGAGCAGCCCCTGATCTGATTGCATCTCCCATGAGCTTCTGAGTTTTGGGTGCTGGTGCATCATCCTCTTCCTCTTCCTCTTCTCCTTCAGAATCTTTCTTCATTGAGGGCTTGCCAAGAACTCTGGCAGTAGTGGTTCTTGCCCTCTTCTTCTTCTTACCATCACTTGCTGCTTCACCATCATCTGATTCAATGGTGAACTTCATAGTTTCACCTGTGGCAACTTTCTTTGGCTTGGAAGCTTCAGCAGTTGAGGCTCTGTCTTTTGACATTGGAACTCTTCTTGCTGGAGCCTTTGTTTTCATTCCAGGCTTTGTTGCAGCAGCAGTGCTATATTCCTTCTTCAGCACTTTCTTTCTTGAAGTGGCTCATCCTCAACAGCCACATAATCTTCATCTTCAGAATCCGAGGTTTTCTTCTTCCTTGTCCTGGTAGCTGCCTTTGGCAAGTTACTAGGTGTGCTCCTGCTGCCCTCATCATAGCTACCTGAGGGACTAGTGCCCTCACTCAACTGGACCTGCTCTTTTGACTTGTTCTGACTGTCACTTTGATCAGACATTTCTTCAAGCTCACTGACAGCAGACCCTGTGAATAGGTTGTAGATGAGGTAGAGTAGATGAGCATCACAAAGTACAGAGGTTTTGCAAAATAATTGGGTCAAAAAGCTTAGTTTTAGTTCGCTACAGAAGTGATCTCGGAGCTACCGAATTGACAGACTCGGCGATACCAAAGCAACACTTGGAACCTAAACTAGTGAACTCGGTAGAGCCGAGTCACCGTTTGGTGGCACCGAGATTGCTAGGGTTTCACAGAATCCTGAACTCGGTCACACCAATTTGCACGTTTCGTTCAGACTGAGAAGCACATGTGCAATGGCCAAGGCCAAATCGGTGAGACCGATTTCTGCAGTTCGGTCGGTCCAAGATGAGTTCTGCGGAGAGCTAACCCTAAATTTTTTGAATCAAACTAGACCTAAGGAAGTTTTTGCTGGATGGATCAATCTCAATTGTGGCAAGAAACATGGCATTGTCCTTGTGCTAGGAATCGGAGTGAAAAAGACAGCACAAGGGGTCGAACACTTACCCTAGAGCGACGAGTGTTCGCTACGGCGGTAACGGCGAAGCAGATTGCCGTTGACGGCAGCGGAGACCAGAAGCGGGAGGTCGCTGGCGGTGAGAGGACGATCCGGAGACCCGAAGAGGCAGAGCAGGTTATGCGCGGGTGAAGGTTTTTGGAAAACTTTCCAAATTTTGACCCATCGGTATATATAACCTAACCCTGTCGGTGTGACCGAGTGGAACAACTCGGTGGCACCGAGATGAAAAACTGCGGACAGTTACTGCAACTCGGTGTGATCGAAAGGTTCTAATCGGTTGCACCGAGATTGAAAACCTAGATCAACTTAGTGATCTCGGTAGGACCGAAGGGATGAATCGGTCAGACCGAAATGCACAAAGAGGTTTTGGAAGTCTAAGTCTATGACGAATCGGGGACTCCGAGTGCTCCTCGCACAGAGTGGTTCGAATCTGACTTGATCAAACTTTGTGATGTAGCATGAATAGAGTTTGAGACGAGGAAAGCATAGATAGCTAGAGGGAGTTCTTAGGCATTCTTATCCATCCATTTGGCAAAAGAGAAAAAGCCAAACAATCAAAACAACAAATGGATGTCCTCGAATGAGAAAAATATGCATTCAACATGCTCATACAATTAAAATGGCAAATGAGATATGTGACAAAGCATGCACAAACACTCTAGCATCTATCAAGCAATTGGCGATGACTAGGTCATCTATATATGAGTATATTGACTTAGGAGTCAAATGAGAACATTTGATCATAGGTCATACTCATCGTTTAAGCACAAGTGGGGTTACCACTTTTACATAAAGCATTGTTGTGCTCACACCATTAGAGTTGCTTTAGCTCAATTGATTAGTGAAAAGCTCCCCCTAGATGTGATATCCCCCCTAAGAGGGATGAACTAACCTTGGGTTTTGTCGGTGATGACTTCATGTAGGTGTTGAAGATGTGGATACTCAAGGTTGATGTAGATCATTCCGAGCGATCCATTGGAATGAGTTGCACTTTCAATACCTACACAGGTTAGTCCCACAAGGAACAAACAAGGATATCCATAGACATAGAGTGATGTATACACAAGATGTTGTCCATGCAAGCATTAGGTTACCTTGTCCCTTGTCTTACCAACAAGAGGGTTTGTGACTCCTTAGACTAGTGCAAGATGTGAAAGTTGTTTGCACTTGTCATTGCCAAAAAGATAAGAGTGAAGTATGTTGGCGGAGTCACCCTCAAGAACTCTCTAGTTCTTCTTCTTCGGGATCCACACCATCTTGATGGGAATCCTTGGAGTTGTAGTCGTACTTGATGAAGTCGAACTTGACGTAGTCTTGGGAACCCACTGGACTAAGGCCTTAGGTGCTTCTTCAAATGCATCAACTTCCTCTTGAAGCTTGTCCTTGCCTTTTTGCTTGTGGTCTTGTGGTGTAAGATCATCTTGAGCTTGTGTTCCTTGGAAAGAAGTAGGATCATACTTATCTTGTTGAGGAACAAACTTCGTCTGGGGGTATTGATCTTCTTCCCACTCAACTCCATTGGCATTGAACTTTCGTTCAAAACCAACACCTTGATTCTTCCGGTGCCTTCCTTGTTTGCGTACAATTTCTTCAAATTGATTACTTCCAGCAAGGCTCTTGTAAACACCTTTCTCTATAATTCCCTTCAACAAGCTATTTTCTTGCTCAAGTGTAACTTGGCTAAGAGAATCATTAGTGGAATCAAGAGAACTACTAGAAGTAACAACATTGGATTTAGCATGATTGTTGTTACTACTAGAGGAAGAATCTTTCTTGTTCTTATTGTTAGATTTAACTTGTGGCATGTAAGTAGACAAGAGTAAACGCTTGGCAATGTAAGAAGAACTTTTCTTGCGAAGATCATCATTGATTGCCTTTAAAAACTCATGCTCTTGCTCAAGGTTGAGCTTTTCAAAGCGTAGCTTCTCACGAGTCTTTAAAAGCTCTCGATGATCTTCCAAGGTAGTTTCATGAGCTAAATTAAGAGTGTTTAGTTCTTTAGTTAGACGCTCAATCTCCTTCTTATCATCATCATTTGTTTTATCTTGATTAGCATGATTAATAGCAAATTCATCATAGTTTTCATAACTAGAGTTGTCAAACAAGTAAATCACCATCTCCTAGCAAATCATCTTCATCACCATTGAAATCAACATACTCGGGGTGTGTTACCTTTGGACCTTTGGCCATGAAGCATCTCCCAATTCCTTCATTTGGTGATTCAAATATGTCGTAGGAGTTGGTTGTCACAAGTGCTAGTCCAGCAACACCTTCATCTTGAGTATATTCGGAGTCGGAGTGATAACTTCTTTCAGAGTGATTGTCGGAGTCGGAGCCGGATACCCATTCACCAACATGACTTTGATGTCTTCTTTTTGTGTAGATCCTTGATGACTTATACTTTCTTTCCGAATCCTTGCTTCTCCGAGAGGGTCTTCGTTCATAACGATCATCACTGCTCCTTCTTTCTCTTGATGGTTATTCTTCTCTTCTACTCCTTCTTTTGGGAGAATCTTCTCTTCTTTTGTAGGGAGCCGTACACTCATTGGAATAGTGCCCGGGTCTTCCACAATTGTAGCAATTACGCTCATGACTAGAAGATCGTTTGTCATTGTAGGACCTTGACTTGGAACTTCTTTCCTTGCTTCTACTTTTGTAGAACTTGTTGAAGTTCTTCACCATTAGGCTCAATTCTTCATTGAAGGTTTGTTTCTCACTTGATGATGTGGGAGCTTCACATGAGTCTTTGTAAGCACCGCTTGACTTGTTATGGAGCTCTACCTTATCCTTGAGTGACATCTCATGAGCAACAATTCTTCCAATGACTTTCGTTGGCTTGAGATATTTGTAATTGGGCATCATTTGGATCAATGTGCACACAGTATCATATTTTCCATCCAAGGATCTTAGGATATTCTTGATGATGAATTTGTCGGTCATCTCTTCACTTCCTAAGCCGGCAATCTCATTTGTGATGAGAGCAAGCCTAGAGTACATTTCAGCGATGCCTTCATCATCCTTCATTTTGAACTTGTCAAGTTAACTTTGAAGCACATCCAATTTGGATTCCTTGACGGAGTCGGTACCTTCGCGCATATCAATCAAAGTAACCCAAATTTCCTTTGCATTCTCAAGACGGCTGATTTTGTTGAATTCTTCGGGGCACAATCCGCTGAAGTGAATATCACAAGCTTGAGCATTGTATTGCAGCATCTTCAACTCTTCCCCGGTAGCTTCACGGCTTGGTTCTCTCCCATCAAAGAATTCACCTTGCAAGCCAATACACACAATAGCCCAAACGGCGGGGTTATGTCCAAGAATATGCAATTTCATCTTATGCTTCCAACTAGCAAAATTTGTACCATCAAAGTAAGGGCCTCTACGGTGGTAATTTCCCTCGCTAGATGCCATACTCTCCTAGGTTGTGAAACCAAGGCTATGACCACCAACAGCTATTGAAATCAAAGCAAATGGAGACAAAAGCTCTGATACCACTTGTAGGATCGAAAGTATGTCTGGAGGGGGGTGATTAGACTACTTGACCAATTAAAAATCTAGCCTTTTCCCAATTTTCGTTCTTGGCAGATTTTAGCAACTTAGCACAAGTCAAGAAATCAACCTACACATGCAATTCTAAGAGTATAGCAGCGGAAAGTAAAAAAATTGCATATGAAGGTAAAGGGAGGGGATTGAGGGAGCAAACGCAATGTTGACACGGAGATTTTTTTATCCGTGGTTCCGATAGGTGGTGCTATCGTACATCCACGTTGATGGAGACTTCACCCTTGAAGGGTAACAGTTGTGAGTCCACGGAGGGCTCCACCCACGAAGGGTCCACGAAGAAGCAACCTTGTCTATCCCACCATGGCTGTCGCCCACGAAGGACTTGCCTCACTCGGGTAGATCTTCACGAAGTAGGCGATCTCCTTGCCCTTACAAGCTCCTTGGTTCAACTCCACAATCTTGACGGAGGCTCCCAAGTGACACCTAGCCAAGCTAGGAGACACCATTCTCCAAGAAGTAACAAATGGTGTGTTGATGATGAACTCCTTGCTCTTGTGCTTCAAATGATAGTCTCCCCAACACTCAACTCTCGCTCATAGGATTGGATTTGGTGGAAAGGTGATTTGAGTGGAAAGCAACTTGGGGAAGGCAAGTGTACGTGGTTCTCTCTCAGAAAATGTATGTTGGAAGTGTAGGCATGTTCTGATGGCTCTCTCCATGAATGAAGAGTGGGTGGAGGGGTATATATAGCCTCCACACAAAATCTAACTGTTACATACAATTTACCAAACTCAGTGGGACCGAATCATTAAACTCGGTCAGACTGATTTAGTTCATAATGTTTAACGTTAGGATTTTTGTTGGGACCGGCACATCAACTCGGTGAGACCGATTTTGTTAGGGATAGCGCATAACATAATCTCGGTGAGACCGATTACACAAACTCGGTGAGACCAATTTTGGTAATAGTCAAACAGAGAGTCGGTCAGGCAAACTCGGTGGGACCAATTCGCTCATCTCGGTTGGACCGAAACGTTACGAAAGGGAAACAGAGTGTTTGCATTGCAATCTCGGTGGGACCGATCGCTCATCTAGGTTTGACCGAAACGTTACGAAGGGAAACAAAGAGATTACAATCCTATCTCGGTGAGACTGAGATCCCTATCGGTGAGACCGAAAAGACTAGGGTTTGTGGCAGTGGCTATGTCAATTGAACTCGGTAGCGCCGGATAGAAAGTTTCAATGGGGACGAGTTTGACTTTTGGTTTGGGACATATGTGGATGTGAGAAAGTATTTGAGGGTTTTTGGAGCATATCACTAAGCACTTTGAGCAAGAAACTCATTAAGCAACACCTCACCCCCTCTTGATAGTATTGGCTTTTCCTATGGACTCAATGTGATTTTGGATCACTAAAATGAAAATGTAGAGTCTTGTGCTTAGAGCTTGAGCCAATCCTTTGTCCTTAGCATTTTGAGGGGTCCACTTTTCTCGTCCATGCCATGCCAATCATTGAGCTTTCCTGAAATGTTTATCTTGAAATAGTATTAGCTCAATGAGCTATATGTTGTTAGGAATTACCAAAACCACCCAGGGATAGTTGCACTTTCATCAACCTATAAACGAAAGAAGGTTGATGGAGAAACAGATAAATAGAAAGATAAAGATGCTAGCTAGTGTGTGTTAGAGATAGGAGTCGAGTGGATCAGAAGGCTGAGTTATGTGTGTGGGTGTGAGAGAGATGAAGACAGGGTGCATGTGACTCGCATACAAACTAATATCGGAGAGAAATGAGATCCCGAGAGACGGAGTTTTGTGTCTGTGAGAGACAAAGATATTTCACAATGAGAGTGATAGCTAGAGAGAAATATGAGGGAATGCAAGATATCTCTAGGGAGAGAGAGAGTGTGTGAGCGACATACAAGAGAACAGTGGAGAAATATGAGATCCTGGGAGACAGAGTTTGTGTTTGTGTGTGAGAAAGAGATATTTAAGAGGAAGAGTCATAGGTTCTCATACCTAAGGAGCGAAAGGCATCTCTGTATGAGGGGTGTGCGAGTGGCACACAGGGGAATAGTAGAGAGAAATGAGACCCCGGGAGACAAAGTTTTGTGTTTGTGTGAGAGAAAGAGATTCCACATGGAGAATCATAGTTAGAGACACATAGCAGGGAGCGAGATATACTTAGAGAGAGATAGAGTGATGAAGGTCGAGGGAGAGAGTACCGTCGGTGTGTTATGAAGATAAAAGATCATTGTCGACATACTGTGTATACGAGAGATACCAGAGACGATGAACGCGTATAGGTCTAGAGAGATAGTCCTATATAAGCATGAGTGATAGTTATATGAGACGAATATCTGGATTAAATGGGATTCAAATATTTAAACTGGAGATCACGACATCGATAATATCATAACGCAAATTGGTGTATCAAACATGCATATTCATTTGAATTTGGGGACACGTGTAATGTTATATAGTTTATCAATATTGGTGATCCATAGATTCTTTAATTAGAAACAATGCATGGTTTATATGCAATTAATGTCTAAACGGGATTACACTATATGTTGTGTGTATGAAACACATTATACATGTTTGAGAAGTAAAAAAACGCATGAAACACACATTAATTGGAGACAGTTAGCGATGAATGCATACATTGGATTTCAACATAAAGTGGTTTCAAATATTTGAAAATCCAAATTGATGGATACAACCTTATGAATCTGATATCATGCCATTTCTAAACCATATTTATGTATAAAGGGTGTTGTGCTTTTGAAAGTATATATAAAAAATGATGTATATAGAATTTTATTCCAATCGAAAATGAATCCCTTGAAAAAATAGAATACAAACAGGTTTGAATTGAGTTGGCACGTAAGCGTGTACTCGCAAAATTTGAACGAAGCGGGAAAGTCGCAGAATCACCAAACCAAAATCTGCGAGATGGAAATTACTACTGCCTATCCCTGCCACGCAAAGCCTATCTGCTCGATTTCTATAGGTTTTGATAGGGGTAGGTTTGTAATTTCACTCAAACGTGACATAACCGCCTCTCACCCAGATTCATTCATACACGGTGGGCGCCAAAACACAGTGTGTCCTCGGTCGAAATCGACTCCCTCCCCGATTCATACACGGTGGGCGCCAAAAACAAACTCTCGTCGGCAAATATTCGGTGTATGCGAGATAACCGTCCGATCCCCAACCGACTAATATTGATGTGACGTAGGAAATTTGAAACGGGGGATAAGTTTGTAAATTTACTCGCATTTGAGACAAGCGCACCCTGAAGACATGGTTCCCCCTTCCACCCTACCTCCATTTCCCCATTCGTACTCCGTGGGCGCCAAAACACCCTCTCCACCCCCAGCCTCCTCCGTCTGCCACCCCATCCACCGCCGTCCTCCTCCACCATGTCGGAGCTGATACCCTGATGCCGCCGTCCATTACAAGAGATCGACCTCTCTCATCCATGGCTTCAGGCCGGGATCCTTGCATCCTATCCTCTCGCTTCATCCCTGCCGTCGTCCACCTTGCCAGCGCCGCTCCTACAACCGTCTCGTCCACCGCGCCCCGCCGCCACCGTCTACCCTCATAGATCTGCTTCCACGCCATCGACATCCATCGCTACCACGACACCGTCAAATTCTCAGCAGATGCATACACGGCGCCGCACCAGAGAGGCGGTACTCTTTCGTATCTGCTCAACTTATTTATCGCAGCAAGAAAATAGATCGCCACTGCTTTACTCTGATTTCTTGTCCATCACTTACTTGCTAGTTGAAAGCAAACATTGGTTGCGAAGTTGCCTTTGTCAAGTTTGCACCTTCAGATCCGCCATGGCACGCTCAACACTATACTCCCAATGCTTATGGTTTTCCCCTTTTATATTCCACACTAGTTAAATCACAATAGACTAAATTTCAAAATTGGGTCAGTCGATTTTTTAGAGCTCACGGAGTTCGCCATGCGAACGAAGGGGCTCGAATGGGACAGTGGTTGTGGGGCGGTGGGGGGGCCCAATGAAGAAAACTTGGCGCTTGGTGGGGGCGGGGTGGGGGTGGGGTGGCGGAGGAACATAGGCGGTGGGGGCGGGGTGGGGTGGGGTGGTGGAGGAACATAGGCGGTGGGGGCCGGTGGTCCGGCCGGCGGCCCGTGCGGTGTTCTGTATGGGAAGAATCAGAGACGAGGTAGAAGAAGGGTTAGGAGACGTAGAATCTTCATCCAACCGCCTGAAATGGTCGACTGACCCAAATGACAAAAGTCACGCGAGTTGCATGCAGACATGCCTTTATATTCAGTACCATCATCGTACCTGCTTAGCACTGCTCCTGAATCCATCAAGCTAAACAATGTACCACTCATAATTCAAAACTTGTTGCTCAAGTACGAATCTGATATGATGCTGATATTACTAAAACAGATAACATTTAATTGGTCACCTAATTATGTTCCTACTTTACTTTCAAAAAATAACGTGCACCACATATAGAGAGACAGCAGGGAGTTGCTTTCTTAATGCGCTTTGGTTCATCATGTGTGGGCACTGCGCAACGAACATTTTATTATCCAAAATCTTCTTGCTCTTCTTAGCATGTTCCTCTTTCGTTCTTTAATAAGTACTCTCTCCGTTCCTAAATACAAGTCTTTGTATAGATTCCACCATGGACTACATATGGAGCAAAATTAGTGAATCTACACTCTAAAATGTATGTGGATACATCTGTATGTGATCCATAGTGGAAATCTCTACCAAGACTTATATTTTGGAACGGAGGGAGTATGATAGTAGTACAGTATGTTCCTTGTAGTGAAGATGAGCAGGGACATTTGCCGTGTAGAGGTCTATACGGTCGGTTGTGATGGACACTTTGAACTCTTCGGGCCTCTTTGATTCGTAGGATTTTGTAAACATGGGAATAGGATTTGTAGTGGCCTGCCCACTTGAAACCTATAAGAATAGCAAGGAAATGCGGGGAGCTGTGTCGCCTTTGAGAGTTACACTGATATTAACAGTACCGCACCTTCAGTTCAAGAGAGCTGGTATCCGAAGCCTTTCTAGCCGTACCGGCAATACTAGCACATATATTCCAACAAGTTCCATTTTGCTGATTTTACTCTGATGCATACGGTTTTCCCATTATATCTACACTATGATCTGTGTAGCTGCTTTGTGTCGCACTAGCAGCAGTCCACTCTTGAAGCTAAACACTACAATGACTTATAAAATTGGCACCAAGGCATTGAGTGCCATTCTGGATGCAATGAAACTCATACGCTCCCCACCTGTTGATTCTTGTTCAAAATATGATCCTAATGACTATTCTAACCTCGAGGAGTCAAAGGCAGATGGCATGTCCTGTTCACCCATCAAGGTGCCTGTTATAATTTGGCAAGGTTTTATTGATTGCGCGTATCTTGCATATGTTGTCTTGCATTTCTTCTACTTTGTTGCACCGCCATCTGCTTAGTTTACTCATCATATATGTCAAGATGCCATGCCCATCCATTATCAATACATATTCCATCTGTCATCATACCATGTTTTTTCACTCAAATGTTGTTCTTATGCATCAGACATCAAAAAGGAAGAGGGTGATTGCCGAACCTGAAGGAGCACCAACAAAGTCCTTGAAAAACGTGGTTGTGCCGGAGAAATCAGACATCACCCCACTTATATTGGTTGTACAATCAGTGACACAAAACGTAGGACCGACTCCAGCAGACTGTACCCATACTTCACTGGCCACACCACTAGCCCCACCATGCAGGACCTGCACTCCAGCAAAAGGTATGCCGATTTCAGTTGCCATAGCAACAGCCGTACCACAGAAAAATCCAACTCCAGCAAAAAGTACAGCAAGTCCACCGGAAGAAGACCTATCCCTACTGCAGAGATGGCCAAATCCTGCAGATTGGAGCCCCATTCCAGTTATTCCCAGTTTAAAAGACAATGCTTTCAATGTTTTTAGGGACTACGTGCATATATTCCCATCATGGGAAGATTATAGTGAACACAAACACCATTTTCACATCTTCCTGTCCCACTTACGTGTAAGTGCTATTATTCATGGTGATTATTTTCCTGTTTTCTGCTGATTGAAGAAATCAATGATTTACATTACATTGTTGTAAGTAGGCGAGGGTCAATCTGGATAGTCATGACGAGCAAAGCTTGCTTGCGCTTTTCAAGGAAGCATTGCAGCATTATTGGTGTTACCTGAGGAAATCACACTTTGATGGCAAGTCTATAAACGAATTTCTTGTGAAGTCTTCTGTGCTAAATTTAGAAGACATTGAATGGAAAAACCTTGTTATGCACTGGTCTTGTTCCGAGGATGAGGTACTGTCTATGATATCACATGACAATATGAACTTCTACTTTTCCGCATGTGCCTTACGGATCTTTTTTGCAGGAAATCTGCTTGAAAAGGAATTCCGGTTTGAAAAGAACGACAGGATATCACAAATATGCTGCCCGCTGCTTTGCTCTTGTTAGTACTTGTTGTCCTGTATCACTGTACTTGCATACATACCTAGTTCATTATGTGACAGCAGTATGCATGATAGATTGCTTATCAATTGTTCGCTCCAAATTATCTGATCTGTATGAATAGTTACATTAGTGTAGAATATATCCAATGCCAATCAAAAATTTTAGCTATGCATTGTTCTTGTAAGTACCTGCTATCCTTTATCAGTGTACTTATATTGACAGGTAGTTGTTCATGTACCATCACTCTGCAGCTATTTTTCCTTTGCCCTCCATTTTCTACACATAAGATATATATTTACTTTTACCATAAGGTTGGATAACACCGATGGTACTGAAGAAGTTTAGCTCTGCATTGCTCTTGGCTGTACCTTTTGCCTGCATCGCTGTACGTACATTTATAGCTACTTGGTTATGTAGCATCACTCTTCATCTTATCTTAAATATTCTCCATTTTTTCTTATATTGTCACATCTATATTTACTCTTAAAAAAATGTAGAACAAAGGCAATGCTTATGAAGAAGATTTTGTGGTAAACTTCTTGAATTGACCCCCAATCAGCATGGACAAGGGCTTTATAGAGCCTGCCTTGACCAATAATGTAAGTTTGTCCTTCTCAAGCCTTCAAACTTTGTTGTGTATATTTGGTTAGGCATGACTGCAACAGCTGTTTATTTTTGGTGTTTGCTTCAAATTGCATGTTTAAATTTTATTATGTACTTCATAAACAAAAGTTTGTCCTTCTCAATTTAAGTTTTCAGTTGTACAACCAAGTTCCTTCTTCATACCATGTAAATTAAACTATACAAAGCAAGTGATCTTATTTTGCCAATCTGAAATGCGATAAATTGACAGCACACTAACCATTGATACTTATGAGTTCTTGATCTGTAATCCAGTGGTGTCGTGAAGCTGCCAACTCCTTCACAATGTCATTTACTGCCATGTCTTATATGTGCAAAACCTGTCATCTCTCTGCTTGTTTATCTTTCAGAGTGAGGAGGATATAAGTGTCAAACAAGTGCAGTCTCATCAGCTTGCTCAGCTGCTTGCGCTGCAGCTCCCGAGCAGGGATAACCTTTCTAGAACTCTATTGAAGTGTTGTCGGTTTTGAATATTATTTTGTCGGCGTGTTTAATTGCACTGGTGGCGATCTTTGATGCCCAGTGTATGTAATCTGTTGTCTGCTTGTGCTTTATTATCATAGTGGCGAACTTTGATGCCCAATGGATGTAATATGCCGTAATTTCTTTATTGTATAGTCTAGGTTTTTTTCTCATTCATGATGCTGCAGTTATTTTACTGTATATATATATCTTGTCTTCGCAATAAACCGGCCAATCCGTAAAATTACGGTACATAATTGGGCTGTCATGCAAATCATTATGTATGATCCGCATCATGGGCCTCGTCATCTTGGTCCGTTAACAGGCCTAAATGTAAACTGGCCCACTAGTAGATTTGGGCCTTTAATAGGCCGAGTAAACCGTCGGCCCTATTTTCCCAAGAAAACACAATGGGCTTTTAGGAGGCTGAAAAGTAGGTTGGTCCTAGAAAGTGCCGAACAGCTCACGGGCCGGCAGCAGGCCGAAATAGACCCCGGCCCATGATTGTGCCAATCAAATCATGGGCTTATAATAGGCAAAAATTGTCTCGGTCCTTGTTTGGCCCAATCAGATTATCGTCTGTGAGCAGGGCAGGCCGGATGCAAACGGGGCCGTAGTTAGGCCCAACTATATGACGGGCTTTTAACATGCCAAAATATATATAGGGCCAAAATGTTAAACATGCCTTTAACAGGCTGAAACTAATATCAGGCCGAATTACTAAATGGGCCTTTATCAAGTGGGCCCAAAAGCATAGCGTCCTGTTGACGGGTCGAATCTGATATGGGCCATAATTTAGCCCAAAGCCTCTCAAAGGGCCGGACCTGATCTGGGCCGTAATTTGGCCCAGAACGTGGGAGGCTTTTAACGGGCCAGATCTCATATGGGCCTTTATTAGGCTCGGAACATGGCAGACTGTTAATGGACCGGATCAAATATGGGCCGGCATTTGGCCCAAAACATGGCAGCCTGTTAATGGGTCGGCCTACTAGTGTCAACCAAATCTTTTGGGCCTTCAGCTGGGCCGGCCCATTATGGTCGGCAAAATCTCGTGGGCCTTTAGCTGGGCCGACCCATTATGGGCCGCAAAATCTTGGGGGCCTTTAGCTGGGCTGCCCATTATGGTCCGCAAAATCTCGCGGGCCTTTAGCTGGGCCGGCCCATTATGGCCCGCAAAATCTTGTGGGCCTTTAGCTGGGCCGGCCCATTATGGTCCGCAAAATCTCGTGGGCCTTTTGCTGGGCCGGCCCATTATGGACTGCAAAATCTTGTGGGCCTTTAGTTGGGCCGACCCATTTAAACTTTATGGGCCACTTTTGGGCCGGTCCACGTGTCAACATTTCATAAGTGCATCTCGCCCATTGGATGAGTGACATCTGTCCCAACGGTGACCCGACACGTGTTTCCTCCAGCCAATGATGATTTTACACGTGGGAAATCCCCATTGGTCGGGGCTGTTAACGGGTTATCAGATCCAAAACCGGACCGGATAGCTTAACGGCGTTCCGTTACGGTGGATGCCACGTGTCAGTCACCCTTGACGAAAGCACTTATGTGACGCGTGATTTATCGTCATGGAAGTGGACACTTCCGTGATGATAATTTTGTGTAGCGACCTGACCCAAAATCGATCAAATCTCTGTGTCTGTACCATCCCAAGATCATGCTGGTACTCACAGTACATCGATAAAGTAATCAAAGTTCAATCACACCTGAATATCATTAAACGATTCTCATATAGAGTCTTTATTACAAGAGAATAAATTTGGCTCAAGGCCAACTCATGAGAAATAAACTAATAACACTGCGGAAGCATCGAAGTAAAGCGAGTCCATCCGACTCCAAAGGGCAATCGCCAAGCGCGGAGCGTAGCCTCACTCCTGATCGGAATATACCTCTGCAACATAAGACGTTGCAGCCATGTAGGTCAGCTTTTGGAATAAGCTGGCAAGTCATGAAGAACAACAATAATAAACTTACTATCACTATATGCATTTTGGCTGTGGAGCTCTAAGTTTCATCATTTTGCGAAAAGCAAATTTTTCCCTACTACAGTGGACTTACTTGCAAATTACTACAATTGTTGGTAGTTATTGAGATGGTTCCGCCAACCAAAATCTCATTCCCAAATTATTAAGTCATAAAACCCCTCAAATTAATTTATTAGTTTTAGTGTTGAGATATCCGAATACTTCCAAGTTCGGAGGCTCAATTTGTCCGTAATCGGGACACGGCTAATCGATTAGATCTTTAACTCTGCAGAGGGTTGCGACTTTCCCGCAAGAATCATTCCCTCCTTTAAAGTCTTCGCACTTCATGGTGTTTGAAGGCGGACTAGATGAAACAGGTCTTCCAAAGAGTTCTTCAGCTCTTGTCGGTACCCATCCAATCCTACCGTTCTTCTACATCTCGTAGTACCGTCCAGCCAGCGTCACTACTAGGGTCAACCCAGCCAGAGCCCATAATGGCTTGCGGCTGCTGAGTAAGTTTCGGTCATGGGGCATCCATCCTTCTCTTCGTGGCTGGGTGAAGCTTTCCGCAAGATGTCATGGCACTTCTCCATGCATCCCGCCACCACTGGGTTCTCCGGGTGCCCGTCAACCGTCCTCCACCCAGTAGTGATTTTCGAAGTCCATCTTGATCATTGTAGTTCATGGGGTTGTCATCATCATTGACTCTCACATCTTGCTTATGAATTTCACTCAACCCAAAACCCGTCTACGAGCATAGCAAAGTAACTACTTCGTCCCGGGGTCATGGTAACAAGGGGATTGGTTCATCCTACCACATGATACTACTCAAGTTTAATGACTTCAAAATTTCACTACTGCATGCATGGTGGGGTGGTGACAATTACTAATGCATAAAAACATAGGTATAGAAATAACATGATCAAAACTTGCCTTGCTGATGATCCTCGTAAGCTAAAGATTCGTAGTAGCAAGCTTCGCACTCCGGAAACTCTACCGAGACAAACAAATCACAATAAGCATATAACAATGGGATCACATAACAAAATAGCATAACAAAGTAACACACCAAAACCAACAAAGTAAACTCCAAAGGAAAAAAAAACTCAAAGAAAACCACTCAAAGTTTTTCCTACTTCAAACAATAGCTAGAATAGTTTTTATATAACAAAAATTTACTCAAGATAACCTAATCATGGTTTTAGGTTAACTTAACAGAAAAGGATGCACTAAGCAGCTAGGAGCAAAAAGAATTAATTTAAAAGCTATTATAAAACTCCTATTAGGCCTAATCAAATTTCTATTAAGAAAAATAAAATAAAACTTTTATTAATTATAAATAAAAGTTCATCTACTAGAGTGACAGAAACTATCCTAGAATAATCAATCACAAGTTAAAATAAATTTATTTACTAATTAAAATATTAGGAAAACAGGAGCTAGTTAATTAATTGGGATTAATAAGATTATGCTTAAAACTAATTATTTATTAATCCTAAAATACCCAAATTAATTTCTATGGTTTGGCAATGTTAAAATAAAGTTGGGACAAAAGAATCATCCAAAAATAATTTTTCTAACTCAAGTTATAGCAGATTTACTATTCTCGACTAAAACTAAATTAAAGCAATTTTAATTAATTTTAACATAGCTAAATATATATTCTACTGAAACTACATAAAATTTGCAAACCAAAAAAAATCACCTAAAAATAATAAACAGAATAAAAGATATGAATTTTTCAAAAGCGAAACTATTACATTAAAACAGAAAAACAAAAATAAAAGAAAAAGGCCTAATGGGCTAAACTGAGCACTAAGCGTCAAATAGCCTAAACGGGCCTAGGTTAAACTAAAACGGACCGGGCTAAAATAAAACCTAACTAAATAATAAACCGGACGAACCGGGCGGTCTTTTTAGAAACGTACCCCTTGAGGTCTAATCCTAGCCGTCCATTTGGGATCGGACGGGGAGGTCTCGACATACCCACGCGACGGCGGCAAGGGGCGGCGGAGTCTGGCGAGGTTCCGGTGTCGGCGAGGTCGGGAAGTGGCCGTCTTGGTCGGGGAGCTCGGGGAGGGGTTTGGTGGGGTCGGGGGTGACCGGGGTGGTCTAGGGCGGCGACGGCGGCGACAATGGCGGCGACGGGGGCTTCGGGCTCCGGCGTGCTCGGGAGAGAGAGGGAGAGGGGCTCCGGCGAGGGCTAGGGGGGGAATGGGGTGCGGAGGCGTGGGCTTTTATAGCCAGGGGCCTCGGACGGCTTGGGGCGATCGGGGGCGATCGGGATCCCGGATCCTTCGGGATCCGGTGATCCATGGGCGACAGCGTGGCGTGGCGAGGGAAGAAGATGGGGTGGGACCCATGGTCGATGAGAGAGAGAGAGAGGGCGAGGCGGCGGGTGGCCGACGCGTAGAGGGTTGAGGCGAGGGGCGAGCTGGTTGGCTGGGCTGGCGATTGGCTGAGTGGGGTGGCTAGCCCGGTGGTGGGGGTCGGTACTGTTGGGCAGAGGGGCTGGCTGGCGCCAGAGGGTTTTTTTAATTTATTTTTTAATAAAACAAAACAGAGTATAACTTAATATATATAAATATTTTATATAGGGTATATATATACCAAAATGATCGGGGAATATTCCTTTCATTTGAACATTTTCCAAAGGCAAAATCCAAACTTTATAAAAACCATTTTTTCAAATTCAAATAAAATTCAGATTTGAATCCAAATCTTTTGGGAAAGTTTTCCTCTGATATTTTTGGAGTGTCATGTTTACTCCTCTCATACTTTTGATCAAGTATTTATCAGGCTTAGTTTTTGAAATGTTTCCCACTTGCCAAAGTTTGAATTCAAATTCAAAACTCAAATTTCTCTGAAACTCCAAATGGCATTCAAATTGAAACAGGATGCATAGGATGCTTAGCTATAATTGTAAAACATTCCAAATAGGAAATTTGGGATGTTACATTTTGGTAATGTCATGGAACACTTCTACGACAGCACAGGTATGACTATCTTGATTCTGTCATAAATTTTTCATGGATGTACATGCATGACAGAAAACGTGACCTACTGTGACAAACACGTATCATCACGGAAGTGTATTTTTTTGTAGTTAATGATATTCATGGCATTCTCCTTTTTTAGTTTATCCTCTTGGATATCTATCACTTTGGGACTAATTTTCATGTGTTGCTTTTCATAAGCTCAAACAAATATAAGTGAAGATCATGAGCATAAAAGTTTCTTTCTTTCTCTCAAAATAATTTAAGTGAAGCAAGATAGAATTTCTTCACAATTTTACTAAATCTCAAATAAATCTAAGTGAAGCAAGAGAGCATTTCTTCAAAAATAACAAAGCACACCATGCTCAAAAATATATTAGTGAAGCACTAGAGCAAGTCCTAGCTCATAAAAGATTTAAGTGAAGCATAGAGAGCAATTCTAACAAGTCATGAAATTTTTTTGGCTCTCTCAAATGGGTGTGTCCATAAAGTATTGATGACTTAAAACACAAAATAAAACAATCAAAGACACATATCATACAAGATGCTCCAAGCAAAACACATATCATGTGACGAATAAAAATATAGCCTTGAGTAAAATACCGATGGTCGTTAGAAGAAAGAGGGGATGCCACTCGGGGGCATCCCCAAGCTTAGTTGGTTGCTCATTCTTGGAAAATAGCTTGGGATGATGGGGCATCCCCAAGCTTTGGCTCTTCTATCCTTCTTTCATCCATCGTAAGATAACCCAAAACATGAAAACTTCAATCACACAAAACTCAACAAAACCTTTGTGAGATCCGTTAGTATAAGAAAGCAAACTACTACTATAAGTGCTGTATCAAACCAATTCATTTTTTATATATCTACTGTATTCCAACTTTTCTATGGTAAAAACTCATCAAATAAAACCATAGAGCCATCAAAATAAGCACAAAACACAAAGAAAACATAATCTGTCAAAACAGAACAGTCTGTAGTAATATGACTTTAGCGAATACTTATGTAACTCCAAAACTTCTACCAAAATAGGACGACCTGGGTAATTTGTATACTGATCTTCTGCAAAAAGAATTAGCATTTTATCATGTTCTGGTGATTTTTAACAATTGTTTTCATGAGCACAAAGTTTCTGTCTTTTTCAGCAAGATAAAACAACTATCACCCAAGAAGATCCTATAGGCTTTACTTGGCACAAACACTAATTAAAACATAAAAACATAATCATACCAGTAGCATAATTGTGTAAACACTCAAGAACATAAAGCAAATAGCAAAACTAAATTTTATTCATTGGGCTGCCTCCCAACAAGCGTTATAGTTTTACGCCCCTAGCTAGGCATAATTTTATTGATGCTCACATGAAAGATAATAATTAAAACGCAAAGAGAGCATCATAAAACTTGTGACAAACACATTTAAGTCTAACATACTTCCTATGCATAGGAATTTTATAAGCAAACAAACAATCAAGACAAGAAATATCTAGCATATGCAAAGGAGAGGAATAAAATATTGACAATCTCAACATAACGAGAGGTAATTTCGTAACATGAAAATTTCTACGACCATATTTTCCTCTCTCATAATAATTACATGTAGGATCATGATCAAATTCAACAATATAAATATCACATAAAATATTCTCATCCACATGCATACAAAGTTGACACTCTTCCAAAATAGTGGGATAATCATCAAATAAAGTCATGACCTCTCCATACCCACTTTTATCAAAAAATTCATAAGACTGAACACTCTCCAAATATGTGGGATTATTTTTACCTAGAGTCGACACTTTTCTGAACCCACTTTCAATATTAATGCAAACATATTCATCATGAGGCTTAAATAAACTATCAAGATCATAAGAATCATTATCACCCCAATCATGATCATTGCAATAAGTAGTGCACATAGCAATATTAGCATCCCCAAGCTTGGGATTTTGCATATTATTATCACAATTGAAATTAATAGAATTTATAGTAAAATCATTGCAATCATACTTTTCATTCAAGGAGCTATCATGAGTCACTTCATAATTTTCTTCATCACAATTTTTAGATTCACGAATCTCAAGCAAAACTTCATAAGGATAATCTAGTGCACTCAAATCACTAGAAATTGGTTCATCATGATTGGATATTTTGAAAAGATAAGCAAGTGGATGAGGATCCATATCAATAGATTATCAGCAAGCAAAGATGCAAGCAAATAAAAGGCACATGGTAGCACAAGCAAACATGAGATCTGGCGAGAAAACGACGAACAAAAAAGAGGGCGAATAAAACGGCAAATTTTGTGAAGTGGGGGAGAGGAAAACGAGAGGCAAATGGCAAATAATGTAAATTGTGAGGAGATGAGATATGTGATTAGGAACCTGGTTATGTTGAAGATCCTCCCCGGCAACAGCGCTAGAAATTCCTTTTGATGGCTCTCTGATTATAGCGCCAGAAAAGCTCCTGTCTGCTAGGACTACGTCGGTATTTCCCCAAAGAGGAAGGGATGATGCGTCTAAGGGGGTCCCGAACTGTGCGTCTAAGGCGGATGGTAACAGGAGGTGGGGGACACGATGTTTACCCAGGTTCGGGCCCTCTCGATGGAGGTAATACCCTACTTCCTGCTTGATTGATCTTGATGATATGAGTATTACAAGAGTTGATCTACCACGAGATCGTAGAGGCTAAACCCTAGAAGCTAGCCTATGGTATGATTGTTGTTGTCCTACGGACTAAACCCTCCGGTTTATATAGACACCGGAGGGGGCTAGGGTTACACAGATTCGGTTACAAGGGAGGAGATCTACATATCCATATTGCCAAGCTTGCCTTCCACACCAAGGAGAGTCCCATCAGGACATGGGACGAAGTCTTCAATCTTGTATCTTCATAGTCCAACAGTCCGGCCAAAGGATATAGTCCGGTTGTGCGGAGACCCCCTAATCCATGACTCCCTCAGTAGCCTCTGAACCAGGCTTCAATAATGATGAGTCCGGCGCGCAGATTATCTTCGGCATTGCAAGGCGGGTTCCTCCTCCGAATACTCCAGAGAAGATTTTAAACACAAGGATAGTGTCCGGCTCTGCAAAACAAATTCCACATACCACCGTAGAGAGAATAATATTTCCACAAATCTAATATGTCGACCGTTTCTCATAATGTGACGTATTGCCGTGGTCTGGCCATGACGAACCGACTTTCTCAACCAGCCTGCCACTGCACGTTTTGCGAGGCGATTTTATTGGCACGTCTTGTCGAAGCAGAGATCGTGTCCCCCTTATTACGGGATTCTCATAAATACGGATGTGGGTAACCCAATCGTGCCCGTTGGTATGAATTCGCGATTTTAGGCAAGTCCCAAACGGCCACGCGGAGGACGCTTGATATTCATCCCCTTTATAAAGAGGCCAAGGCCTGTCCTTTTTCTTCTTGCGCTCAATCGAATCCTTCCCCCCACCCCGAGTTCCAACACCCAAGGCTCAGGTCAGGCGCTTCGTACCTTCAACCATGTCCGGATCCAACTTTCAAGGTTGGTGGATGCCTCTGTCACAGAGGAAGACATCAAGAAGCTAAGAGAGGCCAGATATTTGACCGGCGAAATCTCGCACAGGTTGCCTGCTTGAGGGCAGGTCATTCCCACTCCTGAACCCAGCAAGAGCGTTGTATTCATCTCTCACTTCCTCCGAGGGCTAGGCCTTGCTCTAGATCCCTTTGTAAGGGGGCTCATGTTCTATAACGGGCTGGATTTCCATGACCTGACCCCGGATTCCATCCTTCACATCTCGTCGTTCATCATTGTGTCCGAAGCTTTCCTCCGCATTACCCCACACTTCGGCCTGGTCTCAAAACTTTCAATGTGGAGCCGAAGATGATTGAGGGGCGAAACGCAGAGTGCGGAGGTGCCGTAATAAGTCAAGGCGCCAATGTTCCATGGCCGAAGGGTTCCTTCCCGGAGGTATCCAGTTTATGGCAGCGGGAGTGGTTTTATATCACAGCTCCCCGGGGCACCAAGTGGGTGGCCGCCCCTGCCTTTCGCTCGGGTCCCCACCACAACTGACGTCATGGATTAACAAGGGGCTGGACTGGGGGCCAGTAAATGATGTGCCGATATTGCATAGTCGCATCCGAGATCTCCTCGAGAGAGATGTCGGCCTGGTCACGGTAATGCAAGTCATGCTAGTTCATCGGGTCCTACCTTGCAAACGTCGACCCCTCCGAATGTGGAAGTTCAACCCGGAAGGACCGCGAGCCATTCAGCACTTCTTCGGCATGATGCTCGAAGATATGTACAAATTGTTCTTCGGACCACAAGTAAGGTGTCCGGACCTCACCGAGGATGCGGGTCTGAGCTGCAATCGCCCAGACACCCAAGTAAGTAATCCCATGGCTGAATACACTGTCTTTTGATTTATCACAACATCATTCTGAAAAGTCGCTCTTTGACCGGGACTGGGTAACAAAGGCGAAGATGATCAGGTGTTTGGCTCCCCTTCCCGAAGGCTCAGCGTAAGTATTCTACGGTGGGTGAACAAATTACTGTTGAGCAATTTACATAATTGAGCATAGTTATGAGTATATCTAGGTATGATCATGTATATAGGCATCACGTCCGAGACAAGTAGACCGAAATGATTCTGCATCTACTACTTTTACTCCACTCATCGAACGCTATCCAGCATGCATCTAGAGTATTAAGTTAAAAACAGAGTAACGCCTTAAGCAAGATTACATGATGTAGAGGAATAAATTCATGCAATATGATAAATACCCCATCTTGTTATCCTCGATGGCAACAATACAATACGTGCCTTGCAACCCTTTCTGTCGCTGGGTAAGGACACCGCAAAATTGAACCCAAAGCCATGCACTTCTCCCATTGCAAGAACTACCAATTTAGTTGGCCAAACCAAACGGATAATTAGAAGAGAGTTCCAAAGATAACTCAATAATACATAAAAGAATTCGGAGAAGATTCAAATATTATTCATAGATAAGCTGGATCATAAACCCACAATTCATCGGTCTCAACAAACACACCGCAAAAAGAAGATTACATCGAATAGATCTCCACGAGAGAGGGGGAGAACATTGTATCGAGATCAAAAGGAGAGAAGAATCCATCTAGCTACTAGCTATGGACCCGAAGGTCTGAAGTAAACTCTCACACTTCATCGGAGAGGCTATGGTGTTGATGTAGAAGCCCTCCGTGGTGGATGCCCCCTCCGGCGGAGCTCCAGAACAGGCCCCAAGATGGGATCTCGTGGAAACAGGAAGTTGCGGTGGTGGAATTAGGTTTTTGGCTCCTGTTCTGATCGTTTGGGGGTACGTAGGTATATATAGGAGGAAGGAGTACGTTGGTGGAGCATCAGGGGGCCCACGAGGCAGGGGGCGCGCCTTAGGGGGGGGGGGGTGCCCCCACCCTCGTGACCGCCTCCGATGTTCCTTGGCGTAGGGTCCAAGTCTACTGGATCACATTCGGTGAGAAAATCACGTTTCAGAAGGTTTCATTCCGTTTGGACTCCGTTTGATATTCATTTCTTGAAACAACGAAAAAGGCAAAAAACAGCAATTCTGGGTTGGGCCTCCGGTTAATAGGTTAGTCCCAAAAGTAATATAAAAGTGGAAAATAAAGCCCAATATAGTCCAAACAGTAGATAAAGTAGCATGGAGCAATCAAAAATTATGGATACATTGGAGACGTATCAGGCATCCCCAAGCTTAATTCCTGCTCATCCTCGAGTAGGTAAATGATAAAAAGAGAATTTTTGATGCGGAGTGATACTTTGGCATAATTTCAACGTAAATCTTCTTAATCATGGTATGAATATTCAGATCCGAAAGATTCAAGACAAAAGTTCATATTGACATAAAAAATATTAATACTTCAAGCATACTAACTAAGCAATTATGTCTTCTCAAAATAACATGGCCAAAGAAAGTTATCCCTACAAAATCATATAGTCTGGCTATGCTCCATCTTCCCCACACAAAGTATTTAAATCATGCACAACCCCGATGACAAGCCAAGCAATTGTTTCATACTTTAACATTTTCAAAACTTTTTCAATCTTCACGCAATACATGACCGTGAGCCATGGATATAGCACTATATGTGGAATACAACGGTGGTTGTGGAGAAGACAAAAAAGAGGGAAGATAGTCTCACATCAACTAGGCGTATCAACAGGCTATGGAGATGCCCATCAATAGATATCAATGTGAGTGAGTAGGGATTGCCATGCAACGGATGCACTAGAGCTATAAGTATATGAAAGCTCAACAAAAGAAATTAAGTGGGTGTGCATCCAACTCGCTTGCTCACGAAGACCTAGGGCATTTGAGGAAGCCCGTCATTGGAATATACAAGCCAAGTTCTATAATGAAAAATTCCCACTAGTATATGAAAGTGTCAAAATGAGAGACTCTCTATCATGAAGATCATGGTGCTACTTTGAAGCACAAGTGTGGTAAAAGGATAGTAACATTGTCCCTTCTCTCTTTTTCTCTCATTTTTTTATTTGGGCCTTTTCTCTTTTTTTATGGCCGCTTTTTTTTCATCCGGAGTCTCATCCCGACTTGTGGGGGAATCATAGTCTCCATCATCATTTCCTCACTTGGTACAATGCTCTAATAATGTTGATCATCACACTTTTATTTTTCTTACAACTGAACAATTACAACTCGATACTTAGAACAAAATATGACTCTATATGAATGCCTCCGGCGGTGTACCAGGATATGCAATGATTCATGAGTGACATGTATGAAATAATTATGAACGGTGGCTTTGCCACAAATACGATTTCAACTAGATGATCATGCTAGCAATATGACAATGATGGAGTGTGTCATAATAAACGGAATGGTGGAAAGTTGCATGGCAATATATCTCGGAATGGCTATGGAAATGCCATGATAGGTAGGTATGGTGGCTGTTTTGAGGAAGGTATATGGTGGGTGTATGATACCGGCGAAAGGTGTGCGGTATTACAGAGGCTAGCAACGGTGGAAGGATGGGAAAAAGTGCATATAATCCATGGACTCAACATTAGTCATAAAGAACTCATATACTTATTGCAAAAATCTAGAAGTTATCAAAGAAAAGTATTATGCGCATGCTCCTAGGGGGATAGATGGGTAGGAAAATACCATCGCTCGTCCCCGACCGCCACTCATAAGGCAGACAATCAATAAATAAATCATGCTCCGAGTTCATCACATAACGGTTCACCATACGTGCATGCTACGGGAATCACAAACTTCAACACAAGTACTCTTCAAATTCAAAACTACTCAACTAGCATGACTCTAATATCACCATCTTCATATCTCAAAACAATTATCAAGCATCAAACTTATCTTAGTATTCAACGCACTCAAAAGAAAGTTTCACATATCTTGAATACCAAGTATATTAACATTAAGCAAATTACCATGCTATTAACGACTCTCAAAATAATCTAAGTGAAGCATGAGAGATCAAGTTTCTTTAAAACAAATCCACCACCGTGCTCTAAAAGATCTAAGTGAAGCACTAGAGCAAAAATTATCACGCTCAAAAAGATGTAAGTGAAACACTATGAGAAAAACTATCAAGCTCAAAAGATATAAGTGAAGCACATATAGCGCAAATAATACAAGACGCTCCAAGCAACACGCATATCATGTCTTGAATAAAAATATAGCTCCAAGTAAATTACCGATGGAAGTGGACGAAAGAGGGGATGCCTTCCGGGGTATCCCCAAGCTTTGACTTTTTGGTGTCCTTGGATTATCTTGGGGGTGCCATGGGCATCCCCAAGCTTAGGCTCTTGCCACTCCTTGTTCCATAATCCATCAAAAGAATTCACCCAAAACTTGAAAACTTCACAACACAAAACTCAATAGAAATCTCGTGAGCTCCGTTAGAGAAACAAAACAAGAGACTACTTTAAGGTACTGTAATGAACTCGTTCTTTATTTATATTGGTGTTAAACCTACTGTATTCCAACTTCTCTATGGATCATAAACAATTTTACTAGCCATAGATTCATCAAAATAAGCAAACAACACACGCAAAACAGAATCTGTCAAAAACAGAACAGTCTGTCGTAATCTGTAACTAACACAAACTTCTGGAACTCAAAACATTCTAACAAAATTAGACGACCTGGACAATTTGTTTATTGATCAGAATCAATTGGAATCAATATTTTATCTCATTCTGGTGATTTTTAACAATTCGGGCACTGAGCGCAAAGTTTCTGGAAATTACAGCAAGATCAAATAACTATCATCCAAGAAGATCCAATAGGTTTAACTTGACACAAACACTAATTAAAAGATAAAACCACATCTAAACAGAGGCTAGATGGAATATTTATGGAAATACAGAAAGGAAATAAATTGGGTAGTCTCCCAACAAGCGCTTTTTCTTTAAAGCCTTATAGCTAGGCAATGATAATTTTAAGGATGCTCGCAAGAAAGACAAGAATTTGAAGAACAAGGAGAGCATCATGAAACACGTGAAAAACACATCTAAGCCTAACATACTTCCTATGCATAGGCATCTTATAAGAAAACAAATTATCATAGCAAGCAAAAACTAGCATATGCAAGGAAGCGGAAAAAGACAATAGCAATCTCAACATAACGAGAGGTAATTTAGTAGCATGAAAGTTTCTACAACCATATTTTCCTCTCTCATAATAATTACATGTAGGATCATAAGAAAATACAACAATATAGCTATCACATAGCATATTCTCAACACGATCCACATGCATGCGAAGTTGACACTCTTCCAAAATAGTGGGATTATCATTAACTAAAGTCATGATTTCTCCAAGCCCACTTTTATCAAAAATTTCATAAGATTGAATGTTATCCAAATATGTGGGATCTAAAGTTGACACTGTCGGGGAAGCTGATCGTGGCCCACGAACACCTACAGGACCTGGGTCCCTCGTGGTTCGGAGGGGGGCGGAGATTGCACAAAGAGCGGATCGAGGCGATGCACACGAGCAGATTTACCCAGCTTCGGAGCTCTCCGGAGAGATAATACTCCTACTGCTGCTTTGTGGATTATATTGTGTTCTTGCTAGGGAGCAACGAGGGCTACAAAACCTAGCTCGAGTGTGTGTGTGAGTTGGATGAACTAAGCTGGAGCTGAACTGAACCCTTTCTACGTTGCACTTGGCCCTCCTTTTATAGGCACAAGGGGGTCACCACATGTGGCAAGTAGGCAAGGGTAAGATAGTAAAAACATAGGTTGGTACACCGCTTTGTACAGTGTACAGTAATCTATACCTAACTCTGACGGCAAGGGACAAGAGTCATCAATGCCCGTCTCAGTCGCCCAAACAGTGTAACAGGGACCGTCAAGTGCGCCTCCGTTTGCCACGATGGTAGCTTGTCAGCGCCGCTTATCGCTGCTCCCCGCTGGCTGCACAGCTCGTCGACACGTGTGCTTGGGAAAGCCCCGTGGCGACACGTTGGCGGGTGAGCTGGAGCGGAGATGAAGAGAGGTCACTTGCCGCGGCGAGTATCTTGCCGCGGCAAGGTTCTTGTCGCGCTCGGGAGCTTATCGCTCACCAAGCCTTCCCGGCAAGCTCCTCTTGCCGGGCCTTATTCCTTCGCATACTGAGTGGCTTTCCCAGCAAGCTCCTCTTGCCGGGGCCTTGATTACTTTGTTCTTGAATGGCTCCAAAGGAGCCGCTGAGGATCTTGGCGGTCATCAGGCCAGCCCTGTCGCGGGGTGCTACAACTGCCCGTGCACGAGTTCGGGATACTAGGGTACCCCTACTCTAGTACACCGACAGGAGCCCCCGGGCCTGGGCCACACACGGCGTCGAGCTCTGTTGGGCCAGGCCCAAAACAGTGCACGGGCACGCGTGGTCTTGATTACGCCGTTATTCGCCTTGGACCCACCACGTCTCCCACGAACGTCACGCACCGGACGTGGCGTCGTGGGGGAGATCGTGGGGCTTTCTTTAATGGGAAAATCGGAACACCCGTCCCTTCCCCCCTTTATAAGCAGGGGGAACAGGGGCATGGCGCCCACTTGCCCTCGCTGTCACATCAGAAAACCCCCGTCGCTTTCCCCTTCCTTCTCGAGCCCAAAGAGAGCAACGCTCCGCCCCCTCCATTGCCACCGGTGCCACCAACGCCGTCGACCTCCTCCACCACCTCCTCCTATGGCTCTGAAAGCCGACAAGGGAAAAGGCGTGAAATCGGCGGCGCAGCGGCTCATGGCGCTGGAAGGAGCGGCCCTCTTCGACCCCCGCTGACGGGGAAGGAGCTGCGGGAGCTGTACTATCTCTTCTGGTCGACGGCGACGCGGGCGCACCCGCGCACGAGGGTGATCTCCGCCGCCACGTCCGATAAGGTCTCCATGGTACCCCTTTTTCGCGATTTTCTTCCACTGCGGGCTCTGCCGCCTTTTCTAATTCTTCTGCGATGTCATGAACACATATGGCCTCCGCCTCCTTGACTTCACCCCCAACGCCATCCTCACCATGGCCGTTTTCGCACACCTCTACGAGAACTTTGTCGGGGTCCATCCAAATGTCGCACTCTTCCGCCACTACTTCTCACCCCGCGTAGAGAGAGGAGAGCCGCTTGCCGGAGGAATTGCATGGACCTCTAGGATCGGCAAGAAGGAAGCGTATCTTGACGGAGAGTTGCGCAGCAAGTGGGAGGAGTGGAGAGCTGACTGGTGTTGGATCTTAGAGGAGGAGCCACAGCCTTTCACCGCCCTGCGCCAGACCCCCATAGTTCACGGCAACGATTGGAGCAACTTGGCGCGGAGGGCGACAAGTTGAAGATTGCCGTGACTAGGATTTTGCGTCTCCGCAAGCAGGGCTTACCGTGGGAGCAGTTGCGCGGACTTCCTTCGCCGCTGCATTGCGCCCTTGCAGGGAGAGAGGAGGCCTTCTTGGGAATTCCGAGCGGCGGACATCATGAGGCTGCGCCGGGTTTGAATTGGAATTTTACTACCTTGGAGCTTGACGGCATGCTGCGGGAGTTGTTCAAGCTCAAGCGGATAACCCGGGTGGTGCATGTTGCGAGGGAGTTGTGCCTTTGTGCAACAACTCGCTGACAGCGACATCCGCGATAATGCCGCCAGCGATTCCCATGGAATCGTTCCAACTTGGCAGGAGCCCGCCGACGACGTCGTGCAGCAGTTCTTCGACAACTTGGTTGAAGTGCCGATCCGCGCCGACGAGCAGAGGCGGCTCACCCGCGACACCACTGATCAGAAGATGGCGCGCATCGCCACGAGGTTGGAGGGGGCTGCAGAGGCTGCTGCCGCCGGCATATTTGGGTTCACTGTCGAGGAGGCGGAGACGGCCGAGGCGGCAAGCCTTGCCGACCGGGAAGAGTTCGTCGCCGAGGAGGAGCAGACCGAACCCGTCGACGAGCCAAGCGAGCATTCCGGGGGCGCTTCTCCTCCGCCGTCAAGTAGCTTGCCGCAGGGGGAGCCCGCTGCCTCACCAAGGAGATGTCTCCGTAAGACTGGAGAAGTGGCGGGGGGGCATACGGTCCAACAGCCGCCTCGCCGCCCGACACGCTCCACCGCGGCAAGCACTGTTGCCGCAGGAGCGCCTCATTTCGCCACGGTGACGGGCGCGGGGTCTTCTGGGGTCGCGGTCCCTGCACCCGCCAAGCGTCCGAGGGAATCTTCTCCCCCAATCCGTCGCGCCGGAGCGGAGTTTGATCTCTCTGCCCTCAGCTCCGAGGAAGAAGAGGAAGAGTAAGATCCCGTCGTTGCTACTTGTAATCTTCCAATTTATTGCTTTATCTTATATCTGACTGATTTCACTCTGAACCTTCTCCTTCAGGACGCTAGCCCAGAGGGCGTCGAAGAGGGCCAAGACTCCGGTGGTCGTCGTCTCAGAGGGCACGTCCGGGACTCCCTTGCCGGATCCGGCAAACCTTCCACAGAGCAGCCCCCAGCACAGCCCCCAGCGTAAGTGTTTGGTTTACTTTTCGTGGTTGGGTGTGCTTGGGTGCTTCTCCGTCACTAATATCTGGTTTGTTGAATCTTGTAGGAGCGGAGCAGCCACATCAGGAAGCACCGGAGGCTACTCCCGAGGTCCAGCCTCATCAGGAAGCTCCGGAGGTTACCCCCGAAATTCTGCTCGTTTCAACTACGCCACCAAGGGAGAATTCTCCGCCAAGGGAGCGCTCTCCGGCAAGGGAGGCCTCTCCGACAAGGGGATCTTCTCCGGCAAGAGGCAGCGCCGACAACCCTCCGGTGGTGGAGACCGCGGCAACAGACCCTACTGCAGGTAATCTTCTTGTTTGAGAATTTCCCTTGGGTTCTTTTCTTCTGTTCTTCTCTTTCGAACATTCGCTTGACTTGTGCTTTCTTCTTCTGACCATCAGATCCATCTGCCGGAGATCCGATGGAGACTGAAGCTGCCGGCGAGGAGGACGCTCGCGGCGAAAATGTCGACGCCGCCAACAGGGAGGAGGAGGCTGGCGCTGACGGGCCCGCCGGCGAGGAGGCCGCCAAGGCTGCTGGCGCGGGGGCTGGGGAGGAATCTGGCGATCGCACTGACGGCCCTGAGGCCACAGGAGCGCCAGGCGCTGCACCGACCGCCGATCCTCCCGCTACCGATGCCGCTCCAGACTCCGAAGAGCCTCAGTCTGGCGCCTACCTGAAGGCCGGCGAGGGTGTCTTTATTAAGCTCCCATGGGCATCAAGCTCAGTGGCACCGCCGAGGGGAGACCTTCGATGCGGAACTGCTTGCCTCCGCCGGGCTGTCGCTGGTTGATGCCCCGAGCAGCAGCAGCGGTGAGCCGAGGAGGAGCAGCTGCTAAGGAGGTTCTTTGTCGCTCTACCGCGCCCGACAAGCCAAACTGGAGTCTGTGGAGGCGCTTGTCGCGAGGGCGGAGCTGACTTGGAGAAACGCGGAAGAGCTCCGACGCGCCAACAAAGAGACTCTCCGGGATATAGCAGATGCGCGGGAGCAGCTTGCTGAGGAGCACACGACCTTCATCTTGGAGAAGGGCGAGGTCGAGGAGCAGCAGAGGCTTGTCGGCGAGAAGCTCTCCGCGCGGGAAGGTGAGCTGGCGCAGCGGAAGATCAACCTCGACAGCTATGAGGAAGATCTCGCCGTGCGCGAGCAAATGATTAGCGGGCCACTTCAGGAGGCAAAGGATGCTGCCGCGGCTGCCGAGGCCGCCAAGAAGGAACTGGAGACGAGGGTGGCTCAGCTGGAGTCCACCCTCCAGAAGAGCGCCGAGGAGGTCACCGGGTTGAAGCGCGAGCGCGAGAAGGACGCCTACACCCTCGGCGAGCTGCAAGGTCGCTTTCTTTGAAAAGATCAAGGAGATCAATGCCGCCAAAGGCGTCAAAGGCGGATCTGGAGCTGAAGCTGACCACCCAGACGGAGGCGTTGAATGGCGCCAAGGAGCGGAAGCGGGCCTGTTGGAAAAGGTCAAGGCCACCGAGGAGTTGCTGTCGAATGCTGTGACCGCCCAGAACAATCTCCGAGATAGCATAATGCACTGGACAGAAGGTCTCGTGGACACTGCCGCCGGCATCCATAATGAGCTGATGGAGTTGGGGATGACAGATCTTGGGTACTCCACCGACGAGAACCTCCAACCCAGCGTCAAGCTCAGCCTATTCTTCAAAGGCGTGCTGACGGGTCTCCAGCGGCTCCGGGAGGAGATCCCAAAGCAGCTGGCGGAGGAGTCGCGCCAAGTCTGCGCCGGGGCTCTCCAGAAGGTGTTGATGAAGGTGGCCTTCCGCAACCCAGGCGTCGACTTCACCAAAGTCCTCAAGTCCCTGCCTCCATCCGCAGACGTTGAAGCGCTCAAGGCCCTTGTCGCACCCATTGTGGACAGGGTGAGCGGAGTCAAGAGGCTCGATGGCGACCGCGTGGATTAGGCCACAAGCTTATCTTTCCCTTGTCGCTGTAGATCATGTTTAGGTGAAAAATCTATTAGATCCGCGACAAGTTATTATGTAATATACACTATCTTAGGCAATCGAATGCAATGTTATTTCCTTTACTCGATTCCTTCCCTTGTATGTTTATACCCTACGCTTTTAGGGGAACTTGTCAGTGCAAACACCTTTGCCGCGAGCGCTGAGTGCGGAACTTCAGCAGCCTACTGGCGATGCCGTCTCCGACAAGCAACCTTGTTGCAACTAGTTGCAGCACACTTAAGTTGTTGAGCGGACTCGAAACAAAGTAAGGGCGCAAGCTAGTCACGAGTCGGTTCCTCTGCGCACAGGTTTTCCATACAAAGTACTATCGTTCGAGGAAGATAACTTAAAAATTTAAAACTGGTCGTTTAAACTTAGCAACTTAGCTTCTCTGTTGTCCATTTCCCGGCAAGGCGACAGTTCCTCGAGCGACGCTTGGCGGCCCACACTATTATCTTCTCCTTCCCCCCGGGTTAACTTGTGGGTGGATGAACCTTCTTCTTGTTTGAGAAGAAAGAAGAGAAAATAAAGTCATGGAGCCTAGTGGCTCGTTATAAACTTACGGGTGTGGATGCTGCACAAAATGTTAGTAAACACATGCATATAAGATTATGAGAGCATGTATTGACAAGTTATGCGCAACACATAAACTTTCTTGATGCACGGGTCTGCGCCCGGCTTTGTACAAAGGATTACATGCAACAGCGGCAAGACTTGTACAAAGAGTGGTTGCGGAGCAGGTCCCGCAACCGCGCCTTATGGGTAAAACTTGCGAAGATGCTCTATATTCCAGGAATTGCTCACCGGAACGCCATCTTCGGTCTCAAGGCGGACAGCGCCGGGCCTAGTGACTCGTTTCACCCGATAAGGGCCTTCCCACTTCGGCGTCAACTTGTTGGAATTCTTGGCGGACTGAACACGCCGAAGAACAAGGTCGCCTTCCTCGAAGCTTCTAGCGTTAACGTTGCGGCTATGGTAGCGACGCAAAGCTTGCTGATAACGAGCAGCTCGTACAGCAGCCTGAAGACGATCTTCCTCGAGGAGCAGCGCGTCATCTTGTCGCAGCTGCTCTTGCTCAAGCTCATCATAAGCGAGCACTCGTGGTGACCCGTATACGAGTTCCGTGGGGAGAACTGCCTCTGCTCCATAGACTAGAGCGAAAGGTGTCTGGCCAGTGGCTCGATTTGGCGTCGTCCTGATTGACCAAAGAACCACCGGCAGCTCCTCGATCCAGTTTCTTCCGCACTTGTGCAGCCTGTCGAAAGTTCTGGTCTTGAGTCCCCGTAGCACTTCAGCGTTCGCTCTCTCTGCTTGACCGTTGCTTCTCGGGTGAGCTACAGAAGCAAAGCAGATCTTGGCGCCAAGATCTTGGGCGTACTGCATGAAGGTGCGGCTCGTGAACTGTGTGCCGTTGTCGGTGATGATCCGGTTAGGAATCCCAAAACGGCAAACAATTGACCTGAAGAACTTGATCGCTGTTCGTGTCTGTCACCTTCCTCACTGGTTCCACTTCCGCCACTTTGTGAACTTGTCGATTGCAATGTACAAGTACTCAAAGCCCCCGACAGCTCGGGGGAAGGGGCCGAGGATGTCGAGCCCCCAGACCGAAAAGGGCCAGGATAAAGGGATTGTCTGGAGAGCTTGAGCTGGTTGGTGTATCTGTTTGGAATGGAACTGGCACGCTTCACACTTGGTTACTTGTGCAGTTGCATCTGGAGGCTTCGGCGAAGAAACCTTGCCGGAAAGCTTTGCCGGCAAGTGCTCTCACGCCAATGTGGTGACCACATATGCCTCCATGTATCTCTGCCAACAGCTTTTGTCCATCTTCCCGGCAAATGCACTTCAATTTCACTCCGTTGAGTCTTCTTCTGTACAGGATGTTTTCAACAAACTGGTACATACTTGACTGCCGAGCTACTTTTTCGCTTCTTCTTGCTCTTGGGAAGTTCTCTGTCTGAAGGAAATGGGCGATTTGTCTGCGCCCATCTTTGGAGCACGTGGCTCGACAACAAGGACCAAAGGCTCATCTACTACTGTGGGAACATTAGCTTCCACGGCAAGAACCTGTGGTTCTACCGGAGCTTGATGATCCCCGGCAAGCTTGCCGGAGCAAAGCTTGTCGGGAGCGTCTGCTTCAACGAGACAAACCACAGGGTTTGTCGGAGCAGACTGCTCCTTAGTGATATTTGTATTGATTTTAGGGACCTTCTTGGCGGCGGCTCCGGGGAGCTCTCTGCGGAAAGTAGTCGCCGAAACCAATTTTCTCTTCTTGCTCTGTCTGTTGGCGGTGTTACGGTTGGCTGAGTCAGCTTGAGCACAAAATTCCTGGTTCCACAGGTAACTTAAGTGCGGCACATTTGGAGAGGCCATCAGCTATATCATTACGAGCTCTTGGAGCGTGTTCCATTTGCGAGCCTTCAAAGTGCTCTTCTAGCTTCCTCACTTCATCGGCGTAGGCTTCCATCAACGGACTCTGATAATCTTTATTTACTTGGCGGACGACAAGTTGCGAGTCTCCCCTGACAATGAGCTTCTTAATCCCAAGGTCTACCGCAATCCTGAGACCGGCAAGCAAACCTTCATATTCTGCAGTATTGTTTGTTGCTTGTTCCTTGGGAAAGTGCATCTGGACTATGTACTTGAGGTGCTCTCCGGTGGGTGCGATAAGCAAAGACGCCGCACCGGCGCCTTTGCAGCGAGAAAGCACCATCAAAGTACATCAGCCACTCTTTATTTGCCTCTTTGACGGGATGCTCGTCTCGAATTTCTTCATCTTGCGTTGGCGTCCATTCAGCTATGAATTCTGCCAATGCTCTCCTTTGAATAGTTGAAGTGCTTTCAAACTTGAGGCCAAAGCTTGACAGTTCCAGTGCCCACTCGACAATTCTGCCTGTTGCTTCTAGATTTTGTAATATCCTTTTCAACGGAAAGCGAGTGACAACTGTTATCTCATGTGCTTGGAAGTAATGGCGCAACTTTCTCGAGGCCATGAGGAGGCCGAAAAGCAGCTTCTGCACACCAGAGTACCTTGACCTAGCCCCCTGCAGAAGAGAACTGACAAAGTAGACTGGGCGCTGCACCATCTTTTTCTGTATCTTGTCGCAACCCTGCGCTGATATGTTCTTGTCGGGACCAGAGCTTGATGGCGAAGCCCCCTGCTTGTCGCTGGATGCATCTGCCTCGGTTGCTGGCTCATCATCCGCTTCCCTCTCCGCTACTAACGCAGCACTAACCACTTGATTGGTTGCTGCTATATACAGCAGCAACTTCTCTTGTGGCCTAGGTGTGACAAGTATTGGAGTGGAAGACAGGTATCTCTTCAAGTCCTGCAGCGCAGCCTCTGCTTCGGGAGTCCATTTCATTGGACCTGCCTTTTTCAAAATCTTGAAAAATGGCAGGGCACGCTCAGCAGACTTAGAGATAAACCTGCTGAGAGCAGCCACGCAACCGGCAAGCCTTCTGACATCCTTGACGCGTTTTGGTGCTTCAATCTGCTCGATGGCTTTGATCTTGTCGGGATTAGCTTCAATTCCCCGCTGAGACACAAAGAACCCGAGAAGCTTGCCGGAAGGGACTCCAAACACGCACTTCTCGGGGTTGAGCTTGAGGTTGATCTTGCGCAGATTTGCAAATGTTTCATCCAAATCTTGAACCAAAGTTGCTTTGTCCTTGCTCTTGACCACTATGTCATCCATGTAAGCTTCTACATTTCTGTGTATCTGTGGCTCAAAGGCATCATGGACTACCCTTGCAAAGGTTGAACCGGCATTCTTCAAACCGAAAGGCATCCATATGAAGCAGTACGTGCCACATGGTGTAATGAATGCGGTTTTCTCTTCATCTTCTTCTGCCATGAAGATCTGATGGTATCCTGAATATGCATCAAGAAATGAAAGCAGATCACATCCAGCCGTGGAGTCAACAATCTGGTCGATACGCGGCAAGGGAAATGGGTCTTTGGGACAAGCTTTATTAACATCACTGAAGTCAATACAAAGTCTCCATTTCCCATTAGCCTTGCGTACAACTACCGGATTGGCCAACCACGTGGGATGAAGGACTCCTCTGACAAGCCCTGCTGCTTCCAACTTCTTGATTTCTTCTGCTATGAACTCTTGATGCTCCACTGCCTGTTTCCTAACTTTTTGCTTGACGGGCCGCGCGTGAGGACAGACAGCTAGGTGGTGCTCAATTACTTTCCTGGGAACACCGGGGATGTCAGATGGTTGCCATGCAAACACATCGACATTCGCCCGCAGGAAAGCAACGAGCTCGCCTTCCTATTTAGGATCAAGCGTGGGCGATGGTGAAGGTACCACCGTGTCGTCCTCCTTGGCGGGCACCTTCTTGGTCTTGGCGGAGCTGCCATCGTCTTCTTGCACTTGCGGTGGAGCTCGATGGTGCGTCCTCGACGGTGGCGCAGCACTCAAGAGGTGCGCTTGCCGGAGTGGGCAACAGAGCTCTTGCCGGACTTGGTGGTCTTCTTCTTCCCCCCGGGAGCTTCAGCGGCAAGTGGTTTGCTATCTGTTGCGGCTGTTGCGTCCCGGTAAATCTTGTCGGCGCAGATAAGTGCATCCTTCTTGTCGCCATGGACAGAAATGACGCTTATCGGGCGGGCATCTTGAGTAGGTTGTAAGCATAATGAGAGGCGGCCATGAACTTGGCGAGTCTTTGGGCGGCCAAGTATGCCATTGTTGGGCAATGGGAAATCGGCAACGTCAAACATGACCCTCTCAGTTCTGAAGTTGAGCTCGCTGCCGAATGTTACCGGCAACGTGATCTTCCCTTTGGGCTTGCTCCTTCTGGGTTGATTCCTTGAAAGTACCGGTTTCTTGAGCTCGCTGTCGAGGATTTGAAGTTTCTGGAGCACTGCAGAGGAGATCAAATTCAGGCCGGCCCCGCCGTCAACCAGCATCTTTGTGACCTTGAGGTTGCGGATGGTTGGTGAGACCAACATCGGCAAGCACCCGACCACAGTGATGCGATCTGGGTGATCCTCAATGTCAAAGATGATGGGCGTGCTGGACCACTTCAGAGGTTTGCGTGACTCTATGGATGGCTCTGCTGCATTGACCTCACGCATCCATTGTTTGAGTTGGCGGTGCGAGGTATGCAGAGACGCACCACCGTCAACGCAAAGGACCTCCGTTGCCTTCTGGAACTCCTGCTCGTCAGCTTCATCGTCTTCCATGTCCTCGTCATCTTCATCTTCGTCTTCTTTCTTGTCGCGACCGCGGGGAGGTCTGTCACCTTGCCGCTGCTTGGCTTTGCCGCGGCGTCCTCCCCGGCCAGGTCTCTTCTTACTTGCTGCACCTGCACCTTCCTGGGCCTTCTCCTTGTCTTGCCGCTTGTATTCAGCTTTCTGTAGCTCAACAAGCTCCTCGACTTTCTTGCAGCTCTGGAGATCGTGGCCCTTGGTGCGGTGGATCTTACAGTACTGCTTGTTGGAGCTGTCAGGCTTGTCGGCGGCCGCCATAGCTTGGCGGTCGGCGTCAGCGGCAACCTCCTTGCCGGAGCCGCTAGCCTTAGCCTTGCCGGCGCCACCTCCGCTGCCGGACTGCTCGACAACTAGTACTTCTTGGTTTTTCTTCTTTCTGTTGTTTCGCCGTCGGCTTTTCCTTGCCGGGGCGATCTCCTCCTTGTCGGACTCTGCTCCCACATTCTCTCACAGGAGTCTTCTTCCTTCTTCAGCGTGCACACTTGTCGGCCAGGCGTAGAGCTCATTGGCGTCTTTCACTTTGCACATCGCCATCTCCTCCCTCATCCTGCGGTTTCGTACATTACGATGAAATGCACCGATCACCTTGGCAGGGTGGACGTCACGGGATGTTGTAGTGCACTCGATTGAATCTCTGGATGAACTTGCGCAGGACTCCCTCATACGGGCAAGCGGTGGAGGTCACTCTCCTGGCCATGAGGCTTGTGGCGCTGTGAAGGCGCCAACAAACTGGTGGCACAAATCTGCCAAGAAGAAATAGAGCCATCCGGCAAGTGCATGAGCCAAGATCGGCGTTTGGCTTGAGCACCGGGGAAAGTAGTTGGCGAGGATCTTGTCGTCTCGTCCTCCCGCAGCCTGCACCGCGATGGTGTAGATCTTGAGGAACTCCGAGGGTGTGTCCTGCCATCATACTTCTCCGGCACATCTGGTTTGAAGTTTTTCTTGTCGGGCCACGGACTTGCCGCAGCTCACGAGTGAGCGCAGGGCAACCTACAGCGTCTGACAAGTCGCTGGTTCCCGGCGCATGCATATCGACAGATGGGCCCGGCGCGTTGGTCGATTGACGCGCGCTTCTCTTGGCGCTCGATAGGGGTTCGAGCGTCTTCTTCTTGCCGCTCTCGAAGAACTTGGCGCTGGTCGCGACGAGCTCGCGGATCTGACGACGCTGTGGAGTCGCTGTCGAGGTGGATCCGGCGAGTCGGCGATCTTGGCCTTCGGGAAGGGGAGTGCACGGTGGCTGCACCCCCGCAAGTCTCGTCGCCATCAGCTCGCGCCTTGTCGCCTTGCCGCGGCTGCGAGGCACTTTCGGTTGCTGCGGGACGTCGCCGTTAAGCGGCCGATGAGACTCTGAATTGTGGCCCTCCATTCGTCGACCTTGTCGGCCGTTGGAGGGTAGTCCAGGAGTAGGTGTGCTCTTGCCAAGGCTTCTTCTGGTGTGGTGGGTGGCAATGGCGTACGTAGCGAGGAACGGGATGTGCTCGGACTCCTAACCAAGTTAGGAGGAGCAGCATCCCCATAGCGATCGTACTCCACTCGCATCGCATCTTTGAGGTGCATGCGGGTCTCGAGGGCCTCGGGATCCTCCAGCTTGGCCTTGATCCAACGGCGTATGGTGCCGCGAGCATCATGGCGCTGTCGGTCCCGCGCCTCCGAGAAGGGGCGTTGCGGACTCGAGCGCCGGCGCTGCGCTGCCTTGTCCTTGGACCTGCGGCGTTGTGGGCTCTCTCGGCGACGCGGTTCCTCCGCCAGCGTTTCCCCACCACCGACAGCTCCGGTGGTGGTGGGTTCAGCGACGGCTCTGCTGCTGCCGAAGACTTCTTCTTCGGCGCCATGCTGACGACGATGTTGATGAAGTTGCTCGTGTGACCGCCGGATCGGGTTCACACAGCCTCGACGCCCCCTACCTGGCGCGCCAAAGATGTCGGCGAAGCTGATCGTGGCCCACGAACACCTACGGGACCTGGGTCCCTTGTGGTTCGGAGGGGGGCGGAGATTGCACAAAGAGCGGATCGAGGCGATGCACACGAGCAGATTTACCCAGCTTCGGAGCTCTCCAGAGAGATAATACTCCTACTGCTGCTTTGTGGATTATATTGTGTTCTTGCTAGGGAGCAACGAGGGCTACAAAACCTAGCTCGAGTGTGTGTGTGAGTTGGATGAACTAAGCTGGAGCTGAACTGAACCCTTTCTACGTTGCACTTGGCCCTACTTTTATAGGCACAAGGGGTCACCACATGTGGCAAGTAGGGAAGGGTAAGATAGTAAAAACATAGGTTGGTACACCGCTTTGTACAGTGTACAGTAATCTATACCTAACTCTGACGGCAAGGGACAAGAGTCATCAATGCCCGTCTCAGTCGCCCAAACAGTGTACAGGGACCGTCAAGTGCGCCTCCGTTTGCCACGATGGTAGCTTGTCAGCGCCGCTTATCGCTGCTCCCCGTTGGCTGCACAGCCCGTCGACACGCGTGCTTGGGAGAGCCCCGTGGTGACACGTTGGCGGGTGAGCTGGAGCGGAGATGAAGAGGGTCACTTGCATGGCGAGTATCTTGCGCGGCAAGGTTCTTGTCGCGCTTCAGAGCTTATCGCTCACCAAGCCTTCCCGGCAAGCTCCTCTTGTCGGGGCCTTGTTCCTTGGCATACTGAGTGGCCTTCCCGGCAAGCTCCTCTTGCCGGGCCTTGATACTTTGTTCTTGAATGGCTCCAAAGGAGCCGCTGAGGATCTTGGCGGTCATCAGGCCAGCCCTGTCGCGGGGTGCTTCAACTGCCCGTGCACGAGTTCGGGATACTAGGGTACCCCTACTCTAGTACACCGACAGACACTCTCCCAAACCCACTTTCAATATTATTGCAAACACTATCATCAATCTTATATTCATCATGTGGCTTAAATAGATTTTCAAGATCATAAGAAGAATCTCCCCAATCATGACTATTGGACATAGCAAAACTAGCATCCCCAAGCTTAGGGTTTTGCATATTATTAGCATAATTTACATCAATAGAATTGATAATAAAATCATTGCAATCATGCTTTTTATTCAAAGATCTATCGTGAAGCACTTCATCACAATTTTCACATTTACGGATTTCAGGCAAAAGCTTATAAAGATAATCTAGTGCATCCAAATCACTAGGAATTGGTTCATCATAATTGGATCTCTTAAAAAGATTGGCAAGCGGATGAGGATCCATAGATATTATCTTCTCTGTTTAGGAATAAATACTCAACTATTTCAACCAAGCGAGAAAACGAGCCAAGAAAGACATCAAGGCGAACGGAAAAGAGAGGGCGAATAAAACGGCAAGGGTGAAGTGGGGAAGAGGAAAACGAGAGGCAAATGGCAAATAATGTAATCACGAGAGATAGGGATTGTGATGGGTACTTGGTATGTTGAATTTTGCGTAGACTCCCGACAACGGCGCCGAAATCCTTCTTGCTCGTCTTGAGCTTGCGTTGGTTTTCCCGAAGAGGAGAGGATGATGCAGCACAGATGGCGTAAGTATTTCCCTCAGATTTTGAGAACCAAGGTATCAATCCAGTAGGAGGCCACGCAAAGTCCCTCGTACCTGCACAAAATGATAGCTACTCGCAACCAACGCGCTTAGGGGTTGTCAATCCCTTCACGGTCACTTACGAGAGTGAGATCTAATAGAGATAATATTTTTGGTATTTTTGGTATATAGATGCAAAGTGAAAGGTAAAAAGCAAAGTAAAAACAAGGCAAGTATAAAAGTGATCGAGATTGATATGATGAGAATAGACCCGGGGGCCATAGGTTTCACTAGAGGCTTCTCTCAAGAGCATAAGTATTCTACGGTTGGTGAACAAATTACTGTTGAGCAATTGACATAATTGAGCATAGTTATGAGTATATCTAGGTATGATCATGTATATAGGCATCACGTCCGAGACAAGTAGACCGAAACGATTCTGCATCTACTACTATTACTCCACTCATTGACCGCTACCCAGCATGCATCTAGAGTATTAAGTTAAAAACAGAGTAACGCCTTAAGCAAGATGACATGATGTAGAGGAATAAATTCATGCAATATGATAAATACCCCATCTTTTTATCCTAGATGGAAACAATACAATACGTGCCTTGCAACCCTTTCTGTCACTGGGAAAGGACACCGCAAAATTGAACCCAAAGCCATGCCTTCTCCCATTGCAAGAACTACCAATCTAGTTGGCCAAACCAAACGGATAATTAGAAGAGATTTGCAAAGATAACTCAATCATACATAAAAGAATTTAGAGAAGGTTCAAATATTATTCATAGATAAGCTGGATCATAGACCCACAATTCATCGGTCTCAACAAACACACCGCAAAAATAAGATTACATCTAATAGATCTCCAGGAGAGAGGGGGGAACATTGTATTGAGATCCAAAAGGAGAGAATAAGCCATCTAGCTACTAGCTATGGACCCGCAGGTCTGAAGTAAACTACTCACACTTCATCGGAGAGGCTATGGTGTTGATGTAGAAGCCCTCCATGGTGGATGCCCCCTCCGGCGGAGCTCCGGAAAAGGCCCCAAGATGGGATCTTGTGGAAACAGGAAGTTGCGGCGGTGGAATTAGGTTTTTGGCTCCTTTTCTGATCGTTTGGGGGTACGTAGGTATATATAGGAGGTAGGAGTACGTTGGTGGTGCATCAGGGGGCCCACGAGGCAGGGGGCGCGCCCTTGGGGGGGGCCCACCCTCGTGACCGCCTCCGATGTTCCTTTGCGTAGGGTTCAAGTCTCCTGGATCACGTTCGGTGAGAAAATCACGTTTCCGAAGGTTTCATTCCGTTTGGACTCCGTTTGATATTCTGTTTCTTCGAAACACTGAAAAAGGCAAAAAACAGCAATTCTGGGCTGGGCCTCCGGTTAATAGGTTAGTCCCAAAAGTAATATAAAAGTGGAAAATAAAGCCCAATATAGTCCAAACAGTAGATAAAGTAGCATGGAGCAATCAAAAATTATAGATACATTGGAGACGTATCAGGCATCCCAAGCTTAATTCCTGCTCGTCCTCGAGTAGGTAAATGATAAAAAGAGAATTTTTGATGCGGAGTGATACTTTGGCATAATTTCAACGTAAATCTTCTTAATAATGGTATGAATATTCAGATTCGAAAGATTCAAGACAAAAGTTCATATTGACATAAAAAATAATAATACTTCAAGCATACTAACTAAGCAATTATGTCTTCTCAAAATAACATGGCCAAAGAAAGTTATCCCTACCAAATCATATAGTCTGGCTATGCTCCATCTTCCCCACACAAAGTATTTAAATCATGCACAACCCTGATGACAAGACAAGCAATTGTTTCATACTTTAACATTTTCAAAACTTTTTCAATCTTCACGCAATACATGACCGTGAGCCATGGATATAGCACTATATGTGGAATAGAACAGTGGTTGTGGAGAAGACAAAAAAGAGGGAAGATAGTCTCACATCAACTAGGCGTATCAACGGGCTATGGAGATTCCCATAAATAGATATCAATGTGAGTGAGTAGGGATCGCCATGCAACGGATGCACTAGAGCTATAAGTATATGAAAGCTCAACAAAATAAACTAAGTGGGTGTGCATCCAACTCGCTTGCTCACGAAGACTTAGGGCATTATAGGAAGCCCATCATTGGAATATACAAGCCAAGTTCTATAATGAAAAATTCCCACTAGTATATGAAAGTGTCAAAATGAGAGACTCTCTATCATGAAGATCATGGTGCTACTTTGATGCACAAGTGTGGTAAAAGGATAGAACATTGTCCCTTCTCTCTTTTCTCTCATTTTTTTATTTGGGCCTTTTCTCTTTTTTATGGCCTCTTTTTTTTCGTCCGGAGTCTCATCCCGACTTGTGGGGGAATCATAGTCTCCATCATCCTTTCCTCACTTGGGACAATGCTCTAATAATGATGATCATCACATTTTTAGTTTTCTTACAACTCAACAATTACAACTCGATACTTAGAACAAAATATGACTCTATATGAATGCCTCCGTGATGTGTGCAGGATATGCAATGATTCATGAGTGACATGTATGAAATAATTATGAACGGTGGCTTTGCCACAAAAACGATGTCAACTACATGATCATGCTAGCAATGTGACAATGATGGAGCGTGTCATGATAAACGGAATGGTGGAAAGTTGCATGGCAATATATCTCGGAATGGCTATGGAAATGCCATGATAGGTAGGTATGGTGGCTGTTTTGAGGAAGGTATATGGTGGGTGTATGATGCCGGCGAAAGGTGCGAGGTATTAGAGAGGCTAGCAACGGTGGAAGGATGGGAAAAGGTGCATATAATCCATGGACTCAACATTAGTCATAAAGAACTCATATACTTATTGAAAAAATCTAGAAGTTATCAAAGCAAAGTATTATGCGCATGCTCCTAGGGGGATGGATTGGTAGGAAAATACCATCGCTCGTCCCCGACCGCCACTCATAAGGAAGACAATCAATAAATAAATCATGCTCCGAGTTCATCACATAACGGTTCACCATACGTGCATGCTACGGGAATCACAAACTTCAACACAAGTATTCTTCAAATTCAGAACTACTCAACTAGCATGACTCTAATATCACCATCTTCCTATCTCAAAACAATTATCAAGCATCAAACTTATCTTAGTATTCAACGCACTCAAAAGAAAGTTTCACATATCTTGAATACCAAGTATATTAACATTAAGCAAATTACCATGCTATTAATGACTCTCAAAATAATCTAAGTGAAGCATGAGAGATCAAGTTTCTTTAAAACAAATCCACCACCGTGCTCTAAAAGATCTAAGTGAAGCACTAGAGCAAAAATTATCACGCTCAAAAAGATGTAAGTGAAGCACTATGAGCAAAACTATCAAGCTCAAAAGATATAAGTGAAGCACATAGAGTATTCTATCAAATTCCAATTCATATATGGCTCTCTCAAAAGGTGTGTACAGCAAGGATGATTGTGGTAAACTAACAAGCAAAAGCATAAATAATACAAGGCGCTCCAAGCAAAACACAGATCATGTGGTGAATAAAAATATAGCTCCAAGTAAATTACCGATGGAAGTGGACGAAAGAGGGGATGCCTTCCGGGGTATCCCCAAGCTTTGACTTTTTGGTGTCCTTGGATTATCTTGGGGGTGCCATGGGCATCCCCAAGCTTAGGCTCTTTTCACTCCTTGTTCCATAATCCATCAAAAGAATTCACCCAAAACTAGAAAACTTCACAACACAAAACTCAATAGAAATCTCGTGAGCTCCGTTAGAGAAACAAAACAAAAGACTACTTTAAGGTACTATAATGAACTCATTATTTATTTATATTGGTGTTAAACCTACTGTATTCCAACTTCTCTATGGATCATAAACTATTTTACTAGCCATAGATTCATCAAAATAAGCAAACAACACACGCAAAACAGAATCTGTCAAAAACAGAACAGTCTGTAGTAATCTGTAACTAACACAAACTTCTGTAACTCAAAACATTCTATCCAAATTAGACGACCTGGAAAATGTGTTTATTGATCAGCAGAAATTGGAATCAATATTTTATCACGTTCTGGTGATTTTTAACAATTCGGGAACTGAGCGCAAAGTTTCTGGAAATTACAGCAAGATCAAATAACTATCATCCAAGAAGATCCAATAGGTTTAACTTGGCACAAACACTAATTAAAAGATAAAACCACATCTAAACAGAGGCTAGATGGATTATTTATTGAAAGACAGAAAGGAAATTGTTGGAAATATGCCCTAGAGGCAATAATAAAAGCATTATCATTATATTTCCTTGTTCATGATAATTGTCTTTTATTCATGCTATAACTGTATTATCCGGAAATCGTAATACACGTGTGAATACATAGACAACAATACGTCCCTAGTAAGCCTCTAGTTTACTAGCTCGTTGGTCAACAGATAGTCATGGTTTCCTGACTATGGACATCAGATGTCATTGACAACGGGATCACGTCATTAGGAGAATGACGTGATGGAAAAGACCCAATCCTAAGCATAGCATAAGATCGTGTTGTTCGTTTTGCTAGAGCTTTCTCAATGTCAAGTATCTATTCCTTAGACCGTGAGATCGTGTAACTCCCAGATACCGTAGGAGTGCTTTGGGTGTACCAAACGTCACAATGTAACTGGGTGACTATAAAGGTGCATTACAGGTATCTCGAAAGTGTCATTGGGTTGACACGGATCGAGGCGAGGATTTGTCACTCCGTATTACGGAGAGGTATCACTGGGCCCACTCGGTAGTGCATCATCATAATGAGCTCAAAGTGACCAAGTGTCTGGTCACGGGATCATGCATTACTGATGCGAGTAAAGTGACTTGCGGTAACGAGACTGAGCGAGGTATTGGGATACCGACGATCGAGTCTCGGGCAAGTAACATACCGTCGACAAAGGGAATAGTATACGGGTTGCTTGAATCCTCGACATCGTGGTTCATCCGATGACATCATCGAGGAGCATGTGGGAGCCAACATGGGTATCCAGATCCGCTGTTGGTTATTGACCGAGAGCGTCTCGGTCATGTGCGCATGTCTCCGAACCCGTAGGGTCTACACATAAGGTTCGGTGGCGCTAGGGTTATTAGGAAGACTTGTATGTGATTACGAATGTTGTTGGAGTCCGGATGAGATCCCGGATGTCACAAGGAGTTCGGAAGGGTCTGGAGGTAAAGATTTATATATGGGAAGTTGTCAAGCGGACACCGGAAAAGTTTCGGGGCATATCGGTATTGTACAGGGGTCCTTTGGAAGGGTTCCGGAGGTCCACGGGAGGGCCACCCCTCTCGGGGGCCACTTGGGCTGCGTGGGGAGGAGCCAGCCCTGGTGGGCTGGGCGCACCTCCCTTGGGCCCTTGCGCCTAGGGTTGAGGGGGAACCCAGAGGCGCCCCCTGCTTGGGGGCAAGTCCCCCTCCCTTGGCGGCGCCCCCTCTAGATGCATCTAGAGGGCGGCCCCTCTCCCTTCCCCTATAAATAGAGGGGTGAGGGAGGCAGCCGCACCAAGCCAAGGTGCAGCCCTCCCTCCCCAACACCTCTCCTCCTCCGTTGTGTGCTCGGGCGAAGCCCTGCTTGAGATCTTGCCTCTCCACCATCATCACGCCGTCGTGCTGCGGTGGAGCTGTCTTCCTCAACCTCTCCTTCCTCCTTGCTGGATCAAGGCGGAGGAGGCGTTGCCCGCACTGCACGTGTGTTGAACGCGGAGGTGTTGTCCGTTCAGCACTTGTTCATCGGTGATCTGAATCACGTCGAGTACGACTCCATCATCACCGCTCCCTTGAACGCTTCCGCACGCGATCTACAAGTGGTATGTAGATGAAAACTCACTCCCTTGACTCGTTGCTTAGATGAACTCATAGATGGATCTTGGTGAAACCGTAGGAAAAATTTTAATTTTTTGAACGTTCCCCAACAGTGGCATCATGAGCTAGGTCTATACGTAGTTCTCCATTGCATGAGTAGAACACAATTTTGTTGTGGGCGTAGATCTTGTCAACTTGCTTGCCGCTACTAGTCTTATCTTGCTTCAGCGGTATTGTGGGATGAAGCGGCCCGGACCAACCTTACACGTACGCTTACGTGAGACCGGTTCCACCGACTAACATGCACTAGTTGCATAAGGTGGCTGGCAGGTGTCTGTCTCTCCCACTTTAGTTGAAGTGGATTCGATGAAAAGGGTCCTTATGAAGGGTAAATAGAAGTTGAGAAAATCACGTTGTGGTTATTCGTAGGTAAGAAAACGTTCTTGCTAGAACCCAATTGCAGCCACGTAAAAGATGCAACAACAATTAGAGGACGTCTAACTTGTTTTTGCAGCAATTGTCATGTGATGTGATATGGCCAGAAGTTGTGATGAATGATGAATGATATATTGTGATGTATGAGATCATGTTCTTGTAATAGGAATCACGACTTGCATGTCGATGAGTATGACAACGGCAGGAGCCATAGGAGTTGTCTTTATTTTGTATGACCTGCGTGTCATTGAAGAACGCCATGTAAATTACTTTACTTTATTGCTAAACGCGTTAGCCATAGAAGTCGAAGTAGTCGTTGGCGTGACAACTTCATGAAGACACGATGATGGAGATCATGATGATGGAGATCATGGTGTCATGCCGGTGACAAGATGATCATGGAGCCCCGAAGATGGAGATCAATGGAGTTTTATGATATTGGCCATATCATGTCACTATTATATAATTGCATGTGATGTTTATTATGTTTATGCATCTTGTTTACTTAGTACGACGGTAGTAAATAAGATGATCCCTTACAACAATTTCAAGAAGTGCTCTCCCCTAACTGTGCACCGTTGCTAAAGTTCGTCATTTCGAAGCACCACGTGATGATCGGGTGTGATAGATCCTTATGTTCACATACAACGGGTGTAAGACAGTTTTACACATGCAAAACACTTAGGGTTAACTTGACGAGCCTAGCATGTACAGACATGGCCTCGGAACACGAAGACCGAAAGGTCGAACACGAGTCGTATAGAAGATACGATCAACATGAGAATGTTCACCGGCGATGACTAGTCCGTCTCACGTGATGATCGGACACGGCCTAGTCGACTCGGATCGTGTAACACTTAGATGACTAGAGGATGTCGAATCTGGTGGGAGTTCATTCAATAATTTGATTAAGATGAACTTAATTATCATGAACTTAGTCTAAAACTTTTGCAAAATATGTCTTGTAGATCAAATGGCCAGCGCTCATGTCAACATGAACTTCACGCGTTCCTAGAAAACCAAGCTGAAAGATGATGGCAGCAACTATACGGACTGGGTCCGGAACACGAGATCATCCTCATAGCTGCCAAGAAGGCATATGTCCTAGAAGCACCGTTAGGTGACCCACCTGCTCTCCCAAAGACTGCAAGACGATTTGAGCGTTTGGCGGACACGTCTTGATGATTACTCCCTCGTTCGGTGCGGCATGCTTTTTGACTTAGAACCGGGGCTCCAAAAGCGTTTTGAGCAACACGGAGCATATGAGATGTTGAAGAGCTGAAACTAGTTTTCCAAGCTCATGCCCGGGTCGAGAGATATGAAGTCTCCGACAAGTTCTACAGTTGTAAGATGGAGGAAAACAGTTCTGTCAGTGAGCACATACTCAAAATGTCTGGGTTGCACAACCGCTTTGTCCAGCTGGAAATTAACCTCCGGACGAGGCGGTCATTGACAGAATCCTTGATCGCTCCCACCAAGCTACAAGAGCTTCGTGATGAACTACAATATGCAGGGGATGGTGAAGACCATTCTGAAGTATTTTCAATCTGAAGTCAGAGAGGTTGAAATCAAGAAAGAACATCAAGTGTTGATGGTCAATAAGACCACTAAGTTTAAGAAGGGCAAGGGTAAGAAGAACTTCAAGAAGGGCGGCAAGGAGGTTGCTGCGCCCGGTAAGCAAGTTACTGGAAGAAGTCAAAGAATGGACCCAAGCCGAGACCGAGTGCTTTTATTGCAAGGGAAGGGTCCTCGAAGCGGAACTGCCCCAAATACTTAGCGGATAAGAAGGCCGGCAACACCAAAGGTATATTTGATATACATGTAATTGATGTGTACCTTACCGATTACTCGTAGTAACTCCTGGGTATTTGATACGGTGCCGTTGCTCATATTTGTAACTCACAGCAGAGCTGCGGAATAAGCGGAGGCTGGCGAAGGGCGAGGTGACGATCGCGCGTCGGGAATGGTTCAGTCGATGTGATCGCCGTCGACACGCTACCTCTACATTTACCTCGGGATTAGTTTTGAACTTTAATAATTGTTATTTGGTGCCAAGTTTGAGCATGAACATTGTTTCGGATCTCGTTTAATGCGAGATGGCTACTCATTTAAATCCGAGAATAATGGTTGTTCTATTTATATGAGAGATATGTTTTATGGTCATGCTCCAATGGTCAATGGTTTATTCTTAATGAATCTCGGCGTAATATTACACATATTCATAGCGTGAATACCAAAAGATGTAAAGTTGATAACGAAAATCCCACATACTTGTGGCATTGCCGCCTTGGTCACATTGGTGTCAAGCGCATGAAGAAGCTCCATCTGATGGACTTTTGGAGTCTCTAGATTATGAATCATTTGACACATGCGAACCATGCCTCATGGGCAAGATGACCAAGACTCCGTTCTCCGGAACAATGGGCGAGCAACCAACTTGTTGGAAATCATACATACCGATGTGTGCGGTCCAATGGCGTTGAGGCTCATGGAGGATATCATTATGTTCTCACTCTCACAGATGACTTGAGTAGATATGGGTAAGTCTACTTGATGAAACACAAGTCTGAGACCATTGAAAAGTTCAAGGAATTTCAGAATGAAGTAGAGAATCAACGTGACCGAAAGATAAAATTCTTACGATCGGATCGTGGAGGAGAATATTTAAGTCACGAATTGGTACACACTTAAGGAAATGTGGAATCGTTTCACAACTCACGCCGCCTGGAACACCTCAGCGTAACGGTGTGTCCGAACGTCGTAATCGCACTCTATTAGATATGGTGCGGTCTATGATGTCTCTTACCGATTTACCGCTATCATTTTGGGGATACGCTCTAGAGACAGCTACATTCACTTTAAATAGGGCACCGTCTAAATCCGTTGAGACGACACCGTATAAATTATGGTTTGGGAAGAAACCTAAGCTGTCGTTTCTAAAAGTTTGGGGATGCGATGCTTATGTCAAGAAACTTCAACCTGAAAAGCTCGAACCCAAGTCGGAAAAATGCGCCTTCATAAGATACCCTAAAGAAACCATAGGGTATACCTTCTACTTAAGATCCGAGGGCAAGATCTTTGTTGCCAAGAACGGATCCTTTCTGGAAAAAGAGTTTCTCTCGAAAGAAGTAAGTGGGAGGAAAGTGGAACTCGATGAAGTACTACCTCTTGAGCGGGAAAGTAGTGCAGCTCGGGAAAATGTTCTGTGATGCCTACACCAACCGAAGAGGAAAATAATGATGATGATCAAGGTACTTGGATCAAGTTGCTCTTGAACTTCAGAGGTCCACAAGGACACGTTCCGCACCAGAGTGGTACGGCAACCCTGTCACGGAAATCATGTTGTTAGACAACGGTGAACCTTGAACTATGAAGAAGCGATGGCGGCCCAGATTCCAACAAATGGCTAGAAGCCATGAAATCCGAGATAGAATCCATGTATGGAAACAAAGTATGGACTTTGGTGACTTGCCCGATGATCGGCGAGCGATAGAAAACAAATGGATCTTTAAGAAGAAGACGGACGCGGATGGTAATGTCACCATCTATAAAGCTCGACTTGTCGCTAAGGGTTATCGGCAAGTTCAAGGGATTGACTACGATGAGACTTTCTCTCCCGTAGCGAAGCTTAAGTCCGTCCAAATCATGTTAGCAATTGCCGCATACTATGATTATGAGATATAGCAGATGGACGTCAAAACAGCGTTCCTTAACGGTTATCTTAAGGAAGAGCTGTATATGATGCAGCCGGAGGGTTTTGTCGATCCTAAGAATGCTAACAAAGTATGCAAGCTCCAGCGATCCATTTATGGGCTGGTGCAAGCATCTCGGAGTTGGAACATTCGCTTTGATGAGATGATCAAAGCGTTTGGGTTTATGCAGACTTATGGAGAAGCCTGCATTTACAAGAAAGTGAGTGGGAGCTCTGTAGCATTTCTCATATTATATGTAGATGACATACTTTTGATGGGAAATGATATAGAATTCTTGGACAACATTAAGGCCTACTTGAATAAGTGTTTTTCAATGAAAGACCTTGGAGAAGCTGCTTATATATTAGGCATCAAGATCTATAGAAATAGATCGAGACGCCTCATAGGTCTTTCACAAAGCACATACCTTGATAAGATTTTGAAGAAGTTCAAAATGGATCAGTCAAGAAGGGGTCCTTGCTGTATTGCAAGGTGTGAGATTGAGCTCGGCTCAATGCCCGACCACGACAAAAGATAAAGATGAGATGAGTGTCATCCCTATGCTTCAGCCATAGGATCTATTATGTATGCCATCTTGTGTACGGACCTGATGTAAACCTTGCCGTAAGTTTGGTAGGAAGGTACCAAAGTAATCCCGGCAAGGAACACTGGACAGCGGTCAAGAATATCCTAAAATACCTGAAAAGGACGAAGGACATGTTTCTCGTTTATGGAGGTGACGAAGAGCTCGTCGTAAAGGGTTACGTCGACGCCAGCTTTGACACAGATCTAGATGACTCTAAGTCACAAACCGGATCGTGTATATGTTGAATGGTGGAGCGAAGCTGGTGCTGCAAGCAGAGCGTCGTGGCGGGATCTACATGTGAAGCGGAGTACATGGCAGCCTCGGAGGCAGTGCATGAAGCAATTTGGGTGAAGGAGTTCATCACCGACCTAGGAGTCATACCCAATGCGTCGGGGCCGATCAAACTCTTCTGTGACAACACTGGAGCTATTGCACTTGCCAAGGAGCCCAGGTTTCACAAGAAGACCAGGCACATCAAGCGTCGCTTCAACTCCATCCGTGAAAATGTTCAGGATGGAGAGATAGAAATTTGTAAAGTGCATACGGATCTGAATGTCGCAGATCCGTTGACTAAACCTCTTCCGCGGGCAAAACATGATCAACACCAGAACTCCATGGGTGTTCGATTCATCACAATGTAACTAGATTATTGACTCTAGTGCAAGTGGGAGACTGTTGGAAATATGCCCTAGAGGCAATAATAAAAGCATTATTATTATATTTCCTTGTTCATGATAATTGTCTTTTATTCATGCTATAACTGTATTATCCGGAAATCGTAATACACGTGTGAATACATAGACAACAATACGTCCCTAGGAAGCCTCTAGTTGACTAGCTTGTTGGTCAACAGATAGTCATGGTTTCCTGACTATGGACTTCAGATGTCATTGACAACGGGATCACGTCATTAGGAGAATGACGTGATGGAAAAGACCCAATCCTAAGCATAGCATAAGATCGTGTAGTTCGTTTTGCTAGAGCTTTCTCAATGTCAAGTATCTATTCCTTAGACCGTGAGATCGTGTAACTCCCGGATACCGTAGGAGTGCTTTGGGTGTACCAAACGTCACAACGTAACTAGGTGACTATAAAGGTGCATTACAGGTATCTCCGAAAGTGTCTGTTGGGTTGACACGGATCGAGACAGGGATTTGTCACTCCGTATTACGGAGAGGTATCATTGGGCCCACTCGGTAGTGCATCATCATAATGAGCTCAAAGTGACCAAGTGTCCGGTCACGGGATCATGCATTACGGTACAAGTAAAGTGACTTGCGTAACGAGACTGAGCGAGGTATTGGGATACCGACGATCGAGTCTCGGGCAAGTAACATACCGTCGACAAAGGGAATAGTATACGGGTTGCTTGAATCCTCGACATCGTGGTTCATCCGATGACATCATCGAGGAGCATGTGGGAGCCAACATGGGTATCCAGATCCGCTGTTGGTTATTGACTGAGAGCGTCTCGGTCATGTCGCATGTCTCCCGAACCGTAGGGTCTACACTTAAGGTTCGGTGGCGCTAGGGTTATTAGGAAGACTTGTATGTGATTACGAATGTTGTTGAGTCCCGAATGAGATCCCGGACGTCACGAGGAGTTCGGAAGGGTCCGGAGGTAAAGATTTATATATGGGAAGTTGTCAAGCGGACACGGAAAAGTTTCGGGCATATCGGTATTGTCTGGGGTCACGGAAGGGTTCGGAGGTCCACGGCAGGGGCCACCCCTCTCGGGGGCCACTTGGGCTGCGTGGGGAGGAGCCAGCCCTGGTGGGCTGGGCGCACCCTCCTTTGGCCCTTGCGCCTAGGGGTTGAGGGGGGAACCCTAGAGGGGGCCCCTGCTTGGGGGCAAGTCCCCCTCCCTTGGCGGCGCCCCCTCTAGATGCATCTAGAGGGGCCCTTCTCCCTTCCCCCTATAAATAGAGGGGTGAGGGGAGGGCAGCCGCACCCAAGCCAAGGCGCAACCCCTCCCCTCCCCAACACCTCTTCTCCTCCGTTGTGTGCTCGGCGAAGCCCTGTCGGAGTACTGCCTCTCCACCATCATCACGCCGTCGTGCTGCCGGTGGAGCTGTCTTCCTCAACCTCTCCTTCCTCCTTGCTGGATCAAGACGGAGGAGACGTTGCCCATATCGTACGTGTGTTGAACGCGGAGGTGCCGTCCGTTCAGCACTTGGTCATCGGTGATCTGAATCACGTCGAGTACGACTCCATCATCACCGCTCCCTTGAACGCTTCCGCACGCGATCTATAAGTGGTATGTAGATGCAAACTCACTCCCTTGACTCGTTGCTTAGATGAACTCATAGATGGATCTTGGTGAAACCGTAGGAAATTTTTTAATTTTCTGCAACGTTCCCCAACAGAAATAAATTGAGTTGTCTCCCAACAAGCGCTTTTCTTTAAAGCCTTATAGCTAGGCAATGCTAAATTTAAGGATGCTCGCAAGAAAGACAAGAATTTGAAGCACAAGGAGAGCATCATGAAACACGTGAAAAACACATCTAAGCCTAACATACTTCCTATGCATAGGCATCTTATAAGAAAACAAATTATCATAGCAAGCAAAAACTAGCATATGCAAGGAAGCGGAAAAAGACAATAGCAATCTCAACATAACGAGAGGTAATTTAGTAGCATGAAAGTTTCTACAACCATATTTTCCTCTCTCATAATAATTACATGTAGGATCATAAGAAAATTCAACAATATAGCTATCACATAGCATATTCTCAACACGATCCACATGCATGCGAAGTTGACACTCTTCCAAAATAGTGGGATTATCATTAACTAAAGTCATGATTTCTCCAAGCCCACTTTTATCAAAAATTTCATAAGATTGAATGTTATCAGAATATGTGGGATCTAAAGTTGACACTCTTCCAAACCCACTTTCAATATTATTGCAAACACTATCATCAATCTTATATTCATCATGGGGCTTAAATAAATTTTCAAGATCATAAGAAGAATCTCCCCAATCATGACTATTGGACATAGCAAAACTAGCATCCCCAAGCTTAGGGTTTTGCATATTATTAGCATAATTTACATCAATAGAATTTATAATAAAATCATTGCAATCATGCTTTTTATTCAAAGATCTATCGTGAAGCACTTCATCACAATTTTCAGATTTACGGATTTCAGGCAAAAGCTTATAAAGATAATCTAGTGCATCCAAATCACTAGGAATTGGTTCATCATAATTGGATCTCTTAAAAAGATTGGCAAGCGGATGAGGATCCATAGATATTAGCTTCTCTGTTTAGGAATAATTACTCTTTCAACCAAGCGAGAAAACGAGCCAAGAAAGACATCAAGGCAAACGGAAAAGAGAGGGCGAATAAAACGGCAAGGGTGAAGTGGGGGAGAGGAAAACGAGAGGCAAATGGCAAATAATGTAATGCGAGAGATAGGGATTGTGATGGGTACTTGGTATGTTGACTTTTGCGTAGACTCCCAAACAACGGCGCCGAAATCCTTCTTTCTCGTCTTGAGCTTGCGTTGGTTTTCCCGAAGAGGAGAGGATGATGCAGCACAATGGCGTAAGTATTTCCCTCAGTTTTTGAGAACCAAGGTATCAATCCAAGAGGAGGCCACGCACAAGTCCCTCATACCTCCACAAAGCGATAGCTACTCGCAACCAACGCGATTAGGGGTTGTCAATCCTTCACGGTCACTTACTTAGAGTGAGATCGATAGAGATAATATTTTTGGTATTTTTGGTATATAGATGCAAAGTGAAAGGTAAAAAGCAAAGTAAAAACAAGGCAAGTATAAAAGTGATGGAGATTGATATGATGAGAATAGACCAGGGGGCCATAGGTTTCACTAGAGGCTTCTCTCAAGAGCATAAGTATTCTACGGTGGGTGAACAAATTACTGTTGAGCAATTGATGAATTGAGCATAGTTATGAGTATATCTAGGTATGATCATGTATATAGGCATCACGTCAGAGACAAGTAGACCGAAGCGATTCTGCATCTACTACTATTACTCCACTCATCGACAGACTATCCGGCATGCATCTAGAGTATTAAGTTAAAAACAGAGTAGCGCCTTAAGCAAGATGACATGATGTAGAGGAATAAATTCATGCAATATGATAAATACCCCATCTTGTTATCCTCGATGGCAACAATACAATACGTGCCTTGCAACCCTTTACATCCTTTGGTAAGGACACGCAAAATTGAACCCAAAGCCATGCACTTCTCCCATTGCAAGAACTACCAATCTAGTTGGCCAAACCAAACGGATAATTCAAAGAGACTTGCAAAGAGAACTCAATCATACATAAAAGAATTCAGAGAAGATTCTAATATTATTCATAGATAAGTTGGATCATAAACCTACAATTCATCGATCTCAACAAACACACCGCAAAAAGAAGAATACATCAAATAGATCTCCACGAAAGAGGGGGAGAACATTGTATTGAGATTCAAAAAGAGAGAAGAAGCCATCTAGCTACTAGCTATGGACCCGAAGGTCTTAAGTAAACTACTCACACTTCATCGGAGAGGCTATGGTGTTGATGTAGAAGCCCTCCGTGGTGGATGTCCCCTCCGGCGAAGCTCCGGAACCGGCCCCAAGATGGGATCTCGTGGATACAGGAAGTTGCGGCGGTGGAATTAGGTTTTGGCTCCTGTTACGATCGTTTGGGGGTGCGTAGGTATATATAGGAGGAAGAAGCGTCGGTGGAGCATCGGGGCCCACAAGGCAGGGCGCACCACAGGGGCGCCCCACCCTCGTGACCGCCTCCGATGTTCCTTGTCGTGAGGTCCAAGTCTCTGGATCACGTTCGGTGAGAAAATCACGTTTCGAAGGTTTCATTCCGCTTGGACTCCGTTTGATATTCATTTCTTGAAACTTGAAAAAACAAAAAACAGCAATTACAGGCTGGGCCTCCGGTTAATAGGTTAGTCCCAAAAGTAATATAAAAGTGGAAAATAAAGCCCAATATAGTCCAAAACAGTAGATAAAGTAGCATGGAGCAATCAAATATTATAGATACGTTGGTGACGTATCAGTCCTCAGCATTCGGCTCCTTGGGAGAGCCACAGAAATAGTCTGGAACAGTCTGGTGTGCAATCGGACGCGCTGAAGGATCTTCTGGAGCAAGCGGTTATCTCGAGGCGCGTAAATGCGCTAATAGATGCGGTGATTCGAGAGGATTTCATCCGCCGAAAGCGGGTTGCATGAAGCATTTATGAGTCTGCTGAAAGGCTTTGAGGTACGTGAAGTAGTGTGTATTTTTGGCAGTACCGCACATGTTAGGTGTGCCATATGCAGATAGTAGCCCCTAAGACTCTGGTTGTTGTCGAGAACGGCGACAAATAGATGATCATAGTCCCAGGTAATAATCAGTCTGCCTCCATTCGCAGGTGGCTGAGGGTCCGGTGCTAGCCAGACTGGTGAGTTTGCCGGGCTGAAGCGGCAACTTGATGCTGCAGAGGCCGACATCGTGCTTGTCAATAAGCGACTTGACGAGGCACAGGGTATGTGATTTCTCCGGTGATCAACACATAGTAAGGGGAGCATAATGCCAGTATCTTTAATATGTTGTGACTGCAGATGGAGCTGTCACCGTGGAGATCCTTCGGGCGGATCTTGCCCGAGCCAAAGAACAAGCCAGGAATAGTGATGCGGCCGCTCTAAAGGCGGTCGAAGAGCTGAGGGCCGAACAGGCTGCCCATTACCAGAGCAAAGAAAAGATGGCCAAGATGGCTGTTGAGTTGAAGGATGCCGCCAACAGTTATCAGCTTCTTGAAAAAGAAAACCTAGCGAAGGCGACGGAGCTGGAGAAGGCCATGGTAGCGGCCAAAGAAGCCTGCTCCAAGATCAGAGCGTCGAAGGAAGAGCTGCGTCAAGCTGGAGATATCGCGGCTGGGAAGCCCTTCTTGTTGCGGACGAAGTTCGGAGATCCGAAGTACGCCCGTCTTGATCAACTATGGAGTTTTGCGGACACATATGCGGATCTGGCAGCCAGTGCTGCTGATGTGGCCGAGTACTTCAAGGATAAAAAATATTGTGAAGTGGAAAAGCTAGTCTGGTCACAGTTCGATAATCTAGTGCGTCCGCTGCTGTTAAATGAACGAATGACCGAGTGGGCCGAGCTCCATAGGTTGTCCGGGCTTGCTATGGTGTCTGTTGTGGATCATCTGTGGCCGAGAGGGCCACGGGCGAAAAGTTATTTTGGTTTGGTGCAGCAGTTCCTTGGTGTTGTGCCGCGTATCGACACTATGAAGAGGTCGGCGTGCATAGAGGGCGTGCGGATGGCACTTGCCCATGTCAAGACATACTGGGTAGACATGGAGGCCACCGCTATTGCAACCTAGGGTTCGGCCGTTGGCCGAGTAGCCGCCGAGCACTACTTTGAAGAAGTCCTTGGAGGCGCTCGTTCAATAGAAGCTCAGTGCTCGAAGAATATTATGTTCTAGTGACATGTATTCCCATTGAAAAAACAATGTTTTGCTGAATTATAAAGGCTGTTTTTATACTTTTGCCTGAAAGTATTATGATGCCTTCGGTGCGGCCGTTTATGTATATATGTATATAACCTGAAAGTTTGCAGTCGTCAGCTTCAGCCCCCACGCATATAATGCGGGGGTGTTTGAAAAAAAATGTGTATTCACACTCGATCCAACGTCTTGGTCCATTAAGGAGGTGGTAGCGCAGCGAACAAGGCAATCAGACTATATTGCTTTAACACCTTCACTTAGCCATAGGAGTTTGACGGTGGGACTACTAGATAGCCCCTGGTACCTCCGTGCTCGTCCGAATACGGGACACGTACGTACGTGACCGGGAAACGGTCCTTCGTTAATGCGGAGGAATCCCGAAGATTCCGATGAGTCATCGAGTGGTTGACCAGTCTCGCGCTTTATCATGATAGTCAGTTTTCAGCTTTCTCTACTGGGGTGCTCATCCGGATGAAGCAGGGCACAATCGCAGTAGTTCTCCCGGTGCCACCTTAGCCGGTAGAGCGGAACGTAAGGTAGCAAAACACGGGAGCCGGGCAAACCCAACATTTGACCAAAGACATGATTCGGAGCTGATACATATAAGGCCAAACTCGCGACGCCGAACAATCCCTAAGGTATTCAGTCTTTATAACATAAGTCGGGCTGAACAGTGCCCTTGATAATGAACCCCAAGTGTCCAGGTACGTGCGATACTCTGACGTGGCGAAATGCCAATAACGTCAGCGTCCTTCTCGGTTGTATTAAGTATCGGAGGATGTGAACAACAAGAGACAGTAAAAAAGGTTTACGCAGGGTCTTAATCTAAAAAGAAACCTTTAAGCGGGTCCCTACTGCACGTCTGCGCCTGTGTTTCCGTTGTGCCGTGTCCTAGACGGGTGTGGCGCGATTGTCATCTGTAAAAAGAGAAGAACTTAGGTGAAAAGTTGTCGTGCCAGAAAAGATTGGTTATTCTTAATAAACCATTAAAATTCAAGATAAGTTAAGTTGAGCCGAACTAGCCCAGATTACAGGCGGGAAGTCCCTGGTGCTGTCTATGGGGGTATAACCATCACACCAACCTCGGGTTTACCCCAGCTGTTATGGCTAGTAATGCGCCGGACTCGTCGAACCGTGTCCGCGGTTTTGACGACCGATCTTTAATCTGGTTGGGGGGGCCGTTTAGTGTTCGGCTGTTAAAGCCGTCACACATTCTTCCGCTTGTAAGGAGCGTTCAACATTTCCACTAATGGTGATGATGCCACATGGACCGGGCATCTTAAGCTTGAGAGAAGCGTAATGCGGTATTGCGTTAAAACGAACGAAAGCCGCTCTTCCGAGTAATGCTTGATAGTCACTTCGGAATGGAGCGATGTCGAAGGTTAACTTTTCGCTTCGGATGTTGTCGGGAAAGCCGAATACAACCTCTAGTAATAGAGAGCACGTGCAGCGGGCCTCTGTGCCTGGTATTACTCCCTTGAGGGTAGTATTACTATGGCTCATTTTTGTTGGGTCTATCCCCATTTTGCGGACGGTGTCCTGATATATCAGATTTAGACTACTGCCGCCGTCCATAAGGACTCGTGTGAGATGGTATCCATTTATTATTGGGTCCAGCACCAGAGCAGCCGATCCTTCGTGCCGAATGCTTGTTAGGTGATCCCTGCGATCAAAAGTGATCGGGCAGGCCAACCAGGGGTTGAACTTAGGGGTGACGGGCTCTACGGCTCGTGTGTCTCGGAGTGCATGTTTGCTTCTCCTCTTCGTCACGTGGATCCTGTTTACTGCTTTGACCTCTGGTGGGAATTTTTTCTGTCCCCCAGTGCTTTGCGGCGAGGCTCATCCTCGTCTTCGCTTGGTGTATCCCTCCCCTTGTGTTCGGCGTTTAGCTTACCGGCCTGCTTGAAGACCCAGCATTCTCTATGGGTGTGATTTGCAGGTTTATCGGGGGTGCTGTAAATCTTACATAGTTTGTCTAGAATCTTATTTAGGCCGGACAGTCCATCTATGCTACCTTTAGAAGCCTTTTTTCCGTTGACCTGGTTGAAGGCCCCTGAATTCGGCATTTACCGCTGTATTGTATGGGCTGTCTTCTGTATTTCGATGCTTGCTTTTACTGCGCCGTGGTTTTCCATTGCCATCCCTGACTTCGGATGTGCTTGGGTCGCTGGTGCTACTGCGGGCCAACCAGCTATCTCCGTCCACGCAAAAGCGGGTCATGAGGCTTGTAAGGGCTGCCATTGTTCTCGGCTTTTCTTGGCCGAGGTGTCTGGCGAGCCATTCGTCTCGGACGCTGTGCTTGAAAGCTGCTAAGGCTTCGGCGTCCGGACAGTCGATGATTTGGTTCTTCTTAGTGAGAAACCTGTTCCAAAGCTTTCGTGCTGACTCTCCGGGCTGTTGAATTGTATGACTTAAATCGTCTGCATCCGGAGGTCGGACATAGGTCCCTTGAAAATTAGCCCGAAAAGCATCCTTGAGCTCCTCCGAACTTCCAATGGAGTTTCCGGGGAGGCTTTTTAGCCAGTGCCGAGCTGGTCCTTTAAGCTTGAGGGGCAAGTACTTGATGGCGTGGAGATCGTCTCCGCGAGCCATATGGATATGGAGGATAAATTCCTCAATCCAGACCCTAGGGTTTGTGGTCCCATCGTATGCCTCTATGTTCACTGGTTTGAATCCTTCTGGAAATTCGTGGTCCAGCACCTCATCGATGAAACATAGGGGGTGTGCGACACCCCTGTATTTAGATTTACCAAGGCGTTTGGATGGTTGTGGTATTCGGTTTTGATATTGTGCCGTAGCGCGCTTCCTAGATCCATAGATGGATCTGGTCATACTGGATTTTTGGCGCAAGTCCTCACGTAGGCCGTGTGTTGACTTATGTGCGGCCCTGTTAGCCGCTGTCAAGACCCCGATTCCAAGTCACATCGATCTAGCCGGTAACACCTCATATCACTTTGGGGCCTCACGCATGGTATTCCCACGGGTATCGCCTTACCATGGCCCGGGACCGTTTGCGCCTTTTGACTCACGTATATGATTGTGTCGCTAGCATCCATATGACAGAGAACCCGGGCCGACATGGCTAGTCGTGAACCCAAAGCGGCACTAACCCATGGGGACGGGCATACATGAATCACATCGAGCATGTCGGTCAGCAGCATGTGAATCCGGGCTGTAGCACTGGGCTAACAGGACTCCGGGAACCCGGGCTGTAGCAGGCTAGGCAGGACTCCGGATGTCACCGCGTGACATTTCCCCGAAGGGACAGACACAGGAACGAAGTGAAACACATGCCCGGCCAGTCAAGTGTCCTGAGCAGTAGTGCTAGGCTAGCAGGACTCCGGTGAACCGGGCTGTAGCGGACTACTATGGCTCAAGGAAGCACTAGACTACATTTCCCCATAAGAGAGGCTGCCAAGGATAAACAACTAGATTGTCGGATCCCACACATACCAAGCATTTCAAACATACACACAATATGCTCGATATGTGTAAATACAACATGGCATCACAACATAACTCTATGACTCAAAGTATTTATTCATTAGGCTCCGAGGCGAGATATTACAAACATGGGTCTCATGACCCAACACTTAGAAACATACAAGTCAAAGCAGATCACGGAAGCTTAACATGTCCGAGTCTGAGACAACTATAAATGAAAAAGGTGAGAAGCGACTATCTACCGAGATCTGCCGAGGGCACAAGATCGTAGGTGAGGTAACAAGCTAAGCGTCGAAGTCACGCGGAACTACTAGCGAGACCAGCGTCTCTCGCAAAACATAAAATAAGCAAGCGTGAGTACAAATGTACCCAGCAGGACTTACATCAGAACTAACTACATATGCATCGGTATCAACAAAGGGGGTGGTGGAGTTTAACTGCAGCAAGCCAGCTTTGACTCGGTGGCTATCCTGAACTACTACTGCAAGTAACTCTTTTGAGGTGGCGCACACGAGTCCACATATTCACCAATCAATACACCACTATGGATCTGATCCCGTCTTCCTACGAGAACGCCATCCATAGCACTCACACTTATCTTGCACATTTTAGAGTATCCACTTTCACTTTGTCTATGAACTGTTATAGGCAACCCAGAAGTCCTTTACCACGAACACGGCTATTCGAATAGATGATGTTAACCCTGCAGGGGTGTACTTCTTCACACACGCTCTCACCACTTACCGCCGTTTACACGACATGTACTCGGCAACCTTCAAGCGGAAGCCCAACGAGGGTGTCGGCCACGACCTGACTAAACACGCGAGTCCCTAGTCCGGGTTTATCGCCTATTCGGGTTCCATCCGTAGGGAGTCCGGCCGAGGTTTCCACTAACAGCCCCGAACGATGTGTGCAGGGTTCCCGAGACACCAAACGGGCGAATAGGTACACCATGCCACGTGCCTACCGCAACACAGCCCACCCCTAAGGTCAGCGCTGCGTGCGGCCCCCAGCATACTACAAACACCAGAAACTACTTTGCAACTCCCGGACAGAGGACAAGAGTGGATAATAAGTCGAGAGGGTCCATTGGTTTCGGGCCCAATGCGTGGTAGTAACTGTTTCATGGATCACAAACACAGAACTCAGTTCCCGAGGACGGCTGCAATGAGACAACTCACCATGTACTCCTACATGGCCTCTCACCGCTACCTTTACCAAATCGTGTTCACACACTTAGCTCTCAACAGTATGACATGTTCACACACCTCCGATTCATCCCCGATGAATCAGACCTGACACAACTCTAAGCAATAGCAGGCACGACAAACAAGCATGAATGAGTAGGCACAACAGGGCTCAAACAACTCCTAGTCATGCAAGTGGGTTTCATCTATTTACTTTGGCAATGACAGGTCATGTAGAGGATAAGGGGTTCAACTACCGCAGCAAGTAACAGATGATTCGTTGTTGTCCTAATGCAGTAAAAGAGAGCAAGAGCGAGAGAGTGGGATTGTATCGGAATGAACAAGGGGGGTTTTGCTTGCCTGGCACTTCTGAAGATAGCATTGAGTCTTCATCAGTGTCAACGATCACAACGTCGGTACAAGTCTACCGAGGTGGAACAAATACCGGCAACAGAGAAGGAAACACAATCAATGCAATGCACAATATGATGCATGCTCATGACATGGCAATATGAGTGTGTTGGTCTAAGGCAATTACAACCAGATGGGTTTGAGCTATTTTGAACCAAAGATTCAAAGTTCAAACTCATCATGGTCATTATTATTGATTTATCTTGTTCTGCACTAAACAGCAGGTTAACTTGTTTAAACATGCGTGAAACCAGTACAGATGGATAGATTGAATTTTTCTGATCATTTTTCATATGTAACTTATTTGATTTGGAGCTACGGTTGAATTACTATGATTTTTAGAAGTTAGCACTATTTTCTGGAATTTCCTGTATTAAAAAAATCCAGAAAATAGCTTATTGCGTCGGCATGACATCAGTGTGACATCAGCAGGTCAACACGCCAGGTCCAGGTCAAACCTGACCAGTGGGACCCATACGTCAGTGTCTCAGGCTGGTTTAGGTGGATGACAGGTGGGACCGGTCAACGGCCACGTCAGCGAGGTCAACTCCGACGCGTGGGGCCACTGTTATTAGTTAAAACTAAACAGAAATGAAAATGGTGTTAGTTAAGTGCGTGGGGCCCAGTATTCAGTGAGAGAGGGGGTTAGTTAGTGGCACCATTAGCTATTAATGACAGTGCCACGTCGGCACGGCCGGAGTTAACCCGCCGGCGACCAAAACAACGGCGGAGGCTCGCCGGACTTGAGCTCTGGCGGCGGTGGACTCGCGGAGACCACGGGGCGTAGCCGTGCTCTCCGCATCGGAGGAGCAGGTGGGTGGCAGCGCAAGCGCAAGCTTCGCGGAACGAAGCTCGTCGCGGTGGCCGGGTTTGGGCGAGTCGATATTGGTGCTACTGTGCACGGAGAAGGATCTGGTGAGTGTGCTCGGCTCACAGGAGTGTCTTTGGCGTCTTGATAGGCTCGGACCTAACGACAGCAGTTGTGGCGCGACAGCGACAAGGTCAGCGGCGGACGGAGTTCGACGGCGTCGAGCTAAAACCTAGAGCTCGCATAAGCGAGGAAGGAGGGTTCTGCACGAAGCTCACAGTGAGTCTGGCAGCGACAACGGCGAGGTCGGGGAATGTCACAGCCCCAGAATTGGTTGTAATTAGTGGCATCTGCATCCATGCATCATGTTTGATTTCAAAGGAAATTTTGAGATGGGGATTGCCTAAACCCTAGCATTAAAGGAATTCAAATAGGTTCAACTAAAAATATTTTTCAGTGAATCCAAATGGCTTTAAAAAATGTTCATCATTTCTAGAAAAATGCTATAAACCATAACCGGAGGTGTTGCACATTTTCATGACATATTTGGTCCTTGGATTAATTCATAAAGTATTTGCATTTGGGCATTTAATGCTAATAAATAGTTTAAATGCTCAAATAATCATAAACTAAAATGGTTGTTGTTTGTTATATTCCAAGCAGTGGCATTGAGCAGTTTTATGATTTTGGATCTGTTTTAGTATTTTAGTAAAGCCACAAAGTTTCTGAAAATTAGAAAACAGAAATAAAAAGAGAGAGACTCACAGGCCACTTACAGCAACCCACTGGCGAGCCACTGGCGGCCCAGGTGGCTGGCCCAGCCCACGAGGGCATGCTGTCTTCTTCCCATGCCAACAAGACGAAGCAGCTCGGTGGCGAGCGCCGACGTCGCACGTAGCCACCGCCTGCTTGCTGCCACCCCCGGCGTCGCCCTAGAGACGCCACGTGCCTCCTCCCCCGACCTCTCTCCCACTCTCCCCGAGCTCCTCTCCTCCCCTGCCTCTCCTGCGCGCAGCCACCGAACGGAGCTGCCGCCACCGACGCCGTTCGCCGCGGCCACATCCACCGCCTAGCCTCCCCAGCATGTCCAGGAGATCCGCCTCCGCCGTCTATGCCTCCTCGAGGACACACGCACCGCCAGACGCCCCGCACATCTTAAACGTCTTCATCGCCGGCCGCCGAAGATCCCCCTCGCCGCTCCGCTCGCTCCGGTGCTTCCCCAAGCTCGTCGATCCGCCCAACGTGATCACCGTGAGCTCCTGTCCCGGACACCCATCTTCCTTGCCTCGTTTGCACGCTGTAGCCACCGCGTCACCTGCGCCCGAATGCGCCGCCGCACGGGTTCGTCGCCGGCGAAGCCCCGGTGACCTTTTGGTCCCACGCGTGCGTCCGTTGCACTCGCAACGTCCTGTAGAGCAAAACTAGCACGACAGCCGTCTCGTTTGCACACCACATCGCCTTTCTCGAGTACGCCCGAACCACGGCCGCCGCCTCGTTCGCCGCCGACGCTGTTTCCGGCCACCCAGCACCTCCCACCGGCACCACTCGACGCGCGCGAGCTCCAGCTCCACGTAGCCGCCCTCTGCGGCCATTTGGTCGCCGGAGGAGGAAACCCGCACCTCCCCGCCGTCCCTGGCCCTGCCGGCGACGAGCCCCGGGTCAACTCCGGCGAGTTTGACCCGAGTTTGACCCAGTTTGACTTTTCCACTGACTCACTGACAGGTGGGGCCCGGCCCTGTTAATTAGTTAGGATTAGTACTAATTGTTTTTAGCTAATCTAATTACAGCGACGCTTGGGCCCCTGGTCGATTTGACTGGACCGCGCCCGTTGACCGCTGACATCACAGTGATGTCATGCTGATGCAATAACTCTTTTCTGGATTTATTCTTTTACAGGAAATTCCAGAAAATAGTGCTAACTTCTAAATTTCATAGAAAATAATCTATAACTCCAATGGAAATAAGTTATATATGAAAAATGATCAGAAAAATATGAAGAATCTGTTTATGCCATGATCATGCATGTTTGAACAAGTTAACCTCACTGAATAGGACAAGAAAATGGAAGAATTCTTCTTATTGCATAATAAAATAAAGAAACCTTAGAATTCCGGATGATTAGGGCAATTTATGAAATAACATTTGGAGTTGGAATTTGTTCTTGTTCGAGTTCCACTTCAATTAACTTGGCTAGATATTGCATTAGGTGAATTCAGTACCTTAACATGACATGTCATTCATGTGAATGTGCATTGCATTGATTGTGTTCTTTCTCAGTTGCCGGTGTTTGTCCCTCTCGATGAGCGGCGTATCGGCGATGAGTTCGATGACACAGATGAAGACCTATATTATCTTCAGAAGTGCCACGCAAGCAAAAACCCCTTGTTCATTCCGATACAATCCCACTCTCTCGCTCCTGCTCTCTTTTACTGCATTACGACAACAACGATTCATCTGTTACTTGTTGCGGTAGCTGAACCCCTTATCCTCTGCATGACCTGTCATTCCACAGTAAATAGATGAAACCCACTAGCATGAGTAGGAGTTGTTTGAACCTGTTGTGCCTACTCATTCATGCTTGTTTGTCATGCCTGCTACTGCTTAGAGTTGAGTCAGGTCTGATTCATCAGGGATGAGTCGAAGGTGTTTGAACATGTCCTACTGTTGAGAGCTAAGTGTGTGAACACGATTTGGTAAAGGTAGCGGTGAGAGGCCATGTAGGAGTACATGGTGGGTTGTCTCATTGCAGCCGTCCTCAGGAACTGAGTTCTGTGTTTGTGATCCACGAACAGTTACTACCACGCATTGGAATGCTTAAGTGCCCCTCTCGACTTATTAATCAACCTGATCTCTGTCCAGGAGTTGCAACTAGTTTCTGATGTTTGTAGGTAGTGTTAGTAGTCTACCAAGTGGCACCCGGTACAGGTGGGCTTGGGACAGACTAGGCACCGTGGCACGGTGTACCAAGCATAGAACCACCCGTCGAGGTGGGTTTGGGAACCCTGCTCACATCGTTTGGGGCCATGAGCGACACCCCGGCCGGATCTCCTTGCGGATGGAACCCGAATAGGCGATAAACCTGGACGAGAGACTTGTGTGGTTAGTCAGGTCGTGGCCGCACCCTTGCTGGGCTTCCGCTTGAAGGTTGCCGAGTACATGTCGTGTAAACGACGGTAAGTGGTGAGAGCGTGTGTGAAGAAGTACATCCCTGCAGGGTTAATATGATCTATTCAAATAGCCGTGTCCGCGGTAAAGGACTTCTGGGTTGCCTATAACAGTTCATAGACAAGTGAAAGTGGATACTCTAAAATGCGCAAGATAAGCGTGAGTGCTATGGATGGCGTTCTCGTAGGAAGACGGGATCGGATCCATAGTGGTGTATTGATTGGTGAATATGTGGACTCGTGTGCGCCACCTCAAAAGAATGACTTGCGATCGTAGTTCGGGATAGCCACCGAGTCGAGCTGGCTTGCTGCGATTAAACCCCACCACCCCTTTGTTGATAATGATGCATATGTAGTTAGTTACGATGTAAGTCTTCTTGAGTACAATTGTACTCACGTTTGCCTATTTTATATTTTTTGCGAGAGAGGCGCCGGTCTCACTAGTAGTTCAGCGTGGACTTGACGTTTAGCTTGTTACCTCAGCTACGATCTTGTGCCCTCGGCGAGATCTGGTAGATAGTCAGGCTTCTAAGCCTTTTTCATTTATAGTTATCTGTACTCAGACGTGTTTAGCTTCTGCTTGTGCTTTGACTTGTATGCTCTGTATGTTGGGTCATGAGACCCATGTCTGTAATATCTCGCTCCTCGGAGCCTAATGAATAAATATTGGAGTCGTAGAGTTATGTTGTGATGCCATGTTGTAGCACATATCGAGCATATTGTGTGTATGTCTGAAATGCTTGGTATGTGTGGGATCCGACAACCTAGTTGTTTATCCTTGGCAGCCTCTCATATGGGGAAATGTAGTCTAGTGCTTCTGGCGATAGTAGTCCGCTTCTGCCGGTTCACGGAGTCCTGCTAGCCCAGCACTACTGCTCTGGACACTTGATCTGGCGACATGTGTTTCACCGTTCACGTATACATCCCTCGGGAAATGTCACGCGGTGACATCCGAGTCTGCCTAGCCTGCTACTGCACTGGGTTACGGAGTCCTGTTAGCCCAGTGCTACAGCCGGATTCATACGTTGATGACCGACATGCTCGATGTGATTCATGTATGCCTGTCCCCATGGGTTAGCGCCGCTTTGGGTTCACGACTAGCCATGTCGGCCGGGTTCTCTGTCATATGGATGCTAGCGACACTATCATATCGTGAGCCAAAAGGCATAAGCGGTCCCGGGCCCTAGTAAGGCGACACCCGTGGGAATACCGTGCGCGAAGCCGCAAAGTGATATGAGGTGTTACCAGCTAGATCGATGTGACTTGGAATCGGGGTCCTAATAGCTTTGGTATCAGAGCCCGACTGCCTGTAGGATTACCAAGCCAAACTGGTCGAAGGTGTGTCTAGAAATGCTTTAGTTATGTAAGGGAATTGATTGTGGAAGGGAACGTAAGGCTCTTTTTACTCCTTATACCTCATGGCCTTCTAATCTGAGTCATCCTCTTCTTTTCTACGGGGATTAAGAACTAGGCTTCTCATCTATCTATTAGGATGACGTGTTACTAATCCTTAGACTTATAGAATTGATAGTTCCAAATCCCAGTTCAGTTTTTACTACTTCCGTATGTTCATAGCTGGTCTCAGAATCTTGATATTGTGATGATCGAGTGGTCATGCCACCATTTTTGCAGGATGTCTCAAATCATTTTGAGCATTTACAGCCGTTATGCTGTCCGAGTCATCCCAGGTCTCTAAATAGTCTGATGCGTTTGCAAATCCCTTCTCTCCATTTCTAACGTTCATTTGGGCCAGATTAATCACACAAATTAGTATGTTGAGATACTCTGTTGCCACGACATATATGTTGGAACTAGTATTATGACCCTAGGCATCTTAGAGGATCACCTGGTAATATGGCCATGTTTTCGTGTACCCGGTGTGATGATTCTGGCCATCATTCTCGAAAGCATTCCGTGATGCCACTTAGTTAGTAGGTATTCTATTTCTGGGTCCTTGAACCCGAGATTCACCCTACTTACCTCCTGTTGATAGTGTTTGCTAGTTCCTTTCGGATATTAGTAACTTTGCGATAGTCCTCGAGGTCCGTGGCATTTACTTCTTCCAAATACCATGAACTATTTAAGGCAGAAGTTATTTGAACCAAAAGATCACAATCAGAGTACTCTTGAGGAGTTCTCCATTCATAATTGTGACTCTGCCAGTCCTACCTCTCTGCATGGGTTATCCGGAAGAAACATGCTGAACTTGGTTTGACATACTAATCTATGCATCCACAACTCAGAAAGATATATGATCCTCTGAGTTGTTTCCATTGCAGCTCTACTCCGATCCCCGTCTATCAGTTGGTAGTCAGGAGTAGTTGTGCATTCATGTTATCAATGCCTATTACTCATGTGGTCCGTCAAGCCATTCTATTCCGGAATGACTAGGAGAAACAAACTCCAGTACCTCATCCATATCCAGGATTGGGTCAAACAGTTGTATTCCGAGATCAAAATGCCAATTCAGCTTTTGTTACTGTTCTACCTCAAGTACTACCCACTTTATGTCGAGAACGTCATGAAATTGCACCTTCTTTTATGAATTCTTGGCGTAGTGATACTTCTCGCTATCATTATTCATTCCTCGGTCCCGTGTTGATGTAACCGGAATGCCGACAAGTGAATTGTGATGTGTGAAATCGATACTCCGAGAAACCTCGTTGCTTGGTAGTTAATGGACAATATTCTCATTCTTAGCGTGTTGGTTATTAAATAATCATACTAAGATTGATCATGCTACCTAGTCCTTATTTCTGGTGCACCCTTCGATCAATGAGTTAGGATTATTCAATCTCTTGCTTATTTGATCATATCGTCTTGCCCTGAAAAGCAAGATTGTTCTCGAGCTTAATAACGTATCGGTGGTTCGTGACTTTCCAATTATCTTCTTGGAAGTGCTACCAGGTTGTCACTTGACCGCTATGTTAAGTTCGTGATCAAGTTGGTTTCTTGTAAACCACCCCTTCTCCAAGAATCTGTGTTGGATAACCCTGAGCTAGTTGGTTAAGCTAAACAACAACTTGGAGAGTTGGAAGATGAAAGCTTGTCCGACTTAGTTCATTCTTAGGGATATCCTTTTGAGTGTGTGTTGAAGAAAGATGATATCTTCATCGATTGGTCCTCGTGATCAGTTGTTGGATCTATTGCCTTGTCAAAACCTTGACTTGAGTATGGGCCATCGTCAAGTCAAATCAGAACCAATGATATTCGTGATGTTGTCTTACTAGTGGTTGATCCCTCGAGCATACACCATTACATCTTTTGGTCTGACCAATACTATCACCGTATTCACATGATGGCAGAAGTCCAGTGATATGGAAATTCCGATGAGTTGTTGTTGAGCCCATCAGCAACATTTTGTTCCCCCCATGATTCATGTTGAACATCAACCTAGTGTTGGAAACTTTTATAAGCATTATCTTCATGTCCCATCCGTGAAGAATATGTTGGATGAAAGAAGTGACTTTCTCTGATTCACGTGCATTTGGTGCAAGTTGCCGCCGTGAGTTCGAGAAAGATTGTTTTTGTTTCCTCTAGAACCATCCCAAGTCAATCATGCATACGTGCGAAGTATTCTATGGTTTGGAGACTTGCAACCTTCATTCTATATGTATCCCTAGCACACCAAGCCACTGATTGAATTGTTCAAGGAGAAGGAGTTCCTTCATAAGAGCTAATCATGACTTATGTTAGGACTTCAATATCCTTGATGATGGTTTCCCCACCTGAACTTGGTAGTGTTTCATTATAAGACTACCACGTGATCATGCTTGTCTTGGACAATGTGTTCACATGTTTGTAGCAGAACCAGCTCATCTTTTGGAGCTTGTTATCATAGTTCATCCCCTGGGAGTGTCGCAACGTCATCTCGTCGATTTGTGTTGCAAACTTTCATTTTTCCTTCTAGACTTGATGAGTCTGGATTATCCTGACATCAACCAGTTCTGAATCTGAGGCAGATATGATGGTTTTTAACATTCCCAACATTAGCACCTTGTTCCTAGCTTGCACCGCCATTGTGCCATCCAACCATGGGCTACCCTTCTCGGTAATTTCTGGTCAGGATCGCCCTTAACAGTGGTCCTACCATGGGTCCCATCCATTTCTGATGATAAGCAAAATCATCCATTGCGTTGTCTTCAACAAGGTAGTCCACATCATCCATTCTAGTCCGAGTATGTCATCCTTTCGAACTCCTTCAAATGATCGATTGTGAATGCCTTAGGCTGGTTTAAAGAGTTTCAGTGATCTCTGAATCAAAAGTAATTCTTTTTGCCACCTAAGGGCACAGCTCAACGAGTCACCTTTTTCCCAAGGTGCCCCGCTATGGAATCATGGCAATTATTTCCTCGCCACCATGACACCATCCACCATCTTTCTAAGCATGGAATTGTTGCCCACCAAATCCAACTCCGTCGTTGTTCTTCCATCCCTCTCGATGTGTTTTGTGTATCAACTCGAGATGTTTCAACATCTCATTCCGCGAGTTGATTTGGTATAGCTCGATCTTCGAGAAGATCAATCCTAGTAGAGTTTCTTTCCGTCGTCATCGGGTGGATGAAGATCTCCAAAGCAAGGATGTCAAGATCAATGTATGCAACAAATCAACAACCTTATGAGGTGCAACCTGGATCGTGAAGATTGTGTTGGTCTTGTGCCCCTCTGTCTTCTTACCTCACGTCTTGAATCTCGGGACGAGATTCTTGATTAGTGGGGGTGAGTTGTCATAGCCCTAGATTTGGTTGTAATTAGTGGCATCTGCATCCATGCATCATGTTTGATTTCAAAGGAAATTTTGAGATGAAGATTGCCTAAACCCTAGCATTAAAGGAATTCAAATAGGTTCAACTAAAAATATTTTTCAGTGAATCCAAATGGCTTTAAAAAATGTTCATCATTTCTGGAGAAATGCTATAAACCATAACCAGAGGTGTTGCACATTTTTCATGACATATTTGGTCACTGGATTAATTCATAAAGTATTTGCATTTGGGCATTTAATGGTAATAAATAGTTTAAATGCTCAAATAATCATAAACTAAAACGGTTGCTGTTTGTTATATTCCAAATAGTGGCATTGAGCAGTTTTATGATTTTTGGATATGTTTTAGTATTTTTAGTAAAGCCACAAAGTTTACAGAAAATTAGAAAACAGAAATAAAAGAGAGAGAGACTCACCTGGGCCACTTACCTGGCAGCCCACCTGCCGAGCCACCGGTGACCCAGCTGGCTGGCCCAGCCCACTAGGGGCATGCCTGTCTTCTTCCCCATGCCGGCATGACGAAGCAGCTCGGTGGCGGCGCCGACGTCGCGTAGCCACCTCTGCTTGCTGCCCCCGGCGTCGCTCGAGACGCGCCCGTGCCTCCTCCCCCGACCTCTCTCCCACTCTCCCTGAGCTCCTCTCCTCCCCTGCCTCTCCTGCGCGCAGCCACCGAACGGAGCCGCCACCACCGACGCTGTTTGCCGCGGCCACATCCACCACCTAGCCTCCCCAGCATGTCCAGGAGATCCGCCTCCGTCGTCTATGACTCCTCGAGGACACACGCACCGCCGGACGCCCCATAGCATTCGCCATCTTCAACGTCTTCATCGTCGGCCGCCGAAGATCCCCCTCGCCGCTCCGCTCGCTCCGGTGCTTCCCTGAGCTCGTCGATCCGCCCAACGTGATCACCGTGAGCTCCTGTCCCGGACACCCCTCTTCCTTGCCTTGTTTGCACGCCGTAGCCACCGCGTCACCTGCGCCCGAATGTGCCGCCGCACGGGTTCGTCGTCGGCGAAGCCCCGGTGACCTTTTGGTCCCACGCGTGCGTCCGTTGCGCTCGCAACGTCCCGTGGAGCAAAACTTGCGCGACAGCCGTCTCGTTTGCACACCACATCGCCGTTCTCGAGTACGCCCGAACCACGGCCGCCGCCTCGTTCGCCGCCGACGCTGTTTCGGTCCACCTCGACACCTCCCACCGGCACCACTCGACGCGCGCGAGCTCCAGCTCCACGTAGCCGCCCTCCGCCGGCCATTTGGTCGCCGGAGGAGGAAACCCGCACCTCCCCGCCGTCCCTGGCCCTGCCGGCGACGAGCCCCGGGTCAACTCCGGCGAGTTTGACCCGGGTTTGACCCCAGTTTGACTTTTCCACTGACTCACTGACAGGTGGGGCCCGGCCCTGTTAATTAGTTAGGATTAGTACTAATTGTTTTTAGCTAATCTAATTACACTGACACGCAGGTCCCACAGGTCAGTTTGACCTGGACCGCGCCCGTTGACCGCTGACATCATAGTGACTTCATGTTGAGGCAATAACTCTTTTCTGGATTTATTCTTTTACAGGAAATTCCAGAAAATAGTGCTAACTTCTAAATTTCATAGAAAATAATCTATAACTCCAATGGAAATAAGTTATATATGAAAAATGATCAGAAAAATATGAAGAATCTGTTTATGCCATGATCATGCATGTTTGAACAAGTTAACCTCACTGAATAGGACAAATGATGATTAGGGCAATTTATGAAATAACATTTGGAGTTGGAATTTGTTCATGTTCGAGTTCCACTTCAATTAACTTGGCTCGATATTGCATTAGGTGAATTCAGTACCTTAACATGACATGTAATTCATATGAATGTGCATTGCATTGATTGTGTTCTTTCTCAGTTGCCCGTGTTTGTCCCCTCTCAGTAGACGACGTACCGATGATGAGTTCGATGACACTGATGAAGAACTATATTATCTTCAGAAGTGCCAGGCTAGCAAAAACCCCTTGTTCATTCCGATACAATCCCACTCTCTCGCTCCTGCTCTCTTTTACTGCCTTAGGACAACAACGATTCATCTGTTACTTGCTGCGGTAGCTGAACCCCTTATCCTCTGCATGACTGTCATTCCACAAGTAAATAGATGAAACCCACTAGCATGAGTAGGAGTTGTTTGAGCCTGTTGTGCCTACTCATTCATGCTTGTTTGTCATGCCTGCTACTGCTTAGAGTTGAGTCAGGTCTGATTCATCAGGGATGAGTCGGAGGTGTTTGAACATGTCCTACTGTTGAGAGCTAAGTGTGTGAACACGATTTGGTAAAGGTAGCGTTGAGAGGCCATGTAGGAGTACATGGTGGGTTGTCTCATTGCAGCCGTCCTCAGGAACTGAGTTCTGTGTTTGTGATCCATGAACTGTTACTACCACGCATTGGAATGCTTAAGTGCCCCTCTCGACTTATTAATCAACCTAATCTCTGTCCAGGAGTTGCAACTAGTTTCTGGTGTTTGTAGGTAGTGTTAGTAGTCTACCAAGTGGCACCCGGTACAGGTGGGCTTGGGACAGACTAGGCACCGTGGCACGGCGTACCAAGCGTAGAACCACCCGTCGAGGTGGGCTTGGGAACCCTGCTCACATCGTTTGGGGTCGTGAGCGACACCCCGGCCGGATCTCCTTGCGGATGGAACCCAAATAGGCGATAAACCTGGACGAGAGACTTGTGTGGTTAGTCAGGTCGTGGCCGACACCCTCGCTGGGCTTCGCTTGAAGGTTGCAGTACATGTCGTGTGGCGGCGGGAAGTGGTGAGCGTGTGTGAAGAAGTACACCCTACAGGGTTAATATGATCTATTGAATAGCCGTGTCATGGTAAAGGACTTATGGGTTGCCTATAACAGTTCATAGACAAGTGAAAGTGGATACTCTAAAATCGCCAAGATAGCGTGAGTGCTATGGATGGCGTTCTCGTGGGAAGGCGGGATCGGATCCATAGTGGTGTATTGATTGGTGAATATGTGGACTCGTGCGCCACCTCAAAAGAATGACTTGCGATCGTAGTTCGGGATAGCCACCGAGTCAAAGCTGGCTTGCTGCAGTTAAACCCCACCACCCTTTGTTGATAATGATGCATATATAGTTAGTTCTGATGTAAGTCTTGCTGAGTACAATTGTACTCACGTTTTCCTATTTTATATTTTTGCAGAGAGACGCCAGTCTCACTAGTAGTTCCGCGTGGACTTCGACATTTAGCTTGTTACCTTAGCTACGATCTTGTGCCCTCGGCAGGATCTGGTAGATAGTCAGGCTTCTAAGCCTTTTTCATTTATAGTTATCTGTACTCAGATGTGTTTAGCTTCTGCTTGTGCTTTGACTTTGTAAGCTCTGTATGTTGGGTCATGAGACCCATGTCTGTAATATCTCGCTCCTCGGAGCCTAATGAATAAATATTTGAGTCATAGAGTTATGTTGTGATGCCATGTTGTAGTTACACATATCGAGCATATTGTGTGTATGTCTGAAATGCTTGGTATGTGTGGGATCCGACAACCTAGTTGTTTATCCTTGGCAGCCTCTCATATGGGGAAATGTAGTCTAGTGCTTCTGGCGATAGTAGTCGCTTCTACCCGGTTCACGAGTCTAGCTAGCCCAGCACTCTGCTCTGGACACTTGGTGGCGGCATGTGTTTCACTTTGTTCTGTGTACATCCCTTGAAATGTCACGCGGTGACATCCGAGTCGGCCTAGCCTGCTACAGCCGGGTTACGAGTCTGTTAGCCAGTGCTACAGCCGGATTCATCGTTGATGACCGACATGCTCGATGTGATTCATGTATGCCTGTCCCCATGGGTTAGCGCCGCTTTGGGTTCACTACTAGCCATGTCGGCCGGGTTCTCTGTCATATGGATGCTAGCGACACTATCATATCGTGAGCCAAAAGGCATAAGCGGTCCCGAGCCACAGTAAGGCGACACCGTGGGAATACCATGCGCGAGGCCGCAAAGTGATATGAGGTGTTACCAGCTAGATCGATGTGACTTGGAATCGAGGTCTGACAGCTTTAGTATCGAGCCCATTGCTGTAGGATTACCAAGCCAAACTAGTCGAAGTTGTGTCTAGAAATGCTTTAGTTATGTAAGGGAATTGATTGTGGAAGGGAACGTAAGGCTCTTTTTACTCCTTATACCTCATGGCCTTCTAATCTGAGTCATCCTCTTCTTTTCTACGGGGATTAAGAACTAGGCTTCTCATCTATCTATTAGGATGACGTGTTACTAATCCTTAGACTTATAGAATTGATAGTTCCAAATCCCAGTTCAATTTTTACTACTTCCGTATGTTCATAGCTGGTCTCGAGAATCTTGATATTGTGATGATCAGTGGTTATGCCACCATTTTGCAGGATGTCTCAAATCATTTTGAGCATTTACAACCGTTATCTTCATGTCGAGTCATCCCAGGTCTCTAAATAGTCTGATGCGTTTGCAAATCCCTTCTCTCCATTTCTAACGTTCATTTGGGCCACATTAATCACACAAATTAGTATGTTGAGATACTCTGTTGCCTCGACATATATGTTGGAACTAGTATTATGACCCTAGGCATCTTAGAGGATCACCTGGTAATATGGCCATGTTTTTGTGTTCCCGGTGTGATGATTCTGGCCATCATTCTCGAAAGCATTCCGTGATGCCACTTAGTTAGTAGGTATTCTATTTCTGGGTCCTTGAACCCGAGATTCACCCTACTTACCTCATGTTGATAGTGTTTGCTAGTTCCTTTAGGATATTAGCAACTTTGCGATAGTCCTCGAGGTCCGTGGCATTTACTTCTTCCAAATACCATGAACTATTTAAGGCATAAGTTATTTGAACCAAAAGATCACAATCAGAGTGCTCTTGAGGAGTTCTCCATTCATAATTGTGACTCTGCCAGTCCTACCTCTCTGCATGGGTTATCCGGAAGAAACATGTTGAACTTGGTTTGACATACTAATCTATGCATCCACAACTCAGAAAGATATATGATCCTCTGAGTTGTTTCCATTCTGACTGTATTCGATCCCGTCTATCGGTTGGTAGTCGGGAGTATTTGTGCATTCATGTTATCAATGCCTATTACTCATGTGGTCCGTCAAGCCATTCTATTCGAAATGACTAGGAGAAACAAACTCCGATTACCTCATCCATATCCGAGTTGGGTCAAAGCAGTTGTATTCCGCAGATCAAAATGCCAATTCAGCTTTTGTTACTGTTCTACCCAAGTATTACCCACTTTATGTCGAGGAGCGTTATGAAATTGCACCTTCTTTTATGAATTCTTGGCGTAGTGATACTTCTCGCTATCATTATTCATTCCTCGGTCCGTGTTGATGTAACCGGAATGCCGACAAGTGAATTGTGATGTGTGAAATCGATACTCCTAGCAACCTCGTTGCTTGGTAGTTAATGGACAATATTCTCATTCTTAGCGTGTTGGTTATTAAATCATCATACTAAGATTGATCATGCTACCTAGTCCTTATTTCTGGTGCACCCTTCGATCAATTAGTTAGGATTATTCAATCTCTTGCTTATTTGATCATATCGTCTTGCCCTGAAAAGCAAGATTGTTCTTGAGCTTAATAACGTATCGGTGGTTCGAGTTTTATTTGTGTTTTCTATTATTCTGTAATATTTAGGGCTTTATTAAAAATACTTAAACAGACCCAAAAATCATGAAACTGCACAATGCCACTTGTTGGAATATAACCAACAGCAAAAATTTTGGTTTATGATTATTTGAGCATTTAAAATATTTAATAGCATTTAAATGCCCAAATGCAAATAGAGTATGATTTAATCCAGATCCCAATATGTCATGGAAAAATGTGCATCAGCTCTGGTTACTGTTTCCAGCATTTTCCAAGAGTGATGAACATTTTTGTAAGCCATTTGGAATTACTGGAAATATTTTGGTTGAACCTAGTGAATTCCTTTAATGCTAGGGTTTAGGCAATCCCCATTTCAAGTTTCTTTCAAAGTTTAAAGCATGATGCACACATGGAAGCTAGCATAGGTCAGACCAGGATTAGGGATGTGACAACTCACGCCCACTAAACAAGAATCTCGTCCCGAGATTCAAGAGGTGAGGTAAGAAGACAGAGGGGCACAAGACCAACACAATCTTCACATTCCAGGTTGCACTTCATAAGAACGTTGACAGGATCACCATCTTTATCTCGACGTCTTGCCTTGAGAACTACATCCAACATGACAACGAGAAGAAAGGGGGGATTTTAGAAGAATCGATCTTCTTGAGGTTCGAACAATTTAGGATCATCTTAATGATCAAAAGATCAACTCACGAAATGAGACATGGGAACATCTCTAGAGCTGAGAGGCAAAGCATGCATTAGGAGCGACATAAGAAACAATTTGACGAGGGTTTCAAAGTAGCGAGGGAAATTGCCATGATTCCAAAATGGGGCACCTCAGGGAAGGTGACTCGAAGAACTATTCCCTTAAGTGGCAAAAAGAATTACTTTTGATATAGAGATCATTGAGACTCTTTATAACAGCCTAAGGCAATCACAAACGATCGTTTGGCAGAGTTCAAAGGAACGACACATCCGGATTCGAATGGATGATGTGGACTACCTTGTTGAAGACAACACAATGGATGATTTTGCTTATCACCAGAAATGAATGGGACCCATGGTAAGTCCACCTTTGAAGATGAACCTGGACAACAACTGTTGAGAAGGGCATCCCATGGAAAATTGGCACGATGGGGTGCAACTAGGAACAAAATGCAAATGTTAGGAGTGTTCCAACCATCATATCTGCCTGAGATTCAGATCCGATTGGTGATAGGATACTTCAGACTCAACATGTCTGAAAAGAAAGTCTGCAACACAAAACGACGAAATGACGTTGCAAGATTCTCGGGAGATGGTCTACGGTAGTAAGCTCCAAAACATGAGCTGGTTCTGCTAAACACATGTGAACACGCTGTCCCAGACAAGCATGACCACATAGTAGTATTATGATAAAACACTACCGAGTTCAGGTGGGGAACCATCAACTAGGGTAACGAAGTCTTGTGCATGACCTAGGATTTGCACAACAACTCCTTTTCCTTGAACAAATCAATCAGTGGCTTGGTGTGCTAGGGAATTCATATGGAGTGGAGGTAATTAATCTACCAAACCATAGAATACATTCGCTCATGCATAATTGACTTGGGACGGTACCTGAGGAAATAAAACAATCTTTCTCGAACCCACGGCTGCAACTTGCACCAAATGCACATGAATTGAGAAGTCACTTCTTCCATCAAGCATAAGCTTCATGAACGAAACATGAAGGCATTGCTTACAAAGTTTCCAACACTAGGTTGACGTTCAACATGAATCATGGGGGAGACAAAATGCTGCTGATGGGCTCAACAACAACTCATCGGAATTTCCATATCACTGGACTTTCACCATCATGTGAACACGGTAATAGCATTGGTCAGACCCAAAAGATATAATGGTGTATGCTCGAGGGATCAACCACGAGTAAGACAACACTATGAACATCGTTGGTTCTGATTTGATTTGACGATAGCCCATACTCAAATCAAGGGTTGGATAAGACAATAGCACTGACAACTGATCACAAGGATCAATCAACGAAGATATCATCTTTCTTCAACACACACACACACACACACACACACACACACACACACACACACACACACACACACACAAGGATATCCCTTAGTGATGAACTAAGTCGGACAAGCTTTTATCTTCCAACTCTCCAAGTTGTTGTTTAGCTTAACCAACTAGCTCAGGGTATCCGACATAGATTCTTGGAGAAAGGGTGGTTTTGGAGGAAAACCAACATGATCACGAACTCAACATAGCGGTCAGGTGACAACCTGGTGATACTTCCGAGAAGATAATCGGAATATCACGAACCACCGATATGTTACTAAGCTCGAGAATAATCCTGCTTTTCAGGGCAAGATGATAGGATCAAAAGAGTGAGGAATTGACACAATCCTAACTCATTGATCGAAGAGTGCACCGGGAATAAGGACTAGGTAGCACGATCAATCTTAGAATGATGATTCCATAATCAACACACCAAGAATGATATTATCGTCCATTAACCACCAAGCAACGGGGTTGCTAGGAGTATTGATTTCACACATCACGATTCACTTGTCGGCATTCCGGCTGTGACAACATGGAACCGAGGAATGAATAATGATGGCGAGAAGTATCACTATACCAAGAGTTCATAAGAGGTGGTGCAATTCTCATGATAATCCTGACATAAAGAGGGCAATACTTCGGGGTGGAACAGAATCAAATGCTGGATTGGCATTTTGACCTGCGGAATACAACTACTTTGACCCAATCCTCGAAATGGACAAGGTACTGGAGTTTGTTCTCCTAGTCATTCCAGAATAGAATGGCTCGACGGACCACAAGAGTAATAGGCATTGATAAACGAATGCACGCATACCCTTAACTATCAATTGATAGACGGGGTCAGAGTACAACTAAGGAGGAATAACTCGAGGAACATATAACTTTCTGAGTTGTGGATGCATAGATTAGTATGTCGAACCAAGTTCAACAGGTTTCTTCCAGATAACCCATGCAGAAAGGTAGAACTGGCAGATTCACAATTATGGATGGAGAACTCCTCAAGAGTACTCTGATTGTGATCCTTCGGTTCAGCGAGGAACTATTGCCATAAGCGGTTCATAGTATTTGGAAGAAGGAAATACCACGGTCCTCGAGGACTATCGCAAAGTTACCAATATCCTAAAGGATCTAGCAAACACTATCAACAGGAGGTAAGTAGTGTGAATCTCGGTTCAAGAACCCAGGAATAGAATACCTACTACTAAATGGCATCACGGGATGCTTTCGAGAATGGTGGCCAGAATCATCACACGGGGAACACAAAACATGGCTAGTTTACTAGGTGACTCCCTAAAGCACCTAGGTTCATAATAATAGCTCCAACATATATGTCGAGGCAGCGGAGTACCTCAACACACTATTTTGTGTGATTAATCTGGCCCAAATGAACATTAGAAATGGATAGAAGGGATTTGCAAATGCATCAGACTATTTAGAAATCTGGGATGACTCAGACAGCATAACGGCTGTAAATGCTCAAAATGATTTGAGACATCCTGCAAAATAGTGGCATGACCACTCAACATCACAATATCAAGGTTCTGAGACCAGCTATGAACATACGGAAGTTGTAAAAACTGAACTGAGATTTGAAACTATCAATTCTATAAGTCTATGGATTAGTAACACGTCATCCTAATAGATAGATGAGAAGCCTAGTTCTTAAACCCGTAGAAGAGAAGAGGATGACTCGGATCGAAGGCCATGAGGTATAAGGAGTAAAAGAGCCTTACGTTCCTTCCACAATCAATTCCCTACATAACTAAAGCATTTCTAGACACAACTTGACCAGTTTGGCTTGGTAATCCTCTGAGCGATCGAGGCTCGATACCAAAGCTGTCGGGACCCGATTCCAAGTCACATCGATCTAGCCGATAACACCTCATATCACTTTGCGGCCTCAAGCACAGTATTCCCATGGGTGTCGCCTTACCTTGGCCCGGGACCGTTTGCGCCTTTTGCCTCATGTATATGATAGTGTCGCTAGTATCCATATGACAGAGAACCCGGGCCTACATGGCTAGTCGTGAACCCAAAGCGGCACTAACCCATGGGGACAGGCATACATGAATCACATCGAGCATGTCGGTCAGCAGCGTGTGAATCCGGGCTGTAGCACTGGCTAACAGGACTCAGGAACCCGGCTGTAGCAGGCTAGGCAGGACTCCGGATGTCACCGCGTGACATTTCCCCGAAGGGACAGACACATGAACGAAGTGAAACACATACCGGCCAGTCAAGTGTCCTGAGTAGTAGTGCTGGGCTAGCAGGACTCCGGTGAACCGGGCTGTAGCGGACTACTATGGCTCAAGGAAGCACTAGACTACATTTCCCCATCAGAGAGGCTGCCAAGGATAAATAACTAGATTGTCGGATCCCACACATACCAAGCATTTCAAACATACACATAATATGCCCGATATGTGTAAATACAACATGGCATCACAACATAACTCTACGACTCAAAGTATTTATTCATTAGGCTCCGAGGAGCGAGATATTACAAACATGGGTCTCATAACCCAACATTCAGAGCATACAAGTCAAAGCACATGCGGAAGCTTAACATGTCTGAGTACAGACAACTATAAATGAAAAAGGCTGAGAAGCCGGACTATCTACCAGATCCTGCCAAGGGCACAAGATCATAGCTGAGGTATCAAGCTACACGTCGAAGTCCACGCGGAACTACTAGCGAGACTGACGTCTCTCTGCAAAACATAAAATAAGCAAACGTGAGTACAAATGTACCCAGCAAGACTTACATCAGAACTAACTACATATGCATCGGTATCAACAAAGGGCTGGTGGAGTTTAACTGCAGCAAGCCAGCTTTGACTCGGTGGCTATCCTGAACTACTACTGCAAGTAACTCTTTAGAGGTGGTGCACACGAGTCCACATATTCACCAATCGATACACCACTATGGATCCGATCCCGTCTTCCTACGAGAACGCCATCCATAGCACTCACACTTATCTTGCGCATTTTAGAGTATTCACTTTCACTTGTCTATGAACTGTTATAGGCAACCCAGAAGTCCTTTACCGCGGACACGGCTATTCGAATAGATGATGTTAACCCTGCAGGGGTGTACTTCTTCACACACGCTCTCACCACTTACCGTCGTTTACACGACATGTACTCGGCAACCTTCAAGCGGAAGCCCAACGAGGGTGTCGGCCACGACCTGACTAAACACGCGAGTCCCTAGTTCAGGTTTATCGCCTATTCGGGTTCCATCCGCAGGGAGTTCGGCCGAGGTTTGCACTAACGGCCTCGAACGATGTGTGCAGGGTTCCCGAGACACCAAATGGGCGAATCGGTACACCGTGCCACTTGCCTACCGCAACACAGCCCACCCCTAAGGTCAGCGCTACGTGCGGCCACCAGCATACTACAAACACCAGAAACTACTTTGCAACTCCCGGACAAAGGACAAGAGTGGTTAATAAGTCGAGAGGGTCCATTGGTTTCGGTCCCAATGTGTGGTAGTAACTGTTTCATGGATCACAAACACAGAACTCAGTTCCTGAGGACGGCTGCAATGAGACAACCCACCATATACTCCTACATGGCCTCTCACCGCTACCTTTACCAAATCGTGTTCACACACTTAGATCTCAACAGTAGGACATGTTCACACACCTCCGATTCATCCCCGATGAATCAGACCTGACACAACTCTAAGAAATAGCAGGCATGACAAACAAGCATGAATGAGTAGGCACATCAGGGCTCAAACAACTCCTACTCATGCTAGTGGGTTTCATCTATTTACTGTGGCAATGACAGGTCATGCAGAGGATAAGGGGTTCAACTACCGCAGCAAGTAACAGATGATTCGTTGTTGTCCTAATGCAGTAAAAGAGAGCAAGAAGCGAGAGAGTGGGATTGTATCGGAATGAGCAAGGGGTTTTGCTTGCACGGCACTACGAAGATAGCATTGAGTCTTCATCAGTGTCAACGATCACAACGTCGGTACAACGTCTACCGAGGGGGAACAAATACCGGCAACAGAGAAGGAAACACAATCAATGCAATGCACAATATGATGCATGCTCATGACATGGAAATATGAGTGTGTTGGTCTAAAACCTTCTAACCAGATGGGTTTGAGCTATTTTGAACCAAAGATTCAAAGTTCAAACTCATCATGGTCATTATTAGTGCTTTATCTTGTTCTGCACTAAACAGCAGGTTAACTTGTTTAAACATGCATGAAACTAGTACAGATGGATAGATTGAATTTTTCTGATCATTTTTCATATGTAACTTATTTGATTTGGAGCTACGGTTGAATTACTATGATTTTTAGAAGTCAGCACTATTTTCTGGAATTTCCTATATTAAAAAATCCAGAAAATAGCTTATTGCGTCGGCATGACATCAGTGTGACATCAACAGGTCAACACGCCAGGTCCAGGTCAAACCTGACCAGTGGGACCCATACGTCAGTGTCTCAGGCTGGTTTAGGTGGATGACAAGTGGGACCGGTCAACGGCCACGTCAACGAGGTCAACTCCGACGCGTGGGGCCACTGTGATTAGCTAAAACTAAACAGAAATGAAACTGGTGTTAGTTAAGGGCATGGGGCCCAGTAGTTAGTGAGAGAGGGGGTTAGTTAGTGGCACCATTAGCCACTAATGACGGTGCCACATCGGCACGGCCGGAGTTAACCCGCCGGCGACCAAAACAACGGCGGAGGCTCGCCGGACTTGAGCTACAGGTGGCGGCTGGACTCGCGGAGACCACCGGGGCGTAGCCCGTGCTCTCCCGCATCCAGAAGAGTAGGTGGGTGGCCGCGGGGGTGCCAGAGCTCGCCGGAACGAAGCTCGCGGCGGTGGCCGGGGTTCGGGCGAGGTCGGGATTGGTGCTACGGTGCAGGAGAAGGATCTGGTGAGTGTGCTCGGCTCTGGGAGTGTCTTGGCGTCTTGATGGGCTCGGGACGCGAACGGCGGCATTTGTGGCGCGGCGGCGACAAGGTCGATGGCGGATGGAGTTCGACGCGGCGAGCTAAGGCCTAGAGCTTGCAAAGCGAGGAAGGAGGTTACGCGGAAGCTCACAGCGAGTCAGCAGCGACAACGGCGAGGTCGGGAAGCTCTGGATCGCCGAATCGGGCCGGCGATCTTGGTGCCCGTCGGTGAAAACGGCAGCGGTGGCGGCAAGCAGGGCCTCCGGCGTCACGTATCTCGATGGAGAGGGCAAAGCGACGCGGCGGAGACTTCTAGGCTCAGCGGCGGCGCGGGGTGGTCGGTGGCCTTGGGTCGGTGACAGCGGCGGCAGTGGCGTTCGATTGCGAGAGGAGAGAGAGCGGAGGAGGGAGAAGCAGGGGAGAGGTCGAGGGTTCGAAGTGCGTGGCGTCGTCAGCCAGCTCCAGGCGGTCGGCGGCAAGCAGGAGGAGGTGTGGCGCCTCGCGCGCGCATGCGCTGTCTCCCTCCTCTGCCTATTGGCAGAGGTAGGTGATGACTGGCACGGGCCAGGTGGGCCGGCCCAGCAAGGTAAGTTGGCCAGGTTAGACTCTCTCTCTCTTTTATTTGTGTTTTCTATTATTCTGTAATCTTTAGGGCTTTATTAAAAATACTTAAACAGACCCAAAAATCATGAAACTGCACAAATGCCACTTGTTGGAATATAACCAACAGCAAACATTTTGGTTTATGATTATTTGAGCATTTAAAATATTTAATAGCATTTAAATGCCCAAATGCAAATAGAGTATGATTTAAGAATGATGAACATTTTTGTAAGCCATTTGGAATTACTGGAAATATTTTGGTTGAACCTAGTGAATTCCTTTAATGCTAGGGTTTAGGCAATCCCCATTTCAAGTTTCTTTCAAAGTTTAAAGCATGATGCACACATGGAAGCTGGCATAGGTCAGACCAGGATTAGGGATGTGACAGCCGCTCTATCGCGGACACGGGGTGGTTGATCCGACCGGTTGGCTGTTTTGTTTTTCGGCTGTGTGGGCTCTATGGCCTCGTCGTTGAATTCGGGCAATAGCTTGCGCTTTGGATAGCTCTTTGTGTGGTAACCTCCACCATGCATTTCTTCATTGTCGAGCACTTTGTTCCATCTGCTGTTGAGCGTATTTTGTGTGGCCTTGAACCTTTGCTTCTGCTTCTTCAGACTCCTCATTGTGGCAATAAGCCTTCTGCGGAGGTTCTCTTGTTCCAAGTGCTTTTCCGGGATGAGGTGCACATCTTCGTCCGGACTATTTTCCTCCTCGGAGGGAGTTTTATGAGCTTTATCCTTGGCGTCACCGTGTTCGGACATCGGATCCGTACTGTGTTCACCGTTCGTGGCTTCATTTTGCTCTGCCGCAGGGTCAGTGTGGTCATCGTTTCCTCTGGAGTCGACCGGGGTGTTATTTTCTCTTTCGCTGTTTTTGCCGAGGCGGGATTTAGAGTGGCGCCTACGTCGACGCTTTGTTTGCTTCTCGATGGAGCTGTTCTTTGTTGCTTCTTTCCGTTCATCATCATTGTTTTCTTTGGGTGTATCCACCATGTATATATCGTATGATGAGGTGGCGGTCCAGCGCCTACAATGGCGGTGGTTCCTAATAAATCTCTGCGTCGTCGTCCATACCGTCGATGTCTTCGGATTCGAAGTCGAGCATGTCGGTTAAATCATCGACAGTGGCTACTAAGTGGGTAGTGGGTGGGCAGCGAATTTCTTCGTCGTCCGCATCCCATTCTAGCCGGACATAGTTCGGCCAAGGCTCTCCTGACAGGGAGAGAGACCTTGACGAATTTAGCACGTCGCCGAAGGGCGAGTGCTGAATGATATCTGTGGAGGTAAACTCCATGATCGGCACCCAATTGGATTCGATAGGCACGAGCGCAGGCGGCTCGGAGTCCGTGGCCGGAGATGAACCCAGTGGTTCGGCGTCACTGCTATTGTGAGGGGTGAAGACAGTATCCAGCTCTATCGCCGCTGAGAGTATGGCCTCCATGGCGGGGTCTATCCGCCCGTCCTTGGATGGCACAATTTGCTCCGGATTGAAAGCCGGAGTAGTTGCCAGTGCGATCTCCCGAACACTGTTCGACGGATGAGCTATATCATGCTCATCGTGATCGTGCGGCGCACCTGGCATGGGCTCGAATCCCTCGAAGATCAAGTCTCCGCGGATATCGTTAGTGTAATTCAAGTTCCCGAACCTGACCTGGTGGCCAGGGGCGTAGCTCTCGATCTGCTCCAGATGGCCAAGCGAGTTAGCCCGCAGAGCGAGGCCGCCGAATACGAACATCTGTCAAGGGAGGAAAACCTCACCCTGGACCGCATCGTTACCGATGATCGAGGGGGCCATCAAGCCTTGCGGTGACGGCACAGTGGAACTCTCAATGAAAGCACCAATGTCGGTGTCAAAACCGGCGGATCTCGGGTAGGGGGTCCCGAACTGTGCGTCTAAGGCGGATGGTAACAGGAGGCGGGGGACACGATGTTTACTCAGGTTCGGGCCCTCTCGATGGAGGTAATACCCTACTTCCTGCTTGATTGATCTTGATGATATGAGTATTACAAGAGTTGATCTACCACGAGATCGTAGAGGCTAAACCCTAGAAGCTAGCCTATGGTATGATTGTTGTTGTCCTCGGACTAAACCCTCCGGTTTATATAGACACGGAGGGCTAGGGTTACAGAGTCGGTTACAAGGGAGGAGATCTACATATCTGTATTGCCAAGCTTGCCTTCCACGCCAAGGAGAGTCCCATCCGGACACGGGACGAAGTCTTCAATCTTGTATCTTCATAGTCCAATAGTCCGGCCAAAGGATATAGTCCGGCTATCCGGAGACCCCCTAATCCAGAACTCCCTCACCTGCGATGTAAAAAACATGGAAAAAACAGCAACTGGCACTAGGCACTATGTCAATAGGTTAGTACCAAAAAATGATATAAAATGACTATAAAATTATTATAAAACATCCAAGATTGATAATAAAACAGCATGGAACAATCCAAAATTATAGATACGTTGGAGACGTATCATCATACCCACACTATCAGAAGATTGCCTACACAGTTTTCATGGCATCCCGCAAACTCCGAAACTACTTTCAAGAGTGTTCGGTTACATGGCATCCGAAGTACCCTTGCATGATATTATCAATAACAGGGACGCCACGGGACGTATCGCCAAATGGGCAATAGAGCTCCTGCCCTTTGAAATTGTGTACAAACCTCTCTGCACTATTAAATCTTACACGTTGGCTGATTTTTTGTCCAAATGGACGGAAGCCGAACTTCCCTGGGAATACAGTACGTACTCACATTGGACAATGTATTTTGACGGTTCCAAAATGCTGGCCGGACTGGGGGCCGGTGTTACCCTCACGTCCCCCATGGACGACATTATACGGTACGTGCTACAGATTATGTACACAGACTCCAGCAACACAGCCGAATACGAAGCCCTGTTGCATGGTCTTCAGATGGCAACCTCAATGGGTGTTCGACGGCTTGAGGTGAGGGGAGATTCCAACCTCGCCATCTCCCAAGTCAATGGCGAGTTAAACGCCAAGGACCCAAGAATGGCGGCATACGGACATGCCGTCTTAAGAATGTTAGCCCGGTTCGAAGGTTTAGAGTTCCACCACGTCTCTAGAGACAGTAATCAAGCTGCAGATATCCTCGCCCGCATGGGCGCCAAGCGCGACCCTGTCCCTTCACCTTTTCTGGAGATGCTCTTTAAGCCATCCGTAGTATGGCAGGATGGGGATCAGGGCACAACAACCAATGGGCCCAAACAAATCATCCCTCTGACCATTGAGTCGGATGACGAAATCATCAACGACACGATAGTTGAAGAAACCACTTCGGCTCATGAGGTCATGGTCGTAATCGCACCATGGACCGAGCCTTTCCTTGCCTACTTGATACAGCAGGAGCTCCCCAATGATCAGACCAAGGCACGGCGCATATCCGGTGCTCTAAAGCTGATGTCTACTACACAACTTGTTCTTGTAGACTCATGTTGGGCCTCCAAACACAGAGTTTTGTAGGACAGTAGCAAATTTCCCTCAAGTGAATGACCTAAGGTTTATCAATCCGTGGGAGGCGTAGGATGAAGATGGTCTCTCTCAAACAACCCTGCAACAAAATAATAAAAAGTATCTTGTGTCCCCAACACACCAAATACAATGGTAAATTGTATAGGTGCACTAGTTTGGCAGAGAGATGCTGATACAAGTGTAGTAATGATAGTAGATATTGATTTTTGTAATAGGAACAATAAAAAATAGCAAGGTAGCAACTAACAAAAGTGGGCACAAATGGTATTGCAATGCTTGAAAATGAGGCCTAGGGTCCGTACTTTCGCTAGTGAAATCTCTCAACAATGCTAATCTAATTGGATCATATAACCATCCCTCAACGTGTGATGAAGAATCACTCCAAAGTTCTTATCTAGCGGAGAACATAAGAAGAAAGATTGTTTGTAGGGTACGAAACCACCTTAAAGTTATTCTTTCTGTTCGATCTATTCAAGAGTTCGTACTAAAATAACGCAAAGTTATTCTTTCGGTTTGATCTATCCAAGGTCCGTACTAAAATAACACCATATGATACGCATCAACCAACTCTAATGTCACCTAGATACTCCAATGTCACCGCGAGTATCCGTGAGTTGATTATACGATATGCATCAAACAATTTTAGATTCATAAAACTAAATCCAACACAAGGAACCTCAAAGAGTGCCCCGAGATTTCTATCGGAGAAACAAAGACGAGAATGTTCATCAACCCCTATGCATAGATTACCCCAATGTCACCTCGGGAATCCGCGAGTTGAGTGCCAAAACACATATCAAGTTAATCAATATGATACCCCATAGTCACCACGGGTATTCATAGCAAGACATACATCAAGTGCTCTCAAATCCATAAAAGTATTCAATCTGATAAAACGAAATCTCAAAGGGAAAACTCAATTCACAACAAGATAGAGAGGGGAAAACACCATATGATCCTTCTATATTAACAAACCCCGCGATACATCAAGATCGTGACATCTCAAGAACACGAGAGAGATTGATAGAGGTATTAAACACATAGCTACTAGTACAAACCCTCAGCCCCGAGGGTGGACTACTCCCTCCTCATCATGGTGGCCGCAGGGATAATGAAGATGGCCACCGGTGATGATTTCACCCTCCGACAGGGTGCCATAACAGGGTCTAGATTGGTTTTTTGTGGCTACAGAGGCTTGCGGCGGTAGAACTTCTGATCTATCGACTCCGCTAGGGTTTTGGAATATTTGGGAATTTATAGGGCGAAGAGGCGGTGTGGGAGGCCACCGAGGTGGGCACAACCCAGCAGGGCACGCCTGGGCCCCCAGGCGCGCCCAGGTGGGTTGTGCCCCCCTCGGGGCACCCCTCTGGTACTTGTTTTGTCCAAGTTGTGTCTTCTGGTCCATAAAATTCTCCAAAAAGTTTTTCTGCGTTTGGACTCCGTTTGGTATTGATTTTTCTAAGATGTAAAAAACAAGCAAAAAAACAGCAACTGGCACTGGGCACTATGTCAATAGGTGAGGCCCAATAAATGATATAAAGTTGCTATCAAATTATTGTAAAACATCCAAGAATGATAATATAATAGCATGAATACTTCATAAATTATAGATACGTTGGAGACATATCAAAAGCCTACAAATTCCATGAGGGCGAGTTATATAAGAAAAGTGCTACTAGAGTCCTACATCAGTGTATACCGGAAACAGAGGGGCAGCAATTGTTGGCCGAGATACATGCTGGCATGGGCAACCATCACACGACAGTTCGGGCCCTAGTAAGCAAGGCCTTCCGAAAAGGCTTCTTCTGGCCTACCGCCCGCCAAGATGCCTTCACTCTAGTACAACACTGTGTTGGATGCTAGCTATTCGCTAACCAAAGCCACATGCCCCCCACGGCTCTCTGCACTATACCAATTAGCTGGCCTTTCGCAGTATGGGGGCTGGACATGGTTGGACCACTTAAATGGGGAACCAAGAAAAAGAAATACCTCCTGGTAATGGTCGACAAATTCTCTAAATGGATTGAAGCAAAGTCAGTAACTTCAGTGAAGTCCGGACCAGTTATCGACTTTATATCCGGCGTGGTACACCGTTATGGTGTCGCCCACATTATCATCACAGACAATGGGTCCAATTTTATGGCCCAGGAATTTAAAAACTGGTGCGTGATACGTCTCCAACGTATCTATAATTTTTTATTATTCCATGTTATTATATTATCATTCTTGGATGTTTTACAATCATTTTATATCATTTTTTGGTCCTAACCTATTACATAGTGCTCGGTGCTAGTTGTTGTTTTCTACATGTTTTTTACATCGCGGGAAATCAATACCAAACGGAGTCAAAACGCAGCGAAACTTTTTGTGGATTTTTTTGGACCAGAAGACATCCAGTGGCCCAGAGAAGCACCTGGGGGGTGCCCCGAGGGCGGAACAACCCACCAGGGCGCGCCTGGAGGCCCAGGAGCACCCAGGTGGGTTGTGCCCACCTCGGTGGCCTCCCGCACCGCCTCTTTGCTCTATAAATACCCCAATATTTCAGAAACCCTAGGAGAGTCGACGAAAATCAATTCCAGCCACCGCAAGTTCCAGAACCACCAGATCCAATCTAGACACCATCACGGAGGGGTTCATCATGTCCATTGGTGCCTCTCCTATGATGTGTGACTAGTTCTTTGTAGACCTACGGGTCCGTAGTTAGTAGCTAGATGGCTTCCTCTCTCTCTCTTTTGATTCTCAATAAAATGGTCTCTTGGAGATCTATATGATGTAACTCTTTTTGCGGTGTGTTTGTTGGGATCCGATGATCTTTGAGTTTATGATCTGATCTATCTTTTTATCCATGAAAGTTATTTGAGTCTTCTTTGATCTCTTATATGCATGATTGCTTATAGCCTCGTATTTCTTCTATGATATTTGGATTTTGTTTGGCCAACTTGATCTATTTATCTTGCAATGGGAAGAGGTGCTTTGTAATGGGTTCGATCTTACGGTGCTTGATCCCAGTGACAGAAAGGGAACCGACAGTAGATATAATGCAAGAATAAAATATGAATTGGTTTGCTACAGTACTTATAGTAGTGATTTGTTTTCTTATACTAATGGATCTCACGAAGGTTTTGTTGAGTTTTGAGTGATTGAAGTTTTCAAGTTTTGGGTGATGTTATGATGGATGAAGGAATAAGGAGTAAGAAGAGACTAAGCTTGCGGATGCCCATGGCTTCCCAAGCTATTATTAAAAGAGAAGCAATCAACTAAGCTTGGGGATGCCTGAGTGGCATCCCCTCTTTCTTCTAACGACCATCGGTATTTTACTCAGAACTATATTTTTATTCATCACATACCATGAGTTTTGCTTGGAGCGTCTTGTATGATATGAGTCTTTGCTTGTATTGCTTTTTGTTTTGAGTCATGAATCTTGCTGGACACACCTATTTGAGAGAGCCAAAATTATGCCATGACTTGTTAGAATTGCTCCCTATGTTTCACTTAAATCTTTATGAGCTATGGAATTGCTCTAGTGCTTCACTTATATCTTTGAGCATGGTGTGCTTTCTTATTTTTCAAGAAATGCTCTCATGCTTCACTTAGATTTATTTGAGAGTTAGTAAATTTTTTAAGAAATTCTCTCTTTCTTCAATTAAATTATTTTGAGAGAAAGAAATATTATGCTCATGATCTTCACTTATATTTGTTTGAGCTTACCAAAAGCAACACATGTAAATTAGTCCCAAAGTGATAGATATCCAAGAAGGATATAATAAAAACTTTCATGAAGATCATTGGACAAAATAAACTTGATTCCTTGTAATAGTTTTGAGATATGATGATGTGATATGTGAGTCATGTTGGTGAGTAATTATGCTTTAGTAAGAATTTTGGTGTTATGGTTTGTGATTCCCTATGCAAGCACGAAAGTCCATAGTTATGCAATGAAATTACATCCTACTTGTGGTGCATTATTCGGTGTTCATTATGCTTAATGCTCGCTTATGAGATTTTTCGTTTCTTTGTTGGTCGCTTCTCAATCTTTTGCTAGCCTTCATTTTGCATTAAGTATGATCACTACTTGTGCATCCAAAATCCTTTGAACCAGTTTTGCCACATGAGTCCACTATACCTACCTATATGTGGTATTCTTTTTCCGTTCTAAGCAAATTTGTATGTGCCATCTCTAATTTTCAAAATAAATTTCTCTTTTGTGTGCTCGTACCGCTCGCGAGGCGGTGAGCGGTGGCCGATATTTTCCTTGCTAGATGTGTTATTCTCACTATGAGTGCTTATTCACACTTGTCATTGCACGAGAGTAAGGCAAAGGTATTAGGGATGCCCAGTTCCGAAATAAAAAATGAATTTACTTTATGTTGTCAAATAATAAATTCCTTGGAAAGTGTTGGTATGGAGGGCACCCGTGGATACTATTAGCCATGGAAAGTGAAAGTATGGTGGAAAGAGGAATAAACTTTAATTTATGTTTGCGAACCGCCTATGATATATCTAGCATCGAAAGTGTGGGGAACTCTAAGTCATTTTCGTTAGTGGGAAAAGCATACCTCCCAAAATGTTTTTATCTCTAGATATTTTACTTTGAGCTCTGGCACCTCTACAAATCCGTACTTCCATCCGCCAAGGGCCTTTCTTGTACTTTATGCTATTTTTATTTTCAATTTGATTCTCCATCTTATCTTATAAAGCACCAACTAAGGGGCACTATGATCGGACTTGAGCATTGGGTGTAGCTAATATGCGAGTGTGTTTCATGAATGGATCAATGACTGAGCATAATGGGCTAGGGATAACTTATTTTAGCATTGATATTTTGAAAGACATGGTTGGTTTTTGATATGATTGAGTATTTAAGTTATCATGTCAAAACTAGACTATTGCTTTGAACCATATAAAAGTCCAAATGTCCATGCTACAAAGAAAAGAATATGTGATGAACATGTTAGGCAGCATTCCACATCAAAAATTCTGTTTTTATCATTTACCTACTCGAGGACGAGAAGGAATTAAGCTTGGGGATGCTGATACGTCTCCAACGTATCTATAATTTTTTATTGTTCCATGATGTTATATTATCATTCTTGGATGTTTTAAAATCATTTTATAGTCATTTTAGATCATTTTTTGGTACTAACCTATAGACATAGTGCCCAGTGCCAATTGTTGTTTTCTGCATGTTTTTTACATCGGAGGAAATCAATACCAAACGGAGTCCAAACGCAGTGATTTTTTTTGTGGATTTTTTGACTAGAAGACACCCAGTGGGTCGGAGAAGCACCTGGGGGGTTCCCCAAGGGGGGCACAACCCACCAGGGCGCGCCTAGATGTTGGGGAACGTAGTAATTTCAAAAAATTTCCTACGCACACGCAAGGATCATGGTGATGCATAGCAACGAGAGGGAAGAGTGTTGTCCACGTACCCTCGTAGACCGTAAGCGGAAGCGTTATGACAACGCGGTTGATGTAGTCGTACGTCTTCACGATCTAACTGATCCAAGTACCGAACATACGGCACCTCCGAGTTCAGCACACGTTCAGCTCGATGACGATCCCCGGACTCCGATCCAGCAAAGTGTCGGGGATGAGTTTCGTCAGCACGACGGCGTGGTGACGATCTTGATGTTCTACCGTCGCAGGGCTTCGCCTAAGCACCGCTACAATATTATCAAGGTGGTCTATGGTGGAGGGGGGGCACCGCACAAGGCTAAGGAACGATCACGAAGATCAACTTGTGTGTCTTGGGGTGCCCCCCTACCCCCGTATATAAAGGAGCAAGGGGGGAGGCCGGTCGGCCCTAGGGGGCGCGCCAAGGAGGGGGGAATCCTCCTCCTAGTGGGAGTAGGATGTAACACCCCGGAAGTAACTTTCCATATTTGTAACTCCAACTCTGGCCATTTTCGGCATTGTGATATGATATTCTCTCCGTGGTTGGGTTTTCTTCATTTGCATTTTGTCCATGTCATGCATTTTTTATCATGTCATCATGTGCATCGCATTTGCATACGTGTTCGTCTCATGATTCCGAGCATTTTTCCCGTTGTCCGTTTTGCAATCCGGCACTCCTATCTCCCGGCGGCCCTTTTACGTTTTTCCGTGTGCGGGTACTAAACCTTCTCAGAATGGACGAGGTTTGTCCAGTGGCCTTGGTATACCACTCGTAGACCACCGGTCAAGTTTGGTCATTTGGAGCTCGTTTGGTACTCAGCGGTTAACCTTGACTCTCGCAAAGGCCTCTTTTAAGTTGCAGCCTAACACCCCTTCAAAATAGTCCAATAACCCATCTAAGTTACTTCCATGCTCTCCGTCGTTCGATCACGATCGTGTGGCGAAAACTACACCTCATTTGGACTCTCCTAGCTCCCTCTATGCCTATTTAAACACCTCCCCGTCCAAATCCGGGTCTTCTTCCCGAAACCTAAAACTCCTCCTCGCGCCCAGACGGACACGTCCGCCGCCAGCGTCGCGCCGATCAGCGCCCGCCACGTGTCGTTCGCCGCCCTCGCCGCCGCCAAGGGGGCCGAGGAGGGCCACATGAGCCCCGCCCGCCGCCAGCTCCTCCGCCTCCGGGAGGCGCCCGAGCTCCCTCCGCCGCCCGGCCTCGTCGCCTTCATCTCCGGCCGCCGCCCGGCGGCAGGTCGCCCGTGCCGACCTCGCCGCTCGATCACCGGACCGCCCGGCCACCGGATCCCGCCGCCGCCGCACCAGCCCGCCGCCCGGCGCCACTCGCCGCCTCCCGCCGGGCCCGGCCACCCCTCTCCTCGGCGCAGCGCTCGGCGCTCCGTGAAACCGCCGCCGCCTCGCCCGATCTGGATCGGGCCGGATCCCGATCGGATCTCGGAGCCGTTGACTTCTTCCCCCTCTTATTTCTTCTAAGTATTTTGCATCCTGTTAATATTTCGTGGCAATTTCAACGTAGCGTAACTTTGCATCTGTAGCTCCATTTTGCGCGTATAATATATCAAATTGTTTGTCTCGAAGAGTAGATCATTTCACCTCATTGCATCATTTTCATTTGAGCTCATTTTGATGCCCGAAATGCTGTCGGAAGAGGGCTACGTGATGTTAGTTTCTGTTTCTTAACAGAACTTGCACTTTTGTTATTTTTGCTATGATTGATGTGTGCACCCTATGATTTTGAGTCCTACATGTGTTTTGTAATATGTCATGCCATCTTTCCAGGGGTGTATGCCATGTATTTTTGTGATCTATGTGGTGACTAGCAAAAGCATGCAAAGTAGGTGTCCTGATGTTGCTGATTTCAGCTCTGTTTTGCTGATATTTTGATGCCATGTTAACTTGATGCTACCGAGAGATCTATGCATATTTTGAGATACTTCAGTAAGGATGTTTTGTTAAACATGTCTTACTCTATCCATCCATGCCTTTGTTTGCAATTATGTAGTGCCATAGCTTGAGTCAATCGAGCTCTACTTTTTCTATCAAATGTTTCCTGGCAGATTGTTTACATGTTATTCAATTTTGCCTAGGTTGTTGTGGTTGATCCATGTATGCTATGTTATTGTTCTTGCCATGTATGTCTTCTATGCCATGTCTTCTTGATGTATGTATGCTTAGTTTATCATGTAAGGCTCTGTAGTGAGTGCATCGAGCTCTTAAACATGCCTACTTGTTATCAGTTTTTGACATGCCATGTTGCTGAATCTGTTAACGAAACTTTCAATATTGACATGGGTGTTACTATATTTTCTGATCCTTTTTGGCTTATGGTCAGTAAGGGACTTCTGTTCTATGCTTTGAGTAGATTCATGCCATGCCTTGTTTTGCTATTATAAGTTCTTGTAGCATGTAGTTTTCTTGCTCTGAACATTGCTACCTGATGCTGCTTTTGCCATGTCCAGCCTGATATTTTGTGCACTTTTGCCATGCTTGTTTCAACCTGTTATGATGTGAACTAGCCGTAGCTCAGTGCTCATCTTTTGTCAAGCATCTTGTGTAGATCACTGCCATATACTTTGTTGGTACGTTTGGGTGCATTAGCTTAATTTCTTGTTGCTTGCTAAGTGGCATCATGCTGTTAATGGCAGATTTGTGCCATTCTTGTTTTGCTTGTCATTTGCAAACCGTGCATCCGATTCGGTGATCTTTATATCGATTTCAACGAAATAATCTCATCTTTCCAGTGGCATACTTGGTTTGCCAAGTTGATGCCTGGTTCATCATTTTCCTTCCGAGCGCGCATCGCATTGCATATCACATCCGCATATCATGTCATATTTTGCATCATGTTGTTTGTGCATTGCACCGTGATTTATTGTGGTTCCTTTGTTTGTGTTCTTGCTTTGGGTAGAGCCGGAGGCGAGTGCGTGATCGAGGAACCTGTTGAGAAGCGCTTACGAGGATCAAGCTTTCGACAACTCGAGAACATTGCGGCAAGATGACCATACCCTCGAAATCACTTCTATCTTTGCTATGCTAGTTGCTCGCTCTTTTGCTATGCCTATGCTACGATGCCTACCACTTTCTATATCATGCCACCCATATTGCCATGTCAGCCCTAACCATCCTTTTCCTAGCAAACCGTTGATTGGCTATGTTACCGCTTTGCTCAGCCCCTCTTATAGCGTTGCTAGTTGCAGGTGAAGCTGAAGTTTGTTCCTTGTTGGAACATGGAGATGTTGTTCCTTGTTGGAACATGTTTACTTGTTGGGGATATCACAATATATATCTGCTATAATTAATGCATCTATATATTTGGTAAAGGGTGGAAGGCTCGGCCTTATGCCTGGTGTTTTGTTCCACTCTTGCCACCCTAGTTTCCGTCATACCGGTGTTATGTTCCTTGATTTCGCGTTCCTTACACGGTTGGGTGATTTATGGGACCCCCTTGACAGTTCGCTTTGAATAAGACTCGTCCAGCAAGGCCCAACTTTGGTTTTACCATTTGCCACCTAAGCCTTTTTCCCCGGGTTTCGCGAGCCGAGGTCATCTTATTTTAAACCCCGGACCGGTGCTCCTCGAGTCTGGCCCAACTGGCGATGTCCGGCGCCCCTGAGCAATCCAGGTCTATGCCAACCCTCGTCTTGCCCATCCGGTGTGCCACGAGCGAGATATGTGCAGCTCCTATCGGGATTTGTCGGCACATTCGGGTGGCTTTGCTGGTCTTGTTTTATTGCTGTCGAAATGTCTTGTAGTCCGGGATTCCGAGATTGATCGGGTCTTCGGTAGAAGGAATATCCTTCGTTGACCGTGAGAGCTTATAATGGGCTAAGTTGGGACACCCTGCAGGGTAATATCTTTGAAAGCCGTGCCCGCGGTTATGAGGCAGATGGGAATTTGTTAATGTCGGTTGTAGAAAACCGAAGTTGACCTCAAATAAAATACACATCAACGCGTGTGTAACCGTGATGGTCTCTTCTCGTGAGTCCGGGAAGTGAACATGGTGTTGGAGTTATGTTTGGCGTAAGTAGTCGGGATCACTTCTTGATCGCTACTAGCTTCACGACCGTGCTTTGCTCCTCTTCTCGCTCTCTTTTGCGATGTAGCCACCATATATGCTAGTAAACGCTGCAGCTCCACCTTACTACCCTGTCCTTCCTATAAGCTTAAATAGTCTTGATCTCGCGGGTGTGAGATTGCTGAGTCCCGTGACTCACAGATTCTACCAAAACAGTTGCAGTGCCGGCGATGCGGTGCAGGTGGCCTTAACCGAGCTCAAGTGGGAGTTCGACAAGGGCGTGGTCGTTACTATGTGTCCTTTCACGATGATCGTAGTGGTGCCCAGTTGGGACGATCGGGGATCTGTGTAGCATTTGGGGTATCTTCTTTTATTTTTGGTTCCGTAGTCGGACCTTGAGTGTACTCTGAATGATGGATGTTTATTTATGTATTGTGTGAAGTGGCATTGTAAGCCAACTATGTATCTCTTTCCTTATGTATTACATGGGTTGTGTGAAGATTACCTCACTTGCGACATTGCTTTCAATGCGGTTATGCCTCTAAGTCGTGCCTCGACACGTGGGAGATATAGCCGCATCGAGGCGATACAAGTTGGTATCGAGCCTTCCCGACTTAGAGCCCCCTACTTGATTGTTTCTTTGGCGTTGTTGAGTCTAGAATGGAAAATGTTTTGAGTCTTAGGATTATATATATCGGAGAGTAGGATTCCTTTTACTCCCCAGTCCCTTCGTCGCTCTGGTGAGATATCCTGACGTAGAGTTTTTAGGATCACGCGGGTATCTTGGGATCGTTCCGATGGTTTTGTGACGAGAACATTGTTCTTGGTGCCTCCTGACATTTAGGGGTTGTGGCAGTGTCCCGGGGAGTTCATCACAAAGCTCTTGTCCATCCCTTGCATATTATAGTTCATCACAAAGCTCTTGTAGCTTGATGGCAGTGATTGAAGAATTCTGTCAATGACACTATCATCAGGAAGATTAACTCCCAGTTGAATCAAGTGATTATTATACCTAGACATTTTGAGTATATGTTCACTGACAGAACTATTCTCCTCCATCTTACAGCTATAGAACTTATTGGAGACTTCATATATCTCAATCCGGGCATTTGCTTGAAATATTAACTTCAACTCCTGGAACATCTCATATGCTCCATGACGTTCAAAACGTCGGTGAAGGCCCGGTTCCAAACCGTAAAGCATGGCTGCTGAACTATCGAGTAGTCATCGACTTTGCTCTGCCGGACGTTCTTAACGTCGTCATTTGCATCAGCAGCAGGCACGGCACCCAGCGGTGCTTCCGGGGCGTAATTCTTACGTGCAGCAATTAGGATAATCCTCGAGTTACGGACCTAGTCCGTGTAATTTCTACCATCATCTTTCAACTTAGCTTTCTCAAGGAACGCATTAAAATTCAACGGAACAACAACACGAGCCATCTATCTACAACAAACATAGATAATCAAAATACTATCATGTATTAAGTTCATGATAAATTTAATTTCAATTTAATCATATTACTTAAGAACTCCCAGTTAGACAGACATCTCTCTAGTCATCTAAGTGATCACGTGATCCAAATCAACTAAACCATGTCCGATCATCACGTGAGATGGAGTAGTTTCAATGGTGAACACCACTATGTTGATCATATATGATTCACGCTCGACCTTTCGGTCTCTGTGTTCCGAGGCCATATCTGTATATGCTAGGCTCGTCAAGTTTAACCTGAGTATTCCGCGTGTGCAACTGTTTTGCACCCGTTGTATTTGAGCGTAGAGCCTATCACACCCGATCATCACGTGGTGTCTCAAAGACGAAGAACTTTCATAGCGGTGCATACTCGGGAGAACACTTCTTGATAATTAGTGAGAGATCATCTTAAAATTCTACCGTCAATCAAAGCAAGATAAGATGCATAAAGGATAAACATCACATGCAATCAATATAAGTGATATGATATGGCCATCATCATCTTGTGCTTGTGATCTCCATCTCGAAGCACCATCGTGATCACCATCATCACCGGTAGCGACACCTTGATCTCCATCGTAGCATCGTTGTTGTCTCGCCAACCTTATGCTTCTCGACTATCGCTACCGCTTAGTGATAAAGTAAAGCATTACGAGCGTTGCATTTCATACAATAAGCGACAACCATATGGCTCCTGCCGATTGCCGATAACCGGTTACAAAACATGATCATCTCATACAATAAAATATAGCATCACGTCTTGACCATATCACATCACAACATGCCTGCAAAAACAAGTTAGGCGTCCTCTACTTTGTTGTTGCAAGTTTTACGTGGCTGCTACGGGCTGAGCAAGAACCGTTCTTACCTCGCATCAAAACCACAATGATAGTTTGTCAAGTTAGTGCTGTTTTAACCTTCGCAAGGACCGAGGCGTAGCCTTTTCGGTTCAACTAAAGTTGGAGAAAGCAGACACCGCCAGCCACCTGTGTGCAAAGCACGTCGGTAGAACCAGTCTCGCGTAAGCGTCTGGCGTAATGTCGGTCGCGCCGCTTCATCCAACAATACCGCCCGAACCAAAGTGTGACATTTGGTAAGCGGTATGACTTATATCGCCCACAACTCACTTGTGTTCTACTCGTGCATATAACATCTCGCATAAAACCTGGCTCGGATGCCTTTGTTGGGGAGCGTAGTAATTTCAAAAAATTCCTACGAACACGCAAGGATCATGGTGATGCATAGCAGCGAGAGGAAGAGTGTTGTCCATGTACCCTCGAGACCGTGGCGGGCGTTATAACAACGCGGTTGATGTAGTCGTACGTCTTCACGATCCGACCGATCCAAGTACAGAACGTACGACACCTCCGAGTTCAGCACACATTCAGCTCGATGACGATCCCCGGAATCCAATCCAGCAAAGTGTCGGGGATGAGTTCCGTCAGCACGACGGTGTCGTGACGATCTTGATGTTCTACCGTCGCAGGGCTTCGCCTAAGCACCGCTACAATATTATCAAGGTGGTCTATGGTGGAGGGGGGCACCGCACACGGCTAATGAACGATCACGAAGATCAACTTGTGTGTCTTGGGGTGCCCCCCTGCCCCCGTATATAAAGGAGCAAGGGGGAGGCCGGCCGGCCCTAGGGGGCGCGCCAAGGAGGGGGGAATCCTCCTCCTAGTGGGAGTAGGATTCCCTTTCCTAGTCCCACTAGGAAGGAGGAAGGGGAAGGAAAGAGAGGAGAGGAGAGGGAAGAGGGCCGCACCCCTCCTAGTCAGTCGGACTCCCCATGGAGGGGTGCGCCACCTCTGGGCTGCAGCCCTCTCTCCCCTCGGGCCCACTAAGGCCCATTACTTTCCGGGGGTTCCGTAACCCCTCCGGCACTCCGATTTTCTCCGAAATCACCGGAACAATTCTGGTGTCGAATATAGTCGTCAATATATCAATCTTTATGTCTCGACCATTTCGAGACTCCTCGTCATGTCCGTGATCACATCCGGGACTCCGAACAATCTTGGTACATCAAAACTTGTAAACTCATAATAAAACTATCATCGTAACGTTAAGCGTGCGGACCCTACGGGTTCGAGAACTATGTAGACATGACCTAGAACTGTTTCCGGTCAATAACCAATAGCGGAACCTGGATGCTCATATTGGCTCCTACATATTCTACGAAGATCTTTATCGGTCAAACCGCATAACAACGTACGTTGTTCCCTTTGTCATCGGTATGTTACTTGCCCGAGATTCGGTCGCCGGTACCCAATACCTAGTTCAATCTCGTTACCGGCAAGTCTCTTTACTCGTTACGTAATGCATCATTCCGTAACTAACTCATTAGCTACATAGCTTGCAAGGCTTGTAGTGATGTGCATTACCGAGAGGGCCCAGAGATACCTCTCCGACAATCGGAGTGACAAAACCTAATCTCGAAATACGCCAACCCAACATGTACCTTTGGAGACACCTGTAGAGCTCCTTTATAATCACCTAGTTACGTTGTGACGTTTGGTAGCACACAAAGTGTTCCTCCGGTAAACGGGAGTTGCATAATCTCATAGTTGTAGGAACTTTGTATAAGTCATGAAGAAAGCAATAACAACATACTAAACGATCAAGTGCTAGGCTAACAGAATGGGTCAAGTCAATCACATTATTCTCCTAATAATGTGATCCCGTTAATCAAATGACAACACATGTCTATGGTTAGGAAACATAACCATCTTTGATTAATGAGCTAGTCAAGTAGAGGCACACTAGTGACATTATGTTTGTCTATGTATTCACACATGTATTATGTTTCCGGGTAATACAATTCTAGCATGAATAATAAATATTTACCATGATATGAGGAAATAAATAATAACTATATTATTGCCTCTAGGGCATATTTCCTTCACTAGAGACCCAGGCGCACCCAGGTGGGTTTTGCCCACCATGATGGCCTCCCACACCCCTCTTTGCTCTATAAATAACCGAATATTCAAAAAACCCTAGGGGAGTCGACGAAAATCAATTCCAGCCGCCGCAAGTTCCAGAACCACCAGATCCAATCTAGGCACCATCACGGAGGGGTTCATCATGTCCATTGGTGCCTCTCCGATGATGCATGAGTAGTTCTTTGTAGACCTACGGGTCCGTAGTTAGTAGCTAGATGGATTCCTCTCTCTCTTTTGATTCTCAATACAATGGTCTCTTGGGGATCCATATGATGTAACTCTTTTTGCTATGTGTTTGTTGGGATCTGATGAACTTTGAGTTTATGATTAGATCTATCTTTTTATCCATGAAAGTTATTTGAGTCTTCTTTGATCTCTTATATGCATGATTGCTTATAGCCTCGTATTTATTTTCTGATATTTGGGTTTTGTTTAGCCAACTTGATCTATTTATCTTGCAATGGGAAGAGGTGCTTTGTAATGGGTTCGATCTTACGGTGCTTGATCCCAGTGACAGAAAGGGAACCGACACGTATGTATTGTTGCTATTAAGGATAACAAGATGGGGTCTATTTCTACATAAATAGATCTTGTCTACATCATGTCATCGTTCTTATTTCATTACTCCGTTTCTCCATAAACTTAATACACTAGATGCATGCTGGATAGCAGTCGATGTGTGGAGTAATAGTAGTAGATGCAGGCAGGAGTCGGTCTACTAATCTTGGACGTGATGCCTATATAATGATCATTGCCTGGATATCGTCATGATTATTTGAAGTTATATCAATTGCCCAACAGTAATTTGTTCACCCATCGTTTCCTATTTGTCTCAAGAGAAGCCACTAGTGAAATCTACGGTCCCCGGTTCCCTTCTGTATTATATTTGCCTTTGTGATCTATTTTATTTGCTTTTATTTTCAGATCTATTAAACCAAAAATACAAAAATACCTTGCTGCACTTTATTTTCTTTGCGATCCAATTATCCAATCTATTACAACTTTATCCCGTCCTTTTGCCAATTTCTGGCGCCTTTACCCAAAAGGGATTGATAACCCCTTTAACACGTCAGGTTGCGAGTATTTGTTATTTGTATGCAGGTTCTGTTTACGTAGTGTTGCTTTGTTCTCCTACTGGTTCGATAACCTTGGTCTCATCACCGAGGGAAATATCTACCGTTGCTGTGTTGCATCATCCCTTCCTCTTTGGGGAAATATCGACGTAGTTCTAGCTGGCATCAGTGCGCTACCATGGACATCAAGCTTGATTACGCCTTGGTGTACCACCCACAAACCAACGGACAAGTGGAGAGGGCCAGCAGACTGATCATGAGCGGCATTAAGCCTCTCTTAGTCCGTTCCTTGAAACAATCTGAGTGTCACTGGGTGGAGGAGCTCGACTCCGTGCTTTGGGGACTGCGCACTACCCCAACCGATCAACGGGATACACACCCTTTTTGATGGTGTACGGTGCAGAGGTTGTCCTACCTTGTGACATTATTCACGATGCACCTCAAGTGCACGTGTATGAGGAAAAGGAGGCCGAGCTGGATCGGCAGGATGACCTAGACGCCTTAGAAGAGGAACGGGACGTCGCTCGCGCTCGTTCTACATTCTATCAGCAGCACGCCGATGTTACCAGAGCAGGGCAGTTCGGGCAAAGGCATACAATGTTGGATAACTCGTCCTCCACCTCCCTGAGAAGCAATAGAACAAGCTCTCGCCTAAATGGGAGGGCCCTTTCATAATTAATGAAGTTTTAGCAGGAGGAGCGTACCGCATTCACAACTCGGCCGATGATCACCTTGAACCAAGCCCCTGGAACGCAGCCCGGCTCCGACACTTCTACTGCTAAGCGTGCCCACGTCAGTCCACTACTCCTTCCCCCATTGTAGAATCATTTTTATTCTTTTATTTTTGGATCATTAGCATCTACCGGGCCTCGTTCGGATAAACTGAATCCTGTTTAGGCCCTCTTAATTGTACATCTTCAAATGTAACACCCAGATTTTACCTCGGGGCTCCTTTAAAGCAGCCAATACATATATTTCTGCGCGAGTATTCGTTTTTGTCGCATCCGCACTCTCTCAAAATACCTCTTCAGCCATCATATGCACCAATTTGACTTAAGTTTTTGCCAAGCTGGGTTGCCTGGCTCCTATGCTTACCTCCTACGTTCCCGATCATTTGACTAGGGAGTAAAGGGAGCACCTCTGTGATTGTTACGATCGGGCCAGCCGTGTACGTACCTCAGATGGGTGAAGTCAAAAGCTAGCGTTCTTGAGAACACAATGGGTCAGCCATGAGGGAAATTATAAAATATCTTGGTGTTCGTCACCAACACTTGCGGATTCGGCCCGTACACTAATCATTGGCATACTTTCGGGCATCCACCTATAAGACGTCTGCACTTGACATGACGAACCTGAAGAAAGGAACCCATCGAGGAACTATTTTCTTCAGAAGATGTTTCTTACGTTACACAATAATATGACATAACTCTCTGCACGCGTTTTTGTCTGTTCGCACCTCAAGCCCGGATTGCCTGGTTACCGGAAGTGATTTCCTATTTAAATCAAGTCACATAGTATAAGACACTCCCCGTTCACTGGTCGGGGAGGCAGAAGCCGATGGTCGGTTAAAACAAACGTTTTATTGTTCGGATCGAGAATGTTCGATGTAAAGTACATAGTTACACATAATCAAACACATCACTCTTTGTCCACATTATCTATTATGCTATCTAAAGAACAATCCTGCTGAGAGAACCGAGCTGTGGGCATCACTTGGTCATACACCAAATTAAGGGGTATTTCCTGCCCATCCGGCCCTACTTGTCCAACATGAGCCATGTGCTCTGGCTCGAGTTTCCTGAACCGGGTCTTCACCATGGCCCATGCTTCTTGCACCCCTCCCGACAGGATGATATTTTCCAAACTTTGAGGCGGTGTCGAGCTCCCTTAAAACTATTTGCCAGTTCAGCCATATCATCCGGTGCCGCTTCAGTCGGCCATAATGCCTTCACCATGTTCTTCATAGCCTTTTCGCGCTTTCTCATGAACCATAGACAATTCCTTCAACACGTTCCCGCCAAAGGACAGGACCTCCTCCCCTGGCCGACCAGTCAGGAGACCTGGCATCAAAAGCATGGCATATCTGTTACATTCATGCAAAGAACAAGTCTATACTTATCCAATGCTCATGGACAAACTTACTGAACATGCCACTTCTCAAGCTCTGGTTTTCTCCACGGACTTGTGCCAGTTGAGTCCTTCTCCAGTTCTTCAGCCTGTTGTCGGTTCTTCGTCTTCAGTGTGTTGGTTTCCTCCTGGCTTCGTTTCAAAACCTGAAGACCAGCTTGATGTTGTGATTCCGCATACCGATGAATTTCTTTGGTGTAACGCCCCGGATTCGATGCGCCAGGTGTCTTCCAGTTATTCGCCGTCGTTGGCATGTCATGTGCTTGCGTGTTGCATTTTTCCATGTCATCATGTGCATCTCATTTTGCATACGTGTTCGTTTCATGCATCCGAGCATTTTTTTTCCCGTTGTCCATTTTGCAATCCGACACTCCTATGTCCTCCGGCGCCCCCTTTTGCCTCTTTTCATGTGCGGGTGTTAAACATTCTCGAAATGGACCGAGGTTTGCCTAGCGGCCTTGTTACACCACCGGTAGACCGCCTGCCAAGTTTCGTTCCATTTGGAGGTCGTTTGATACTCCAATGGTTAACCGGGTAACTGCAAAGGCCTCTTTGGTGATACAGCCCAATAACCCATCCTAACCCCCTCCATCCTCTCGGTCGTTCGATCACGATCGTGTGGGCGAAAACCGCACCTCATTTGGACTCTCCTAGCTCCCTCTACCTATTTATACACCTCCCCCTCCAAATTTTCATGGATGAACCCTAGATTCTTACCCTCTCCGCCGCCGGACGAAAGCCTCGCCGGCCGGACGTGTCCGCCACCTCCACCGACGCCACGTGCCGCCCGCTGGTTCGCCGAGCCGTCGCCCACTTCGTCGCGCCTGCCCGCGCGCCCGCCCGACGTGGCGGGTTGCCCCGGCCCAGCGCCGCCCGACCAGCGTCGCGTCGCCCGCCCTCGCGCCGCCTCCGCGCCCGGCGCGCCCGCCGCCGTCCACCACCCGCGCCTCGCTCCGCCCGACGCCGCCGCCCGCGGTGCCCCCGCCTACCGGTCTCCGCCTCCGCCACGCCCTCCGGCCAACTCCGGCGCCGCCCCTGACCTCCCTCCTCGTCTCCGGCCCGAACTCTGGCGAGTGGCACGGCCAACCTCGGTTTCCATGCGTGCCAGATCCAGATCCAGCAAACCCTAGGTTGACCCCGATTTCTTGTCATTTTTATTTTGCATTATATTGCCCTGTTCATAGCATCATAACTCAGCACCCGTAGCTCCGTTTCGTGCATATGTTATATCAAAATGTTCATCAGGATGTGCTCTTCATTTCATTCCATTGTGCCATGTTCATTTGAGTTCATCTTGATGCCTTAATCATCGTTGCAAGAGTGCTATATGATGTTGTCCGCTGTAGTTTATCAAAACATGCTCATTTGTCATTTTTTCATCTTTTTGTGTGATTTTCTTTTGAGCATGAAGTCTACATGTGTTATGAGCTACAACATGCCATCTTTGCTCTGGTGCAACCCATTCTTCATGATATTCCATGTATTGTTTGTTTCAAGCTTGCAAAGTAGTCTCCGTGATGTTGCTGATTTCAGGGACTCAGAATTTCAGTCTTTGTTCTGCTGTTATTTTCATGCCATGTATTCATGTTGCTACAGTGAGATCTATGCCTCTTTTGAGTATGTTCAGTAAGGATGTTTTGGACATATGGTTATGCTCTATCCATCCATGCCCCTGTTTGTATTCATAGAGTGCTCTAGCATGTATTAATATTGGTCTACTTTTGCTATAAAATGTTCCTGGCAGATTGTTTACATGTTATTCAATTTTGCCAAGGTTGTTGCTAGTGATCCATACATGCTATGAACTTATTCTTGCCATTCTTAGCTTCATGAACATGTCTTATTGCTGGTATTATGCTTAACTTGTCATGAAATGCTTTGTGTTGAGTGATTCGAGCTCGCAAAGTTGCCTTCATGCTGCTGTTTATGCCATGCTCAGTTTTGCTAATAAGTCTGAATCTGTTTACGAAACTTGCTATATTTACATGGGTGCCATCATATTTTCTGTGCCCTTTGGCTCATTGTCAGTAAGAGACCTTTGTTATATGCAATTAGTAGATTCATGCCATGCCTTTGGTTGCCACGATAAGTTCCTGTAGCCTGTTGTTTCATAGCTCTAAACACTGTAACCTGATGTTATTTCTGCCATGTCCTGTGAATTCTGCCAAGTCTGTGAACCTGTTATTATTTGCAATCTTGCCATGTCTTTTTGAGCATGTTCTATTAGTTTCTGGAGATAGCTCAGTGTTCATGTTTTGTCATGCTTCACATGTACATAATGTCCATGCCTTTTGTTTTCATGTTGTGATCCTGAAGCATGTTGTTTTGATTCTCGCTATATGACTAGTTGCTGTTTTGGACAGCATGCCCTTTGAACTTGTATAGTGTATGTGTTGAACCGTTGCTCCGTTTTGAGTGTGCTCTATATGAAACTTGCTTAGTTTTGCTTGTAGTTTCATGTTACCTTGTTGCATCCATGTTTTGATGTGTTTGCTTGATGTTTGAATGCATTTTGCATCAATGCCATACTTACCTTGTTTTGCTCATACCTTCTAGACCGTAGCTCCGAATCTAATGAATTTTATGTGTAACTTGACTAGAATTTCGTGTAGATCATCTTGGTGCATCTTAACTTGCTGTTTAACAATTTGAACTTAAGGTTTATTCAGATCTGGACCAATTTCGAAATTTGCATATGAGGACTTACCGGAATGGTTATATGTTGCTTCCGGCCTCATTTAAACTTGCTTTGATGTGTCGTTCTTGTATGCATCATCTCTTGCCATGAGTAGCTTCTTGTAGCCTTGGCATGCATCATACTTGGTTGAGCATCATGCCTTGTCATGTGTGATGTGTTTACCATGTTGTGTGCTTCTTCTCGATAGTTCCCGTTTCGTTGCGATCGTGAGGATGCGTTCGTCTACGCTTGGTTCTTCTTCGTGGCTTCACCTTCTTCATGGACTCGTTCTTCTTCCTTGCGGGATTTCAGGCAAGATGACCGTCACCCTAGATCTCACTACTATCATTGCTATGCTAGTTTCTTCGTTCTATCGCTATGCTGCACTACCTATCACTTGCTCTTTAAGCCTCCCAAATTGCCATGTCAGCCTCTAACCTTTTTACCCTTCCTAGCAAACAGTTGTTTGGCTATGTTACCGCTTTTGCTCAGCCCCTCTTATAGCGTTGCTAGTTGCAGGTGAAGATGAAGACTGCTTCATGTTGGATTATGTTTATGTTGGGATATCACAATATCTCTTATATTATTAATGCATCTATATACTTGGTAAAGGGTGGAAGGCTCGGCCTTATGCCTGGTGTTTTGTTCCACTCTTGCCGCCCTAGTTTCCGTCATATCGATATTATGTTCCCGAATTTTGAGTCCCTAACGCGGTTGGGTGATTTATGGGACCCCCTTGACAGTTTGCTTTGAATAAAACTCCTCCAGCAAGACCCAACCTTGGTTTTACCATTTGCCTCACCACCACCTACTTTTCCCTTGGGAGTCGCTCTCTCGAGGGTCATCTTTATTTAGCCCCGGGCCAATGCTTCTCTAACTGTTGGTCCGAACTAGAGTCCTTTGCAGCGCCACCTCGGGGAAACTTGAGGGCTGGTTTTAGTTGTATGGAGTGCTCATCCGGTGTTGCCCTGAGAACGAGATATGTGCAGCTCCTATCGGGATGTCGGCGCATCGGGCGGTCTTGCTGGTCTTGTTTTACCATTGTTGAAATGTCTTGTAACCGGGATTCCGAGACTGATCGGGTCTTCCCGGGAGAAGGAATATCCTTCGTTGATCGCGAGAGCTTATCATGGGCTAAGTTGGGACACCCCTGCAGGGTTTAAACTTTCGAGAGCCGTGCCCGCGGTTATGTGGCAGATGGGAATTTGTTAATATCCGGTTGTAGTAAACTTGAAGTAAACTCTTCTAAAATACACCAACCATGTGCATAACCGTGAGTGTCTCTTTTCGGGGTTGTTCGATAGGAGAACACGGTTTTTGGGTTATGTTTGACATAAGTAGGAGTTCAGGATCACTTCTTGATCATTACTAGTTGACGACCGCTTGCTTTGCTTCTCTTCTCGCTCTTATTTGCGTAAGTTAGCCACCATACATGCTTAGACGCTGCTGCAACCTCACCACTTTACCCCTTCCTTTCCCATTAAGCTTTGCTAGTCTTGATACCCATGGTAATGGGATTGCTGAGTCCTCATGGCTCACAGATTACTACAAAAACAGTTGCAGGTACAGGTTATGCGATGCTCATGGCGAGAGCGATGTTTACTTGTTTTGGAGTTCTTCTTACGCTTCTCGATCGGGGATAGGTTCAGTGTCGGCAGCCTGGGATAGCAGGTGGATATTGTTTGAGTTCTGTTTATGTTTCATCCGTAGTCGGATGTTGATCTCTTGTATGATGTTGATGTATTCTTGGGGCGTTTGTGCCTTATGTATGTATCCCCAACTATTATGTAATGGTTCGATGTAATGATATCCACCTTGCAAAAGCGTCTTCAAGATGCACTTCTATCCTTGGTGGGACCTTCGAGTTCCTTTAGGATAGGGTCGCATCTTGGGCGTGACATTTGGCAGCCTTCACGTCCTTTTGAAGTTGACCTATGGACTCAGCTGCTATAAAGATGGCCCGTGTTAAACAAAGCACGATGGCATAAACCATGTAAATTTAGAGCTTTCCCTCACCATGGGCCTTGCTGGTGAAGTTCTTCACAGTCTCCAATTTAGCTTCCTTATCAGCCAACCGTGTTCGGCTTAGCTCCAGGTCCTCGGACAATTTTTTATTCTGGTCCTTTAAGGCCTGCAGCAAATGATACACATTTTTCAGATCCTTGACTCGGCTGTCTCGCCCGATTCAAGGCTGGGGGCCTACTGGGTTAGTATTCATATTTGGGTGTTAAAAATCGGTTTTTACCTGCATATCGGCAGATAGGAGATTGGCAATTCCTTCAAGACATGTTCGGGCTGCCCCAAGATACGCGTCGATCGAATTAAAGGCATTGAATTCTTGGTTGGTAAAGGCGGACTTGCAGAGGGCTTCCTTCCGTCGACATTGGTTCATCACACTCTCCACTTCGGAATTGGTAACCGAAACATCCTCCAGATTTTCTGTAGGATGATGTATTGTGGGATCCCCTGCATTAACTTCTATCCGCACTGAAGGTCTTCGGCCATTAACGGACACTCCCTTGATGTTTTTGGATGGTTGGGGTGGCACCTTCTTCCTATTGGTTGAATATCAGTGGGGCCCCATACAGACAAAGGCCGACAACGAACTAGTAGCACCTTTTTAAAAAAGCATCCCACCTTTTTTCCGAAGATGTGATTGGCACAGTCGCCTTTTGTTTAGAGGCTCCCTCGCTAATCGGAATCGGATGCCACCTCCGTTGGTGTTCGGCGTGAGGTACAGTGACCCTTGGGAGTAGAGGTTAGCGTAGCTGGAGCAGCACATGGTGAATGCCTTGTTGGAAAAGGAGGCCTTCTTGCTACTTACAGCGAAGGAGGGGAGAAGCCCGTCCTCAAAGTCAAATGATATCTTCGGGTCCTCGTGGAAGCCCGGGTTGTCATCACGGGAATAATCCTTCGGTTGAGGAGCAGGGCAGCTGATACCTTCCACTTGGCCCTCCAGCTCTGTTCAGAAAAATGGTTGAATTGATTAGTATTCGGGTGTGAAATCTGAGCTGTGTACACAAGTTTAAACTTACCCATTCGATGGGGTTGTAGCTTGAGTAGCCTTTCCAATTTCTTGAGCGAGCAAACTCTTCTTCTTCACTTTTGAAAAGATCTGCCAGTATGGCGGCCATTGCCTCTTCCTTATACAGCCCTTGTTGCTTATAGCGCGATGCGTCACTCATCCCATTGTATCGCCATAGGGGGTGCGTCCTTTGTTGAAGGGGTTGCACAAAACGGTCGATCGTGCTGGCCATTACGTCTACCATGGTCAGCCCCCTGTGAGATAGGACCCTAATCTTGGCGGCTAAGCACCGCACCTCGATGGACTTTCTTGGGAGAGGCTTTTGGGCCTCCAGTTGAGTCGCTTCTTCAACGGGGCGTCCGAATACCCGGGCAAGCCTCTCCGGACAGGCTCAAACAAGGGAACATCTTCAATATAAAACCATTCTAAAGACCATTCTTCAGAATCTTTCTTTGGGGTCCCAATGGGATATCCGGTGCCGGCTATACGGTACACTTCATCTCCACCTACTTCAAGAATGGACACCTCGTTTACCCGGGGGACGAGGCAGAAATATTTTCTCCATAGCTCGAAATGGGCTCCAGCCTAGGAACATCTCGCAAAGAGTAATAAAGCCAAAAATATGTAGAATTGATCCTAGGGTGAGGTTGTGGAGTTGGATCACGTAAAACTCTAGTAGACCAGGTGAATGGGGAATTCTAGACCTCTTAGAAGGAAGGATACAAAACATACCCTCTCGTCCTTAGTTGGATTGGGAAAGTTCTCTGTGAAGGCCTCGCCATCGGTGGAGGTCAGCCCAGTACGGACGAGTACAAGATCTACGGTAGGGAGATAGCCTTGCTACTGGAGGTCACGTAGCTGAAGCCGTGAGACGGAGCAGCTGGGCCAATCACCAGGGAGTTGGCCGTGGGGACGCAAGGATGAACCAGGGGCGTTGACCATGTCGCCTGAGGATTTTCTTCTGAGCAAGATTGGATTTCTTGTTTTGGGGTGATAAATAGCTCAATGCGCCTCTTTCCTATTTGACGGTCAAGCTTCTGGCCCTTGGTGGATGTTTTTCTAGAAAGAGACGGGGTTGATCACCTACTTACGGACGCACAGAAATCGAGGGTCGCCCTAGGAAAAGTTAATGGTGAGGACCCGCCTCGATTGATGTTATTGATGGCCGAACTATTAAAACAAGCAGAATAAGAAAATGGGGAACTCGCCTTGCAAGCCGAAGACTTTACGGAACCGTGGGGCAATCAATGGTGGAGCTCCGGCATTGAAGTCTAGTTCGGGGGCTACTGTGGGAGTCTTGGACTAGTGGGTCCTCGGGAGGCTGGCCTTCCTCTCAAGGGCCGGACTGCAGGGTCACGCAGTATCAGGACCGAAGACATTTTGAGCCTTGGAGTGCACCCCAAGTCAATATGGAAGATTCGATGTTTCCTTCGTGTAACCGACTATCTCTAAACCCTAGTACCCCTGGTATCTATATAAACCAGGAGGCTTAGTCCGTGGAGGCTAGGATAACAAACACCATCCCACTAGTTAGAGTTTAGTTCATCTGATGATTAAAGATGTTATTTTCCTAAGGTTTGGAGTCACTAGATATTTAATGACTGATGGTGGTTCACACTTTATTCATGGTGCTTTCCGTAAAATGCTTGCCAAGTATGATGTTAACCATAGAATTGCATCACCCTATCATCCTCAGTATAGTGGCCAAGTTGAACTTAGCAATAGAGAAATAAAATTAATTTTACAAAAGACTGTCAATATGTCCCAGAAGAATTGGTCTAAGAAATTAGATGATGCACTTTGGGATTATAGAACAACATATAAAAATCCTATGGGTATGTCTCCTTATAAATTGGTTTATGGAAAAGCTTGTCATTTGCCTCTTGAGTTAGAACATAAAGCTTATTGGGCAATTAAAGAACTCAACTATGATTTCAAACTTGCTGGTGAAAAGAGGTTATTTGATATTAGCTCATTAGATGAATGGAGAACCCAAGCTTATGAAAAAGCCAAGTTATTTAAAGAAAAAGTTAAAAGATGGCATGATAAAAGAATCCAAAAGCGTGAGTTCAAGGTTGGAGAATATGTTATTTTGTACAACTCTTTTAAGATTCTTTGCAGGAAAACTCCTCTCCAAATGGGAAGGACCCTATGTTGTCGAGGACGTTTATCGACCTGGAGCTATCAAAATAAATAATGCCGAAGGTACTAACCCGAAGGTTGTTAATGGGCAATGAATAAAACATTATATCTCAGGTACACCCATTAATGTTGAAAGCAATATTATCCAAACTATGACACCGGAAGGACACATAAAAGAAACTTTATGGAACGCTCCAGAATCATGTAAAAGAGGAGGTACCTGAAACGGTAAATAAACAGACTCTGAAAAATCTGCAAAAATATTTTCTGTCCGTTCTAGAATATTTAAAAATTAGGAAAATAAGAAACTACCAGGAAGGTGACCCTGGTGGGCACAAGACACTAAGCCAGGCGCGCCCAGGTGGGTTATGCCCATGTCGGGTACCTTCCAGACTCCGTTTTTCTTCTGTTTGCTTGCCCCCCAAGATAAAAAAATATTTATATACCCCCCGAACCTATTGACACCTGTATCGCGAAGAAGTCTTCTGTTCTTCTTTCTCGTTGTTTTCCTGACAGATATGAAAATATGTCATCCCAAGACTCGAAGGGTGAGAGCTATGTTGCTGATTATATCACAAACCCTAAGGTTTATGGGGATGTGGAGCACTATAGCTGGACTTCGGAGGAAGAAGAAGACTATGATCCTAAAAGGGAGGAGGAGACGAGCTCAGACGAGCATGAAGCCCCATTGCCTCAACTTGGGGACATGGACGTTGAATTTAAGAAGTCAAGTCTCCCCAACAAAGCAAAGAAGTCTAAGATCCAATTTATCCCCTTTCATCTTTTGTAGGAAAACAAGCAAGATTTATGCAAAAAGGTATTGGAGCTTGAGCAGGAGATCGGTGAATTGAAGGAGGGGAATTCCATCCTCAAACATAAGCTAAGGAAGAAAGACAAACCCTCTACATCATCACCACCACCTCCTTCTTCATCACCAAAAGAAAATTGAGTATTGGGTATGGGCACTCCCATTGGCTTGCGCCAAGCTTGGGGGAGGTGCCTCGGTATCGTATCACCTCCATTTTCTTTTGCCTTTATTTACCTTAGTTTGATCCATAGTTATCTTTTGCTTTAGATGAATAAAGTTTAGTTTGACCCTTTCTTTTCGAGAGTTTGCTTAGTGATCTATCTTCGTAATCATATGCGAGATATATAATAAAGTTTAGTTGGAGTTTTGTTTTCTTTATTTTTCATGTTCAACAAAAAAGAAAGTAAATAAATGAAAAATATCATATGCTAATCTTATGGTAAGTAATGACATCACATAAGGAAAAGTATAAGTAGAAAATTTTATTGGAGATTGACAAACATAACATTGGTCAAGGATGCAATTCATGAAAGAATTAATAAGGGAAGAGAAGATTCACATGCAAATACACTATCTTGGAAATCTTTTATGATTGTGAGCCCCCATCAAAATATTATATGCCAAAATTGTTGACGTTGGACAAGGAAGACAATGTAATGATTTATGTTTGTTCATATTCACATAGAAGTTATATTATCATAGATCCTTCAACATGTGGTGCTTGCCCCCCATCTTTGCTAGCCAAAAATTCCACAGCAAGTAGAGATACTACTTGTGGATCCAAAAACCCTTAAACCCAAATCTTATTTTCAAGAGTCCAACATACCTACCTAAGGATTGAGTAAGATCCTTCAAGTAAGTTGTCATCGGTGCAATAAGGCAATAAAAATTGCTTCTAAAAGTGTTAGATCATTTAGTGTAAGAGAAAATTGAGCGTTGTATGAACTTGTGATGGCAAAGAATAAAAGTGACAGTCCGCATAATAAAGGTTGCTATCATAAGGAGCAATATAACGTGACGTTCTTTTGCACTAAGGGATTGAGCATACAAACAAAAAGCGCATGGCAATCTCTGCTGCCCTCTGCGAAGGGCCTATCTTTTACTTTTATGTATTTACTTTCATGCAAGAGTCAAAGTTTTTCTCTCTATTCCTTTTTATTTTTCTCTTTTAGCAAGCATCATGTCGTGAGGAAAGATCTAGGCACACATATCTAGTTGGATATGGGTAGCATGAGTTATTATTTTTGACATCACCCTTGAGGTGAATGCGTTGGGAGGCGAAATTATAAGCCTCTATCTTTCTATGTGTACGGTTGAAACATTTTGCTCATGTGTATGCGGTGAGTGTTAGCAATCATAGAAGACTATATGATGGTTGAGTATGTGGACTTGCCTAAAGGCTCTGATACGTGACCCTCCCTGAAAAGATGATGAATTGTAGTTGCAAAGTTGACTGAGAACATAGTTTGTTGGTTTCCAATAGAGTTTATGTTTTATACTTCGATGTTGTGATGAATTGTTACTTATTCATGAGAAGTCTATGATATAAGTTCTATGATAAAAGTTTTATGTTTAAGTTTGTTGCTATTATAATAATTGACATGATGCTTCTATGTCCGTTTTTTTATCAACACCTCTCTCTAAGTATGTGGACATGTTTTTCGCTTTCGGTTTTCGCTTGAGGACAAGAGAGGTCTAAGCTTGGGCGAGTTGATACGTCCATTTTGCATCATGTTTACCTAATGTTATTTATAATGTTTTTATGCATAATAATGCTTTTTGGAGTAATTATAATGCCTATTCTCTCATAATATGCAAGGTTCACACAAAGAGGGAGAATTCCGACAGCTGGAAATCTGGACCTAAAAAAGCTACGTCAAGCTACCTATTCTGCACAACTCCAAATGAGCTGAAACTTCATGAGGAATTTTTGTGGAATAAATAAGAATTTTTGGAGCGAATAACTACCAGAGGGGGCCCACCAGGTGGGCACAACCCATCTGAGTGCGCCAAGGAGCCCGGGCGCGCCCTAGTGGATTGTTCCCTCTTCGGCCCACCTCCGGTGCCCATCTTCTGGTATATAAGTCATTTTGACCTAGAAAAAATAAGGAGAGGACTTTTGGGACGGAGCGCCGCCGTCTTGCTACTTCTTGAGCTTGCTTTGGTTTTTCCCTTGAAGAGGAAAGGGTGATGCAGCAAAGTAGAGTAAGTATTTCCCTCAGTTTTTAGAACCAAGGTATCAATCCAGTAGGAGACGATGCACAAGTCACCGAATACCTGCACAAACAAACACCAACTTGCACCCAATGCGATAAAGGGGGTCAATCCCTTCATGGTTATTTGCAAAGTGAGATCTGACAGAGATAGATAAACAGTAGAGTAAATATTTTTGGTATTTTTGGTTTATAGATCGGAAAGTAAAAGATTGCAAAGGAAGTAAATTGGAAACTAAAATTGTACATCGAACTTGAATAATGGAAAATGGACCTGGGGGCCATAGATTTCACTAGAGGCTTCTCTCAAGATAGAAAATATTACGGTGGGTAAACAAATTACTGTCGAGCAATTGATAGAAAAGATAAAAGTTATGACGATATCTAAGGCAATGATCATGAATATAGGCATCACATCCGTGTCAAGTAGACAGACTCCTGCCTGCATCTACAACTATTACTCCACACATCGACCGACTCCCGCCTGCATCTAGAGTATTAAGTTCATGAAGAGCAGAGTAACACGTTAAGTAAGATGACTTATGTAGAGGAATAAACTCAAGCAGTATGATGTAAACCCCATCTTTTTATCCTCGATGGCAACAATACAATACGTGCCTTGCTGCCCCTACTGTCACTGGGAAAGGACACCGCAAGATTGAACCCAAAGCTAAGCACTTCTCCTATTGCCAGAAAAACCAATCTAGTTGGCCAAACCAAATCGATAGTTCAAAGAGACTTGCAAAAATATCAAATCATGCATACAAGAATTCAGAGAAGATTCAAATAATATTCATAGATAAGCTGATCATAAATCCACAACTCATCGGATCTCAGCAAACACACCGCAAAAAAGTATTACATCGAATAGATCTCCAAGAACATCGAGGAGAACATGGTATTGGGAATCAAAGTGTCGGTGTTCTGGGAACGGGGGTCCCCAGACTTGCCTGCCTGCGGCCCACGGCGAGGCTGCGCTAGCAGGCCTGTACGGCCCATCTTCATCAACGAGGCATTCAAGACCCTCGCGAGGGGCCAAGCCTCGCGAGGCGGGCGACACAAGACCTCCTCAGGAGCGGCCTCACCAGGTTAGCTCGTGAGGGGCGGAGAGATCAAGGCAAGGCAAACCTCTAGAGGTTCTCGTGACGTAAGCCATGACGATCGAGACCAAAGGGCGCCGGCGTCTTGTGATGTCCTTATTTCCCTTACGTGTTGGGGGCACACGCAGCCTTGAGTACCGAGGCATCAAGCAAAGGTTTCCATATCAGTGCAACGAGACCAATACCAGCAGGACGGCAAGATGGAGGTCACCATGGAGCCCAAGGCGGCGTCACCACCAGAGCCTTTTGCAGGCGAAGACCGCTTTTGTCGGGATAATCTGTACTAGCTGTCCCCTTTCATATTGGCCGTTGTTGGCTCCCTTCCCTCTCAATATTTGGGGAGAGGACTAGGGCCTATATAAGTAGAACTAGCCACCACCGTAGAGAGGATCTGGTCGAGAGCTCACAAGCAAGCCCGAGCTAAGCGAAACCACACACACAAGTTCGCCAAGCACAAGAAGACCTCAACCTCAGGAGGCTGTTCTTCCCCTTGTACTGTTCATCATCAGCCCAAGAGGCAATCCACCACCACCACACTGGAGTAGGGTATTACACCACAACGGTGGTTCGAACTAGTATAAATCTTGTTACTTTTGTGTTGTGAGTTCGTCGAGTTCGTCCGCGAGATCTTAGCAAACCCAGGGCGCGGATCGGTAGGAGGGAAAGAACTTCGCGCTCACCCCAGAGTTTGAACCTTAAGGGTTTTGCTGGAACCCGTTATCCGATATTTGGGGCACTAGGTAGGGGTGCGCCGAAGCTTCCCTTCCATCACTCCGTGTCGCCTCGCTCCGTCGTCTCCATGGAGGACGCTCGCCGTGCTCGTGCCGAGCGCCGGGCCACCCTCGCCACCCGCGTCGCTCAGAAGGCTCCCGTCCGCGGGCCACCTCGTCGTTCTTCGTTGCCTGCTGCCAACGCCGCCACCGGCCCGGCGGGGAACGAGCAGCAAGCGATCTTGCTGCACCCCTCGGTGCGGCGGGACGGCCACACCGCCACTCCATCACCGACTCCCGCTGGTTCATCGTCCCACGCTCTTCCCGCTCCCATGGACGCACGGGCCGCGCTCCTCATAGCGCACGAGCTCCTGCGCTACCGCCCGGTCGACGACCTCTATGTGGACTGGCTCGACCACATCGCCGAGCTTGTCCGCACCGCAGGGGGCTCCCCTGCACCGTCCCTATCTCCGCCTCGCCCTCTGCCAGCTACAGGCGACGTAGCTCACGGAGCACCTCCACCACCTCTGCCCCAAGACGGCGCCCTGGCACCAAGGCGCGCGCCTCTGCGACGCGACCCACCGTGTCCGGCGCCCGCGCGTGAAGAAAGAAGCTGTCAAGAAGTCCCTCAACCGCAAGAGAACGCTCCGCCACTCCTCACACCGCCGCGCCAGGATCGTTTGCCGCGGCAAGGCCCCGCGCCACTCGCCGTAGCGACGCGCGGGCATCAAGACCAGGCTCCACCTCCAAGACGGGCCCCGGTGACCACAGCCGGCTGCCGCGCCTGCACCTCCGATCTGGGTAGTGTCGCCTGGCCGGGAAAGTTCAAGCCGGATATGCCTCCTTGCTACAACGGCACCCCCGACCCCACGGAGTTCCTGCAGCTCTACGAGCTGAGCATCGAGGCGGCCAACGGCGACGAGAAAGTCATGGAGAACTGGTTCCCTATGGCGCTCAAAGACGGCGCTCGTTTGTGGCTCCTGAACCTGCCTCCGGGCTCGATCTCCTCCTGGGACGAGATGCGCAACCGCTTCATCGCCAACTTCCAGGGCACTTGTGACCGCCCGCTAGCCGTGGGTGACCTGTGCCGCGTCAAGCAACAACCAGGAGAGACCCTCTAGAAGTACATCCAGCGCTTCAACAACATTCTCCTCAAGATCCCCAAGGTGATGGACGAGGCCGTCATCTCCGCGTTCTCTGACGGCGTCCGTGACATCAAGATGAAGGAGGAGCTCGCTATCGACGAGGAGTTGTTCAACCTGGCAACCAGGTGTGCAAGAGCTGAGGAAGGGTGCCTCTCCCTCCTTGAGCTCCCGGTTGCGGACCCAGAGGAGAAGAAATCTAAGGCCAAGGACATGAAGCGCAAGGGAGCAGCCGTGCTCGTGGCGGAACCAGACACCAAGCGCGGCAGAGACCAGCCCGAGTCATCCAAGAGCGGCCGACCGTTCTGCACCTTCCATAACCTGCATACCCACAACACTAGCGACTGTCAAGAGCTCAGAGCCATTCGAGAAGGACGCTTTGGTCGATGCCCCGAGCGCAACGACCTGGGCTACGGCCGAGGAGGAGGACGTGGTGGCGGACGCTGGGACGACTGTGGCCCGCGCCAGGAGTGGCGCGACCGGCCTCATGAGGACCGCTGGCAGGATCAGCCTCGCGAGGGCGCCTGGAGGGATCAGCCTCGTGAGGATCGTCCTCAAGGCAACACCGGTCTTCCCCCGCTACCGCCACCTCCAAGAAGAAATGACGACCACCATCAGGATGAGGGGGCTGGGGGCTTCCAAGAGCCGCGCGCTATCGCATGCATCTTGGGCGGAGCTCAAGCCCCAGCCTCACAGCGTATCTTCAAACAGTTTGCTCATGAGGTAAATGTAGTCCTCCCCAAGCTTGAGGCCACACGCCCACTCAGGTGGTCCAAGTGCGCCATCACCTTCAGTTCGGGGGATCAACTCAATTGCGCGGCCACCGCAGGCGCCCTCCCGATGCTTTGCTCCCCAGTCATCAGCAACGTGCAAGTCACCAAGATCCTCATCGATGGTGGCGCAGGGCTCAACGTCCTGTCCGTCGACACGTTCGACAACCTCCAAGTGCGATATGACCAGCTTCAGCCTACCAAGCCTTTCTCAAGAGTGACCGACGGCTCCACTGCACCGATTGGGCAGGTCCGCCTCCCTGTCACCTTCGGAGAACGCAAGAACTACCACACCGAGCTCATCGACTTTGACGTTGCGCATATCCTCCTGCCGTACAATGCCATCCTCGGGTATCCAGCCCTGGCCAAGTTCATGGCGGTGACCCATCACGGCTACAATGTCCTCAAGATGCCGGGAAGCGGCGGAATCGTCACAGTCCCATGAGAAGAAAGAGATGCGGTGTGCTCCCTTGAGCATGCCTTTCAAACCGCAGCAATCGACGACCCCGACAGCAAGGGCGAGTGCCCTCCTGAGCCCACCCCCAAGAAAAAGAAGCAGTTGCGCCATGCAGGACCTCAGGAGGGTGGTGTCGCAACTGGAACCTCGTCAGGATCATCGCCCGCACCAGGGGCGCCTCCCTCCACCGCATAGGAAGGCGCACCCGGCGCCCTCCTCTTGCAGGGATCGGGGGCTCTCTTCTGGAGGGCCACCGACCTTGCCAACATCACGAGGGAGGCGTCCAGGCAGCACTTGGAGGCGTGCTTCGCGGCACGTTTCCCTCAGGAGAACACAGGGCGAGGAGCGCCCACCGCTCAGGAGTTCAACACCAGGGCCACTCAGGAACTGCAAGACGCGAAGGCCATCCGCCGCGGCCGCCGCTCACCAGGCCCAGCTCCCCATCCAGGCGAGGATGTCGGGCTGCGCGTCTGTATCGACGTCCCAGGGCTCAACAGGGCCGCATCTCAGGAGCCCTTCTAGCCTTCGCGCGTGGGCCGCTGCGAGGGTCCACCGCACAGCTACATTCGCATGCCTTTTGGCCTGCCGAGCGTGTCGTCTGCCTATCAGCGCAACTTGCGGCGTGTCCTGGCAGCTCAGGAGGCCAGGCATCACGCCGTCTTGACAACCTCAGGGGACCACCAGGACCCCCAGAACCTCCCGAGGCTTAGGGCCCCGGTGGCTCGTGAGTAGCAATTCCTTTGCTGCGTACCTTCAGCTGCCCCAACTCTCCTTCGTCAACAGAACCAGGTGATATTTTCCAAGTTCATTTAGCTGGGAGCGCCCCACGGGCTGCATGATTCCCAGGCCGCGTGGGTTCGTCCCTGTGGCATGTATCCCTTTTATGTCTTTAAACTTACCTTGTTGGGGGCGCCCCTCGGGCTGCATCATCCCCAAGCCGCCCGGGCCTGGCCCGGTGGCGTGTATCTTCCCTGCATTTACCTAAGCCAGTTTGCTTTCCATGCTTAATCTGCCGATGACTACTACTTCTTCGATCATCACCTCCCACGGGGGCTACTCACGCCGTCACGGCGCTGGTGCACGGGTCCGTCCCTGCCACGTCGACAAAACCTCAGTGGTTGAGCTCTGGCTCGCAGCACGCCCCGCGCACGTCACCTCACCAGGCCCTCAGCGCCTTCGTCTCCTCACGGAGCAGCTGGCGGCAGACTGGCAACCATAATGGCAAACTGTGTTTCTCCTTGTGCTGGCTCGCAGGAACCTCATGAGAATGACAGCAGGCGGCACCGCGAGCTCCCTCTTCTCCCATGCAATCCGCTTGCGCGTTAAAAGGGGGGCTCCTGAGCATCGCGACTCAGGAGCTCCTACTGACTCTCCAGCCCTCACCCCCTGGCCTTGACCATGGCACGCGACCTGGCATACCAGCGGCGGCTGAGCTCGCTCGAGGGCCGGGACCTGAGGATGTAGAGCACGAAGGAGAGCATGGAGAAGAGGGGGAGGCACCCACGGGCCTGGCCTAGCTACGCATTAACACGGCGCATCACAAGGAATCGACCCCAAACTGCCAAGATGAGTCTCGCACTCAGATTGGCTAATCGTTGGAGCCTAAGGGTCATGCTCGCCGCAGCCCTGTTGCGGCAACGTCGCCTCCTTTTCTTACTTTACCACGGCTGCTTGAGCGCTAAAGGGGACCTCCTGGGCATCGCGCCTCAGGGGCTCTTACTGGACCTCGGGCCGCTCACCTCCTAGCCTTGACCACGGCACGCGACCTGGCATACCAGCGACGTCTGCAGCTTGCCTGGGACCGGGACCTGTCAGCGTAGAGCAACAAGCCGTCGCGAGGTTGGAAAGGGGAGACCGAGCCTAAACAGAGCAGGCGTTCGCAAATTTTCATAACAAGGATAGTGTCAACAAAAGACATTACAGGCCCTTTACACACCCCCGCGGGGTACTTCCTGATTCCTCGTAGGGAACAAAAGACAAGAACCTAGGAGAATCCTATCTACACCCTTCCGTTGTCGACACCATCATCAACAGTGGGCCACGGGAGGCCGGCGCCAACCCCATCCAGCTCAGTGACGGCGGCCGGACGCCGTAGCCCTGCTTCGGGCACTGCGAGAGCTCGGAGTCACGTAGCTATCGTCGCTAGTCTCCGGAGTCTCGTAGAGCTCGGGAGAACCACTGGACGCCCAAGAGTTGCTGCTGTTGGAGGTGCCGCAGGCCGAGCGTGCGTCGCCCAGGCGCTCCCCTCCGAGGCAGCACTCCAGGCGGCAGCCCTCCGCATCGAAGACCTTGAAGAACAGCGTGGAAGCGCCGTCATAGTCAAAGTGGATCGCAAGGGCGCCCTCAGCACAGCAAACCCGCGTGACCTCACCCCAGCTGCGGATCATGAAGATCTTGCCGGAGGAGACCACTTCAACCTCTACTCCGGTCGCCAGGGTGTCGCAGTCAGCATGCTGCAACCAGAGCTCGAGGGGTCCCCTCGGCGGCATCACGTCGGAAAAAGAACCGCGGGAAGCGGATCTAGGTGCTTGGGGGCATCGCCGCCCACAGCATATGCTCACGGGAGGAGTCCGCAGCGTGGTTTCCAGGGGCGATGTCGTGTATCGCCATCGCGCGACGGCCGCGGTCGCGCCGCGGGCAGCGCTGCTCGTCACTCCTTCCCCCTGAGCCCCCGGCTTGGGCATACAGGGCTAGCGGATACCCACGAGGAGGCCGCTCGCACCAAGGCCTCGTCACCACCTGCATCGCCGCTGCGTCACGGCGGTGAACTAACCTTTTCTTCGGCGGAAGCGGCCCCGGCTCGTCGCGGGGAGCCTTTCCTTTCTCCTCGACGGAGAACCTTCGGATCGGTGCCATTTTTGCTAGCAGAGGAGCAAGGAGAAAGAAGATGGCGGATTGGGAAGAGATGGGCGAGGGGGCTATGCCCCCCTTCCCATTTATAGCAGGAGAAGGCCAACCGGTGCCTCCCACGATCACAGGTAATGATGGTTTTCCCTTGCATGTCGCAGGGACTTGTCAAGTCGGGCAGTTGCCGAGGCAGCGTGGGGAAGTAGAGATGCCCATGACCAATCAACATCCACACGTCGACCAAGGCCGTAGGCTTTTGGGGCCCGCGGCGCTCCGTACTTGACCCTTGGCTTCGCCTTGAAGCCAAGCCCGAGCGCGCCTTGGGCCCGGGGGCTACTATCGGCGTTCTGGGAACATGGGTCCCCAGACTTGCCCACCTGTGGCGCACGACGTGGCTGCGCTAGCAGGCCTGTACGGCCCATCTCCATCAACGAGGGATTCAAGACCCTCACGAGGGGCCAAGCCTCGCGAGGCGGGCGACACAAGACCTCCTCAGGAGCGGTCTGACCAGGTTGGCTCGTGAGGGACGGAGAGATCAAGGCAAGGCAAACCTCGCGAGGTTCTCGTGACGTAAGCCATGAAGATCGAGACCAGGCGGGCGCCAGCGCGTGCCGCATCCGTGTTTCCCTTTCGGTGTTAAGGGGGCAGACACAGGCGCGGAGTACCGAGGCATCAAGCAAAGGTTTCTATATCAGTGCAACGAGACCAAGACCAGCAGGACGGCAAGACGGAGGTCACCATGGAGCCCAAGGCGGCTTCACCACCAGAGCCTTTTGCAGGCGAAGACTGCTTTTGTTAGGATAAGTTGTACTAGCTGTCCCCTTTCAAATTTGCCGTTGTTGGCTCCCTTAATGCTCAATATTTGGGGAGAGGACCAGGGCCTATATAAGTAGAACTAGCCACCACCGTAGATAGGATCTGGTCGAGAGCTCACAAGCAAGCCTGATCAAACCACACACACAAGTTCGCCAAGCACAAGAACACCTCAACCTCAGGAAGCTGTTCTTCCCCTTGTACTGTTCATCATCAGCCCAAGAGGCAATCCACCACCGCCACACTAGAGTAGGGTATTACACCACAACGGTGGACCGAACCACTATAAATCTTGTGTCTTTTGTGTTGTGAGTTCGTTCAGTTCATCCGCGAGATCTTAGCAAACCCAGGGTGCATATCGGTAGGAGGGAAAGAACTTCGTGCGCACTGTAGAGTTCGAACCTTAAGGGTTTTGCCGGAACCCATGATCCGACACAAAGAGAGAGAAGTCATCTAGCTACTAGCTATGGACCCCGTAGGTCTGAGGTAAACAACTCATGCTTCATCAGAAGGGCAATGGTGTTGATGTAGAAGCCCTCCGTGATCGAATCCCCCTCCGGCAGGACGCCGGAAAAGGCCCCTTGATGGGGTCTCACGGGTACAGAAGGTTGCAGCGGTGGAAAAGTATTTTCGTGGATGCCTCTGCTGGTTTGGGCATATAAGAGTATATATAGGTGAAAGAATTAGGTCAGGGGGTGCACGAGGGGCCCACAAGGGTGGGGGCGCGCCCTCCGTCCTTGTGGCCACCTCGTGCTTTCTCCGACTTCATCTCCAAGTCTCCTGGTTTCCTTCTGGTCCAAGAAAGATAATCGCAAAAGTTTTATTCCGTGTGGACTCCGTTTGGTATTCCTTTTCTGCGAAACTCTAAAACAAGGAAAAACAGAAACTGGCACTGGGCTCTAGGTTAATAGGTTAGTCCCATAAATAATATAAAATAGCATATTAATGCATATAAAACATCCAAAACAGATAATATAATAGCATGGAACAATCAAAAATTATATATACACTGGAGACGTATCAAGCATCCCCAAGCTTAATTCCTGCTCTCCCTCGAGTAGGTAAATAATAAAAATAGAATTTTTGATGTGGAATGCTACCTAACATATTTATCCATGTAATTTCTTTATTGTGGCATGAATGTTCAGATCCGTATGATTCAAAACAAAAGTTTAATATTGACATAAAACAATAATACTTCAAGCATACTAACAAGATAATTATGTCTTCTCAAAATAACATGGCCAAATAAAGCTTATCCCTACAAAATCATATAGTATGGCTATGCTCCATCTTCATCACAAAAAATATTCAAATCATGCACAACCCCGATGACAAGCCAAGTAATTGTTTCATACTTTTGACGTTCTCAAACTTTTTCAACTTTCACGTAATACATGAGCGTGAGCCATGGACACAGCACTATAGGTGGAATATAAGGTGGTTCTGGAGAAGACAAAACGAGGGAGATAGTCTCACATTAACTAGGCGTATTAACGGGCTATGGAGATGCCCATCAATAGATATCATTGTGGATGAGTAGGGATTGCCATGCAACGGATGCACTAGAGCTATAAGTTTATGAAAGCACAAAAAGAAACCTAAGTGGGTGTGCATCCAACTTGCTTGGTCACGAAGATCTAGGGCAATTTGAGGAAGCCCATTGTTGGAATATACAAGCCAAGTTCTATAATGAAAATTCCCACTAGTATATGAAAACTCCCACTAGCAACATTATAAGAGGGGCTGAGAAAAGCGGTAACATAGCCAAACAACGGTTTGTTAGGATGGTGAAAAAGGTTAGAGGCTGACATGGTAATTTGGGAGGCTTGATAAACAAGTGGTAGCTAGGTAGCACAACATAGCGATAGCATCGAGACAACTAGCATATCAAAGATAGTAGTGAGATCCAAGCTGACGGTTGTCAGTGTCAAAACAGGCGGATCTCGGGTAGGGGGTCCCGAACTATGCGTCTAAGGTCTATGGTAATAGGAGACGGGGGACACGATCTTTAGCCAGGTTCGGGCCCTCTTGATGGAGGTAATAGCCTACTTCCTGCTTGATTGATCTTGATGAATATGAGGATTACAAGAGTTGATCTACCACGAGATCGTAATGGCTAAACCATAGGTGTCTAGCATGTATGATTGTGTTCGCCTCTATGGACTAACCTCCGGTTTATATAGACACCAAAGGGGCCTAGGGTTATACAGAGTCGGTTTACAGAGGAAGGAATCTTCATATCCGAATGCCAAGCTTGCCTTCCATGCAAAGGAGAGTCCCATCCGGACACGGGAGGAAGTCTCCTGTCTTGTATCTTCATGGCCCATTAGTACGGCCCACGTCACATAGCCCGGACGTCCGAGGACCCCTTAATCCAGAACTCCCTCAATAGACCCTGAACCAGGCTTCAATGACGATGTGTCCAGCGCGTGGATTGTCTTCAGCATTGCAAGGTGGGTTCCTCCTCCGAATACTCCAAAGCAGCCCTCGAACACAGAAAACGTGTCTGGCTATGCAAAAAAAAGTACCACACACAACCGCAGAGAGTATAATATTTCATGAGTTTCATCTACTGACAAATTTTGTAGCGAGACATTACGTCCCTGCCCGGTCATTATTTCGAACCGTTTTTTAGCCTCGCGCTCCATGTTTCGAGATGCGGTTTTCATTGGCATGTCTTGTCGAAGCAGAGATCGTGTCCCCTTATTGCGGGATTCTCATCAATACGAGCGTGGGTAATCCAACCGCACCGTCTGCACGACCCTTGAGGAATAGGCGAGTTTTAAGGCGAATGGGGAGGCGCTTGATATTCGCTGCCTTTATAAAGAGATAAGGATTCACCCTTTCACCAACACCTTCTTTCTCTCTGCCCACCCATTCTCGAGCTCCAGCGCCCAAGCTTCCATCCCTTCCTCCTCAAAAAAGCACTCCGACCATGTCCGGATCTGGAGCGCAGGACAAGTGGATCGCCTCCTCCATCACGGAGAAGGACATCACGAAGCTCCAGGAGGCGGGGTACTTGGCCCAGGAAATCGCCCACCGGCTTCTGGCCAAGGGGCAGATCGTCCCCACCCAAGAGCCCCATGAGAGGGTGGTATTCATACCCCACTTCGTCCACGGGTTGGGATTTCCTCTCCACCCATTCGTCTGCGGACTCATGTTCTACTACGGGCTAGATTTCAATGATCTGGCCCAAACTCCTTGCTCAATATCTCGGCATTCATTGTCGTGTGCGAGGCCTTCCTCCGCATCCCACCCCACTTTGGATTGTGGCTGAAGACCTTCAATGTGAAACCGAAGGTGGTGGGCGGTCAACACGCAGAGTGCGGAGGCGCTATGGTGAGCAAGTTGTCCAATGTCACATGGCCCAAAGACACTTTTGTGGATACTGTCAAAGGGTGGCGGCAGCAGTGGTTCTACGTCACAGAGCCGCGCGACACCACCTGGGCCGCGGCTCCCGAATTCAAGTCTGGGGCCCCAATGCGGCTTACCTACTGGCTAGAAAAGGGCTTGGACTGGGCGTCGTCGGACGAGGTGTCAGTGTTGTAGACGTGCATCAAGATCATGGTGGACAAGAACATCAAGCTCGTCAATGTGATCCAGGTGATGCTTTTTCGCCAGACCCTTCCTTGCCAAAGCCGGACTTGCAATTTGTGGGAGTTTGATCCGGCCAAGCACCAGACCTTGCAGCCGTTCTTCGGCTCCACGCACGAAGGCATCTGGAAGGTGCTTTTTAAGGCCAATGAGACATGGCCGCAGAGGGCCAAGGACCATGGGTACAACCTGACCCATCCCGCCAATTCGGTAAGTTTTTCATATTTCAAGGTGTATCCTTCACCTATACATTAAAGGAAGATGTCTAAGCTTCCCTATCTCCCTTTTCAAGGCTGGACAAAGAAGGCGGAGCGGATCCAGTGTCCGGCTCCGCTGCCTGAAAACCCAGCAATTCCACTTCTCACGAAGATGCTGGTTCTGGGGCCCTACCAGGCGTCGGAGAAGAAGGCCAAGGAGACCAGAAGTTGCCTCCGTCGTAAAGGCACTTCGGACGTGACGTCCGAAGACGCCAAAACCCACTCCTCCCCTGCCACCGAGGACGATGAGGAGGAGGAGGAAAGCAACTCTCCCCTTGAGGGGGGAAGAAAGAAAATGACGGCCTCCACGGATCTGGAGGCAGAGGCGTCCAAGAAAGGGAGGGTCTCTGAGGGAGTCCTGGACTAGGGGGTGTCCGGATAGCCGAACTATCATCTTTGGCCGGACTCCAAGACTATGAAGATACAAGATTGAAGACTTCGTCCCTTGTCCGGATGGGACTTTCCTTGGCGTGGAAGGCAAGCTTGGCGATACGGATATGTAGATCTCCTACCATTGTAACCGACTCTGTGTAACCCTAACCCTATTCCGTGTCTATATAAACCGAAGGGTTTTAGTCCGTAGGACGAACAACAATCATACCATAGCCTAGCTTCTAGGGTTTAGCCTCTCTGAGCTCGTGGTAGATCTACTCTTGTACTACCCATATCATCAATATTAATCAAGTAGGAGTAGGGTATTACCTCTATCGAGAGGGCCGAACACAGGTAAAAAGCATCGTGTCCTTGTCTCCTGTTACCATCCGCCTAGGCCTTGCAGTTCGGGACCCCTAAGCAAGAGATCCGCGGTTTGACACACGACATTGGTGCTTTCATTGAGAGTTCCTCTGTGTCATCACCTATAGGCCCGATGGCTCCTTCAATCATCAACAACACGCGGTCGGGTGGTGAGACTTTTCTCCCCGGACAGATCTTCGACCGTTCGGCGGCTTTGCACTGCGGGCCAATTCGCTAGGCCATCCGAGTAGATCAGAAGCTCGCCCCTGGCCATCAGGTCAGATTTGGGAGTATGAACTACACGGCCGACATCCGCGGAGACTTGATTCGACGGATTCGAGCCACAGCCAAGTGCGCCGCACTGTCTCGATGGGCACGATCTAGCTCTGCCGCCGAACAGTGTCCTGGAGGCCGCACCAGCGTCCGCTCCGCCCCTTAGTTCGAGCCGACTCCCGATCGAGGGGCAGTGGTTGGACACCGCCTCGGGGCTACGATCTCAACGGCGATTGAGGCGAACTCCATCCTGTCGCTGCGAAGGCTGGACTCCAAGGTGCCGGACTCCTCTTGGACTCCGAACCCTCAGCGCCCGCCAATCGAATCCGATTGGCGCGATCATGGAGTTCAACGCCACGGACATCTTTCAGCTTTTCGCCCTTGGCGACATCTTGAATTCATCAAGTCTCTCTCTTTATCGAAGAGCCTGGCGGACTACGATCGGGAAGGTTGGGATGTGGACGACGAAGAAATTCAACGCCCACCCACCACCCACTTTGTAGCCTTGTTGATGATTTAACCGACATACTCGACTTGACTCCGAAGACATCAGCGGTATGGACGACGATGCGAGAGGCGACCAAGACCCAGCGCCTCTGAGGGCGCCGGAAGGCCACCTCGTCATATGACATATACATGGTGGACATCCCAAAAGATGGGAATGGCGATGGAACGGCGGAGGATGACCCTCCAAGAAACAACCCAAACGCCCGGCGTCGTGGCGCCGTTCTAAATCCGCCACAAGTAAAACGGTGATTCCGCACGAGGAGATAATAACACCCCGGATAGTGCCGAAGACAACCCCCTCCAGCAGGATTCAGCACGGGGAGGAGGGAGAAGCAAGTCCGCACGGACGGGCGCGTGAAAAAGAGAGGTAGAGGGCGATAATTATCGCCCCCCTCCGAAGGCGAGGCAAGCCTCGACGACGGCTAATTTGTCGTGCACGAGGATCCCGCCGAACAGGAGCATTTCAAGCGCGGGCTTATGGCCACGGCAAGCAGCCTCAAGAAAAAGCAGCAGCAGACTTAGAGCTGACCAAGATTTGCTAGGCGACAAATGGGTGAAGTCCTTGCAGCCAAGAGTATGAACTTCGAGCGCCCTCCGGAGATACCCCAAGCGCAGCTGCTACCCCGTTAGAGGAAGCAGCACCCAAACCTACATCACCGGTATGATGATGCGCCAACCGCCACCCGTGGTCGTGGCGAGAGGCCTCTCGACCCTCCATTCAAGCCGCACTCGGTGTCGCTCGAAAAGTACCAAGGCACGGGAAACGCGCCGAGACTGCGAGACATATTGGAGGACAAGGCAAGACATACAAGATCGATCTAGGATTGCGTGGGTGCCCCCCGACACGTGATGATAATGCGTCACGCCGGTTGAGCAACTACGTCGGCCGAACACGATGAGACAAAGCTCATATGAGCTACGTCGATATAGCCCAATACAGAGGCGCCAGACACCCACTATGCTTCACAGATGAAGTAATAGATCATCAAATCCTCGAGGGCTTCAAACCCGTAAACATCGAATCATACGATGGTACCACAGATCCCGCGGTCCGGATCGAGGACTATCTCCTCCATATCCACATGGCCCGCGGTGATGATCTACATGCCATCAAATACCTCCCACTCAAGCTTAAAGGACCAGCTCGGCATTGGCTCAACAGCTTGCCGGCCAGAATCAATTGGTTGTTGGGAGGACCGAAGCCGCATTCCTTGACATATTCCGGGGCACATATGTGCGACCACCGACGCCGATGACCTCAGCCACATAATTCAGCAGCCGGAAGAATCGGCGGACAATTCGACACGGTTCCTAACCAAGAAAAATCAAATCGTTGAATGTCCGGATGCGAGGCCCTTGCAGCCTTCAAACATAACATCCGCGACGAGTGGCTAGCCCGCACCTAGGACAGGAAAAGCGAAATCCATGGCAGCCCTCACCACACTCATGACCCGCTTATGCTGGAGAAGACAGCTGGCTAGCTCAGAGTAACAACTTGACCAAAACCCCGTAGTTCGGATACCAAGGACAGCAATGGCAGGTCGCTTCGCGAATAAGAACAAGCACCGCATTAACGGTGACAATGATGAAGATACGGAGTCAATGCCGGATTCGTGAGGCTCTAAACCCGTCGCCGGAAGAAGCCATTCAAAAGAAATACCCGTGGCCTGGCCCAACTTGGACCAGAATACTGATCGCTTGTGCGGATACATGGCACCCTCAAAAACCAACCAACCACACCAACAGGATTGTTGGGTGTTCAAGCAAGCAGGCAAGTTAAGTGCCGAACTCAATGACAAGGGGCTGCATAGCGATGACGAGGAAGAGCCCCGGCCGCCGAACAATAGAGGACGAAAGGGCTTTCCCACACAAGTGCGGACGGTGAACATGATATACGCAACCCACATACCCAAAAGGGAGCGGAAGCGCACTAAGGGACGATATGCGATGGAGCCAGCCGCCCAAGTTCAACCCATGGTCCTCCCGCCCGATCACATTCGATCAAGGGACCACCCCACTAGCATCCGCCACGGCGGTTTCACCGCATTGGTTCTTGACCCAATTATCGACGGATTTCACCTCACTAGAGTCCTGATGGACGGCGGTAGCAGCCTGAACCTGCTTTATCAGGATACAGTGCGCAAAATGGGCATAGACCCCTCAAGGATTAAACCTACAAAGACGACCTTTAAAGGCGTCATACCAGGTGTAGAGGCCAATTGTACAGGCTCAATTACACTCGAAGTGGTCTTCGGATCCCCGGATAACTTCCAAAGCGAAGAGTTAATCTTCGACATAGTCCCGCTCGCAGCGGCTATCACGCATCGCTTGGACGAACCGCATTCGTAAAGTTCAATGCGGTGCCGCACCACGATACCTCAAGCTCAAGATGCCAGCCCTCGAGGAGTAATCACGGTCAATGGAAACACCGAACGCCTCTCCGAACGGAGGAGCACACGGCGCCCTCGCGGCGGAGGTGCAAAGCAGCCTCTCACAGCAATTCTCGAGTCCGCCACTAAACGCCCGGACACCGCCAAGCGCGCCGAGTAACCTACAACAAGACCGCCTGGCACGATCCAAGCATCGCAGTAGTAATCCGCCCCAACCCCAGCCCTCGCGAAATTGTGAAGCCAAGATTACGCGTACATAACTACGCCCGAGATACCATGGGCATAAGGGAGGGCACGACCACGCACGCCTGCACGCGGCTCAACCGCACTGTGGGCCCCGATTGTGTCATTCTTTTCTTTTTCTTTTTTTTTTTCTTACTTTCAGGACTCTATTCTCCGAAGCCCTGTCCGCATTCGCGCCGAATACACGATGCAACAGCCGTGGAAGCGTAAAACCGCGCCGAGTGTCCGTGTGGTCTCTATTACGAGCATTATACCTGTTTTACATACCATCCCGCAGCTTACCCTCGAGGGGGACATGTTAAATAGTCCCATCCCTTGCTTATCGCACAATTTGTATCGCTCGCTTTTATTTGCGTTTCTTTTTAATAACCAATATATAGCTCTTGCCTATTATTGCATTCTTTCCTATTATATATGTTCATTTATGACATTGCGCAACTGCATAATTTGGTACGCCAATACACCAGGGCTTAAGTACCCCAAAAGTATGGTGTGATAAGTCCTAACACTTTCACAAGTGCGGCACCCCAACTTATAGCATTATATGCATCGGCTCCAATCATGTCTTGGGTCAATAGTTGGGTTTGCTGCCCCATGTTTTGGTACCTTACGCCCGCTATATCGCTAAGGTAGCACTGGAGAACCACTGCGATTGTGCCCCGTTGAGCTGGGTTGAGCACCTCAAAGGAGAAAGCTAAAACTGACCGTCATGATAGGGCGAGAGCCGGTCGCTGTTCGAGAGGTTTTTTCGGTCCCTAAAGACTTATGCCGCTTAGAGCGAGGAACCGCATTGTCCGCCAAGGCGTGGATAGCGCCTCAACTCGGTCTTCCGAATACTAGGGGCTTCACGAAATTTAAAATTATAGAATTCTATGGCTAAGTGAGAGTGTTCAAGCATTATAAGTCCGTTGCCTTGTTAGTTGAGTTGAGCGCCCCTCGATGGACCCAAGAATGGGAACAAGAGCGCCAAGTTTATCCCTAACACCCCAAAGACTGTGGCATGGGGGCTGAAGCCAACGACTTGCCATCTCTCAAATTTGATAAACGGCCGCACAGAAGGTAATATTTTAAATTAACAAGCGTTGCTTAGCGCATATGAACAAGTTTTCAGCGTACAGGATAACAAATGCGAATCTATTCAAATATTACATCTTTGGAGCACTCATCCGCTATACGACGGTCACCCTTCATGACGCCCTCATAGTACATTTCGGGCTTGCGATGCTCCTTGCCCTTTGGTGGCCCGTCCGTCACAAGCTTCTCCGCATCCAGCTTGCCCTAGTGCACTCTAGCACGGGCAAGGGCCCGACGGGCACCTTCAATGCAGATGGAGCGCTTGATGACTTCAATCCATGGACAGGCGTCCACCAGCCGCCGCACTAGCCCAAAGTAGCTCGCAGGCATGGCTTCCAATGGCCACAGCCGAACTATGAGGCCCTTCATGGCCTGTTCGGCGATCTTAGGAGCTCGACCAGCTGCTTCAGCTGGTCGCTTAGTGGGCACCGGATGTCCGCCTCAAAGATATCGAGACCGTAACACCTTCTCCGCCGAGCCCCTCCTTGGCGCGGTAGAATGCGCAAAGATCGTATACACCACGGGCAGATCTACGAATGCTCCCCGGAGAGCTCCGAATCCGGTAAGTAATAGGTAATTCACTTTACATTCTTGCTTTGCATAAAGAATGCCTTACCCGCCGCAATCTTCTTTATTGCCTCAATCTCTGGAGGGCTTTTTGGGCCTCGGCCTTAGCAGCTTTGGCACTCTCAAGAGCCGAGGCAAGCTCGACTCGGTCTTCGAGTCACGCCCAAACCTCGTGTTTTTCCACGAGAGCCTCGAGCTCTTGCCGCACCTCCGCCAGCTGCGCCTCCCTTCTCTCGCTCGGCAGCTCTGCAGCCGCTTTGTTTTCGGCCACGGACACCGCCTCCTTCGTGGTCGCCACCTCGCCGTGGGGCCCTGCAAGTACCCATGTTATTCCTGTTATTTTTGCAACCAAATCCTTTCTATAAGGTATTTCTTTAATAAGGTATTACTTACCTTCCTTGTCCTCGAGCTGCTTCTTGGCAAGGCCGAGCCTGCTCGACCGCCGAGGCTCGCTCAATGCATTGACCTCCAGTCAAGGCGGCAGAGGTCAAGCAGCGCAGCCTCGCATTCCCATATTGACATACTTATGTTAGACTCATGATATCTTTTTAGATCCTTAGTCCCGCTTTTCTTCCCAACACCAACTAAGCATCGTGGGCTACCGTCTATGCGGTAATATTTTTACATATTCTAAACTTACCTCAAAGCCTGTTAGAAGGCTGGTACAGTTTCACCAGCCCGCCTTGGCGGACTGAACTTTCTCGGATCACCACACTCATAACAAAGGCGGTGTGCTCCTTCGATGGAGGCGCTGTTAAGCGCCTCAAGAAGTTATCCGTGCCTCCGGCTGGACGGAGGACACCGCGCCTTACCCTTCCTATGAAGGGACCGCTGCCGGACTTCGAACCGCTGAAGGTTCCAGATGGAGTCCGGATGAGGTCGGGCGAGAGCCCCGGGGTCTCGCCCCACGCCTCGAGTCCGGAGGTTGCCTTGCGGCGCCTCCCTGCGCCACCTCCTCTTGACCAGGCCCCTCGGGGCCCCACCAAGGCCGTCCGCAGCGTGAGGTGAGGAGGCGGCCGGAAGTGAAGTACTTCCACTTCCGACGAACCTGGGACCCGCCGACGAAGCGGCGAATCTGCCCCATGGGCGGGCTGCATGATTGTTCGCATTAGAGAACACTATGCAATGAAAAAAACCATGGGTATCCCGGACACTTACGATCTCGCCAGGGCTTGGCCTTGTTGGCCACCTCCTCGTCGTTGTCGGGTTGGTGGAGAAGTCCGGAGGAAGGGTCCTTCCTTCTGATTCCTCCGCCTCCCCAGCTTGGGGCGGCCTTCCTTTCTTCTCTCCTTCACTGGGGAGAGGCTTTTTTCCTCCTCCTCTTCCTCGAGGAGGATTCCGCCGTGGTTGTCAGCGATGAGTCCGACAGACCCTGGCGCCGGAGCTCCTTCGAGTTCCCGTGGCCTCCTTCTTGGTTTTCTTCTCCGCACCACATGAGGTACCGGAGCCAGCAGCCCTGGCCAATCGGCGCCTCCGGGTCTTCTGGCAAGGGGCCGGACAGCTTAATCTGTCCGGACGCCTTCAGCCAGTCCTGCCAAAGGTTAGGGAGTTTTAGATCCCGATAGAGTCAAACTATGAAAAAGAGTCCCATAAAGGGTAAATAACTTACTCGCTGGCTTGACGCCATGCGAGCTGAATCCGCGATCTTCAGTAGCGGATGTGGGAGCCTCGGCGCCTTGAACAAGACCTTCCGTGCATCTTCGCACGTAGTGTCAAGAGCCTTTTCAGAGTTGGGTGGTGTGCCGGATCGAACTCCCACAATTTGAAGGCCCGTTGTTGGCATGGGAGAATCCGCGGATGAGCATCACCGGATTACGCTGACAAGCCCGAGATTCTTGTCCACCGTGTTTCGGACGCAGGTTTGAGTCCGGATAGCTCGTCCAAATTCCCCACGCCAGCCCGCTCTTTCCATGATGAGAGCCGTGGGGAAGCCAGATCGAATTGGGGCCGCCGCCCATTGAGAGTCGCGCTGCTCGGTGATGTAGAACCACCCCGATTGCCACCCTTTATGGTCTCCACAAAGGAGCCTCGAGCCATAGGACTTGGCCATCTTGCCAACCATGGCGCCCAAGACTCCGCTTGGCGGCCGCCCACTACCTTCGGCTTGACATTGAAGATCTTCAGCCATAAGTCAAGTGGGGCTGGATGCGAGGAAGGTTTCGCACACCACGATGAACGCCGAGATGTTGAGGATGAAATTGGGCCAGATCGTGGAAGTCCAGGCCGTAGTAGAACATGAGCCCCTGACAAATGGGTGAAGTGGAAACCTAGTCCATGGAGGAAGTGGGGAGAAACACCACCTCTCATGGGGCCTGGGGTTGGAATGAGCTGCCTCGCCGGGTAGCCGGTGCGCGATGTTGCTGGACAAGTATCCGCCTCCCGCAGCTTTTGATGTGCCCTCCGTGACGGAGGAGGCCATCCACCTGCCTCCCGCCTCCGGACATAGTTGGAGAAGGTTGAGGTGGGATGCGGACTTGGGCGCTGGAGCTCGAAAGGAAATGGATGAGCAAAGGAGGAAGAAGGCGAGGTGAAAAGGTGGATCCTTATCCCTTATATGGACGGACGGCTATGCGCCCCCACCAGCCCGGTAAAACTCGCTTATCTCCCAAGCGCCAGAATCAATGGCGCGGATGGGTTACCCACGTCCGTATTGATGGGAATCCTGAATAAGGGGGCACGATCTCCGCTTTGATAAGACGCGCTAAGGAAACCGCCGCTAAACGCGCGCTGAGGTGGAACAGTAAAAACGATTCGTATAAAGGCCTGGCCGTGGTGTGATGTCACGCCACGGAATACGTCAGCAGATCTGTGCAAAAATTATTCTCTCTACGGTGGTATGTGGAACTTGTTTTGCAGAGCCGGACACTATCCTTGTGTTCAAAACCTTCTATGAAGTATTCGGAGGAGGAACCCGCCTTGCAATGCCGAAGACAATATGCGCCCGGACTCGTCATTGAAGCCTGGTTCAGGGGCTACTGAGGGAGTCCTGGACTAGGGGGTGTCCGGATAGCCGAACTATCATCTTTGGCCGGACTCCAAGACTATGAAGATACAAGATTGAAGACTTCGTCCCTTGTCCGGATGGGACTTTCCTTGGCGTGGAAGGCAAGCTTGGCGATACGGATATGTAGATCTCCTACCATTGTAACCGACTGTAACCCTAACCCTATTCGTGTCTATATAAACCGAAGGGTTTTAGTCCAGAGGACTAACAACAATCATACCATAGGCTAGCTTCTAGGGTTTAGCATCTCTCGATCTCGTGGTAGATCTACTCTTGTACTACCCATATCATCAATATTAATCAAGCAGGAGTAGGGTATTACCTCCATCGAGAGGGCCCGAACTGGGTAAAACATCGTGTCCCTTGTCTCCGTTACCATCCGCCTAGACGCATAGTTCGGGACCCCTACCCGAGATCCGCCGGTTTTGATAATCGACAGGCCTCCTTTCCCAAGGCCACTTTGACGATGACGAGGTGTTGTCCCGAGGACCTTCCCAGGCCAGGGAGAGGTATAGGAGGCCGTCAGAGTGGCGCCAGAGGGTGATACCTCGGCCGCCGGACACATGGGGGAGCAATCCACTGAGATCAAGCGATGGGGGCATATCCAACTTGGCCCCCGCCGAAATACTATTCTCGAGGCCCATACGGCTTTGAATCAGCAAGCAGCCTCCTTCAAAAGAAGGGGTGCACCTATTCGCCGGTGACCTCTCGGCCCATCCAGAGGCACCGGATACTCTACCGGAAGCGCTGCAAAGTGCTTCCATTGTTGAGGAACACCCGATCCTCATGGGTACGGTGGTTGAGAGGGTTCACCGCTAAGAGCTGGATCGACTGAAGCCTGCACCACCTTCTAACAGCTTTGAGGTATGCGTACGAATTATGCAAAAAGAATGTCATAGTATAGACAAGAGTCTCGAGACTCGTCCGTGTTCAAAAGAAAAGCCGACATAGGATCAAATAATCTTCGCAGGAGACTAACCATACATGTCTATGTGAATAAGGTGCATCGATGCTGGCTGAGACCTCCCATTCTGCCGAAGTCTCCAAACTGAAGCAGAGTCTAGAGCGGGCCGAGAAAGAGCTCGGCCACGTGAAAAAACAAACAGAGGACAAGCAAGGTATGCAATGACCTATTCAGATCTAGAACGATATGAATTTTTTGCGTTGATCATGTTATCATGATATTTCGTAGGAGCTGCGACCGAGGTGGAGTCCCTCAAGAACGAGCTGGCCGAGGCCCAGAAGAGAGCGGCGAAGGAACAAGCCGCCCACGCAAAACACGAGGCAAGGGTCGGGGAGGTCCAACAGGAGCTCCAAGACGCCGTAAAGAAATGCGAGTCCTTGGAACGCAAGATTTCGGACCAAGAGCCCGAACTTGCTAAAGCCCACCAAAGCGCACAAGAGGCCCGGGTAGAAGTCCAAGGCGCCCTCCAGGAAATCCAGGAGGCCAAGAAAATCGTGGCGGGCAAGGCATTTATTATGCAGAGCAAATTTGTGAAGAGAACGTACCTCTTACTGACCCGGATTTGGAGTCCTCCAGGAGCGTTTGAGGATCTTCCGCGCAGTGTTGCTGATGCTGCGGAGTTCTTCCGAGCCGAAGAGGGGAGCTCAACGCAGAAGCTGTTCTGGTCGCAATACCTTGCGCCAGAGCATCCGGTGCCCTTTAGCAATCAGCTGAAACAGCTGACCGAATCAAGCATAGGGTGGTCGAATTGGCCATGAAGGATTTGATAATCCGCCTATGGCCCGCCGGGTTATACATAGCAGCTACTTCAGTGCTCGAAGTGGCTGGTCGATGCTCGCCTCGCTTGATGCCATCAAGTGGTCGGTCTGCATCGAAGGTACGCGGATGGCCTTCGCCTTGCTGTCAAGGTGCAAGGATCAAGATGGACGCCGCCAAGCTCAAGCGACTTCGAGGGACCGCTTCAGGGCAAGGAGTACCGCATCGCCGAGCGGTATTTTTGATGATGTCCTCAAGGGATCCCGCATTGTAGAGAGGGCCAGCAGTAAAAGACATTATCTTTTGAATGAAGACATTCATGTTATCCCATCATGTATTATGAAACAAAGCCGATATGTAATATAATACTTGTTGTTTGTTTAAAATTTTGCCTCGCAGCGGCTGTTTTATTAAATCTGAGAGTTGGCTGGGCCGTCGGCTTCAAATTTCCCCACGTAGGTAGTACGGGGTAAACGGGTTGGAACGTGGTGTTTAGTGCAACGACTGTGCAATCGACTATGTTGCTTTATCACCCTCACTTAGCCATAGGAGTTTGACAATAGAAATGTAGGCGCAAACCCCTAGTTAGGATTTGTTAATCCGACTACGGTGTCAGAGGCACTGATCGGTGGAGGCCGATCTATCGCTGTCGGAGTAATGGGCCACCGGCATAACCCGAGCCCCGAACCTTTCAAGACATCGTGGCAGGCTGCGCCTCAAGACCCCAAGATCTAGAGCCGCCTTGAGAGTCCGCAAGGCCGACCGACCTCTCACAGCCGAAGTCCCTGTGGACGACTTCGAGATAAGTCGACCATTAACCGGGCGGCTTCCAGAGAAGCTGCTATGGGGAGTCGGCCCACGACCACCACCTCCTCGCCTTCGCAATGATGGACGGACGGGTACGCCACCGCGCTGCCCATTCCTGCCTCTGCTTATGGCAAGGCGTGCATGGCCACAGGCGCCGCATCAACGGAGATCTCCATCCGCGCCGGGCATCATGCTATGCCAGCCTCGACATCAGCCTCGGGTGGCGACCGCGCTCACGCATTTACGCATGTCTGTATGACCCAGACGGCGGTCTTCGCCTCGTCAGCCGAGTACGTAAGACGGCGAGCGCCACAAGACGGACCATGCATGGGAGTCGGCCTCAGAGTCGGCTAGCCCCTCCCACGGGCCCCGCACGCCATTAACTGCATAAGACGTGGGAATGGCAACGCGGATCGCCGTCAGCGGCGGCATCTGCTATGACCCCATGACCAAGCCGCCATTAGAAGCACGCACTCACAAGAATCCGAGTCGGCAAGACCCGCCCACGGCGGACAAGGCCCGCTGCCCTGCATCGCCTGTCAAGGGGCCCAAAGCGGCATGAGAAGACGGCGGCTCGAGGCAAACGGCCGACCCGCACTCCAGTTAACATTGTACTTCGGGTAACATAAACCCGGCACCCATGCAAAGGGTTGGACCCCGATAGTTTTAGACACACATAGAGGGAAGAGGAGAGCTAGTCGTGCCCTTCTCCTTTCTCACCCTAACAGCTCAAGGAGCCTTTTGTAGCCCTTGTTCATCTAGTGATCATGCGAGACTCGCAGAGCAGCAAGAGGGGTGTTATTCCACGGAGAGCCCCTGTTGGTAAGATCCGCCGGGCGTGCATGTTCGGCCTATCCTGCTTTCTAGGCACCGCGACATTCTACCGCCTCACCATGATAAGGCTATCCTTGGCATATGTCGCACTCCAAACCTCGACATTTGCGCCCACTATGGGCGAGTGGTGCACCATCGTCCGAGACCTGCTCGACGGGAACCTTTTTTCCCTGGCGAGCGCAGCCAGCCCAGACGCTAGACGGAGTTCGCATCGACGCAGACGGCGCCGAGATCGCTCGCGCAGCCAGCTGCTCATCAACTTGTCGGGCAGGTTCTTTCCGACGAGCTCTGCATTCGACGCAGCACGGGCGGCCCCCGAGCCTCCTCGCCTTCCTGACCAACTCCACGCCGCCGCGAAGCCTGCCGTGGACTTGAGTCGTAGGCTCCACCGACCCAATGCTGGTCGACCACACCGCCGCCGACGCTGCTCCCCACTAACGTGGTGGTTCACGATTTGCCGCCTCGGAGAGCGGCGAAGCACCATCACGGAGGTGTCACATCGGGTCGCGGCGAGCATTCCGTGAAGGAGCTTGCGACCTCGACGCGCTCGCGAAGACCCGACAGCGCCTATTCCGTAAGACGCCGACACCGAGACGCCGAGGCGCGCCGCTTTCAGCTCTTCAAGGCGTGAAGAAGCTAGCAAGCATGAGACACTTGTCGAAGCTTCACGAGATGGATCGGGCCAGGGCGGCTCGCCAGCCCCAATCGGGCCTAGCCGCCAGGCGCTCCAAGAGCGGGCGTGGCTATCGCCACCTGTTCGGGGCCAATCTCCCGTGGTACGCCTACACCGCAGAGAATATCCGCGCGCCCAGCGGCGGCGCGACGAAGCTAGACAACTTCGTGGTGAAGAGCACCGCCGATGACGAACGAGTCCAGCAGCCTCACGCCGCTGCCGCATTAATGAAGCCGCTGCCGCGATAGAGGCGCCGCAACGACAAAACAACGACCTGCCTCCCCGCCGAGATCAAGGCGCGACGCCCTTGACACCGACCGGGCGGTGTCCACGGAAGAAAATACAAGGATCCGCCGCCAGTCACAATAACTCGTGATTACCATCGAAATACTCAAGACGGCCGCCAAGAGCGTGGAACGGCGATCGACTATCTCCGCCTCCTCCTCGCAAAGAAAGGCGAAGTTCCCACCACCTGCCGAGCATCCGACTTCGGCGCACCGCTTTGGCCGCCGAGAGGAGTCGGAGAATGACCCGCCACCGGATCGACCGACTCCACCGATCCTCGGGCGCCGAAGAAGAAGGCGAGTTGTCCGCCTGCTGACCTTGCATCCGAGACGCAGCCCTTTCCCAAAGGGTTCACGCCCCGAGATACGCCAAGTACACCGCCCGTAAAGCCGAAGACTGGCTGATACCCACTCACGTCAACATAGCGAACGGCAACAAGCGTGTTGCCGAAAGTATGTTCCACTCATGCTCCTGTGGCACGACCCGGATATGGTTGAACAGCCCGAAGCCCCGCAGCATCAACAGCTGGGTCGACTTCACCGAAGCCTTCGTCGCAACTTCACAAGCACGCATAAGCGACTCTCCCAAGCTCGCCATTTTCCTCAGCGTAAGGCCCCAACGAGTCAACTCGCGATTACCTCTACGCGCTGGGCCGAAGCTTCGAACTCGCAAGGGGCGTACGAGGTGCAAGCTATCGAGTACTTCACCGCCGCGAGAAGGCACTCTCAAGCACAAGCCTTTCGCGACGAGCCGAGACCTCGACGAGCCGCTGATCATAGCATAAGCACGCCACAGCCGACCTCCATGAAGGTGGAGATTCAAGTTAGTGCGACGGCAAAGTGGCCCTCAGCTCCCTGAACTCCGGGCCAGACGCATAACAACAGAACGACACAAGCGCAAGGCCCCACACCCGCTTCCAACAGCCGGCAGGTTGCATGCCGAAGACCAGAGCCGGAGGGGCAGCCTCCCACCAAGCGACAGTAAAGGCGGTAAGTCCAACTGTCGGCCTTCTCTACGAAAGCGACTCTAGATGGTCCCCGCAGTTCCACAGCCGCGCCGGGTCAGCCAAACCACACCACCCGGAAAGCCACTGGCTCACCAGATCGCAAGGAGACGCCTCGCTTTCCTCGCTGGGCCGCCTCCACAAGCCCTCAAAGAGTCGGGCTGTCAGCCAGTCGGCGCAGACAAGATGAGTACCAGAGAGCACAGAGCCTATGTGGTGTTCACTGCTGTGGATGACGACGACGCAGAGGCGGTTGCAAAGCAGAAGAGGTGAATGTAGTAGCATCGATACTCCAGAGTTCATGCACCGTCTCAGAAGCCTCATCGCTTGGAGCAGAGCTGATCACCCGTGAGGTGATGCCGCTCCTACACTACCCCGGTCTTGGGTGCCACCTGGCCACAGATAGGCGGGCCGCTTCTCGCGAGTGCCGATAGATCTGAGGCAAGAGCATCAACATCATGTATAAGGATACCATGGAGAAGTTAGGAATCAAGCAAAGACAGCTTGCATAGCCGGACTGTGTTCCATGGCATTGTTCCCTGCCTTTCCTACTCGCCAATCGGCAAGATCCTCGATAGACGCCCTCTTGGAGACAAAGATCATTTCGCCGAGAGCTGCTTATTTGAAGTGGTGGACCTCAAAAGTCCGCATTTATGCTGCTTGGTCAATTGCTTGGCCAAGTTCATGGCGGTCCCCACTATGCCTACCTCAAGATGAAGATGCCGAGTTCCAAGGGATTCTCGACCATAGCCGGCATCATGGGTAAAGTCGCCCACTTGCGCCGAAAGCAATGCTAGCCGAACCTCGGTGATCGCAGCGAAGCGGAAGCTTGATCGGTTGTATGGCGGCAAGCAGCCCGAGATATCGCCCAACCCCAAGGAGTCGGAAGCTTAGGTTCGCTCAAGCCGCCAAAGAAACAAAGAAGATACCTTGGACCCGGAGCACCAGAGAGGTACGTCATAGGTGCAAACCTTGACGCAAATAGGAAGGCGAAGCTGCCGATTTCTCCATGAGAATCGACATCTTCGCATGGTCCCCTAAAGACATGCCAGGTGTACCGACGGAATTCGGATAAAGACATGCCAGGTGTACCGACGGAATTCGGATAAAGACATGTCCCCTAAAGACATGCCAGGTAGCTGACAGACTGAAGACCGCCTTCATCATGCCGTTTGGAGCCTTCACACCCGACCATGAGTTCGGCTCAAGGAATGCCGGTGCCACCTTTCAGCTGCTGTACGTAGCGCCTCCTCGCAACTCGGCAGAAACGCCCGCCTACATGGACGAATGTGGTGAAGACGGAAAAGCATGGAACACCGCCGAAGACCTCAAGGAAACCTTTGAGAACGCAGGCGCCGATTCCGGATCAAGCTCAACCTCGAAGTGCGCTTCGAGTACCACCCGCCAACTCCTTGGCTTCCCGGTCTCCGAACGCATAGAGTGCAACCTGTAAATATCAAGGCCATCGAGAGGATGGAGGTAGCCGACAGCTAGATGTGCAAAAGTTCACCGGCTGCTTACGCCCATCGGCCGATCTATCACCGGCGGGCGAGAAAGCTCTCCTTTATACCAGCTCATGAAGAAGACCACTTTTTAATGGAACCACAAGGTGACGCTTTTCTCCAGCTTGAAGAAAATTTTGACTACCCCCCGTTGGCGGCCCCACTCCTAAAGAGCCCATGCTCCGACATTGCCGCCACCAGCCGGGTAGTCAAAGCATACCATTGTAATTGAACGCAAGGAGGAAGGAAAGGCGCCACTGGCCCGCAGACCGCATATCCCGAGCGGCATCACGACCTCCAAGCAGAACTACCCCCACTACCGAAGATGTGCCACGCGCACTTTTGCCGCCAAGAAGTTGAAGCCTACTTTCAAGAGCATCCAATCACTGTGGTTTGCACAGCCCCACTAGTCGAGATCATCGGAAGCCGAGATGCTTCGCCGAGTGGCCAAATGGGCCATAGAGCGGCTCCCACACCATCTCGCTACCAGCCCCGCACCGCCATCAAGTCGCAAGACCGGCCGATTTCTCGCCGACAGGCCGAGACTCAAAGACCTGCCGCCAGTTCGACTCCACCCATTACGGATACATTTCGATGGCTCCAAGATGCGCACCGCCTGGGTGCCGGGCGCGTTCTCACTTCCCCAAAGGCGCATAAGCTCAAATATGCGCTGCAGATCCATTTCGCTGCCTCCAACAACGCCGCCAATACGAGGCGCCATTCACGGCTCCGCTGCTAAAGAACTTGGCATTCGCCGGATCCCGTGTTATGGCGATTGCGATTTAGTGGTCCAGAAATATCCGCGATTGGGACGCTAAAGATGCAAACATGGCGAGCTACCGCTTGTACAGCGACTCACGGATATTTCGAGGGTGCGAAGTTCTTCACGTACAAGAAATGACAACACCAAGCCAGACACCTCACGAATCGGCTCCACCCGCTAAGCAATACCATCCGCCGCCTCTTCGCCTCCTCGCCGCCTCACAAGCCTTCACCAAAATCAGACTTCCATCTTTGTGTCGGCTCTCAAGAAGTCTGATCCGACTCAAGATCCCCAAAGAGACGCAAGACGAGAATTCTTACAGATGGCTCCAAGAACGCCGCAATCAAGCCGCCCGGACTTCGAATCCGCCCGGACTGCGGCGACCAGTCCAAGACTCCAGAGCTCGGCCCGGGACCGCACTGCCCGGACTTCATCATCCAGAAGCGGCCGCGACTCCAGCCCGCCGCCTTCCCAAACCCCAGCCTCGCCCAAGTCAAGTGTCGCAGCTTGAAGAAATAGGAGCACCTCATCGGCCCAGCCCATCCTCAAGTTCCTAGTGAGCAAAGAACTGCCAACCGATGAAATCTTGGCTCGGCAAGTACAACGCCGAGCCGCAGCCTACAATTATAGTCACAGAGCTGGTCAAGCAAGATCACCGTGTCTCACCAGCTATGCCGAGCCAGCAAGGCCAAGCAATTCGCAAAGACATCCATCATATGAAAAGCGCCACCATGCGGCCTCAAGAGCACTCGCCGCCAAAGCCTTCGACACGGGTTTCTTCCGCCAACTACCCCGAAGAGGCCAAGGAATTAGTCCAAAATGCAAAGGGTGCCAGGTTCTGCTCCAAGCCGCAGAGCTCAAGCTTCCGCGACTCAAGACTATCCCCATCGCCGCCCTTTGCGGTTTGGGGCCCGGATATGGTGGGACCATTCAAAACAGCACGAGGCAGCCTAACTCACTTACTTGTCGCGTGGACAAGCTCACCAAGTGGATAGAAGTAAAGCCCATCAAGAAGTTGAATGGTCCGACCGCAGTGATTTCATCTCCGGCATCACGACTCTGCAGAAGACATACCACACAGATCATCACCGATAATGGCACAAATTTTTCCAGAAGCGCTTTGGTCTGCTTCTCACGACACAGTGGCATCCGATCGACTTAGCGTCCGCCGCCCATCCGCAGCCAAACGCCGTGGAGCGAGAAAACGGCCTCATCTTGTCTAGCATCAAGCCTCGATCGTCAAACCACTAGAGCATTCAGCCGGGTTGGCTTGATGAATTGCCACTGGCCCTCCGGAGTCTCGCGACGACTCAAACAAGTCAATCGGCTTCACACCTTCTTCCTCGCTCACGGTGCTGAAGTCGCCATCCCAACGGATATAGAGTTTGACTCTCGCGAGTCACCATGTACACCGAGGAGGAAGCAGAAGAAGATGTCAAGACGGTGTCGACCGCCGAAGAGGGCCGCTGTTGGCATCACCGTCCAAAGATCTACCAGCAGAGCTCGCACCGATACTACAACAGAAGGTCGTGACCGAGATCTTTCCAAGAGGGCGACCTTGTGTCTCGACCGATCCAAATAACAGCCGTCAAGACAAGTCGCCGGCCTTTGGGAAAGCCCTTCATTATCGCGAAAGTGCCGCAACGACTCCTACTACCTGATCGACGCCGAAGCCCCGAAAGCACGTAAGAGGACGACCTCGAAAGAGACGGAATGGCCATGGAATGCAAATTTTCCCAAGATTTTACAGCTGATGATGTACCACGCTACCTTTGTATTAAAGTACAAGATCGGCCCCTCGAGACGAGCTTGGGGACTTCTTTTGTTATCTATATGATAAGAATTATGCCTTCGAGTATGCTACTCTTGTTATGCCGCTTGGCACCGGTTCACTAGTCGCCCGGGACTCGCCACTGCAGCTATGGAATGCTTCCTGCAATGGACAAGTAGTGTGTGGTGCCTAAGCCTCATTGTCCGAACCGTAGCCTGCAGAGCTAATCGCTCGCAGTGGAGTAGGGAAGAATGGGCGCCCACACTAAAATGGCTAAGGACTCAAAGCATAAACATAGCTTAAGTCAAGCTGCCCTTCTTCGCAAAGCCAACTCTTGAGTAGTCGGCTTGCCGCTTATCCAACTTGTTAAAAAGACTCTAAAAATGGCTATACTTGCCTTCCCAAAAGTAGCTAGATTTGATCCACGGGCAACCGGCAGAATTCTTGTCCGATCGGCAAGGCGGCGAATAAGGGAAGGCGGCAAAGGAAAAGCCAAATGAGAAATGAGCAAGGAAAGATAGAATTGGATAAATATTTACATAACATAGGCCCTGGGTCAATCTTCGCGTGGTTCAAAATACACCCCGCTGGGTGGAATTGTGCGAATAAGTTCTTCAAAGACTACTAAAGCAGATAAAATAAAGGCAAGACAGCAGCCCAGGAAGCGCGTACGGGTTCGAGGGTCGAAGAGATATGTGTCAGCGCCGGGCGGCCGATCGGGCGGTCTCGCTTGATCATCTCTAGCTGCAGCCGGCCCGGCCGCCTTGCCGGAGGGGGCGCGGTCGAACAGGCTGGTCGCCCGCCTTTCCCGGGCGCCTGCCTCACTCTCCGCCTCCGCTTGCCTTCCTCCTCGTGCTGGAGCCGATCACCCTGCTGAGTCTCGCTATAATCCGGGTTCATCCCGAACCACTCCGCGGGCCCCTCGCCGCCTTTCAGCCCACTCAGGACGAAGACGACGACGCCGACGAGGGCGCTTTCCACAGCCTATCAGCTCGCTTCGGGCCTTCGACCGAGCGCTGCCAGCCGTCCAGGTCCAGCCTGGATACCACGCCTTGACGACCCCAAGTCTTGCCAAGCGCTTCCAGTCCGGCCGAGAACCTTCCAGCCTCAAGACGCCACCGCGAAGCTCCACGGGCCGGCACCAACCGGGAGTGCAGAACGCATGATAACCGCCACAGGCAGCGAACTGCACCGATAACATTGAAGCCGGGCGACATCCGATGGGCCGGCCGCAGACGGCCTCGGCGCTCGTGGCTGCTCATCAAGGGTCCGGGGCGCATGCATCATCACCGCACATTTGCCCTCCGCTACCGCGATCAGCCTCGATGGCTTGAATGGCCGCCTGTGGCTGTGGAAGAAGTCTGCCAAGACGAAAAAGAAGCAAGTCCAAAATCAGGAGTCAGCCCACCCATAGTCAGCGGCTCAAAGAAAGGAAGTAAAGAAACTCACCGCCGATGATGTCCTCGATCTCATGGAAGCCGGAGGTCAGCAGGCCTCCTCGTCGGTCCTGTGAGGAGCGCCGCCGAATCGGGCCAGGAGAGCCTTCTTTCTCCGCCGCCCCCGCGCTTTCTAAGTAGCTTCCTTGTTCGGCCAAATGCCAGTAGCCAACAGGTCGCGGCTCCAAGCGAAGCTTGTTGCACCTCCCTTGGCACGAAGGCGTGTGTTGGCTTTACCAGTTGCTGCTAAAGAGTGGCGCGGTCAAGAATAAAAAGAAAAGGACGCAGTCATCAACAAAGAAGGTCGTTGGAAGATCCGCCCGATCTGCCAGCAGTCGCCCAATTCGGGATTATAGCCACAGGGCCAGCGCCACTTCACGAAGAAGAAGGAGGACTTTACCTACCTCCGGTCGGCAGTCCGCTGCCCAGCTCCTCAACATTGCGGTTGAAGCGCGGACGCCGAGGTTGTGATACCTGTGATAAGTATTTTAGACGAAGGTAAATATTTGAATCATCAGTTGTTCCGAGTCACGCCGCCAGTTGCCCGTCCGAACTCGGGGACTACACTCCAAAGGAGCGAGGCGCACTTTTACAGAGAAGAACAAGAAAACAAAGTCAAAAGAAGAAAGCATACCCGGACGGGCTGCTCGCGACGCCATGCGCCTTTGTGCAGTTTCGATGGCCGCCTCGCTCGCAGCTTACCAACGCCCGTAGCACCTGTTCAGGGGTTTATGCCGCCGCACTCCACCCAACGGGTGCGGCGCCTCGCCAAGGCTCGATGGCTGAATATGGGCGCCGGTTCTCCGGGCGATACCGAACGCTTCTCAAGGCGGCAGCGACATGTAGGCGATTGAAGGAGCAGCCACACGCTCGCCTTCAGCCGGCGCACCGGGCGGTCCGCTGACTGTTACCTTTTGGCGCGGCCTGCATAGCCGGGCGAGGCGGCGGTGGCGGCTCGGCCGTGTTCGACATGGAGGTCTCGCCGCCTCCTCTCCATGATGGGGTTCTCGCCATTGCTCCTGGCCTGCCCTGAACTCGGGCGGCGGGCGCGAGCTCAGCGAGATGACGAGCAACGCCATTGGTGGTGGCCGCCTCAGTCGGCCGCTTGCGCGACGGCGGCTCGACCTCATCCAGCTTCTTCCGGGCGTGAGGCCTTCTCGGCCTCCCTTCTCCAGCGGGCGGCTTTTCCCGCCACGCCTGCCCGGCCTGTCCGCCTCCCGGAGGTCGGCGGCGGGGTCAATCCGCCGAGTAGTGGCGACGCCCTCGCCTCCTCATGATGTGGAGGCGGCGCACTCCTATCTAAAGTAAGGGATTCAAGCGAGGAATGCATGTAAAAGATTTGGACCCAGCTGTCACCTCCACGACAAGATTTTCCGATGGAAGTCGGTCGTTGACCACTGGCCACGCCACCGAGAGCACCACAAGGGGACGACTGCCAGGCCTAGGAAAGGAACGACGCTGAGTCAAAGACGCTGGCAAAGGAAGCCCGGAGAGGGAGTACGAGGGTTTACTAAATGGGTCAAGGTGTGAGGTTGTCGCCGCCACAGTATCAACAGGGGTGTGGGTGAGTAGAGGATGCCCCTGCCAGCGGTGGGAGTAGTAGGGGCGCCCGAGGCTCAGAAGGCAAGACAAACGGCCACCGGAGGCGGAGAGAGGCGGTCCCCTGGCGCCTGCTTTGGAGGTTGGAGCAAGAAGATCGAGATTGAAGAATATGACGGTCGTGGATTGACATCCAACGGTTACGCCCGCTAGAATCGCTTGTTGACGATATAATAACTAAAAAACGTGCATACGCCAAGCACCAACAGGCCCACAAGTCAGACCACCTCTTTTTTAATAATTTATATATGCCTATGGAAACTTCTATGCAATTTATTGCGCCGTTTTTTTGTTGGCCAGGCCAATTTCGTAGATATTTTGTGGGTTCCAAACTATTTTAATACCCGAAATGTCGAGCCAGATTTAAAGTACTTTGAAGATATATTTAAATTAGGTTAATGCCAAAGGAAATAGGAATCTGGAAATGTGAAAAAATTCAGAAATTATAAAGTAATTGCCAATTTGTCATCTATTTTTATATTTACAACCCATTTCATATTACTTTCAAGATTTGCAAAGGCCTTGAAAGAGTTGTAGCCCATCGTGTATGAGGAAAATAAGTAGACCGGATTGAGTATTCTTCGTAAAAATAACCGGCTCATTTTCACAAAGAAAAATAGCTGGGCTATCACATGGTGAACATAAATATAAGCTCGGCTAGATGGGCCATAGCCCAGCTTCAAACCTCGTCTGGCCTCAACAATACCAAATAAAAAAAAATACTGCCGAAAGTAGCTACGCCCCTGTGTCGACGGTCTTGTGTTGTCTTGTCTATCGACTATATACGCCACAATGTCGTGGGTCCCAGATGTCGAAAACACTAGGAGGAAGCATTTTTATTTTTCCATATTGACGCGGTGGGGCCTTATCATCCTCTCCACGCATTTTCGGCCGATTCCTGTTATTGTTGACCATGTTGACAACACGAGAGGGCGGCGGCCATGGGCGAAAGCGCACTAAAGCGCACAGAGGACGCCACAAGTTAACGATGAGATGGTGGGCGAAGGATGCAGGCGCTTGAGGCGCAGCCACCGTGGAGGCGGAAAAGTGTTCGGCCGCTTGGTTTGGTTTTGGCGGCCGGAGGAAGACAGGATCAAGAAACACTGCATTGTAAAAGCAAGAAGAGTATTTAACCTTGAATCGAAAACCAGCAGGGGCACTTTAACAACCAAAGCTGAAAGCAGATGAGTACTTATACAGGTTCAACCGCATAAAGCACGCCAATAAAGGCTACTTTGCCTACGCTAACCAAGGGTGAGGCCGCTTGCCCGAGGACAAGGCCCAGCGCCACCCCACGATCCACAACCTTCTCGAAGCGCTTCATCTCGCAACATGGTCAATAAACAGGATATTCGCTAAAGCCATGGAAAAGCATGAACACAATCTTCATTCTATTCTCCAAGATGGACGGCCTTCATTATTTAGACCACCCATGAATAAGAAGCCACCTCCAAGGGGAATTGAGTAGGTCGACATAAACATCATGTTGTGACCAAGAAGTCTGACCCGGACCATGGTCGTGCATCTCAGAGCAGGAACAATAGAACCAAAGCAGTTCCCCTGCTTCAAGAAGATCACAGCTGTAAAACTATGTATAAGCAATAGTTTATGAACAACATATATAACAGAAAAGAGCTCGCACTATAAGTTCTCACACGGTTGACCTGCTCAATAAGTGCAGCAGGGCACACACATATCCCACGTGGCCTTCCACCATTGAAACGCCCACAAGGACCCCAAGACGCATCAATAAAGTGTAGGAACTTGTGGATGTCGATCCAAAGAAACTTTAGTGCCATTAGTAACAGCCGAAGTTATTACAGTAGCAACAAACGAGCAGACCTGCTTAACTCTAAAAACTCATGTACCACCAATTATAAGAAAATATTAGTTAGAAGTAGCATCTTCATGAGAGATTCAAGGTTACTTCTAAAGTTAAATTGTGATTAGATGGACAGAATAGGTGGATTAAGAATCAATCGAGGCAACAAGCAAGAATCGATACAAAACTAACATGGATGAACAATTGAATCCACGCCGGGTGGAAGAATTTATGAAGATGAGACCAGGTTCTGCTATTTCCATCAACATTTTAAGGCCAACTTTCAGTCCGTAACACTTGAGAAAGTTTATCCAAGTTCGCCATAAAAGCAGCAATCTTTCTTGGTTCATGAACCCAACTCGGAACTTATATCCATGGCTTGTCATCACTATGACCATTAAACTAGTGTATTTCAGTTATGCAGGCACAGCATCTTTTGAGTACATGTGTTCGCGTGAGCAAATAATACACTGTAGGGAAAATTAATATATACAGCATGTTCAAAAAAACCCCACCCTCCCGGATATAAAAAGAGGATTCTAGAACATACTATGCTTCAAAATGTTGTGTTAGGGATGAGAAGGAATAAGTGTATGCCTCACGAGGGGCTTAAACCTATAGGGTACTCACATTTGGGCAATGTAAATGAAAACACACTAGATCGTGAGGGAAGAGAAATGCATCAACGGGCGCGGCTGTGAGGGAGTCCTGATTAGGGTGTCCTGATAGCCGACTACCATCATCAACCGAACTATCATTGGCCGGACTATCATCATCGACCGGACTCCAAGACTATGAAGATACAAGATTGAAGACTTCCCGTGTCCGGATGGGACTTTCCTTGGCGTGGAAGGCAAGCTTACGATACGGATATGTAGATCTCCTACCATTGTAACCGACTCTATGTAACCCTAGCCCTCTCCGTGTCTATATAAACTGGATGGCTCTAGTCCGAGGACTAGAATCACAACAACCTTACAATCATACCATAGGCTAGCTTCTAGGTTTAGCCTCCTTGATCTCGTGGTAGATCCACTTGTAAACATCCACAATATCAATATCAATCAAGCAGGACGAGGGTTTTACCTCCATCAAGAGGGCCCCAACCGGGTAAACATCGTCCCTTGTCTCCTGTTACCATCCGCCTAGACGCACGCTCGACCCCTACCCGAGATCCGCCGGTTTTGACACCGACATTGGTGCTTTCATTGAGAGTTCCTCTGTGTCGCCACCGATAGGCTTGATGGCCTCTTCAATCAACAACGACGCAGTCCCTGAGACTTTTCTCCCCGGACAGATCCAGATTCGGCGGCAAGATCGCGGGCCAACTCACTTGGCCATCCGAGCAGATCGAAGCTACGCCTCGCCACGTCAGGTTTGAAGCCTAAACTTCACGGCCGATATCCGCGGGACTTGATCTTCGATGGATCTGAGCCATACGAAAGCGCGGCCGTACTGTCACGATGGGCATGACTAACTCGCCACCGACAGCACCTTGAGGTCGCATACTAATCCGCCCGACTCATAGTCCGGAGCCGATCGCCGGATCGAGGACGATGGCTGACACCGAGCTGCAACTTCTACGGCGATGGAGCCAACACTTACCTTGTCCCAAGATAAAGCTCATGACTGAGGTGCCGGACTTCGCCGACTCCAACCTCCGCTACGCCAATGAATCCGATTACCGATCATGGAATTCACCGCTATGACATCTTTCAAGACTCGCCCTTTGGCGACATCATAAATTCATCAAGCATTCTTATCTCGAGAGCTCGCCGAACCACGCCAGACGGTTGGGACGCGGATTTAAGAAATTCAGAGCCCACCCACCACCCACTTCAGAGCCACCGCCGATTTATTTAACCGACGATTCGACCACGACCAAGACATCGACGGATGGACGACGATGCCGAGACTACTAAGAACCGTTTACAGACACCGGAAGACCACCTCGCCATACACATATACATGGTGGACACCCAAAAGATGGGGACGGCGAAGAAGCAGCGGAGGCCGATTCCTTAAAGAAACAGCCCAAGCGCCGACGCCGGGCGCCGCTTAAATCCCGCCACGGCAAGAATGGAGATTCCGCACAGAGATAATAACACCCCGTAAAGTGCCGAAGACAACTCCTCCAAAGACGATCCAACAGCAGAGGAGGCAGAAGCAACCTCACGAGAGGGCGGCGCATTTAAGAGGTCGAGGATGACAATTACTTACCTCCTCCGAGGAGGCAAGCTCGCGACGACTTAATTTGTCGTGCCTCGAGGATCCGGTCGAACAAGAGAGTTTCAGCAGGCTAATGGCCACGCAAACAGCCTAAAGAAAAAAACAACAGCTTGCTGATCAGAGACCATCGCCGACAGATGGACCGAGGTCCTCGCGTCAAGAGTATGAACTCAACGCCTCCAAAAGTTACCTAAACGCAAGTTGCCCCCCGATTAGAGGATGCATCACCAACAAGACAATACGGCAGATCAACCACCTCGTGGTCAGCGATAGAGAGAGGCAAGCCTCCACCAAAACCGCACTGCATCGCCAAAAGCATGAAGCCACGGGAACGCGCCGACTTCGTAGATATATTGAGGACAAGGCAAGACAATCCAGATCTATCTATGGATCACGTACCTCAAGACCCACGATTTAATAATCACGATATAACTATCCGCCGGCCTAACACAGCAGCATAACGCCTCGAAGCTACGCCGCGATATTGCTCAATACAGAGGCGCCAAGACACCCACTATGCTTCACGACGAAGTAATGGATCATCAAATCAAGGGTTTAAACCGCTAATATCGAATCCTACGATGGCACAAATGCACTCCCGCGTTTGATTGAGGATTATCTTCCATACACATGGCCCGCGGCGACATCTTCACGCCATCAAATATCTCCGCTTAAGCTTAAAGGACCAGCTCGCATTGGCTTAACAGCCTGCCCGCAGAGTCAATTGATGTGGAAGACCGGAAGCCGTTCCTCGACAACTTCAGCACGTATGTGCGACCAACGGACGCAGATGACCTAAGCCACATAATCCAGCAGCGATTTAATCGCCAGCAATTTCGACACGGTTCTTAACAAAGAAAATCAAATCGCCGACCGTCTGGATGCAGGCCCTGCTGCCTTCAAACATAACATCCGCGACGAGTGGCTGGCCCGCACCCAGGACAGAGAAGCCGAAATCCATGGCAGCCCTCACATCATGACCCGCTTCGCGGGAGAGGATAGCTGGCTAGCTCGCAAACAACCTCAGCAAAAACGCCGCAGTCCGGATACAAGGACCGCAATGGCAAGTTGCGCCGAACAAAAACAAACGCCGATTAACGGCGCAAAGAATGAGGATACGGCAATAACGCCGGATTCCGAGGCTCCAAGCCCGTCAACGGAAGAAGCCATTCAAAAGAACCACTCCCGCCCGGCCCAATTTGGACCGATACTCACCGCCCCGTCAAATACATGGAACTCAAAAGCTAGCTAACCACACCAACAGAGATTGTTGGGTATTCAAGGTGCAGGCAAATTAATCGCCAAAACAGTGACAAGGGCTACACACGATGACGAGGAAGAGACCCGCCGCCAACAACAGAGGACAAAAGGATTCCTCAAGTTCGGACGGTAAACATGATATACGCAACGATATTCCCAAGAGGGAGCGGAAGGCACTAAGGGACGATACGCGATGGAGCCCGCCGCCCAAAATTCAACCCATGGTCCTTCTGCTCGATCACTTTCGATCAAGAGACCATCCACAAAGATCCGCCATGGCGGATTCGCCGCATTGGTTTTAGACCCAATCGCGTTGTTGGGATGGCGTCGCGGAGTTCTTCCGAGCCGGAGAGGGAGCTCAACGCGAAGCTGTCTCGTCGCAATACCTTGCGCCAGAAAGCATCCGGTGCCTTTTTAGCAATCAGCTGAAACAGCTGACCGAATCTGCATAGGGTGCCGAATTGGCCATGAAGGATTTGATAATCCGCCTATGGCCCGCCGGTTATACATAGCAGCTACTTCAGCTCGAAGTGGCTGGTCGATCTCCCGCTTGATGCCATCAAGTGGTCGGTCCGCATCGGCTACGCGATGGCCTTCGCCTGTGTCAAGGTGCAAGGATTTAAGATGGACGCCGCCAAGCTCGCGACCGAGGGACCGCTTGTAAGCGAGTACCGCATCACCGAGCGGTATTTTGATGATGTCTCAAGGGATCCCGCATTGTAGAGAAAGTGTAAAAGACATTATCTTTGAATGAAGACATTCATGTTATCCCATCATGTATTATGAAACAAAGCCGATATGTAATATAATACTTGTTGTTTGTTTAAAATTTTGCCTCGTGTGCGGCTGTTTTATTAAATCTGAGAGTTGGCCAGTCGTCGGCTTCAGCCCCCACGTAGGTAGTACGGGGGTGTTCGGGTTGGAACGTGGTGTTTAGTGCAACGACCAGGCAATCAGACTATGTTGCTTTATCACCCTCACTTAGCCATAGGAGTTTGACAATAGAAATGTAGGCGCAACCCCTAGTTAGGATTTGTTAATCCGGACTACGGTGCTGTAGGCACCTGATCGGGTGGAGGCCGATCTATCGCTGTCGGAGTAATGGGCCACGGGTAGGCTAACCCGAGCCCCTGAACCTTTCAAGACATCAGGGCAGGCTGCGCCCCTCAAGACCCCAAGATCTAGAGCCGCTTGAGAGTCCGCGCAAGGCCGCCAACGCTTCTCACAGCCGAAGTCCTGTGGACGATTTCAGATAAGCCGACTACTAACCGGGCGGCTTCCAGAAGCCGGGCTATGGGGGAGTCGGTCACACCACCACCTCCCGCCTTCAATGATGGACGGACGGGTATTACCGCGCGCCCATTTCGCCCTGCTTATAAGGCATGGCCACAAAGCGCGCACTCAACGGAGATCCATCCGCGCCGCACATGCTATGCCAGCTCGACATCCCTCGTGGTGGGCGGCGACCGTGCTCACGACGCATGTCTGTATGACCTGTAGACGGCGGGTCCCGCCGGGCCGAGTACGTAGACGGCGAGCGCCACAAGACGGGCTGGGAGTCGGCCCCTGTGAGTCGGCTAGCCCCTCCCACGGGCCCCGCACGCCATTAACTGCATAAGACGGAATGGCAATAAGGATCGCCGTCAGCGCGGCGCATCGCGCTATGACCCCATGACCAAGCCAGCCATTAGAAGCACGATTCAAAGAATCCCAGCCGGGCAAGACCCCCACGGCGGACAAGGCCCGCTGCCCTGCATCGCCTGTCAAGCGGGCCCAGAGTCGGGCGGAGAAGACATGCCCTAGGCAAACGGCCGGGACCCGCACCCAGCCGGATTACATTGTACTCTCGGGGTAAGCCTATATAAACCCCCTGGGCACCCATGCAAAGGGTTGGACCCCGATAGTTTTAGACACACATAGAGGGAAGAGGAGAGCTATCGTGCCCTTCTCCTTTCTCACACCCGAACAGCTCAAGGAGCCTTTGTAGCCCTTGTTCATCTAGTGATCATGCGTGAGACTCGCAGAGCAGCAAGAGGGGTGTTATTCCACGGAGAGCCCCTGTTGGTAAGATCCGCCGCGTGCATGTCTCGCCTATCCTGCTTTAGGCACCGCGATATTCTACTGCCCACCATGATAAGCTATCCTTGGCATATGTCGCACTCCAACCTCGACATTTGCGCCCACTATGGGCGAGTGGTGCACCATCGTCCGAGACCTGCTCGACGGGAACCTTTTTTCCCTGGCGAGCGCAGCCAGCCCAGACGCTAGACGGAGTTCGCATCGACGCAGACGGCGCCGAGATCGCTCGCGCAGCCAGCTGCTCATCAACTTGTCGGGCAGGTTCTTTCCGACGAGCTCTGCATTCGACGCAGCACGGGCGGCCCCCGAGCCTCCTCGCCTTCCTGACCAACTCCACGCCGCCGCGAAGCCTGCCGTGGACTTGAGTCGTAGGCTCCACCGACCCAATGCTGGTCGACCACACCGCCGCCGACGCTGCTCCCCACTAACGTGGTGGTTCACGATTTGCCGCCTCGGAGAGCGGCGAAGCACCATCACGGAGGTGTCACATCGGGTCGCGGCGAGCATTCCGTGAAGGAGCTTGCGACCTCGACGCGCTCGCGAAGACCCGACAGCGCCTATTCCGTAAGACGCCGACACCGAGACGCCGAGGCGCGCCGCTTTCAGCTCTTCAAGGCGTGAAGAAGCTAGCAAGCATGAGACACTTGTCGAAGCTTCACGAGATGGATCGGGCCAGGGCGGCTCGCCAGCCCCAATCGGGCCTAGCCGCCAGGCGCGTCCAAGAGCGGGCGTGGCTATCGCTTACCTGTTGGGCCAATCTCCCCGTCGCACGCCACACCGCAGAGAATATCCGCGCGCTACCAGCGGCGCAAGCGGACGAGCTAGACAACTTCAGGGTGAAGAGCACCACCGATGATTCGAACGAGTCCAGAGCTCTCGACGCTGCCGCGACAATGAAGCCGCTGCCAGACAGAGGCGCCGCAACTACAAAACAACGACTCCGCCTCCCCGCCGAGATCAAGGCGCGACGCTTGACACCGAATCGCGGTGTCCACGGAAGAAAATACAAGGATCCGCTGTCAAATACGCCGAACTCAAGATTACCATCGAAAGCGACTCAAGACGGCCGCCTAAGAGCGTTGGAACGGCGGGACGACTATCTCCTCCTCCTCGCAAAGAAAGGCGAAGTTCCACCACCTGCCGAGCATCCGACTTCGGCCACCGCTTTGGCCGAGAGGAGTCGGAGAGATGACGCCCGCCACCGGATCGATCGACTCCACCGATCCTCGGGCGCCGAAGAAGAAGGCGAGTTGGGTCCGCCTCGTTTGACCTGCATCCGGAGACGCAGCCCTTTCCCAAAGGGTTCACGCCTCCAGACACGCCAAGTACACCGGCCCAGAAGCCGGAAGACTGGCTGGTTGACTACCCACGGCAGTGAACATAGCTAACGGCAACAAGCGGTTGCCGTAAAGTATGTTCCACTCATGCCCTGTGGCACGACCCGGATATGGTTGAATAGCCCGAAGCCCCGCAGCATCATTACCAGCTGGGTCGATTTCACCAAGCCTTCGTCCAGAACTTCACAAGCACGCATAAGCGACTCCCCAAGCCTCGCCAGCTTTCCCAGCGTAAGGCCCCAACGAAGTCAACTCGCGATTACCTCTACGCGCCGGGCCGAGCTTCGAACTCCTCGCAGAGGGCGTAACGAGGTGCAAGCTATCGAGTATTTCACCGCTGGTGCGTAGGAAGGCACTCCTCTCAAGGGCAAGCCTTCGCGACGAGCCGAGACCTCGACGAGCCTGCTGATCATAGCAGCACAAGCATGCCACAGCCGACTCCTCCATGAAGGTGGAGATTCAAGTTAGTGCGATCGGACAAGTGGCCCTCAGCTCCCAGAACTCCGGGCCGAGACGCCAAATACATAACAACAGAACGACACAAGCGCAAGGTTCCACACCCGCTTCCAACAGCCGGGCAAGTTATGAATAATGAAGACAGCGAGCCGGAGGGGCAGCCTCCCACCAAGCGACAGAAGGCGGCAAGTCCAACTCGTTGTCGGCCTTCTCTACGAAAGCGACTCTAGATGGTCCCTCGCAAGTTCCACAGCCGGGCGCCGGCAGCCAAACCACACCACCCGGAGTGCCACTGCTCACCAGGATCGCCAAGGAGACGGCCTCCTTCCTCACCGCTGGGCCGCCCGCACGTCGCTCTCAAAGAGACGGGCCATCGCCACCGGCAAAAGACAAGATGAGTACCGTAGAGCACGAGCTCATGTGTGGTGTTCACTCAGCAGGGGCGACGATCGACGACGCAGAGGGCGGGCAGCAGCAGCAAGAGGTGAATGTAGCATCATCGATACTCCAGAGTTCATGCATCGGGTCCTCAGAAGCCTATCAGTTGAGCAGAGCGGATCACCCGTGAGGTGATGCCGAGTCCGGCTCCTACACTCGGGTCTTGGGTGCCACCTTTACACAGATAGGCGGTCGCCGCTTCTCGCGAAAGTGCCGATAGATCTGAGGCAAGAGCATCAACATCATGTATAAGGATACCATGGAGAAGTTAGGAATCACAAAGACAGCTTTCAGAATAGCCGGACTGTGTTCCATGGCATTGTTCCCGGCCTTTCCTACTCGCCAATCGGGCAAGATCCTCGATAGACGCCCTCTTTGAGACAAAGATCATTTCACGAGAGCTGGGCTTATTTGAAGTGGTGGACCTCAAAGTCCGGTATCATGCGCTGCTTGGCCGACCTGCTTTGGCCAAGTTCATGGCGGTCCCCCACTATGCCTACCTCAAGATGAAGATGCCGAGTTCCAAGGGGATTCTGACCATAGCCGGCGACTACAGAAAGTCGTCCACTTGGCTGTTGAGCAGCCGGCTAGCCGAGTCCCCCGTGATCGCAGATTGAGAAGCTTAAGTTTGATCGGTTGTGGCGATGGCCGGCAAGCAGCCCGAGATATCGCCCAACCCCAAGGAGTCGGAAGCTTAGGGTTCGTTCAAGCCGGCCAAAGAAACAAAGAAGATACCCTTGGACCCGGAGCACCCAGAGAGGTACGCTGTCATAGGTGCAAACCTTGACGCAATAGGAAGGCGAGTCAGCCGCATTTCTCCACATGAATCGGGACATTCGGGTTGCATGGTCCCCTAAAGACATGCCAGTGTACCGACGGAATTCGGATAAAGATACGCCAGGTGTACCGACGGACCCGGATAAAGACATGTCCCCAAAGACATGCAGTAGTCGATGATCGAAGACCGCCTTCATCATGCCGCTTTGAGCCTTCTCGCCATCCGACCATGAGAGTCTGGCTCAAGGAATGCCGGTGCTACCTTCAGCAAGCATGCCAGATGTGCCTCCTCCTCGCTAACTTCGCCGGCAGAACGCCTCAAGGCCTACATGGACGCATGTGGTGGTGAAGACGGAAAAGCATGGAACACCACCGGAAGACCTCAAGGAAACCTTTGAGAACGTAAGGCGCCGATTCCTGATCAAGCTCAACCTCAGAAGTGCGCCTTCGAGTACCACCGCCAACTCCTTGGCTTCCTCGGTCTCCGAACGCGTATAGAGTGCAACCTGTAAACATCAAGGCCATCGAGAGGATGGAGGTACCCAACCACAGCTAGATGTGCAAAAGTTCACCGGCCGCTTACGCCCATCGGCCGACATCATCACCGGCCAGGAGAAAGCTTCCCTTTATACCAGCTTCCGCGAAGAAGACCACCTTTTTCGAATGGAACCACAATGGATGACGGCTTTTCTCCAGCTTGGAGAAAATGTTGACTACCTCTGGTACGGGCGGCCCCGACTCCTAAAGAGCCCATGTTCAGACATTGCCGCCACCAGCCGGGTAGTCAAAGACAGTCATTGTAGTTGAACGCAAGGAGGAAGGAAAGGCGCCACTCGTCTGTCAGACCGTATACTACCCGAGCCGGCACTGCCGCACTTCCAGCGTAACTACCCCCACTACCGAAGATGTGCCACGCGCACTTTTGCCGCCAAGAAGCTGAAGCCTTACTTTCAAGAGCATCCAATCACCGTGGTTTGCACGGCTCCACTGGCCGAGATCATTGGAAGCCGAGACGCCTCCGGCCGAGTAGCCAAATGGGCCATAGATCTGGCTCCTTACACCATCTACTACCAGCCCCGCACCGCCATCAAGTCGCAAGCGCTGGCCGACTTCCTCGTCGACTGGGCCGAGACCCAGTACCTGCCGCCAGCGCCCGACTCCACCCATTGGCGGATGCATTTCGACGGCTCCAAGATGCGCACCGGCTTGGGAGCCGGGCGTTGTCTCACTTCCCCAAAGGCGACAAGCTCAAATATGCGTGCAGATCCATTTCGGCTGCCTCCAACAACGCCGCCAATCACGAGGCGCCATTCACGGGCTTCGCCAGCCAAAGAACTTGGCATTCGCCGGATCCCGTGTTATGGCGACTATGATTTAGTGGTCCAGCAATCATCCGCGATTGGGACGCCAAAGATGCAAACATGGCGAGCTACCGCTTCCTTTGTACAACGACTCAGCGGATATTTCGAGGGTGCGAAGTTCCTTCACGTGCAAGAAATGACAACTACCAAGCAGATACCGTCATTTAATCGGCTCCACCCGCTAAGCAATACCATCCGCCGCTTCGCCCGCCTCGTTGCCTCGTCAAGCCTTCACCAAAATCGACTCCATCTTTGTGTCGCCTCTCAAGAAGTCGGATCCGACTCAAGATCCCCAGCGCAGACGCAAGACACGAATTCTTATAGATGGCTCCAAGAACGCCGCGGCCGGTCGGGCCGGGACTTCGAACCTGCCCGGACTGCGGCGACCAGTCCGGCAAGACTCCAGAGTTCGGCCCGGGACTCGCATCACCGGGCCTGGGACTTCATCAATCCAAGAAGCGGCCGCTGACTCCAACTCGTCGCCCAGCCCAGCCCGCCTCGCCCAAGTCAAGTGCTGGCAGCTGAAGAAATAGGAGAATTCCTCATCGGCCCAGCCCATCCTCAAGTTCCTAGTGAGCAAAGAACTGCCAACCGATGAAATCTTGGCTCGGCAAGTACAACGCCGAGCCGCAGCCTACAACCATAGTCACAGAGAGCTGGTCAGCGCAGCATCACCGTGCTCTACCAGCACAGCCGAGCCGCAGCAAGGCCAAGCAATTCAAAGACATCCATCAAGGCATAGTGCGCCACCATGCGGCCTCAAGAGCACCTCTGCCGCCAAAGCCTTTCGACACAGGTTTCTTCTCCGCCAACTACCTGGAAGAGGCCAAGGAATTAGTCCAAAATGCAAAGGGTGCCAGGTTCTGCTCCAAGCCGTGACCAGTCCGGCTTCCAGACTCAAGACTATCCCCATCGCCGCCCTTTGCGGTTTGGGGCCCGGATATGGTGGGACCATTCAAAACAGCACGAGGCAGCCTAACTCACTTTACTTGTCGCGTGGACAAGCTCACCAAGTGGATAGAAGTAAAGCCCATCAAGAAGTTGAATGGTCCGACCGCAAAGGATTCTCATCTCCGACATCACGACTCGTAAGACATACCACAAAGCATCATCACGGCTAATGGCACAAATTTTTCCAAGCGCTTGGGCCCGTCACAAGCGACATGGCATCCGATCGACTTAGCGCCCGGCCGCCCATCCGCAGCCAAACGGCTGTGTGGAGCGAGAAAACGGCCTCATCTTGTCTAGCATCAAGCCTCGACGGTCAAACCACTAGAGCATTCAGCCGGGCTGTTGGCTTGATGAATTGCCAGCCGGCCTCCGGAGTTCCGCGATTTACTCAAACAAGTCAATCGGTTTACACCTTCTTCCTCGCCTACGGTGTCAAGTCGCCATCCCAACGGATATAGAGTTTGACTCTCGCGAGTCACCATGTACAACCGAGGGAGGAAGCAGAAGAAGATGTCAAGACGGTGTCCATCTGGCCGGAAGAGGGCCGGCTGTTGGCATCACCGTCCAAAGATCTACAAAGCAGAGCCTCGCGACCGATACTACAACAAAGAAGGTCGTGACCTAGATCTTTCCAAGAGGGCGACCTTTCAGTTCGATCGATCCAAATAACAGCCGTCAAGGTCGGGCGCCTTTGGGAAAGCCCTTCATTATCGCAAGAAAGTGCCGCAACGCTTTACTAATTCGACGACGCCGTAAGCCCCGAAAGCACGCAAGAGGACGACCAAGCAGAGACGGAATGGCCATGGAATGCAAATTTTCTCCAAGATTTTACAGCTGATGCAAATGTACCACGCTACCCTTTGTAATAAAGTACCAAGATCGGCCCCTCGAGACGAGCTTGGGGACTTCTTTTGTTATCTATATGATAAGAATTATGCCTTCGAGTATGCTACTCTTGTTATGCCGCTTGGCACCGGTTCACTAGTCGCCCGGGACTCGCCACTGCAGCTATGGAATGCTTCCTGCAATGGACAAGTAGTGTGTGGTGCCTAAGCCTCATTGTCCGAACCGTAGCCTGCAGAGCTAATCGCTCGCAGTGGAGTAGGGAAGAATGGGCGCCCACACTAAAATGGCTAAGGACTCAAAGCATAAACATAGCTTAAGTCAAGCTGCCCTTCTTCGCAAAGCCAACTCTTGAGTAGTCGGCTTGCCGCTTATCCAACTTGTTAAAAAGACTCTAAAAATGGCTATACTTGCCTTCCCAAAAGTAGCTAGATTTGATCCACGGGCAACCGGCAGAATTCTTGTCCGATCGGCAAGGCGGCGAATAAGGGAAGGCGGCAAAGGAAAAGCCAAATGAGAAATGAGCAAGGAAAGATAGAATTGGATAAATATTTACATAACATAGGCCCTGGGTCAATCTTCGCGTGGTTCAAAATACACCCCGCTGGGTGGAATTGTGCGAATAAGTTCTTCAAAGACTACTAAAGCAGATAAAATAAAGGCAAGACAGCAGCCCAGGAAGCGCGTACGGGTTCGAGGGTCGAAGAGATATGTGTCAGCGCCGGGCGGCCGATCGGGCGGTCTCGCTTGATCATCTCTAGCTGCAGCCGGCCCGGCCGCCTTGCCGGAGGGGGCGCGGTCGAACAGGCTGGTCGCCCGCCTTTCCCGGGCGCCTGCCTCACTCTCCGCCTCCGCTTGCCTTCCTCCTCGTGCTGGAGCCGATCACCCTGCTGAGTCTCGCTATAATCCGGGTTCATCCCGAACCACTCCGCGGGCCCCTCGCCGCCTTTCAGCCCACTCAGGACGAAGACGACGACGCCGACGAGGGCGCTTTCCACAGCCTATCAGCTCGCTTCGGGCCTTCGACCGAGCGCTGCCAGCCGTCCAGGTCCAGCCTGGATACCACGCCTTGACGACCCCAAGTCTTGCCAAGCGCTTCCAGTCCGGCCGAGAACCTTCCAGCCTCAAGACGCCACCGCGAAGCTCCACGGGCCGGCACCAACCGGGAGTGCAGAACGCATGATAACCGCCACAGGCAGCGAACTGCACCGATAACATTGAAGCCGGGCGACATCCGATGGGCCGGCCGCAGACGGCCTCGGCGCTCGTGGCTGCTCATCAAGGGTCCGGGGCGCATGCATCATCACCGCACATTTGCCCTCCGCTACCGCGATCAGCCTCGATGGCTTGAATGGCCGCCTGTGGCTGTGGAAGAAGTCTGCCAAGACGAAAAAGAAGCAAGTCCAAAATCAGGAGTCAGCCCACCCATAGTCAGCGGCTCAAAGAAAGGAAGTAAAGAAACTCACCGCCGATGATGTCCTCGATCTCATGGAAGCCGGAGGTCAGCAGGCCTCCTCGTCGGTCCTGTGAGGAGCGCCGCCGAATCGGGCCAGGAGAGCCTTCTTTCTCCGCCGCCCCCGCGCTTTCTAAGTAGCTTCCTTGTTCGGCCAAATGCCAGTAGCCAACAGGTCGCGGCTCCAAGCGAAGCTTGTTGCACCTCCCTTGGCACGAAGGCGTGTGTTGGCTTTACCAGTTGCTGCTAAAGAGTGGCGCGGTCAAGAATAAAAAGAAAAGGACGCAGTCATCAACAAAGAAGGTCGTTGGAAGATCCGCCCGATCTGCCAGCAGTCGCCCAATTCGGGATTATAGCCACAGGGCCAGCGCCACTTCACGAAGAAGAAGGAGGACTTTACCTACCTCCGGTCGGCAGTCCGCTGCCCAGCTCCTCAACATTGCGGTTGAAGCGCGGACGCCGAGGTTGTGATACCTGTGATAAGTATTTTAGACGAAGGTAAATATTTGAATCATCAGTTGTTCCGAGTCACGCCGCCAGTTGCCCGTCCGAACTCGGGGACTACACTCCAAAGGAGCGAGGCGCACTTTTACAGAGAAGAACAAGAAAACAAAGTCAAAAGAAGAAAGCATACCCGGACGGGCTGCTCGCGACGCCATGCGCCTTTGTGCAGTTTCGATGGCCGCCTCGCTCGCAGCTTACCAACGCCCGTAGCACCTGTTCAGGGGTTTATGCCGCCGCACTCCACCCAACGGGTGCGGCGCCTCGCCAAGGCTCGATGGCTGAATATGGGCGCCGGTTCTCCGGGCGATACCGAACGCTTCTCAAGGCGGCAGCGACATGTAGGCGATTGAAGGAGCAGCCACACGCTCGCCTTCAGCCGGCGCACCGGGCGGTCCGCTGACTGTTACCTTTTGGCGCGGCCTGCATAGCCGGGCGAGGCGGCGGTGGCGGCTCGGCCGTGTTCGACATGGAGGTCTCGCCGCCTCCTCTCCATGATGGGGTTCTCGCCATTGCTCCTGGCCTGCCCTGAACTCGGGCGGCGGGCGCGAGCTCAGCGAGATGACGAGCAACGCCATTGGTGGTGGCCGCCTCAGTCGGCCGCTTGCGCGACGGCGGCTCGACCTCATCCAGCTTCTTCCGGGCGTGAGGCCTTCTCGGCCTCCCTTCTCCAGCGGGCGGCTTTTCCCGCCACGCCTGCCCGGCCTGTCCGCCTCCCGGAGGTCGGCGGCGGGGTCAATCCGCCGAGTAGTGGCGACGCCCTCGCCTCCTCATGATGTGGAGGCGGCGCACTCCTATCTAAAGTAAGGGATTCAAGCGAGGAATGCATGTAAAAGATTTGGACCCAGCTGTCACCTCCACGACAAGATTTTCCGATGGAAGTCGGTCGTTGACCACTGGCCACGCCACCGAGAGCACCACAAGGGGACGACTGCCAGGCCTAGGAAAGGAACGACGCTGAGTCAAAGACGCTGGCAAAGGAAGCCCGGAGAGGGAGTACGAGGGTTTACTAAATGGGTCAAGGTGTGAGGTTGTCGCCGCCACAGTATCAACAGGGGTGTGGGTGAGTAGAGGATGCCCCTGCCAGCGGTGGGAGTAGTAGGGGCGCCCGAGGCTCAGAAGGCAAGACAAACGGCCACCGGAGGCGGAGAGAGGCGGTCCCCTGGCGCCTGCTTTGGAGGTTGGAGCAAGAAGATCGAGATTGAAGAATATGACGGTCGTGGATTGACATCCAACGGTTACGCCCGCTAGAATCGCTTGTTGACGATATAATAACTAAAAAACGTGCATACGCCAAGCACCAACAGGCCCACAAGTCAGACCACCTCTTTTTTAATAATTTATATATGCCTATGGAAACTTCTATGCAATTTATTGCGCCGTTTTTTTGTTGGCCAGGCCAATTTCGTAGATATTTTGTGGGTTCCAAACTATTTTAATACCCGAAATGTCGAGCCAGATTTAAAGTACTTTGAAGATATATTTAAATTAGGTTAATGCCAAAGGAAATAGGAATCTGGAAATGTGAAAAAATTCAGAAATTATAAAGTAATTGCCAATTTGTCATCTATTTTTATATTTACAACCCATTTCATATTACTTTCAAGATTTGCAAAGGCCTTGAAAGAGTTGTAGCCCATCGTGTATGAGGAAAATAAGTAGACCGGATTGAGTATTCTTCGTAAAAATAACCGGCTCATTTTCACAAAGAAAAATAGCTGGGCTATCACATGGTGAACATAAATATAAGCTCGGCTAGATGGGCCATAGCCCAGCTTCAAACCTCGTCTGGCCTCAACAATACCAAATAAAAAAAAATACTGCCGAAAGTAGCTACGCCCCTGTGTCGACGGTCTTGTGTTGTCTTGTCTATCGACTATATACGCCACAATGTCGTGGGTCCCAGATGTCGAAAACACTAGGAGGAAGCATTTTTATTTTTCCATATTGACGCGGTGGGGCCTTATCATCCTCTCCACGCATTTTCGGCCGATTCCTGTTATTGTTGACCATGTTGACAACACGAGAGGGCGGCGGCCATGGGCGAAAGCGCACTAAAGCGCACAGAGGACGCCACAAGTTAACGATGAGATGGTGGGCGAAGGATGCAGGCGCTTGAGGCGCAGCCACCGTGGAGGCGGAAAAGTGTTCGGCCGCTTGGTTTGGTTTTGGCGGCCGGAGGAAGACAGGATCAAGAAACACTGCATTGTAAAAGCAAGAAGAGTATTTAACCTTGAATCGAAAACCAGCAGGGGCACTTTAACAACCAAAGCTGAAAGCAGATGAGTACTTATACAGGTTCAACCGCATAAAGCACGCCAATAAAGGCTACTTTGCCTACGCTAACCAAGGGTGAGGCCGCTTGCCCGAGGACAAGGCCCAGCGCCACCCCACGATCCACAACCTTCTCGAAGCGCTTCATCTCGCAACATGGTCAATAAACAGGATATTCGCTAAAGCCATGGAAAAGCATGAACACAATCTTCATTCTATTCTCCAAGATGGACGGCCTTCATTATTTAGACCACCCATGAATAAGAAGCCACCTCCAAGGGGAATTGAGTAGGTCGACATAAACATCATGTTGTGACCAAGAAGTCTGACCCGGACCATGGTCGTGCATCTCAGAGCAGGAACAATAGAACCAAAGCAGTTCCCCTGCTTCAAGAAGATCACAGCTGTAAAACTATGTATAAGCAATAGTTTATGAACAACATATATAACAGAAAAGAGCTCGCACTATAAGTTCTCACACGGTTGACCTGCTCAATAAGTGCAGCAGGGCACACACATATCCCACGTGGCCTTCCACCATTGAAACGCCCACAAGGACCCCAAGACGCATCAATAAAGTGTAGGAACTTGTGGATGTCGATCCAAAGAAACTTTAGTGCCATTAGTAACAGCCGAAGTTATTACAGTAGCAACAAACGAGCAGACCTGCTTAACTCTAAAAACTCATGTACCACCAATTATAAGAAAATATTAGTTAGAAGTAGCATCTTCATGAGAGATTCAAGGTTACTTCTAAAGTTAAATTGTGATTAGATGGACAGAATAGGTGGATTAAGAATCAATCGAGGCAACAAGCAAGAATCGATACAAAACTAACATGGATGAACAATTGAATCCACGCCGGGTGGAAGAATTTATGAAGATGAGACCAGGTTCTGCTATTTCCATCAACATTTTAAGGCCAACTTTCAGTCCGTAACACTTGAGAAAGTTTATCCAAGTTCGCCATAAAAGCAGCAATCTTTCTTGGTTCATGAACCCAACTCGGAACTTATATCCATGGCTTGTCATCACTATGACCATTAAACTAGTGTATTTCAGTTATGCAGGCACAGCATCTTTTGAGTACATGTGTTCGCGTGAGCAAATAATACACTGTAGGGAAAATTAATATATACAGCATGTTCAAAAAAACCCCACCCTCCCGGATATAAAAAGAGGATTCTAGAACATACTATGCTTCAAAATGTTGTGTTAGGGATGAGAAGGAATAAGTGTATGCCTCACGAGGGGCTTAAACCTATAGGGTACTCACATTTGGGCAATGTAAATGAAAACACACTAGATCGTGAGGGAAGAGAAATGCATCAACGGGCGCGGCTGTGAGGGAGTCCTGATTAGGGTGTCCTGATAGCCGACTACCATCATCAACCGAACTATCATTGGCCGGACTATCATCATCGACCGGACTCCAAGACTATGAAGATACAAGATTGAAGACTTCCCGTGTCCGGATGGGACTTTCCTTGGCGTGGAAGGCAAGCTTACGATACGGATATGTAGATCTCCTACCATTGTAACCGACTCTATGTAACCCTAGCCCTCTCCGTGTCTATATAAACTGGATGGCTCTAGTCCGAGGACTAGAATCACAACAACCTTACAATCATACCATAGGCTAGCTTCTAGGTTTAGCCTCCTTGATCTCGTGGTAGATCCACTTGTAAACATCCACAATATCAATATCAATCAAGCAGGACGAGGGTTTTACCTCCATCAAGAGGGCCCCAACCGGGTAAACATCGTCCCTTGTCTCCTGTTACCATCCGCCTAGACGCACGCTCGACCCCTACCCGAGATCCGCCGGTTTTGACACCGACATTGGTGCTTTCATTGAGAGTTCCTCTGTGTCGCCACCGATAGGCTTGATGGCCTCTTCAATCAACAACGACGCAGTCCCTGAGACTTTTCTCCCCGGACAGATCCAGATTCGGCGGCAAGATCGCGGGCCAACTCACTTGGCCATCCGAGCAGATCGAAGCTACGCCTCGCCACGTCAGGTTTGAAGCCTAAACTTCACGGCCGATATCCGCGGGACTTGATCTTCGATGGATCTGAGCCATACGAAAGCGCGGCCGTACTGTCACGATGGGCATGACTAACTCGCCACCGACAGCACCTTGAGGTCGCATACTAATCCGCCCGACTCATAGTCCGGAGCCGATCGCCGGATCGAGGACGATGGCTGACACCGAGCTGCAACTTCTACGGCGATGGAGCCAACACTTACCTTGTCCCAAGATAAAGCTCATGACTGAGGTGCCGGACTTCGCCGACTCCAACCTCCGCTACGCCAATGAATCCGATTACCGATCATGGAATTCACCGCTATGACATCTTTCAAGACTCGCCCTTTGGCGACATCATAAATTCATCAAGCATTCTTATCTCGAGAGCTCGCCGAACCACGCCAGACGGTTGGGACGCGGATTTAAGAAATTCAGAGCCCACCCACCACCCACTTCAGAGCCACCGCCGATTTATTTAACCGACGATTCGACCACGACCAAGACATCGACGGATGGACGACGATGCCGAGACTACTAAGAACCGTTTACAGACACCGGAAGACCACCTCGCCATACACATATACATGGTGGACACCCAAAAGATGGGGACGGCGAAGAAGCAGCGGAGGCCGATTCCTTAAAGAAACAGCCCAAGCGCCGACGCCGGGCGCCGCTTAAATCCCGCCACGGCAAGAATGGAGATTCCGCACAGAGATAATAACACCCCGTAAAGTGCCGAAGACAACTCCTCCAAAGACGATCCAACAGCAGAGGAGGCAGAAGCAACCTCACGAGAGGGCGGCGCATTTAAGAGGTCGAGGATGACAATTACTTACCTCCTCCGAGGAGGCAAGCTCGCGACGACTTAATTTGTCGTGCCTCGAGGATCCGGTCGAACAAGAGAGTTTCAGCAGGCTAATGGCCACGCAAACAGCCTAAAGAAAAAAACAACAGCTTGCTGATCAGAGACCATCGCCGACAGATGGACCGAGGTCCTCGCGTCAAGAGTATGAACTCAACGCCTCCAAAAGTTACCTAAACGCAAGTTGCCCCCCGATTAGAGGATGCATCACCAACAAGACAATACGGCAGATCAACCACCTCGTGGTCAGCGATAGAGAGAGGCAAGCCTCCACCAAAACCGCACTGCATCGCCAAAAGCATGAAGCCACGGGAACGCGCCGACTTCGTAGATATATTGAGGACAAGGCAAGACAATCCAGATCTATCTATGGATCACGTACCTCAAGACCCACGATTTAATAATCACGATATAACTATCCGCCGGCCTAACACAGCAGCATAACGCCTCGAAGCTACGCCGCGATATTGCTCAATACAGAGGCGCCAAGACACCCACTATGCTTCACGACGAAGTAATGGATCATCAAATCAAGGGTTTAAACCGCTAATATCGAATCCTACGATGGCACAAATGCACTCCCGCGTTTGATTGAGGATTATCTTCCATACACATGGCCCGCGGCGACATCTTCACGCCATCAAATATCTCCGCTTAAGCTTAAAGGACCAGCTCGCATTGGCTTAACAGCCTGCCCGCAGAGTCAATTGATGTGGAAGACCGGAAGCCGTTCCTCGACAACTTCAGCACGTATGTGCGACCAACGGACGCAGATGACCTAAGCCACATAATCCAGCAGCGATTTAATCGCCAGCAATTTCGACACGGTTCTTAACAAAGAAAATCAAATCGCCGACCGTCTGGATGCAGGCCCTGCTGCCTTCAAACATAACATCCGCGACGAGTGGCTGGCCCGCACCCAGGACAAACATCCACAATATCAATATCAATCAAGCAGGACGTAGGGTTTTACCTCCATCAAGAGGGCCCGAACTCGCTAAACATCGTGTCCCTTGTCTCTTGTTACCATCCGCCTAGACGCTTGATTGGGACCCCTACCCGAGATCCGCCGTTTTGACACCGACAGCTGCCATCCTAGGATTACTGCGACCAAGGGACTTGGATTTATCGGGGATGGATGAAGAATGCGTACTGGTTCTCCATGAGAAAACCCTATGCAATCGAGAGAGGGGTTTTATCTGAACAAGCGCGAGGAGAAAGGGATTCAGGCCCGGTGAAATATTGCCGCTTCGTCCGTCCAACTTACTGCTAAAGCTGGAAAGGGGGGTTGTGATTTGACGGCTCATTGGGCATTACTGCAGCACTACGACCGGGGTGTGTCTACCGTGAAGTTGTGCACTCTAATTTGTGCATATGGCACGTGGACCCCGTTGCCGGTTGCCCCACATATCAGCAAAAGGAAGTATAAAGATAGGAGTAACTAGTTACACATAAATATATATTTTGACAGAGAGATACTCCCTCTGTAAAGAAATATACAAATCTTTTATATCACAGGCTCACCTTGCCGAGAAATATACTCCCTCTGCAACGCACGGGCATTATGGGGGTTCAGCTTTTTTTATGGGGGTTCAGCTGAGAATATAATACTCAGATAGGCTCACAGTTCTGGACTTTGGGCCGAATGCCGACCCTGCATGTTTGGGGGCCCATGTGTTCTACCTCAGCGCTTTTCATATGGAAAGCGATCGGTACGGCGCTGGTTTTATATGCTGTCGCAAGGCGAATACACAAAATTGAATAAAGCATGGCAGGTGTTGGAATGAAATCGAACAACAGGTTCCTAACCAGCAAATGAGTTGCAATTCTATCAATGATATACCATGTGATAAATAATATTGTCGTACTACTTATACACATGACACTTGTTTCACCATGCCGATTATTACATCAAAATCTCTCGGAGGATAGATCAGCTCGGCGATTCGTGCTGCCTCTTCAAGAATTTCAAAGTTGATTTGGACCAGCTCTCCTTGCCAAGAAAGTTTGATTTTGACATCATCCCTACCGCAAGATATGATTTAGATTTGAACCTTGACCATCCTTTAGCATCAATCATCATGCGACCATCCTTTGTACTTACGGTATATTGAGCGGGTTCATTCACACCAAGGTTGCGCATGGTAAGAGAAACTTGGCAGCGGTCACCCGGATTGTTGAGCGATTCCCTCGTTGCTCTAGGAATTCTCTGTTTTCAAACAAGAAGACATACCCAAATAGTTAGATCAACACGAGTGAATCATGTGAAACAACATGGAAAGAAAAAGAACGAAGCACTTGGGCGGCCAATGCTTACCAAGAAGGTGGACATGTCGGTTTTGTAAGGACTTTGGTATATGAAGTGTGAACGCAGCCCGATCATTGCGGTGCAACCGCACGGGCCGGAGCAGATGCAAGTGCAAGTGTTGGTGCAGTGCCAAAGCCCGCACTCTTGCCGGAGATGGTGCTCCTTGTAGAGCTGGTGCCGGTGTCGATGCCCGATCCTCCGGTAGATCATACTGATCCACTGACGTGGTCGGTGCCCAATCCTCAGCTGGATCAGACTGAGTTGCTGCCGCTGTCAGTGCTAGAGCAACTCCCGGTGCTCGATCTGTGCGAGACAGCAGTGATCGTGTCTGGTCTGCTATGATCAACTTTCTAACTTGACTAGGATCCGTGACCGTGATCCAGTTTTTTTTCTTCATTTCTTTTAAACGCGAGAAGGAATAATTGTGGCGTTTTTGTTAAACCAAACTGCAGTTTGATGACCCACAACTATAGGGGATCTATCATAGTCCTTTCGATAAGTAAGAGTGTCGAACCCAACGAGGAGCAGAAGGAAATGATAAGCGGTTTTCAGCAAGGTATTCTCTGCAAGTACTGAAATAAGTGGTAACAGATAGTTTTGTGATAAGATAATTTGTAACAAGCAACAAGTAATAAAAGTAAATAAAGTGCAGCAAGGTGGCCCAATCCTTTTTGTAGCAAAGGACGAGCCTGGAAAAACTCTTATATAAGGAAAAGCGCTCCCGAGGACACATGGGAATATCGTCAAGCTAGTTTTCATCACGTTCATATGATTCGCGTTCGGTACTTTGATAATTTGATATGTGGGTGGACCGGTGCTTGGGTGTTGTTCTTACTTGAACAAGCATCCCACTTATGATTAACCTCTATTGCAAGCATCCGCAACTACAACAAAAGATTAAGGTAAACCTAACCATAGCATGAAACATATGGATCCAAATAAACCCCTTACGAAGCAACACATAAACTAGGGTTTAAGCTTCTGTCACTCTAGCAACCCATCATCTACTTATTACTTCCCAATGCCTTCCTCTAGGCCCGAATAATGGTGAAGTGTTATGTAGTCGACGTTCACATAACACCACTAGAGACTAGACAACATACATCTCATCAAAATATCGAACGAATACCAAATTCACATGACTAATAATAGCAAGACTTCTCCCATGTCCTCAGGAACAAACGTAACTACTCACAAAGCATATTCATATTCATAATCAGAGGGGTATTAATAGGTACAAAGGATCTGAACATATGATCTTCCACCAAATAAACCAACTAGCATCAACTACAAGGAGTAATCAACACTACTAGCAACCTACTAGTACCAACCCGGACTTGGAGACAAGAATTGCATACAAGAGATGAACTAGGGTTTTGAGAGGAGATGGTGCTGGTGAAGATGTTGATGGAGATTGCCCTCTCCCGATGAGAGGAGTGTCGGTGGTGATGACGGCGATGATTTCCCCCTCCCGGAGGGAAGTGTCCCCGGCAGAACAGCTCTGCCGGAGCCCTAGATTGGTTCTGCCAAGGTTCCGCCTCGTGGCGGTGGAGTTTCGTCCCGAAAGGTTGCTTATGATTTTTTTTCCTTGACGAAAGACCTCATATAGTACAAGATGGCCATCGGAGAGCCAACAGGGGGCCCACGAGGCAGGGGCGCCACAGGGGGTAGGCGCGCCCCCACCTCGTGGCAGTGTGGGTCCCCTCGGTGAACTTCTTCCGCTCAATATTTTTTATTATTTCCAAAAATGACTTTCGTGGAGTTTCAGGACTTTTGGATTTGTGCAGAATAGGTCTCTAATATTTGCTCCTTTTCCAGCCCAGAATTCCAGCTGCCGGCATTCTCCTCCTTATGTAAACCTTGTAAAATAAGAGAGAATAGGCATAAGTATTGTAACATAACGTGTAATAACAGCCCATTATGCAATAAATATCGATATAAAAGCATGATGCAAAATGGACGTATCACAGTTCATCATAGGGATTCAGCTTGTACTGAAACAACAGACTGATCCAATTTTTTCCAGTAATATAAGTGGTGGACAGTGCCTTCGTTACTGACACGACATAAGAAGTGAAACCTGCAAAAATAGCCATCGTAGAGCAAATCAAACGGTTTATTCTGTGATGAATGTCAGATGGCAAAACCTGCATCGTAAAATTGCAGGAAAAGAAAGAAAACATGACATTAAGTCAATAGCATTTAGACAGTAAATCAATAAGATTTACTTGATGTGACACGAGTGAATCCTTACCAGGAAATCACTATGTTGAAGTACTAAACTGAAGATTGATCGTTCAACCACGGCGTGGCATGCAGGGGCCCGCCTACTCCCACAAGGTGACAGTCCAAAGGTCGTGACAAATCGTATGGACCGAACATCCATGGATGGAAATCCTGGTGGGTGCGATAAACCCTGCAATGCATACAGATATTGAGTGTAACCATAATTGATAAACCATCCTCACAAAAAATATGATCTGGATACTTCAAAATATACAGGCTGAATTGAGTGGACAGACATTAACTGGGACTGTTCACACACCAAAAGCGGCAGTACTAATAAACAATACATGGTTCACAAACACAAATCAAGTACTAAACAATAGTACTTACTACAGATAAGCAAAGTTGCACTAACTAAACTCTGCAGACTATTTCTTGCCACCGACCTACAGGATGAACCCCGAATAACTGACTAGGCCATGGACTTCGTGTGAGATGTCTACATGCACCATCACCATCTTGTCAACCTTGGAGAACCTAACAGAGTGGTCTTTCCACTCATAAACATGATGATGAAGACAGGCTGCATCAGATTTGTTGGGAAGCTTTACAAGAACCACACCCTTCGTAATTGAAGGCACGGCCAGGAAATTGTTGTGGTCAAGTACAGCCTCGAGAACACGCCTGACAACAATGCTACAGGAAAACACTAGTTCAGGACACGTGGCGACAAGGACACAGAGCATTTGGATAGTTCAGAAGAGAACTCATCATCAGGTCTTCCAGTCACACGGCATGACTTTGAGAACTTCATCTCCACCCGGACCTGGTTCTAATTCAAATGAAACCATATTTTATTACTACCTCCGCTCAGAAATATAAGATGATTTTCGATATTATACTCCATATATGACTACATATACGCACAGAAATGAGTGAACAAAGACACTAGAACATGTCTTCAAAGGCATGAGAGCAGAGGGATTACATGCAATGTCCATAACACAAGTTATTGAGGCAAATATACCCTCTTAAAAGGTAGCATTGATAATCATATAGTATTCCTCCGTCCCAAAATTCTTATCTTAGATTTGTCTAGATACGGATGTATCAAGTCACATTTTAGTATTAGATACATCCGTATCTAGACAAATCTAAGACAAGAAATTTGGGACAGAGGGAGTAGTTGAAAGTAATCTATAAGAAATCAGTGTCAACCTCTCGCATGTTTTGGTCAAAAGAGGAATTTAGAACCGTCATTTCACACACTAAAATCACATGCAAGATCACCCAGAAAGTTGTACTACCAGTACTAGTATTGCGTGTTAGATGAAAAAACATGATCAAGATCGAGAAAAAGATCGTCAACAAGAGACATTACCTGGACTTGCTTAATGAGGGATCCCGGAGAGGGGGGCTTGGACAGGGTGATGGCTTTGAGCTTGTCTGCAGTAGTCTCGGTGGGGTGCTTGCGCTTCTTCGTACCATGAGCCTCGACGGTTTTGGCCAGAGCCATAGACATCACGTCGGCCGGTGCTCCGGCATCCATCCAAGAGAGGAAGCTGAGAGAGAAGAGTGAAAGGAGGAACAAGATGAGGGAGAAGCAAAGCGAGTGGGGGTTTTCTTCAAGAGAGGAAACTGAGAGAGAAGAGTGAAATGATGGTTGCTTCGTCCTTCCAACTTACTTCTGGAAAGGAGGGGGTTTTGTGATTTGACGGCTCATTGGGCATTACTGCGGCGGTTCGATCGGGGTAGTCTACTGTCACTCTACTACTGAGTAATTTAGTGCATGGCTGGTGGACCTGTGTCTGGCTGTCCCACACGTCGGTGAAAGTGAGTAATTTAGTGCATGGTGGAGGAGGATCGCATACGGTGAAGCGTGTCCACTGTTTTTCTGAAGATAAAAATGATTACAGCAAGCGTTTCCACTCTTACGACGGAGGAGTGCGAAACACGGCAGCCACTTGAACATACAAAGTGCTCCTACTACTAGGCATGTGCAGTGGTTCATACGTCAGTACTACACAATCTTGTTGCTAGTGTAGTAAGATATGACGATAACAAATGATGTTGTGTGCATGTCAACTACTCCTATATGTAACATAGTACCGCTTTTTTGACTGTCCGGTCGAGAATGAACGGTGAGATCAATGTTAACAGAACTAGGTCCACAACGCACGGAGAGTACGGTGCTACAGTTATGCATGAAACTTGAACCATATGAAGCACGAATAGTGTTAGGCAGGGTGTATGAAGGGTGCATGGGTTGGAGCAAAACTTCCCTTCTCGACCCACTTTTGGGTGTTTGGCAGAGTGCATGAAGGGTGCATGAGTCCACACTAGTAGGTTGACAAAAATACACGAACAGGAAACAACTATATTGAGATGAGAATGCAACCAAACACACCCACACGCTTTGTGCTACAGTGACTGATCTGCACCATCTGAGTTTGATCCAACGGTCATGTTGCGCCGAGACATGGACATGCCCATGCAGAGGGCGCCTAAACACCACCGAAGTCCCTTTGCTTCTCGAGGCGCACGAAGTTGGTGATGCAGGGTGCAACCACCCGCAGAGCCTGCTCCCGGTTGACGGGAGCCAGCTCCTCAAAGACGACGTCCAATGGCACGAATGGATTCCGGTGACGGATCCCTGAAAGGATTCGCCCGGCAACGGCGATGGTAGCCCGCAACCCCTCCTTGTCCAGCTCAGCCCCCACCATCGCGCGGCGACTGCTCAGCTCCTCGGAGATATAGGTGAAGAAGGAGACCAGGTCAGGAAGCCGCGGCTCGTTGAAGTCGACGGGTGGTCGAACGGGTTTAGCCCGATGGCGGCATCGCCGCTACTGGCACGACGGTAGGCATCGCGCAGCCGCAACACGTGTGTGGCAACTTGGTTCACCAAGTGGCTGAGGCGATCTGGACCTCGCCACGATCGGCCGCTCGCGCCCGGCCAGCTCCCCGATGGCCTATCGTATCTCCGCGCAGCAACATCATCGGCGACGCCGAGCATCTTTGTGGTGGACGCTGCTGCTTTGAAGCTCCGTGAACTCCCCACATAACGGAGGAGCATGGCACTCCTCTCCTCCTTGAGCTCACGGAGCTCCACGCCCTGGCCCCGAGCCCGCATCCTGGCATGGAGCTCTGTGTCGAGCGCCTCACCTCGGACTCCGGATCTGCTGCGCCGCCATGGCACCGGTAGAAGCAATGGGGAGAGGAAGCAAAGGGGCTAAACGGCTGAAAGGCAATGCAATCTACGGAAGGCGGAGGGAGCGGGAATCTTTTGGTTTTCACCACGGTAAAACACCAATCGATGACTTCTCACATCGGGAGCAGTGGGTTTTACAGCGGAGTCATCATGACTAATTGTTGCGCGCTGCTCCGTCAATCAAAAAATAAAAATCCTGCCGCGCCTGCTCTCGTCAATCAAAAAATTAAAAATCCTGCCGCACCCAAACACCAGAGCAACGCCACGGTGGATATTTAAATTTACCTGCCGGCAAGTAGATAAAAAAAGGGGTGAAAAAACAAATGTGGCGGCGGCCTAGCTAATCGGTCGAACTAGCCCAACTAGCTAGCCACCGTGCTTCACTGATGTACTCGGCGGGAAAGGTGGTCTTTCGTGATTTGACGACTCATTTACTTGCTTCGGCACTACGACCGAGGAGGACCCAGAAAACGCGCGGTAGGGCGTCCCACGTCAGGAAGAATATATGCGCACCACCGGGAGGACCCCAAACAGCAGCGGTAGGGTGTGCCACGCCTCGCACGGAGGAAAAATGTGCGTGTAAAATATACTGTATCGACGTAGTACCTATGGTTCGACCTCGACCCAGCCGATCGGTCAAAAACACCCCACTAGCCACATAGCTTCATCATGCAAACATGGCACGGAGGATAGATGTGGTTAGCTCCGTCTCGACCAGCCACAACGTCTCTTGTTCTAGGCGATTCTTCTATTTTCCAAGCTTTTTTAGTTGTAATAACACCACGGCAAGCTAGCGCCGCTCTTCGTGTGTGCCCGCAAAGGTTAGACGATGGAGAGAAGAGAGATTGAGATCGCAGACCGGGACCCACCAAGAAGTGAGACAACGGTCATGCACGTGTTGACGAGGCACTCCTCTACTCTACTCAACGCAAGTATCTGTATAAAATCAAGTTATGGGACAAAGCCAACAACCGCTCGCTTTTTTCAAAGCTATCGACTTACGCTTTGTAGTCCAGGTTGCCGCTCAATCTCGCCTTTCAGATTTGTTAGTTTTAGGTCCAAATTTGATTAATGACAAGTGGGACCCCGTGTGTTGTTCCGATATTTCAGTGTAGGATGGTTTTTGAACAAACACTTTGCGCGGTTAGACAAGTAACGCACGAGTTACACGTATTTTGCAAGTTTACTGAACAAAATGACAGCAGCATAGAATATCACATCCACCCCGCAGCTTAGATACTATGGTGATACGAAGTTTTACACCGTTGGAAGTGAGATCCAATGGCTTGGGAGTAGTCTTTGTAATTATGCGCAATTTCCAAACTCTCCAAAGGTTTTTTTGCAAATAAAACATTCAGGCCTCGTGTGTGCCGCTGCATCTTCGATCCAACGGCTCCCCGGTGCTCATATTAGGTGCTCCCCGTAGCTTAATTACCCGCTACGGTGATATGAGCATCTAGGTCGTATGATCAGTGATCAGATGGCACATGCGTAGTACTTGTACTTTCTGCGCATTTCCCAAACTCTATCAGCCGTATATTGCAAAAACATTCAAACCTCCTACTGTGGGCCGTTAGATCTCAGTGAACTCGTATCACCATAGAATCTACGGTGTGAGAGCACCTCATACTCTCCCGTGCGAGAAAACATAAGGTGCTATCGCAGCTTGGATGCTACGGTGATACGAGCTTGGAGGTCGTTTGATCTGAGATCCAATGGCATCTGAGCAGTCTTTGTGCTTGTAAGCAGTGGCCGAACTCTTTTGGGGCTTTTCTGCAAAAAACATTTGAACCACCGAGGAGGTGTTGGGTCACAAATCCAACGCCTCCGAAGAGCTTGTATCACCAAAGCATCTAAGGTGTGGTAGCACATGATATTCTTACATACAGGAGAATATGATGTCCTCCTTCATCTTAGATGCTACGGTGATACGAGCTTCGAGGTCGTTGGATATGGGATCAAAGGGCATCTAAGTAGTTTTTGTACAAATTGTGTGCAATTCTCAAACTCATCAAGGTTTCCTGCAAAATATTAAGACACATCATGTGAGCTGCTATATCTCAGATCTACAAGCTCCAAGCAACTCAGACGGCATATAGCATCTAAGGTATGGGGCACATGATATTCTCCCGGGAGGAGGGGTGGGGTGCACAACCAATCGGTGGTTGGGAGGGTGGGGACAAATATAATCTAAACAACCCTAAACAGAGCTCCACAATTTTATCTAAGGTCGAGGGTTGACCCCGACAATCATAGCTCCGCCTAAACACAACATTTGCATGTCTTGTAGTACTAGACTTAATATTCATGTTTCAGTTTCATGTTCATTTTAAATATTGAACTGAGGACCATGGATGTCTTACATTTTACTCCCTTCGTTCCTAAATATTAGTCTTTTTAGAGGCTTCAAATGGACTGGCACATACGGATGTATATAGACATATTTTAGAGTCTAGATTCACTCATTTTGCTCCATATGTAGTCACTTGTTGAACTCTCTAAAAGACTAATATTTAGGAATAGAAGGAGTATTTTTGAATTCGTGTCATACATGCATGGTTTGGAAAAATAGATGCACTATACTTATTGAATTGTTGTTGTGTTCATGCGTGTGTGTCTCTGTGTGTGTGTGTGGTCATATGCTTGACATACAAAGTTTTCTCACCTCCATATTGTTCATCTTTTAAATTTGAATTTGCATTGGAAAACTTACTAGGGATACCATGAAATGTAAAATCCACGTTGAGATCACTATATCACAAACTCACTCTAATTCAACAACTCGTCATAAATCAATTACCACGTTGAGATTAGTATTTGCAAGGAAAATACGGGTATTGTAATACACATAGATTCGCTCGCAATTTAAAAGGTTCCTTTCAGATTCTCGAATGGTAGGACCCAATGGCGTACCAGCCAGACCTTGGCTCGTGTTGATCCTAAAAAACCGGGCTCGTGTCCTTCGTGGCGTCGTGGTACGCACATTAGGCAACCCCAACCGGTCGAGCCTCGGCGTTTCAAGTCGAAATATCCGGCGGCCGAATTCCAGCCCTAGGAAATTCCCTCATGTCCCCGGTCCATAATGACTACCGATGAACAACGGAGGATGCTTTAGTAACTAGACAACGTTACCTACCGTGCGAGCACGGTTCAATTCCCTCGATGCGCCGCTCATCAAGGTCACCCGTCAACTGCATTGCCTAGTACTACTACTACTACACCGGGATGAGCATGAATTGAGCCCGTTTGTTCGTGCCTAGTACTTGAGTTAATATATCAGCGAATGCTTTGCACGGAGGATTATCCTTTTACTCTGCATATATAACTTGCACGAAGTCTAACTAAGCAAAATGTTTGACCAAATCCTTTCTTAAGAAATACAACAGACAGATGTACGGCTTGAAAATTTATTGCATGATGCAGGTTATGATATTATTTTGAATCCTGGATCTTAAATTTTAGAAAATCCAAAAGTGAGCATAAATTCTTGAAACTAAGCATGGTCACGTGATATGGCACAAATATTACTTCGTAAGTTTTTCTTCAATTTGAGACAAGCTGCTTATGACAAGTTGCACAAATGAAGAGCCAAGGTATTTTGGAACAAAGACCTGTCACGTTAAAATAACGCTTTCACTATTGAAACCGTGGGCATTTACGTGCGCCACGAGTCCCCGCTTCTCATCGGCAGTGCCGTCCGAGCAAGCGTGTGAGTCGACGGGAGGCGTCTTAAGCATCGCACGCGCCGGCTGTCGAGGCGTCTTGGCGAGCAGATTGTCTTGCAGCTCACCGGAGGCGAGCCCTTTGACCAGGCTCCGCCGCCCACCGTCATCCCAACTGCTCCCACTTTTAATGTCGCCGGCGCCGCAGTTTAAAATCAACCCCGCACTACCCGGTATCGCTACAATCCTCTCTCTTCCTCTCCGATTCTCCTGTCGTCTACCTCCAACTAGCCTGACCTAAACGTACGCCATGCCGCATCATGATGGTCTGCCCTTAGTGTTTCAGTTTCCTGAGGAAGACACCCAGCCGGAGACTCAAGAACATAAGGCGCTTTGGGACGAGCTTGAACTGGCCTTGCGGGAAGACGCCGCCTGTCCCGCCTCCCGCTCCGCTCCCTCCGTCGCCCATCGCGCCAAAGGTTGAGCGGCACATTGTCGCCGAGCTTGATCCCACGGGTTCCACGAGGTCCCCACCGACTTTCACGCGCCAGCACACCTGCCGGCGCATGCGCGCTGCTGCGCGCATCGACGCACGCCGCCGTGCCGGTGCCGTGCACCTGCCAGCGATGCGCTGCGCGTGCATCGACGCGGCGCGTGCCGTGCGGTTCCCATATACACACGAATGTCTCTGCCGCGCCGTTGACAATGCTTGTCCCCGCGCGGGTGCCAGTGCCCCCCTCAGCGGCATGGATGGCCGTCGTCGACCGCTTCGTTGCACCAACACCAGTCGCATCCTCCTGCCAGTTGACTCGCTCCGAAGTCCAAAACATTTTGGCCTTCCTTAAAGCTAGGCCAACGTCCAGGAGTATGCCAACAACGGCGCAAGACGCCACCGTCGTCGTCGGTCAGTGGCCCGACGACACACAGAGCACGGCAGAGGAGCCGCTTCCCACCGCGAGACGCCCCCGCCGCCGCCAAGTAATCTAAATTTGCCATGAAAAACATTCGGATTGCCATGCTAAAAATCCGAACGTTTATCATTTCTGTTTATTTTATATCGATCGTCGTATAATTTAAAGTCGGAGTCAGGCTGAACGAAATGTATGGTTTGATCGATTGAATGTTCTTCTAGAGCCGATCAAATTAAATATAAAACGTCATCAAGCCACATGTATTCCTTGTCATCCAACGACCTAGACTGCTTCAATGTCGAGCGCCAACACGCTTAGCGTGCAGTTAATTTCATGCCAAAAATAGTGCTAATCACATGACAACACGCAAATAATATACTAGTAGTTAATATCCGCATCCACTTAATATACTTCCAAATTAACGTGCATTGCACGTACACACTGACTAGTGCTGCTAGTACGTGAAACTGGTGCCGTGACTTGTGAACGCGTCCAGATATGGTCAACGGCAACATCGCCCGCGAGTTCTTCCTGTTTGCCCATGCGTCTAAACGCAGAAGGGGAGGAGAGAGAGAGCACATATGGAACCCACCAGTAAGTGAAGGCGAATAGTACTAAAAATAATATTACATGTTATCCATTAATTAGGCTGTGGTAATATAAAAACATTATGTGAACAAAGGGGGTACAACAAACATTGCTATTCTACATATGTTGCCTATTGACGTGCGGCTTGGAGCCCCGGTCGCATGTTCGATCCTCGTCTTTTATTTTTTAATTTGTATATGGGTCCAAATTTGTTTCATGGCATGTGGTGTGACGCCCTCGATTCAATCGTACACTAATCATGCACGCAAATGTGTACGATCAAGATCAAGGACTCACGGGAAGATATCACAACACAACTCTACAAATAAAATAAGTCATACAAGCAACATAATACAAGCCAGGGGCCTCGAGGGCTCGAATACAAATGCTCGATCATAGACGAGTCAGCGGAAGCAACAATATCTGAGTACGACATAAGTTAAACCAGGTGCCATAAGATGGCTAGCACAAACCGGGATCTGATCGAAGAGGACAGGCCTCCGCCTCGGGATCCTCCTAGGTCACTCCTGGTCGCCGCCGCGGGCTGCACGTAGTAGTAGGCGCCCGAGTAGTAGTCGCCGAGGCGGTGGCGCCTGGATCCTGGCTCCATCGTCGATAGCAGCAATCGAGTAGAGATAGGGGAAAAGGGGAACAAGGCAACCGTGAGTACTCATCCAAAGTACTGCAAGCAAGGAGCTACACTACATATGCAAGGATATATGTGTAAAGGCCATATCATGGACTGAACTGCAGAATGCCGTAATAGAGAGAAGGCCTAGTCCTAACGAAGACTAGCATCTTCCGAAACCACCATCTTGCAGCAAACAAGAGGGAGTAGAGTAACATAACTTAAAGTAGCAGAGTGTTATCAACCTCGCCGTAGATCCTTCCTCGACTCCTCGAGAAAGAAATCCCGAGCCATACTATCCAGCTTATCATCACAATCCAAATCTCATCGCAATCCATTGCTCATATCCATGTCTCATCTCAAGTTTCAGTTCTAGTTGTATCGATGGGATACAACTCCAAGCGTCCGCTATCAGAGGACAGGCTATCGATAGATGTTTTCACCGCAGGGTGCACCAACTTACCCACCACGCCGCTTAACTCCGCCGGACACACTTTCTGTGGTCATGCCCGCCTCGGTCAAACAATACGCCGCAACCCGACCTAGGCTTATTAGAGAGGCCAAGACGCGGACTAAACCTATGCCCCTGGGGTCATGGGCCATCTCCCCGAACTCCAAGACGCTATGAGGGCGGCGGAAGCAGACTCTAGCCTAACAGCGCTCCAGCCCAATCCGGCGCGCCGCCGGACGCCGACGCCTAATAAGCTTCGGCTGATGTATACGACGCAGAACGCCCATACTTAGCCCACGTGGTGGTTAGTGCTATCAGCCGAGGCCCTCGGATCAAATATCCAAATCGTAGTGGATTAGGAACGCGGTAACAAGCAGAGACTCACGAAGATGTGACCCGCTGCCCGCCTCGAGGACTTGCGGCAAGGGCTAGGAATGCCCGCCACGCCCGTAATTATCTCGCTGGCACCTCCAGTCAACCCGTCTCCACATCACTCGCATTACACGCTGGTACCCCTCGTGGTCGACCCGCCTTTCCAAGTAACAATGGTAAAAGTCCAAGTAACCGTGAGTCCAAACATCAAGGGAAAACACGAGGAATCACCCCGTGTATTCCACTCAATGTAGTCATCAAGGTGAACATAAGAGGATTCACCCCGAGGTCCACACTTGAGGGGTTGCACGACGAGTCGATCGAAGTGGTTAAAGAGGAAATCACCCTCGATGACCACAACCGAATAACTATACTCTGTGGTTAATATCGGAAGTCTGCAGAGGTTTCACCCTCGGTACTCGATAGTAACCTAGTAGTGTCGAGCAACTAAGGGGAGTGATGTGCGGTGTCGGGGCTGGTCTCCGATCCCGCTGATCGGGTCTTCAATGATGAAGCAGGGCAACAAGGACAAGATGGGGTCACCGATGGGTCTCTAACCAACCTATACTAAGCAGTTTAGGATAAGGTGTAGGTAACAATAGCAGGTTACAATAAACAAGCTATGCAATGTAATAGGAGCAACAATAACAAGAGCAAAATCTAGTGCAAGCAATAAGAGAATGGAATGGGCGATATCGGGATGATCAAAGGGGGCTTGCCTCGGTTGCTCGGGCAAGAGAGAGGGATCACAAGATCTTGTAGTCGAACCGCCACCGCAACGCGTCGGTCTCAGTAGTTCACCAAGAGAAGAGGGGAAGAAACAATGAATACACGATAACAGATGCAAAACGATGCATGACATGCCAAGAAGCTTAAGCTAGGCGTGTTCTAACGTGGTAAGAAGGGTACCGGTTTAGGGGGAAGCATCAGGAAGTTATCCTGTTCCGGACGTCTGTCATCATGATGAACCGGAGGAGAAAGTTTGCAGGTTCGATAGGTTAGAGACGTGCGGTGGACGAACGGATTGCGATCCGAATCGCCTCGCTGCTCGAGCAACTTTCATGTTGAAAATATTTTAATCCGGCTACGGATTAAAAGTTATGAATTATAAAAGGTTTTATTAATTTCGGAATTTTAATTAATTAATTAATTAATTTCGAAAAGCATTTATGACATCAAGATGAGGTCATGCCGACGTTATCACCAAACAGGTTGACTAAGTCAACCCCGCCAGTGGGTCCCGCATGTCATACATTATTAGCTTAATTAACCTAATCGATTAATTAACCTTAGTTAATTAGGTTAATTAAGTTAATTAATAATTAGTGTTAATTAATGCAGAATTAATTAGTTTAATTAATTACCCAATTAATTTAACTAATGATTAGGTTTAACTAATCCGAATTAATTAGTTTAATTAATTACCCAATTAATTAATTAATTAATTATTTAGTTAATTAGTTTAATTATTTTAATTCATTTTTCGCTTCGCTTAATAAAACATTCTTTTTAAACGTTTTTGGGGTGGGGCCCCTAGTCGCTGGCACACGGCTTAATCTGGGCGGGCGCTGGGCGCATGGTGGGGCGGTTGTTGCTCGATTCGGCACGACCCGGCCGGGTCTGGGCGGCGACCACCGGGCGGACTGGGAGCTGGCAAGGGCTGGGGCCACAGCGCGCCACGGCTGGCGAGCGACACCCGTGGGGGGGGCGAGGAGGCCTGGCGGGCTCGGGAGAAGGGGGATCGGGGTCTCCACGGAGCGGGCTCGGGAGAAGGGGAATCGGGGTCGGGCGGAGCGGGCTCGGGAGATTCAGACGGCGGCGAAGGCCGACGAGGGGAAGAGGAAGGGAGTCGGGGGCGACGGGGGGCAAGGGCTGGCTGCCACGGGCGTGGCTGGGCGCCGGGCGAGGGGGAGAGGCACGGCCGGGCGTGGCGCTGCCACGGGCGCTGGGGCGGGCGGCGGAGCCGGGAGCCGGAGGGGACCGGAGGGGGGGAACGCCGACGAGGGAGAGGGAGGAGGCTCTGTGGCCTCACCGGGTTCATGGGTCTCGGGCGCGGCGTGGTGGAGGTCGAGGTGGGCGTCGGGACGAGCGGGCGACGGGAGCAGGCCGGGCGGAGTGGAGGAGTCCGGCGAGGGAGGGCGAGGCCGAGCCGGACGGCCGCCGGCTCGGTGGGTGGGAGGCCACTGAGGGGGGAGGGGAGTCCCAGGCGTGGAGGAGGAGGGAGGATCGTGGCGGCGGGGGGGGGGAGGAATCATGGGCGGGGGGATCGCCCGGGTGGGGGAGGCGGTCGGTGGAGGCCTGCCCGATCCAGATCGGTCGGGGGGGGGGCGAGGGAGGCGAGGGGGAGGGGGGAAGGCGGGCGGTTGGGGACTAGGGTTTCCCTCGGGGTGGATAAGGAGAGGGGGTGGCTGCCTGGCCGGGCCTGGTGGCCAGTGGGGCTGGCCCAGGAGGGGGGGAAGGAGATGGGCCAAGGGGGTGGGGAGGGGCCGGCTGGCTGGGCGGTGGGGGTTTATCCCCTCCAGATTTATTTTTCTTTTATTTATTTTTTTTGACAGATTCAAACAACGATTAGAAACTTAATGTAACCGGGGTTCTTGTTGCAAAACCATCCAAGCGTTATAAATCTCCTCCATTACAAGAAATCTCGCCCGAGATTTAGGAGGTAGAAGGAAAGAGTGCGGATATTCATCTCGAGACGATCCTCGCTCCTGTGTGGCTTCATCTTGAGTGATTCACCATCGGACTTTGAGGAATTTGATCGCCTTCCGACGTGTGCGGCGCTCAGCTTGGTCGAGAATGCGGACCGGATGCTCTTTATAGGAGAGGTCCTGTTGCAATTCGAGCACTTCATGGTCCACCGCTCGGATTGGGTCCTTGAAGCAGCGCCGGAGTTGGGACACGTGGAACACATCGTGAACCCGAGAAAGGTTCGACGGAAGCTCCAGTTGATAAGCCACTTTTCCACGCCTTTCGAGAATAGTGAAAGGGCCAATATAGCGAGGAGCTAGCTTGCCCTTGATCCCGGCGCGTGAGCACCCTTCATTGGTGTAACGCCAAGATAGGCCTTTTCGCCAAAGTTGATAGACCATGTCTTTGTGATGACGGTCATAATTACTCTTTGACGCGATCGAGCAGTCTTGAGATTCTCGCGAATAATGCGGACTTGTTCTTCGCATGTTGGATAATAACCGGACCAAGAGTGGACGCTCCCGCTTCGACCAGTTCGAGGGGTTCGCACTTTCGCCCATATAACACTTCAAGGGGGCCATCTTCGACTAGCTTGAAAGCTATTATTATAAGAGAACTCAGCATACGGAGAGATTCCTCCCATTTCTTGCCGAATGAGGCGACACAAGCTCAAGCATGTCTTCGAGAATTTGGTTGACACGCTCAACTTGCCCTTGAGATCATGGATGAAAAGCAGATCGAAAGATAAATGAGTCCCCATAGCTTCTTGGAAACTTGCCCGTAATCTTGAAGTGAATAAGCTGCCACGGTCCGAATCGATAACCAGTGGAATACCGTGAAGTGAAACAATTCCGACATATAGAGCGTTGTCACCTGGCTAGCAAAGTGATCGTTTCTTTGACCGCCGAAAATGTGCAACTTTAGAAAGCCGGTCAATGACGACAAGAATAGCATCATTACCTTTCTGCGATTTGGGAAAACCAAGGACGAAGTCCATTTCAACATGGTCCCATTTCCATTCGGGAATAGAGATAGGCTGCAGAGTTCCAAAGAGGCCTTTGATGTTCTCGCTTTGATACGACGGCAAACGCCACACTCGTAAACATAGAGAGCAATGTCCCGCTTCATATTAGACCACGTAATCTCTCGATTTAATGTCTTGATACATCTTGGTACTGCCGTGGTGGATACATAGAGGCGATCATGAGCTTCTTGCATAACCTTCTCGAGTCATATCCAGGTTGTCCTTCGGCAAGGCACCACTAGGCGGCCTTTGAAGTACAAGGCGCCATCATCGCAATAGTGAAGGATGAGGGATTTCCTTCCCGACGCCTTGTTTAAGCTTGTAGACCTCGTCGAGTCGATCCTGCATTGTCTTTATGGTGCCCAAGAGATCGGGTTCAACAGCCTGTGGTAAAGAGGGATCCTCGGGGAACAACACGGAGATTCATCTTGCGGAACTCCGGAGGAGGGGGAGCGAGTGCACCCGAGGAACAATATGGAGGTTCACTGCTGAATTCTTCAACAAGTGAGGGCTGAACTTTGTGAACTCAAGGTGGTTGCAGAAGACTTGCGGCTCAAAGCATCAGCCATCACATTAGCCTTGCTCGGCGCGTAGGAAATTCCCAAATCAAAGTCTGCAACAGTCTCCATCCATCTCTGCCGACGGAGGTTCAGGTCTGGCTGAGTAAATGATACTTCAGACTTTGGTGGTCAAGTAGATCTCGCAACGATTACCGAGAAGGTAATGTCGCCATCGCTTAGCGCATGAATGACAGCAGCAAGTTCGAGGTCGTGAACTGGGTAGTTCTCCTCGTGAGGCGCGAATCGTCGAGAGGCATAAGCAACCACTTTGCGCTCTTGCATTAGGACACCGCCTAATCCTTGACGGGAAGCGTCGCAGTAAATGACGAAGTCCTTCTTAGTATCAGGAGGAGCTAGCACTGGGGCAGTTGTCAGCTTGTCTTTGAGTTCCTGGAAACTTTCCTGACACTTATCTGTCCATTGGAACTTGACGCCTTTATGCAATAGATTAGTCAGAGGCCTGGCAATCTTGGAGAAGTTCTCACTTAATCGACGGCAATAGTGGCGAGACCGAGAAAACTTCTGACTTGCTTAACGTTCTTCGGGGGAGTCCAATCGAGAATAGCCTGAACTCGTTCAGGGTTGACGGCAATACCATCCTTAGAAATGACATGCCCAAGATAGGTTACTTCGGGAAGCCAGAATTCACATTTGGAGAACTTGGCATAGAGTTGATGGTCCCGTAATTTTTCCCAAGACAAGACGAAGATGTTCAGCATGTTCTTCTTCATTCTTGGAATAGATCAGATATCATCCAGATAAACCACGCATTTAACTTGTCGAGGTAATCCATGAATATATAGTTCATCAAAGAGAGAAGGTGGCTGGAGCATTGGTTGCCGAAAGACATGACGGTGTACTCGTATGAACCATAACGAGTCACAAATGCGGTCTTGGGGATATCCTCCTCGCGAACACGGATCTGGTGGTAACCCAACCTCAAGTCGAAGTTTCGAGAACACCGACGAACCAGCCAGTTGATCATAAAGATCATTGATCCGAGGAAGAGGATACTTATTCGAATGGTAGCTTGATTTATAGGACGGTAGTCTTGGACCAATCGGTTTGTCCCATCCTTCTTCTTAACAAAGAGAGAGGGTGCTCCCCAAGGAGAGCAACTTGGGCGAATGAAACCGCTTTGAAGAGATTTGTCGATTTCTCCTTTAGCTCAAGGAGTTCATGCGGCGGCATCTTGTAGGGACGCTTGGCTATAGGAGTGGTGCTCGGTTTCAAGTCGATGACTAATTCGACAGCCCTAGCAGGGGAATCCTCGAAGTTCTTCAGAAAGACGCCTTGGAAATCGCAAACGCAGTGAATGTTTTCAATTCCCTCGAGGGTGCGGCGCTCAATGCATTCAATGCATAGAGCCTTGCCTCGCATTTTGAACCGCGAGCATTGTAGCTACGATTTCATCGAAGGGTGCAGCAGATGGACGGTCTTAGTGGCGCAAACGATTGTCGCCAGATGCGCTTTCAACCAATCCATCCCCAAATGAGGTCAATGCTACAAGACTTTAGCACGATAGGAGAGACAAGGAATTCCATTCCTTCGATTTCAACGGGACGTGCTGCAAATCATGGAAGTCCGACATTGGCCCGCGGGTGTGTACTAATAGTGAAGCATTCATGTCTTCGCTTAAGGCCATGCATGAATGCAAAATCTTCGACATGAATGAATGTGATGCTCTGAATCGAATAAAACAGATGCGTACTCGAATTTACGAGGAGTGTACCCATCACAAGAGAGTGCTGGTCTTGAGCTTCGTTCAGATCAACGTGGTTGGCCCGAGCTTGCCCATAAGACTTGCCGGTGTTGTTGCGGTTCGTTGTTTCCACGGCCGCTATGGAAGGGCCACTGATTCGGTTCGTTGCATTCTCTAGCACGGTGCCCTCGCTGTCCGCACCAAGCATAAGCCATTATTGGGAGTGGGAACAGGAGCTTGGGGTGGTGGAGCTGGAAGCTTTGGCTGCTTAGTTGTAGGCGGGCGAGGTGTAGCATAGTTCGCTTCAAGCGTATGCATTGGGCTGGTACATGCTATTGGGAATCCATATCTTGCGCTTATGCGAGGACGGGCCCAAGATGAGCCGTGTCACGGTTGCGCTCGTTAGAGCTCTGGTATTCCTGCAGACCAGTTTCGACATTGATAGCTTTGTTCACCAAGGTGGCGAAATCAGCAAAGTCGTGCACTAGAAGTGCGAGCTTGATGTCGACTTGAAGTCCGTCACGGAACTTCTCTTGTCTGCAAGGCATCGGTTGCAATATCCTCTTCAAGATAGCGAGACAAGTCCAAGAACTCTCGCCGATAGGCTTCAACATCTTGTTGCCTTGGGTGAGGTTGCGGAACTCACGCTTCTTCCGTCCATGACCCTTGAGGAATGAAGGGCGCGAAGGCAGCCTGGAAGTCCGCCAGTGATGAGTGTCCCAACTGGCAGAGTACGACGGTGGCTGTCCCACCATTGAGCTGCGGGTCCCTTCAGAAGAAGGAAGCAAAGGTGACATAGTGGCGGGGGTACATTAGCAGACTCCATCTCATAGGTGATGTCACGGAGCCACCATCGACATCCGGTGGCTGAGTTGAGCTGCGGTACACGCTGGGGTTCAGCGTATGAATTCTGCGAGTTGTTCCGTTTGGGTTTGGTTCATATTGGGGCGAGGAATCGAGCCATCATGTTCTCCATGAACTGGCGATTCATCTCGAGCTGTTGGATCATACCAGCCATGTACTCAAAGCGGTGGTGGAAGGTTGGCACCACGACCACGACCTGCTGGCCTAACCATCCCGCTATTATATAACAGGTAGTTCAGCATTTGAGAAGATAAGCAAGAGACAAGAATCATTCATGATGAAACACGATAAAGAAAGCAGCATGATGGGAACTACAAAGTAGTTGGCATATCTTACAAAAGGAATCATGCATAGAGTTCGATACATAGAGTCCAAAGACATAGGCTACTACATATAGGCGGCACGCAGCTCATGGCGAATACATCAAATGCTCGACAAGCAAGCCTACATCAGTCCCACGCGGCATCGCTGGAGGTAGCTGTAGCCCGAAAGTGGTAGTCTCGGCAAAGGATAGTCCTCCACGTCGCTGACACGAGGGCCGCGGATACTCGGTGCTGAATCCGACGCCCGTGTGGCGTGAAAGGGCTGCGCGGGAGAGTAGCCTCCCACGCCCGCCAACCAACACCGGGGCATCACGGTCTGGGCGGGTAGATCGCAGAACGCGGCAGCTCTCCGGAACGGACAAAGGGTGCATCAGCGTCGAGCACGGTAGAGGTGCCGACGGGTGATGTACAACTCGTGGCGAAGAGCTCGGTTAGCTCGATCCAGCCCATCGCATGCGTAACAAAGTTCGATGGTGGAAAGGCTCTGGTGACGATGGTGTAGGCAGCAGTGTAGTAACCTCCTCACCAACATCGACGCGATAGCAATGTGCCCAAGGGGAGGTGTCCAACTCGATACTCGCACGAAGACGTGTCAAGTGCAGCATAAGCAACATCGTGGACTGCCATATCGATGGTCACCCCAACACCATGTGCGGTGTGCAGACAAGAGTGGACTCATACCCGAGAGTAGAGGTGGACGATGGCGCTGCATCGCTCTCGGTTGTAGTCCGGTACTCCTCATAGACGGTGTACTGGGTGCCAGCGATAACCCGATAGGTCATCATCTCGCTAGCACCGCAGTGATCCCGAGGCACCAATGGCCGTCGTGGTGGCGCACGACCTGCCTCGTGGGTTCCATCTGAAAACAAAGACGCTTCAAAGGAGTCAATGACAGGTGGAAATTGTTCAAATACAATTCCCAAAAACAACTAAGGCTATATCCATCTTCGGGTGAATGCGGTCACGGATCCTAGTGATAGTTAGTAAAATCGCTTAACCCGAGTAGAAGAGAGTTCAGAGCCCCGAGTAAAGGTCGAGGAGTAAAAGATCCTAATACCACCCGATGGCGACGTGGGCCCGTAAGGCACACAGCCAAGTTAGTAAAAGTTTTGCAATGTCTAGACTCGACTTCGCCAAGGAGTGTGGAAGGGGATTCCTACAGCAATGGCTCGATACCAACTTGTGACGCCTCGATTCAATCGACACTAATCATGCACGCAAATGTGTACGATCAAGATCAAGGACTCACGGAAGATATCACAACACAACTCTACAAATAAAATAAGTCATACAAGCAACATAATACAAGCCAGGGGCCTCGAGGGCTCGAATACAAATGCTCGATCATAGACGAGTCAGCGGAAGCAACAATATCTGAGTACAGACATAAGTTAAACAAGGTGCCATAAGATGGCTAGCACAAACGGGATACAGATCGAAGAGGACAGGCCTCCCGCTCGGGATCCTCCTAGGTCACTCCCGGTCGTCGTCGCCGGGCTGCACGTAGTAGTAGGCGCCCCGAGTAGTAGTCGCCGAGGCGGTGGCGCTCGATCCGGCTCCATCGCTCGATAGCAGCAATCGAGTAGAGATAGGGAAAAGGGGGAACAAGGCAACCGTGAGTACTCATCCAAAGTACTGCAAGCAAGGAGCTACACTACATATGCAAGGATATATGTGTAAAGGCCATATCATGGACTGAATCTGCAGAATGCCGTAATAGAGAGAAGGCCTAGTCCTAACGAAGACTAGCATCTTCCGAAACCACCATCTTGCAGCAAACAAGAGGAGTAGAGTAACATAACTTAAAGTAGCAGTAGTGTTATCAACCTCGCCGAGATCCTTCCTCGACTCCTGCGAGAAAGAAATCCCGAGCCATACTATCCGCTTATCATCACAATCCAAATCTCATCGCAATCCATTGCTCATATCCATGTCTCATCTCAAGTTTCCAGTTCTAGTTGTATCGATCGATACAACTCCAAGCGTCTGCTATCAGAGGACAGGCTATCGATAGATGTTTTCTTCCGCAGGGTGCACCAACTTACCCACCACGCCGCTTAACTCCGGCGGACACACTTTCTGTGGTCATGCCCGCCTCGGTCAAACAATACGCCGCAACCCGACCTAGGCTTATTAGAGAGGCCAGACGCGGACTAAACCTATGCCCCTGTGGGTCATGGGCCATCTCCCCGAACTCCTCAAGACGCTGCGAGGGCGGCCGAAGCAGACCTAGCCTAACAGCGTTCCAAATTAATCCGGCGCAAGCGCCGCCCGACGCCGACGCCTAATAAGCTTCGCTGATGTATACGACGCAGAACGCCCATACTTAGCCCACGTGATGGTTAGTGCTATCGGGCCGAGGCCCTCGGATCAAATATCCAAATCGTAGTGGATTAGGAACGCGGTAACAAGCAGAGACTCACGAAAGATGTGACCCGTTGTTCTGCCTCGAGGACTTGCGGCAAGGGCTAGGAATGCCCGCCACGCCTCGTAATTATCTCGCTGGCACCTCCAGTCAACCCGCTCCACATCACTCGCATTAACACGCTGGTACCCTCGTGGTCGACCCGCCTTTCCAAGTAACAAATGGTAAAAGTCCAAGTAACCGTGAGTCCAAACATCAAGGGAAAACACGAGGAATCACCCCGTGTATTCCACTCAATGTAGTCATCAAGGTGAACATAAGAGGATTCACCCCGAGGTCCACACTTGAGGGGTTGCACGACAGAGTCGATCGAAGTGGTTAAAGAGGAAATCACCCTCGATGACCACAACCGAATAACTATACTACAGGTTAATATCGAAGTCTTTGCAGAGGTTTCACCCTCGGACTCGATAGTAACCTAGTAGTGTCGAGCAACTAAGGGGAGTGATGTGCGGTGTCGGGGCTGGTCTCCGATCCCGCTGATCGGGTCTTCAATGATGAAGCAGGGCAACAAGGACAAGATGGGGGTCACCGATGGGTCTCTAACCAACCTATACTAAGCAGTTTAGGATAAGTGTAGGTAACAATAGCAGGTTACAATAAACAGGCTATGCAATGTAATAGGAGCAACAATAACAAAGTAGCAAAATCTAGTGCAAGCAATAAGAGAATGGAATGGGCGATATCGGGATGATCAAAAGGGGGCTTGCCTGGTTGCTCACGGCAAGAGAGAGGATCACAAGATTGTAGTCGAGCCGCCACCGCAACGCGTCGGTCTCAGTAGTTCACCAAGAGAAGAGGGGAAGAAACAATGAATACACGATAACAGATGCAAAACGATGCATGACATGCCAAGAAGCGGCTAGGCGTGCCCTAACGTGGTAAGAAGGGTCTTGGTTTAGGGGAAGCATCCGAAGTTATCCTGTTCCGGACGTCTGTCATACAGATGAACCGGAGGAGAAAGTTTGCAGGTTCGATAGGTTAGAGACGTGCGGTGGACGAACGGATCGCGATCAGGAATCGCCTCGCTGCTCGAGCAACTTTCATGTTGAAAATATTTTAATCAAGCCACGGATTAAAAGTTATGAATTATAAAAGGTTTTATTAATTTCGGAATTTTAATTAATTAATTAATTAATTTGAAAAGCATTTATGACATCAAGATGAGGTCATGCCGACGTCATATCACCAACAGGTTGACTAAGTCAACCCCGCCAGTGGGTCCCGCATGTCATACATTATTAGCTTAATTAACCTAATCATTAATTAACCTTAGTTAATTAGGTTAATTAAGTTAATTAATAATTAGTGTTAATTAATGCAGAATTAATTAGTTTAATTAATTACCCAATTAATTTAACTAATGATTAGGTTTAACTAATCCGAATTAATTAGTTTAATTAATTACCCAATTAATTAATTAATTAATTATTTAGTTAATTAGTTTAATTATTTTTAATTCATTTTTCGCTTCATTTAATAAAACATTCTTTTAAACGCGTTTTTGGGGTGGGGCCCCTAGTCGATGGCACACGGCCTAACTGGTATGCAAGCGCCATGGGGCGGTTTGCCCGATTCGGGCACGACCTGCCCGGTCGGGCGGCGACCACCGGGCGGACCGGGCGTGGGCGGCAAGTGGCTGGTTACACGGCGCGCGGCCGGCCATGCGAGCGACACCGTGGTGGGGGGCGACGGAGGCCGGCATGGCTCGGGAGAAGGGGGATCGGGGTCTGGCGGAGCGGGCTCGGAGAAGGGGGGAATCGGGGCCGGTCGGGAGGGGCTCGGTGATTGACGGCGGCGAAGGCCGACGAGGGGGAAGAGGAAGGGGAGTCGGGGCGACGGTGGGGCGCACAGCAGCGGGCGCGGCCACTGGGGCTGGGGCGCCGGGCGCGGGGAGAGGCACGGGCGGCGTGGGGCGTGGCCACGGGCGCTGTATGAGGCTGGGCGGCCGGGAGCTGGGAGCCGAGGGGACCGGAGGGGGGAACGCCGACGAGGGAGAGAGGAGGAGGCCTGTGGCCTCACCGGGTTGTGGGGTCTCGGGCGCGTGCGTGGTGGAGGTCGAGGTGGGCGCCGGGACGAGCGGGCGACGGGAGCAGGCCGGGCGGAGTGGAGGAGTCCGCGAGGGCGGGCGAGGCCGAGCGACCGCCGGGCTCGGTGTGGGAGGCGCACGAGGGGCGGAGGGGAGTCCCGGCGTGGAGGAGGAGGGAGGATCGTGGCGGCGGGGCCATGCGGGGAGGAACTGCTGGCGAGGGGGATCACGGCGGGGAGGCGGGGTGGCGCCTGCCCGATCCAGATCGGGTCGGGGAGGGGCGAGGGAGGCGCTTGAGGGGGGGGGGCAAGGGCGGTTGGGGACTAGGGTTTCCCTCGGGGTGGATAAGGGAGGGGGTGGCCCGGCTGGCCGGCTCGGTGGCTCATGGGGCTGGCCTGTGGAGGGGGGAAGGAGATGGGCCAAGGGGAGTGGGGAGGGCCCGGCTGGCTGGGCCGGTGGGGTTTATCCCCTCCCAGTTATTTTTCTTTTATTTATTTTTTTTTTGACAGATTCAAACAACGATTAGAAACTTAACAGTAACTGGGGTTATTGTTGCAAAACCATCAGGCGTTACATGTGGGCCCTCGGTGTGTAGTTTGTAGCACTTTAATTTGTGGGTGAAATTTGTTCCATTCCAAGTGGACTATCGTGTGTAGTTTTGTAGCTTATTTATAATAATTAAAGAGAACAACATAGTTTTTTCAATAATACCATGGTGCGACGTTGAAGGCGAGAAAGGATGTGCGAGAGAGCGATGACCGAGCCAAAGGGAAATCAACTAGGGGAGTTGCGTGGGTTGCAACGGTGTTTGGAGTAGTTGTGGGCTGAATGCTAAGAAAATATAATCTAAACCGACTAGAATAAATGCCTACACAAATTAATCCAAGGTTGGAGTGCCCCTCGCAATGTAAATAGCTCCGGCTTTGCGAGGGATGGAGAGGTAGTAGCTTCAACGCGTGGAAGATATGGTGTGAGAAAGCGAGGTCAGTCGAGAGACATATAGATAGAGAGACAAAGTGAGTGTGGTCCGACATTCATTGAACAAATATATATGCTCTTGAGAGATATTGTCTGATTGAGCTTTTTGGCAAGGGTGAGGGCTGTAAGATAGAGCTTGAGAGATGATCTAGTCACAGACGTGTAGATATATTTTGTGCGTGGGAGGAAGCAAGGCCAACAGATCACATAGGGTCGTCGTGCGATCGAAAGAGTGAGACGGGTTGGAGAGAGTGACCTAGATAGACGATGTGCGTGAGAGAGTATACAATGTGAATAGGTCAAATTGGGCTCAAACATGGTGATATATCATTTTTGTCCGAGAAAGAGCGAGGTCAATCGAGACATACAGAGAGAGAGAGATTGAGTGAGCATGGCCCACCATGAGGTCGAAAGAGTGGCGGCGGCTTAGATGGACTGACCTAGATAGACAATCTGCGTGAGAGGGTATAGAGTGTGTCGATCGAGGCCCGAACAGGGAGATATATCATTTGTGTGTAAAAGAAAACGAGGTTAAACGAGACTCAGATAAAGAGAGCGAGATTGAGCGAGTGTGACCCGCCGTGCGGAAGAAAGAGTGAGACAGTGTCAAGGGAATGACCTAGATATACAACGTGCGTGCGTGCGCACGAGAGGTTGGGGGGCTAGATAGGCAATGCAGGTATTTAGTGCGAGAGGGTGAGAGGGAGAGGGGGGAGAGAGAGAGAGCTCGGCATGGGGTGCAATGGCGGGTGTGTGAGGTAAATAAATTTGGTAACAGAGTGGAAAAAGGGGTTGTGTAGTTGAGATACTTAGAGATCGAAACATGGAGAGAAAGAATGAACGTGTGTTGGAAACCGATAGCTTCCTAAGGTGGTTAGGAGAGGAAGATTGACCGTCTGAGAAGTATGTAGCGTTTAAAGGGGGGGCTAAAACAACATTTGAATGTACATAGTATGGGACTTAATATCGATGTTTCAATTCGGTGTACATTGTAAGATTTGAACCGAGGACCAGGCATACGGGTAATTATTTCGAATTCGTGCCATACTAAGTTTCGAAAAGTTGACATTGACTCGGTTTGTTGTGCTATTTTGTAGGTCATATGTTTGAATCCATCCAAAAGTTTTCTCACTACCATGGTGTTCATCATATACATATGAATTTGTATTAAAAAGTAGCGTGGATACAGTGAAATGCGAAATCCACGTTAGAATTGGAGATCGCTACGTGACACACACTCTAATTCAAATAACTAACTACGTGACACAACTCTAATTCAAATAACTAATTATGTGACACACACTCTAATCCACGTTAGCGTGGGTACCGTTTCGATTTTTTTCAAATAACTCCTCATTAATTAATTTATAGTACTCCCTCTATTCACTTTTATAAGACCTTGAAGACATTTCATACAATGTGCAAAACAGTTCATTTTAAGTTGTCTGAAATGACTTACAAAAGTGAACGGATGGAGTATCTCGTTTCGAATGACTAATTATTGCAAGGAAAACATGGGCATGGTAATACATACAGATTCGTTTGCAAATGAAAGAAGATTCATTTGCATTCTCAAATGTAGGCACACCAGGTAAACGAGGGTCATGTCGGGGTGGACGCTGCTTTGGTGCCTTAAAGGCAACTCCCTTTGGGTCACTAACATGTGGGCCAGCCACCTGTTGGGCCCACATGTCATGGACACAAAGGCAGGTGCCTTAAGGCAGCGAAGCATAGTACTGTCGGGGTGGTCGCGTGTGTCGCACGGACGCGTAGCACCCAGCCAACCACCCCCCCCCCCCCCGTCCCCCCCAAAAAAGGACGACGACAATATAAGTTCGTGCTTCCATGTTTCGGATTGAAATATCTGGCGGCCCCAATTCCAGCCCTGCAAAATCTCTCTTCTCCACCGTCCCCTTCAGCGCCCAGATTGCTCAAATCCCTAATTCGCCGCCAACCCTCGAATCGCCCCTCGTCTCGTCTCTTTTCCCACCGTTCCCCACCTCTGTGCCGGACGATGATGACGAAGACGACGGGCGCGCTTCACCACCGCACCGGAGCTACCTCATCTACGCCCTCGTCCACCGCACTGGTGGTCCATCGACAACGCCGTCGCCGCAACCGACGTGCCTCACAGACACCAAGTTCCGCCGCATCAGGTGCGCTTGACCTACGCCATCTCCCAGCTCACCGGGGCTACTTCACCGAGCACATCGTCGCACCTCCGCCCCCCGAGGCCGTTGGGGCTTCACCAACGGTCTCGTCCATCGCATTGTAGCACTCTGCTGCCACTCAAGTGTTGGGGAACGTAGCAGAAATTCAAAATTTTCCTACGTGTCACCAAGATCTATCTAAGGAGAAACCAGCAACGAGGGGAAGGAGAGTGCATCTACATACCCTTGTAGATTGCTAAGCGGAAGCGTTCAAGAGAACGGGTTGAAGGAGTCGACTTGTCGTGATCCAAATCACCGGAGATCCTAGTGCCGAACGGACGGCACCTCCGCGTTCAACACACGTACAGCCCGGTGACGTCTCCCACGCCTTGATCCAGCAAGGAGAGAGGGAGAGGTTGAGGAAGACTTCGTCCAGCAGCAGCACAATGGCGTGGTGGTGGTGGAGGAGCGTGGCAATCCTGCAGGGCTTCGCCAAGCACCGCGGGAGAGGAGAAGGGAGAGAGGTAGGGCTGCGCCAGGGAGAGGTCAAAACTCATGTGTTGGCAACCCTCAAGACCTCAACTATATATAGGGGAGAGGGAGGGGTGCGCCCCCTCTAGGGTTTCCACCCCAAGGGGTGCGGTTGCCCCCAAATCCCATCTAGGGTGGCGGCCAAGGGGGGGAGAGGGGGAAACTTGCCCCCCAAGCTAGGTGGGGCGCCCCTTCCCCAAACCCTAGGCCCCTTGGGCCCTTGTGGGGGGGCGCACCAGCCCACCGGGCTGGTCCCTCCCACACTTGGCCCATGCAGCCCTCGGGGCTGGTGGCCCCACTTAGTGGACCCAGGACCTCCGGTGGTCCCGCCACGCTACCGATAAAACCCAAAACTTTTCCGGTGACCAAAACAGGACTTCCCATATATAAATCTTTACCTCCGGACCATTCGGAACTCCTTGTGACGCCCGGATCTCATCCGGACTCAACATCATTCGGTAACCACATACAAACTTCCTTTATAACCCTAGCGCCATCGAACCTTAAGTGTGTAGACCCTATGGGTTCGGGAACCATGCAGACATGACCGAGACGTTCTCCGGTCAATAACCAACAGCGGGATCTGGATACCCATGTTGGCTCCCACATGTTCCACGATGATCTCATCGGATGAACCACGATGTCAATGACTCAATCAATCCCGTATACAATTCCCTTTGTCTAGCGGTATTGTACTTGCCCGAGATTCGGTCGTCGGTATGCCGATACCTTGTTCAATCTCGTTACAGGCAAGTCTCTTTACTCGTTCCATAACACATCATCCCATGATCAACCCCTTGGTCACATTGTGCACATTATGATGATGTCCTACCGAGTGGGCCCAGAGATACCTCTCCGTCACACGGAGTGACAAATCCCAGTCTCGATTCGTGCCAACCCGCAGACACTTTCGGAGATACCGTAGTGCACCTTTATAGCCACCCGATTACGTTGTGGCGTTTGGTACACCCAAAGCATTCCTACGGTATCCGGAGTTGCACAATCTCATGGTCTAAGGAAAAGATACTTGACATTAGAAAAGCTTTAGCATACTGAACTACGATCTTTGTGCTAGGCTTAGGATTGGGTCTTGTCCATCACATCATTCTCGCTAATGATGTGATCCGTTATCAACGACATCCAATGTCCATGGTCGAGAAGCTGTAACCATCTATTGATCAACGAGCTAATCAACTAGAGGCTTACTAGGGACATGGTGTTGTCTATGTATCCACACATGTATCTGAGTTTCCTATCAATACAATTATAGCATGGATAATAAACGATTATCATGAACAAGGACATATAATAATAACTAATTTATTATTGCCTCTAGGGCATATTTCCAACAGTCTCCCACTTGCACTAGAGTCAATAATCTAGTTTACATCGCCTTGTGATTAACACTCACAGGTCACATCGCCATGTGACCAACATCCAAAGAGTTTACTATAATCAATAATCTAGTTCACATCACTATGTGATTAACACTCAATGAGTTCTGGGTTTGATCATGCTATGCTTGTGAGAGAGGTTGTAGTCAACGGGTCTGCAATATTGAGATCCCTATGTATTTCACAAAACTTTATGTCATATCGTAGATGCAGCTACCACGTTCCACTTGGAGCTATTCCAAATTTTTGCTCCATTATACGTATCTGGTATCTCTACTCAGAGCTATCCGGATAGGTGTTAAGCTTGCATCGACGTAACCCTTTACGCCGAACTCTTTATCACCTCCATAATCGAGAAACATGTCCTTATTACTCCAAGGACAATTTTGACGCTGTCCAATGATCCATTCTGGATCACTCTTGTACCCTTTGCGGACACGTGGCAAGGCACACATCGGTGTGGTACAAAGATAGCATCTTGTAGAGCCTACGTCTAAAACATAGGGGCGACCTTCGTCCTTTCTCTCTCTTCTGCCGTGGTCGAGCTTTAAGTCTTTAACTTCATACCTTACAACTCGTGCAAGAACTCCTTCTTTGGTCGATCCATCTTGAACACCTTCAAGATCATGTCAAGGTATGTGCTCATTTGAAAGTACCATTAAGCGTTTTGATCTATCCTCATAGATCTTGATGCTCAATGTTCAAGTAGCTTAATCTAGGTTTTCTATTGAAAACACTTTTCAAATAACCCCATATGCTTTCCAGAAATTCTACATCATTTTCGATCAACAATATGTCAACAACATATACTTATCGAAATTCTATAGTGCTCCCACTCACTTCTTTGGAAATACAAGTTTCTCATAAACTTTGTATAAACCCAAAATCTTTGATCATCTCATCAAAGCGCACATTCCAACTCCGAGATGCTTACTCCAGTCCTTAGAAGGATCGCTGGAGCCAGCATACCTTTTAGCATCCTTAGGATCGAAAAAACTTTCTGATTGTATCACATACAACCTTTTCTTACGAAGACTGGTAAGGAAACTCGTTTTGACATCCATCTGCCAGATTTCATAAATGCAGCTAATGCTAACATGATTCCGACGGACTTAAGCATCGCTACGGATGAGAAAAATTCATCATAGTCAACTCCTTGAACTTGTGAAAAACTCTTCGCCACAAGTCGAGCTTCATAGACGGTGACATTACCGTCCACGTCTGTCTTCTTCTTAAAGATCCATTTATCTCAATGGCTTGCCGATCATCGGGCAAGTCCACCAAAGTCCATGCTTTGTTCTGATACATGGATCCTATCTCGGATTTCATGGCTTCTAAACATTTGTCGGAATATGACCCCACCATCGCTTCCCCATAGCTCGTAGGTTCATTGTTGTCTAGCAACATGACCTTCAAGACAGGATTACTGTACCACTCTGAAGTAGTACGCATCGTTGTCCCCTACGAGGTACGGTAGTGACTTGATCCAAAACTTCATGATCACTATCATAAGCTTCTACATAAATTGGTGTAGGCGCCACAGGAACAACTTCCTGTGCCCTGCTACACACTTGTTGAAGTGACGGTTCAATAACCTCATCAAGTCTCCACCATCCTCCCACTCAATTCTTTCGAGAGAAACTTTTCCTCGAGAAAGGACCCGTTTCTAGAAACAATCACTTTTGCTTCCGGATCTGAATTAGGAGGTATACCCAACCATTTTGGGTATCCTATGAAGATGCATTTATCCGTTTTTGGGTTCGAGCTCATCACGATGAAACTTTTTCACATAAGCGTCGCAGCCCCAAACTTTCAAGAAACGACAGCTTAGGTTTCTCTAAACCATAGTTCTCACGGTGTCATCTCAATGGAATTACGTGGTGCCCTATTAAAGTGAGTGCAGTTTTCTCTAATGCCTAACCCATGAACGATAGTGGTAATTTGATAAGAGACATCATGGTACGCACCATATCCAATAGGGTGCAACTATGATGTTCGGACACACCATCACACTATGGTGTTCCAGGCGGCATTAATTGTGAAACAATTTCCACAATGTCTTAATTGCGTGCCAAAGCTCGTAACTCAGATACTCGTCTCTATGATCATATCATAGACATTTTATCCTCTTGTCACAATGATCTTCAACTTCACTCTGAGATTACTTGAACCATTCAATAATTCAAACTTGTGTTTCATCAAGTAAATATACTCAACATCTACTTGAATCATCTGTTAAGTAAGAACATAACGATATTCACTGCATGTCTCAGCACTCATTGGACTGCACACATCAAAATGTGTTATTTCCAACAAGTTGCTATCTTGTTCCATCTTACTGAAAACGAGGCTTTTCAGTCATCTTGCCCATGTGGTATGATTTGCATATCTCAAGTGATTCAAAATCAAGTGAGTCCAAACGATCCATCTGCATGGAGTTTCTTCATGCGTATACACCAATAGACATGGTTAGCATGTCTCAAACTTTTCAAAAGCGAGTGAGTCCAAAGATCCATCAACATGGAGCTTCTTCATGCTTTTATACCAATATGACTTACATGGCGATTGCCACAAGTAAGTGGTACCATCATTACTATCTTATATCTTTTGGCATGAAAATGTGTATTACTATGATCGAGATTCAATAAACCATTCCTTTAGGTGCAAGACCATTGAAGGTATTATTCAAATAAACAGAGTAACCATTATTCTCCTTAAATGAATAACTGTATTGCGATAGACATAATCCAATCATGTCTATGCTCAACGCAAACACTAAATAACAATTATTTAGGTTTAACACCAATCTCTATGGTAGAGGGAGCGTGCGATGCTTGATCACATCAACCTTGGAAACACTTCCAACACATATCGTCAGCTCACCTTTAGCTAGTCTCCGTTTATTCCATAGCTTTTATTTGAGTTACTAACACTTAGCAACCGAACGGTATCTAATACCCTAGTGCTACTAGGAGTACTAGTAAATTACACATTAACATAATGTATATCAATATACTTCTATCGACCTTGCCAGCCTTCTCATCTACCAAGTATCTAGGGTAATCTCGCTTGGTGTCCGTTCCTCTCATTACGAAGCACTTAGTCTCGGGTTTGGGTTCAACCTGGGTTTCTTCTTTGGAGCAGCAACTAATTTGTCGTTTCATGAAGTACCCTTCTTGCCCTTGCCCTTCTTGAAACTAGTGGTTTCACTAACCATCAACAATTGATGCTCCTTCTTGATTTCTACATTCATGTGTCGAACATTGCGAATAGCTCAAGGATCATCATATCTATCCTGATATGTTATAGTTAATCACGAAGCTTCTAGCAGCTTGGTGGCAATGACTTTGGAGAAACATCACTATCTCATCGGAAGATCAACTCCCACTCGATTCAAGTGATTGTTGCACTCGGACAATCGAGCACAAGCTCAACGATTGAGCTTTTCTCCCTTAGTTTGCTGGCTAAGAAAATCGTCGGAGGTCTTATACCTCTTGACGTGGGCACGAGCTTGAAATCCCAATTTCAGCCCTCGAAACATCTCATGTGTTCCGCGTCATTTCGAAATCGTCTTTGGTGCCTCAACTCTAAACCGTTTAAGCGAACTATCACGTAGTTATCAAGGCGTGTATGTCGGATGTTCGCAACATCCACGCATCGACGTTCAAGGTTCACACACCAAGCGGTGCATTAAGGACATAAGCCTTCTCTCGTCTACATAATTGCTACTGTCAACTTTCAACTATATTTTCTCTAGGAACATATCTTAAGCAGAGAACTAAAGCGCGAGCTATGACATAATTTGCAAAGGGTTTTTGACTATGTTCAGGATAATTAACTTCATCTTATGAACTCCCACTCAGATAGACATCCCTCTAGTCATCTAAGTGATTACATGATCCGAGTCAACTAGGCCGTGTCCGATCATCACGTGAGACGGACTAGTCATCATCGGTGAACATCTTCATGTTGATCGGATCTACCATACGACTCATGCTCGACCTTTCGGTCTCTTGTGTTCCGAGGACATGTCTGTACATGCTAGGCTCGTCAAGTTAACCTAAGTGTTTCGTGTGTGTAAATCTGGCTTACACCCGTTGTATGTGAACGTAAGAATCTATCACACCCGATCATCACGTGGTGCTTCAAAACGACGAACTTTCGCAATGGTGCACAGTTAGGGGAACACTTTCTTGAAATTTTAACGAGGATCATCTTATTTACTACCGTCGTTCTAAGCAAATAAGATGCATAAACATGATAAACATCACATGCAATCAAATAGTGACATGATATGGCCAATATCATTTTGCTCCTTTTGATCTCCATCTTCGGGGCTCCATGATCATCATCGTCACCGGCATGACACCATGATCTCCATCATCGTGTCTCCATGAAGTTGTCTCGCCAACTTATTACTTCTACTACTATGGCTACGGTTAGCAATAAAGTAAAGTAATTACATGTCGTTGTTCAATGACACGCAGGTCATACAATAAATAAAGACAACTCCTATGGCTCCTGCCGGTTGTCATACTCATCGACATGCAAGTCGTGATTCCTATTACAAGAACATGATCAATCTCATACATCACATATCATTCATCACATTCTTCTTGGCCATATCACATCACATAGCATACCCTACAAAAACAAGTTAGGCGTCCTCTAATTGTTGTTTGCATGTTTTACGTGGCTGCTATGGGTTTCTAGCAAAACGTTTCTTACCTACGCAAAACCACAACGTGATATGTCAATTGCTATTTACCCTTCATAAGGACCCTTTTCATCGAATCCGATCCGACTAAAGTGGGAGAGACTAGCACCGCTAGCCACCTTATGCACCAAGTGCATGTCATCGGTGGAACTGTCTCACGTAAGTGTACGTGTAAGGTCGGTCGGGCCGCTTCATCCCACAATACCGTCGAAACAAGATTGGACTAGTAACGGTAAGCATATTGAACAAAATCAACGCCCACAACTACTTTGTGTTCTACTCGTGCAAAGAATCTACATAATAGACCTAGCTCATGATGCCTTTGTTGGGGAACGTGGCAGAAATTCAAAATTTTCCTACGTGTCACCAAGATCTATCTAAGGAGAAACCAAGCTAGGTGGGGCGCCCCTCCCCAAACCCTAGGCGCCTTGGGCCCTTGTGGGGCGCACCAGCCCACCCGGGCTGGTCCTCCCACACTTGGCCCATGCAGCCCTCGGGGCTGGTGGCCCCACTTAGTGGACCCGGGACCCTCCCGGTGGTCCCGCTCACGCTACCGATAAAACCCAAAACTTTTAGGTGACCAAAACAGGACTTCCATATATAAATCTTTACCTCCGGACCATTCCGGAACTCCTCGTGACGCCCAGGATCTCATCAGGGACTCAAAAACATTCGGTAACCACATACAAACTTCCTTTATAACCCTAGCGTCATCGAACCTTAAGTGTGTAGACCCTACGGGTTCGGGAACCATCTTGAGACATGACCGAGGCGTTCTCGGTCAATAACCAACAGCGGGATCTGGATACCCATGTTGGCTCCCACATGTTCCATGATGATCTCATCGGATGAACCACGATGTCAAGGACTCAATCAATCCCGTATACAATTCCCTTTGTCTAGCGGTATTGTACTTGCCCGAGATTCGATCGTCGGTATGTCGATACCTTGTTCAATCTCGTTACCGGCAAGTATCTTTACTCGTTCCATAACACATCATCCTGTGATCAACCCCTTGGTCACATTGTGCACATTATGATGATGTCCTATCGAGTGGGCCCAGAGATACCTCTACATCACACGGAGTGACAAATCCAGTCTCGATTCGTACCAACCCAATGACACTTTCGGAGATACCATAGTGCACCTTTATAGCCACCCGATTACGTTGTGACGTTTGGTACACCCAAAGCATTCCTACGGTATCCGGAGTTGCACAATCTCATGGTCTAAGGAAAAGATACTTGACATTAGAAAAGCTTTAGCATACTGAACTACGATCTTTGTGCTAGGCTTAGGATTGGGTCTTGTCCATCACATCATTCGCTAATGATGTGATCCGTTATCAACGACATCCAATGTCCATGGTCAGGAAACTGTAACCATCTATTGATCAACGAGCTAGTCAACTAGAGGCTTACTACGGACATGGTGTTGTCTATGTATCCACACATGTATCTGAGTTTCCTATCAATACAATTATAGCATGGATAATAAACGATTATCATGAACAAGGACATATAATAATAACTAATTTATTATTGCCTCTAGGGCATATTTCCAACATCAAGATCTGCATCCGTGCGTGGCCAGCCAACACCAGCGCATCACCCTCGACGGCTCTGAAGTGACCCGCACTCTAGCTAGGCGAGCATGCCCAAACACCGGCCCGAACTAGGGATCCACACGTCACTCCCTTGTGCACTATTCCGACGATGTTTGGATATCCTTTCACTGCTCTCTTAGCTTACACGCATATGCAACTCTGACTTTAACTCTTATTTCTTCTAGAGATATCATCTAAAACAAGCAAATCCATTTTTTAGCGAAGCATGACGGTGCTACGGGATCTGGTACACATCCTGCACACCAGTATAACCTTGTAAGCATATCGTCCTCCGGTACAACATCAAGGTCGATTCCTCTTATTTGATCAACCATTCGCCATGTCAAAAATGCAGAGGGGATGCAAGGAGCACAAGGCCTGCACATCCAAGCAAGTGGTAACATGGACTTGTACATGGAACATCCCAAGCGCAAGTAGAGCTGCAAAGTGAGCACGTACAACGAGCTAGCGTAAGTCCTGCATTTCATTTAATTCATCTTGGCATTTGTGTATGATTTGTGTGCGATGGCTGATCCACAATTCAAGTTACAGGCGAACATTTAACTTAAAAAATACGAAGGCACTTGCACTCCAGAAATCAACATAACTTGAGAAATGTGAAGCTACATGCACTTTGAAAACCAGCTAATGATCCAAAGTAGTTCAGATTATAAACACTAAATGATGCAAGCACCAAAAAAGACAAAATGCAACATGGTGTACAAGGACTACAAACATGGTCTGTACCTGCTTGAATTATCCGTTCTCTGTCTGAAAATACCAAAGTGTAATTGCACGTATAACCAGTGCTCAAACTGCATATCAATATATCTATCCTGCACAAGTATGCCAATAGTTTCAAACAACAGATTAGAAAAGTATTTATGCTATGTTGTCATGATACGGGGACTTTCTGGTAGATGGCCTCGGCGTTTCCTCAAGCTATGAAAATGCACTATAATTTGCTTGTCATCAATGCCCGCAAATCTCTGTCTCTCTCAACATAGTAGATCATCATTAGACACTAAATCCTTCAATGAGCTTGCAAAATGCTTGCATTAGATCCCTCATTAGACACTATATGTTCATCACTAGGAGCATGTAAAATGTTTGCATCAAATCCTTCATTAGAAGTCTATTCATTAGACACTTCAGGCTCAAGAACAACATGAGCTTTTATGTTTGCACCAGAAACTTGATTAGATACATCAGATTCGGTCAGTTTAGTATTGATTGGGGAGTTATAAAATAAGTAGAAATTGGTTTCATTTTCTCATAGATTCCCTACATACAAGCAGTTTTACAACACCGTCAGGTTTAACTATTGGCCAGAAATTGAAGAGTTGAATTAGATATAATCAGGGATGTGATGTACCTGCTCGTTCGCATGCTACTCTTGCAAGCTGCGACTATCCGTTTGCGCAAGCTCGATGCCATGCCCGTGCTGCCACCGCTGCCTCCCACGCAGGCTACACCCAGGGTTGGATCTTCATCTTCTTGTCCTTCTGTTCGCTTGAAGCCCGGCGATCGCCCTCCAACGAGGGCGCGAGGAAGTGCTGTGTCGGTTTGTCCAGCGGTGGCTAGGTTAGGAGCAAACCAGACTGGAGGCTGGAGCAAATGAATTGGGATTTTTCCTGCTGTCGATCAATATGGGAGGCGCTCGTTTGGGCCGCGAGCCTGCTATAGGGCCTGCCTTACACTTATGTTATTGGCCCATCCAAATTGAAACATTTTTATTCATTTTTTACATTGCATGCTCGTGCGTTGGGATGAACAAAACTAGCGTGGGCCAACCTGGACGACTCAAACTAGGTGCACACTTTCCAGCCACCTGAGGCGGCCGCCCATACCAACCCCTATGGTGGCGTCGCCCCTTTTTGTGTGTATGATTGGATAGTGAAAAATATTCCAGTGGTGCTTTTGATTTACCCACAGAATGGTTGAATTGCTTGTTTCTATGAACTGAGTTCGCCAATAATGTGAAGGATGCCAGTCTTTTCATCCTATTGTAGATTGCTTAGATCTCGATATGCCAAAAGTAATCGCATGAAATATACAAGAAAAGCCCGATGTGATGTGTTTGGCTATAACTAGTCTGACTACACGTCCTCATATAACATATCAAGGACGCACCATCTTACCAGATTAACCATTCGACTTACCCATGCAATGTGGGAAGAAAGAAGTATTGGGACTGCGTATCCAAGCAATTGATGCCATGGACTCCTTCATTACAACCTTGTAGCGAAAAAGAAGTTGCAGTGTGCCTATACAAAGAACTAGCGTAAGTTCGGTTACGCTTCTCGAATTTTAGTTAGCCACTTATTGCAAAATTGTTCAATTACGTTGCTTGGCTTAATTTAGTTTGCTACTGATTACATAATGGCACACTCGTTAATCATATTGTAGACTGCGCCTATCTATGTGTTTGATACTTATTGTTAAGAATTACCGGTTTGCCTTAACTTAAATATCTACTTGTTTGTTTAAGCGCTTTGTTGCTGCAAATGGGTTACAATGATGTTAATAACTACTTTTCAGCATCCAATTGAAACTCTTTAATTCCTTGTTTGTTTAACTGGTTTGTTGTTATAACTCCCAGTTGAGATGTTTTGCTAACTTCAACTTTTATGAATCCAAATGGAACTTTAATGGAAAAACAGGTTAGCCCAAGATCAAAAGCGAGGTCCCCATGGACGTTGCATCATCCCACAAAGAAGGGCACCGCCTAATCGTGCATTATGAATTGCCAACTGCTGATGCTCTAGAGGCTAAACTAGTGGTAGAAAGAGATTCATACGCACTTAGAGATGAAGTTGACATGTTGAGGAAGCAAATAGCACAATCACAAGCGATCTTGAAGACAACCATTAAATATTTGGTGGATTTCAAAACGAAGCAAGTCGAGACTGACCAGATTGTTAAGGTCTGAAGGAAAAAAGGAAATTAAATTCCTACTTGGTAAATCATAGGTGAAATGTTCTTTCCATAGTTGAATAACCTTTGTGTTGTATGTTCATGTAATCAATCAAGCCATTTGTTTTAGAGATCATGTAATAATTATTATTATTATTTGTAATTTTATTTGAGCACAAGTCTGTATTAATTGATAAGACTCGGAGACATTTCATTTGGATTGTTGTGCCAGACCTACAAATATGCCAATCGGGCTGAATGTGCATTCAGCAGTAGTAGTAGTATAGATGGACCATAAGTGGCACGCATCGGAAAGGGCCAAGATGCTGGCTAAAAAAAGGATGTTGTTGTAGCCAAAAAAAAGTACAGCGGCATGGCTTATGTATGTTAGTTGATATTATTGATCCATATACTCTATAAGTGTTTATATGTCTGTTAGTTCTGTACATTCTTGGTTGATTGACTTGGTATTTGAATCTTGATACATCGCTTGTGTACATATCTAAATGGGAATACACATTATGTTGCGTGTGACATTTGAGTTGGACATGAAGTGTTCCAAATATTCGAAACAAAGATCTTGACATAATCTTGGCAACAAAGATCTTGCCTTCGGATCTGAGGTAGAAGGTATACCCAATAGTGTGTAGACCCAACGGGTTCGGGAACTATGCAAACATGACCAAGACATCTCTCCGGCCAATAACCAACAGCGGGATCTGGATACCCATGTTGGCTCCCACATGTTCAACGATGATCTCATCGGATGAACCACGATGTCAAGGATTCAATTAATCCCGTATACGATTCCCTTTGTCTACCGTTATAGCACTTGCCCGAGATTCGATCGTCGGTATACCCGATACCTTGTTCAATCTCGTTACGGCAAGTCTCTTTACTCGTTCCGTAACACATCATCCCGTGACCAACACCTTAGTCACATTGAGCTCATTACGATGATGTCTTACTGAGTGGGCCCAGAGATACCTCTCCGTCATATGGAGCGACAAATCCCAGTCTTGGTTCGTGCCAACCCAACAGATACTTTTGGGGATACCCGTAGTGTATCTTTATAGCCACCCAGTTACGTTGTGACGTTTGGCACACCCAAAGTACCCTTACGGTATCTGGGAGTTGCACAATCTCATGGTCTAAGGAAAAGATACTTGACATTAGAAAAGCTTTAGCAGACGAACTACACGATCTTGTGCTATGCTTAGGATTGGGTCTTGTCCATCATATCATTCTCCTAATGATGTAATCCCGTTATCAACGACATCCAATGTCCATGGTCAGGAAACCGTAACCATCTATTGATCAACGAGCTAGTCAACTAGAGGCTCACTAGGGACATGTTGTGGTCTATGTATTCACACATGTATTACGATTTCCGGATAACACAATTATAGCATGAACAATAGACAATTATCATGAACAAGGAAATATAATAATAACCATTTTATTATTGCCTCTAGGGCATATTTCCAACATAAGTATTATTCTAATTATGATTTGTTGCAACGCACATGAACATTGCTAGTATTTCCAACCATGCAATTTTTTTGCTAGTATTTCATAGTTTCGAGTTCTCCATCAAGATATTAGTCACTCATGGTTGATATTTACTTTCAATCATGTACACATATGCACTATGTAACTAGCCTTGCTTATTGGGTTCCAAAGCTTAACTTTCACTCCTACTTACAATATGTAGAGTATTTAACAAAAAACTACCACTTTCAACCAGCCCTAGGAAGAATCTATTGTACAAAAAATAGCAAAAACATACCCAAAATTTCTTAATCCATGCCAAAAACTACTACCTAGTACTCCCTCCGTCCCACAATGTAAGATGTTTTTGCAAGCTAGTTTAGCTTGCAAAAACATCTTATATTATGGGACAGAGGGAGTACCGATTAGGTTAGTTTAAACCCATTTATGACAGGGTTGGCCCACACATCCGTGCTGGCGAGGCAGCTTAAACCAACACATTTTGTTTGACCGTTGACACGAGGGACCCACATCTGACCTTCTATCCTATTATTCCCCCTCAAATCATTATTTTTCCTGAACATTACTTCAAACAAGTCTTGATCGCGATTCGCCGGTGGCGCCGATGATGAGCGAGTTAGCCGCCACACCGCCGGGCACGGGCGCGCGCTGGCTGCCTCCGACAGGTTGGCAGGCTGGCCCGAGCGTGACTCACGACCGAGCAAGCCGCCGCGCTGGCCTTCGCTCGAGCCAGATGGCTGGCCTTAGCGCGGCGCGTGCGAGCAAGCCGTCGCGCCGCTGTGCCAATCTAGCTAGCAAACCTTGCAGACAAGCAGCTGGACGGAGCTACCTTGGCTAGCTAGCGGTCGCGAGCGCCGGACGGAGCTGGCATCCGAGATGCCGCAAGATGGGCTCCACACCGCCGGCGGTTTTGACCTGGCCTTCTGCCGGCGGCGGTAGCTGCGTCCCATGGCCGAGGATTACTAGGTGGACGGGCCGGAGGTAGGAGGTCACTCGGGGATTTTTGTGCAGACTGACATGTAGGTCCCACAAGTCATAACGCCCGGTCGAATAGAAGACGTTGACTTAATGGGCGACATGGGCCCTGTTTGGATAGTCTAAGTCAGAGGTTAGAGTTAGATTCTAACCCTGAACTAACTCTAACCAAAGTGGTGTTTGGATGGCAGGGTTAGATTGATAACAAATGTATCCAAACAGGGCCATGGGTTGAAACGTGCCTATAACGGCACTTTGTAGAGTAGTCGTTTCTTGGTAGGGCTGGTTGGTAAGAGCATGTACAATGGTTGATAAGGTAGTCTTATCTTAAGTATGCCACGTATGCAAGTGGTCGTAGTTTCTTGGCATTATTAGTGGTTTCTTGCATTATTAGGGGTTTCTTGTAAGGAACAATGTACTACTAGCGCCAAAAGGCGATTCTAGGTTGCGTTGTACTCCAACGAGTACTACTAGTGGTCGCGGGAGTGTATACCTCGTTTTGTGGGTTCGATCCCGGCCGAACGCACAGCGGACTTTTTTTTTAAATAGTAACTTCACTGCGAGCCAATATTTTACACGGGTAGTTTGAGTTTTGAAGTCAAACGGACGTGCGGCACCACAATCTGGGTGCGCTGGATAGCCTAGCCACGTGAACGGGTTTTCCTTCCCAGCATCTTGTGGCTCATGTGCTCGCCCTAGCCGCACCTCGCTTGCAGCTTCCTCATCAGCTAGTAGCATATTTAAACTAGCGCCTCCCAATTAAGCCCGAGGAGCCGAAAAAGCCTGGCGGGGCATTGGGAACTGTGCAATATGGCTCTGTACGTAAAGTGCTCTACTACTACTCAGTAGCTTGTGGCGTTGCACGCATGGACTTCACTCCATTATCGGCTCTACTATAAAAGAAATTCCTCTTGACGTATTTTTTTAAACGTAGGCAAAAGCTTTGCTTCATCTCATTCATAAAGAAGGAACTACTGATAAAGTTCGACCAGATCCATTACACCTCCACAAATGGAAGCGAAAAGCCTAGTCTCGCTGTATCAAATAACTCAAATGTTACGCCTTGTGAGAATCAATCGTTGATAAACAGGCTGCTAGTCTGTGCGTGAGAGGAGCGGCTGAGTAGGCCAGCTACATGAGAGGAGCGGCTGAATAGAGCACCGAGAGTACCCACAAGGCCACTACGCAGGTGTACTTTCCCTGCATTGATAGTACAGCTATGGTTCTAGAGGACAGTAGTACCCTCCACTTCCAACTGTAGCTCCTTGGCCCTGAGATTTAAGAGTTCAAAACGGGTGCACTATACTAGAAGTACAGTACATCGCACTACTTGTTGAGAAAGTAGTACTAGTACTGCTACAGTATGAGTACGTACTCCTTTGTTACATAATGTAAGACGTTTTTGACACTAGTTGGCGTGTACAAAAAAATAGCAAAAGCATACCCAAAATTTCTTAATCCACACCAAAAACTACTAACTAGTGCCAAAATTTTCTTACTAGTGCTATTATTTACATTATAATGCAATCCCATAACGTCCCATAATGCTAGAGTAGTAAATAATAGCTTCACCCCTTCGCTAAGGAACGATCTACAGTTGGAAGGGACGAGGCCCTGCGGTTACTACGCTCTTATCTCCTCCTCGCCGATTCCCTCCCCGAGAGAAGGCAGTTCATCATGCTCCCATGGATTCGCCAGCGGTTCTCCTCTTCGTCGGGCTGGGAGACCTTGGACGATGATCCTCTGGGAGAAATCGCACGCCGCTCCGACGTCCTCACCGCCGCAAGACTCGGTGCTTCCTGCACCAACTTTTTCAAGACGGTGCTTAAAAAGGCTTGGGAAAAGGCCATGCTTGTTGGTCTTCCATGCGTCCTCGAGGAGAAGGTTCTTCTATGGGACAATCCTTCGAACAGTCCACCGCTCCCTGGCCATGGTTGCACGTTGACTCCGCTAGAGTTTTCGACATTGAGAGGTAGTCAGATTTTGTCCGATGAGCAGGTCAGTAATGGAGTTTGATCATGTAGTACTTAGTATTCCATTTCCATCCCGTAATTTCTCCGCTGCCCACCGTCTTATATATAGGTCTGGGTCGGTGCCAACGAAGATTGGCTTGCATACCTCGCCGGATACCACCATCATTTTGCACAACATCCACAAAGAGGCGGTCGTTCCGTGAGACCCTTCTACACCATTGGGATCGGCCTTCCGGACTGGCTGGGCTTGAATCGTATGATGATGCCTACATGAGATTGAAGAACATAGCAATTGCAGACCCGCCGACAAAGCGGCGCTGCTACAACGATTACTATCTCATCGCGGTGTTCGACATAAGGATTTCCATCAATGAAAGAGGCGATGTGGCAGAGGTCATGGCGATGTTGGCGGCAGGTTTGTACCCTACATGTTCGAAGGCGCCGTGCGCCATCTAGGCGCATCTTCGTGGTGACAAGCCGGGGACTTGTTTCATCTAGTTGCCATCCTACGATGCGGGGAGATTACAAGCGGAATGCACAAATCATCATTTGCATCCCTAATCGTACTCCATTATTTTGCAGGACCAGTCATCCCGCGATCAAAATAAGATCGCCGATCCTGGATGTGCATTTGCATCCGCGGTTTAGTCTAACCTGGAACCTTGTAGCTGACTTTGGCATATTGGGATCAACTATCTTAACAGTCATTACCCATGGTACCACTGATGTGCAACATGGTCACACAATCTACCACGATCAGACCGTCACCATCTACCCAGGTATTCCATTTTTTAACCCTCTCGCCTTCTCTTTCATTGTTGTACTAGTACTCTACTTACGTAATAGTAGGAGTACTTTTTACCTTGGAGGACGCGTATAGCTAGCTAGGCCCTTGAAGACTTGAACCCACTAGTTGCCACCATTTTTGTTTTTCCATGTCTTACTATCTCATCCATGTAGCCAAGAGTGGCTATATATAATAAGTCGGTTATTTTACTTCCTCTATACCGGAGTAGTACTATTTGTTGCACAGTATTACTGACTGCCATATTTGAGCACAACATTATTATGCATGGACCTTGACTATGTACGTCACCATGTGTCCAGATCTGAGATGTCGCGTGTACCAGATGAACGGCGCCGAGTTCGACCCCCGTGATGCTACGAGGGTGCCGAGGAACACTCTTGGAGAGTACTCGCTTTTCATTGGGGACAGCTACCCCATTGTGAAGCAGGATGCCACCTTCCGTGCACGACACGGAAGGCCTGCCGTTCATGAAGCATGGTTGTGTCTTGATGCGCACCGTCGGATGAACGACATCTTTGGGACACGCTATCCACGATTTATGCCGCTTGACTTGGATGAGTCTCCATCGTGTGGAACCGGACTAGAAATCTGTGACAATGATTCCCGTTGCCATCGCTATGGATCGTGCCATCCATGAAGAACACACTGGACTGGAACACGGAGGAGGACATGTAGCCCATCTATAACGTGTAAGTGGAGTACGATGGCTGTGAATGGTAGCGCTGTGAATATATGTAGACTAGTCATGCACAAATTTATCACATGAATTGGAGATGAACTTGTGTGGCATACTGGCATTTGTCCTTTAGAATTTATTACTAGTAATGTGTTATGTGTACGTGCAACTTGTGTGCTTGTTGCACGGGCTCCAACATGCTCTTTGAGAAAAAAAAAGGTGGCACAGCTTTGGATATACATAATGTGGCGGCATCATATAGTAGCATCGTTCGCTATAGTTGTAGTACACTCCTACTAGGATGACAACTCCTGTAAAAACCTTGCGCTTGGCTCTTTGCCTCTTCGGGAGGTTCAACAGTTCGTACTCGTGTGAATCTTGCACTTGGCTCTTCGCCTCTTCGGAAGGTCCAACAATGATGATACTACAGTACAATATGCTTCTGGCAATCTAACACCGATTGAACTGATGCACGTCCACCGCGAGGGTGAGGGCGAGGGAGAGGGAGAGGGAGAGAGCGCTGTAGTCAAAACCCTCTCCTCGTCCTGCGAACCACCGTGCGCGTGGGCGAGGGAGAGGCGTAGTAAGCAAGCTTCTCCTCGTTCGGCGAGTTGATGGGACACATCAAAGCAGTACTAGTACTAGTCCATACTGCGTCCTTTCCGGTTAATATGGCTTAATTTGAAACAAGAAAAAAAACACTGGCGGTCAACGTATGTAACAATACGCTCTTTACAGTCACTATATATAGTTTTGCGGTGATTATACGATCACTAGCTCATAGTAGAGCACCGTATTGCACCCTACTGACCGGCCACATAGCCGACGTGGCACTTTGTTGACTGGTTAAATTGTCACCTAGTTTCTGGGTCCCACCTGTCGGTTGGCAGAGCAAAGAAATCAGTTAAACAAAACTTTACACAGGCGCGACAGGAGTCCAACCCTTGCGCGCGAACCACCCTGGTTGTGTATGTGAGTGCATGCACGTGTACTCCCTCGGTCTTCCAACAAAGAGCGTACATTGGCTAAAAAACAAAGTGTGTAGTACATCTACACTTCCAATGCATTTAGCCTTTAATCTAAATCGATATTGATTGACTAATGCACCAACTTGTGCTCTAGGTATAGGCTACATGTCTATCCTTAATTACAGCATGCAACGACCTTCATTTAATCTTCTTCTCTCAATGGCCGCGTGCACACATAAGTCTGCTACTTTTGGGTGTTAATTATGCCCTGGTCAATGTGTAAATCTCTAAATGTGCAGTCTTTCACGAACGTAGGGAGTAGGTTGAGCACTTGAGCGTGAGCGTGTGTGTTGCATCGTGTGTTGTGTGCCGCATGGGTGCGTGAGTGTTGCGTGCGTCCATGTGTACGTGTGAGTGTTGCATGTCGCATGCATGTATGCATGGGGTTTACTCCCTCCCATTGACATGTTCATATTTCAAGCTTCCTCTGTTCCCTCCATATGGTGATACTCCCTATGTTCCCAAATACGGAATAAAATCCTCCCTCTGTTCCCAAATACGGAGTATTTGTCTTTCTAGAGATTTCAACAAGTGACTACGTACGGAGCAAAATGAGTGAAGTGAGCGTAGAGGCATAGGGATAATGTAGAAAGGAAGTCTTTGCGATCCATTATTCCCCATCTTGGTCAGAGAGAACTATTCAACTAGTCTTCGCAGTGAAGTGACAATACACGCTGCAGCAGATGGGACACTTAATTAATAAGCTGAACCAGCGTGTTGGTGTTACTAAATCAGCCTTACCCAAGATCGCCATCATGTTTGCCAATGAGCACGCATACATCCTCCATTAACTGACATATGGGCCCTCTTGTGGTAGACCCACAAGTCATCGATGTAACTATTTACACTCCGAAGGACGGTATATCCTGGTAGTAGTACTAGTAGAATTGAGATTCAATGCACTTTCTTCCCCGTCTTCCACTCTTCTTCTTCCTCCTCTCTTCCCCATTGTCGGCCGCACATCATTTCCCCCTGCTCACTGCTCGCCTGCCCGTGCTATCTTCCTTGGTAGCTCGCGCGTACCATATCCCCCCGCTCACTGCTCGGCCACACAAGGAGAAGCTTCTTCGCTCGCCCGCCCGAATCCACTTCCCCGCTGGCTCGCAGCACCGAAACCCCAATGGCGAACCGATCGACATGCGAGCCGTGATGGAATTCCCTCCCGATGTTCTCTTGGAGCAGATCTGTGTCGTATGGACCTACTCGGATCGTCCGTCGGCAGCATGCTCGGTGTCTTTGTACCGTCTACTAAATCGCAATCGGCCGGCTCTTTTCAAGACACCACGCTTGTCGATGCCCGATCCTCGCAGTGGCCCGGAACCGACTTTGCGATCCTACGGAGGTTGTCGTGGTGCCCTCGACATGCTACCACTACCGTCCACTTGTCCTTCATGCGCGTCCACTACTGGGCCGGCATGAAGGCCAACTGGATCGTCCTCATCCACCAATCTCGTAGTCTGTGGCGTCTCATGGATATCTACACCCAGCGAGAGATCACCCTTCCATCGTTGGATACCGCCACCATCGAGCCTCGCGGCCCGCCGGACACTCCTTCCTACTACGCACGAGACGCGTCAAGCTTTTGGCTCGACCTCTGTTTGCTGAAAGTTGTAATCTACAATGTGCCCACACCATCAGAAGACTAAATTACAAGCTCATTGCCTTGTTCAACATGGGATTAGTCTATCTGGAATCTGGTCTCCATACATGGTTATGGCTCATCGTCAATCCTGTTGAGGCAACATTTCTGTCTGATGCTATAGTGCACGATGGCATCGTTTACTGTGATCGGCCTTGCATTGGCTGCCTATCTTTGGTGGAATCTATCGTCGTGTAATTGTTCTATCTCATCTCATCTTTACCTTATGAATACAACTGCCTGTTCATTGTTGCAAATTTAGAATAGATAGTATGTCTATAACCACATCATTGCTATATGTTCCTCTCATTTCCTAGATTTTTATGACCACACATGTTATTGTTAGAGTTGATATGAAAACAATTTGCATCTAATGATTGTTAGAATAGATATTATGAGCATAACATCATGATTGCTATATGTTACTCTCATTTCCAAGATTTTTATAACAACGCATGTTGTTACTTAGAGTTGATATGAGAACAGTAGTAGTAAGTGCTATGATAGAATATGAGTAGGCTCTGTCATAGCTGTTTTCCTCTCATTGTTACATGATGTTTGAACCATGACATATTGCTAGAATATGAAAGCCATTGGCTTATTTTTTTAACTTGGGGTATGATTATGACCACAGCATTGCAATTCTCTGTCTATGATATGTGTCACTATTATAATAATCTTAATTCCACACATACTCTGAACATGATTGTTTATTTTTGTCCTTTTGGTCTCCAATTTGAATTGTTGCAGCAGACGCAAATGCGCTAGCCTTCATGATTCCAGGACCTAGAATCATACCAGCCGATGGTTGGTGGTTTATCGCTTGTTCAGCTGACGGCGATCATTTGATGCTCATTCGCACATACCAAATTGACCAAACCATTACATCGAACCACATGCAGTACAATGCCTGGGGCGTTCGTGACATTCATGGCTATGGCTGCTTCGTGTTCGAGAAAGATCCTAGCTCCGTTGGGCCAGGCATATTCAACTGGAGGCGGCTTTACAGCCTTGGCAACCACTCCATGTTCCTCGGGCTCAATTATCCGATCATCCAACCAATCATCGATCATATCACCGGCGATGATTACCGTGCTATGCAACTTCCATTTGCCAGGGGGGACTGTGTTTACACATCATACCATGGGTTTCATGAATCACCATATCCAGAGATTCGTCGACACAGCTTATTGCTAGATAATCTTCAGTGTGTGAAAGGCATCAAGCTTCCATGCGATGGATGGCTTTTGCAAACCCGACATGCGGTGATGTGGTTCATGCCAACAGCAAATATGCACAACTTGATTCGTACTAATATCTAGACTGAGCCATGTATTCTGCTGCTATAGCACAACCCTAGTTAAACCTATGGTTAAAATGTGACACTAAATACGACTAGTAAGTAGTACAGTAGCAGTACTAGTATACGTCGGACAAATTATTCATCATGTCCACACATTGAATTGACATGACAACACACTGCACGTGAGGTGACACAAGAATCCCGGCGGCGTGTTCGGGTATTCTGGACTTCAGATTTGGAGTACCACTTATCTGTCAAAATCTTTCATCATTCACTTCAAACAGTCGATTGATCATACATTGAGTACCATATAACTGGAATTAACCGATGCAAGTCGAAGAAGGATTGGTCGGTCTTTGAAATTTGGCGTCAAGTTCGATCCCACGGATCAGAGGCGATCGAGCACCATGAGGCCAAAGTGAGTCTTGACAATGCGAGATCTCACCCTCTCATTGATTTGTTCATACCAACCATCGACAATGAGCACGGCATATGCTACACCCATCACGAGAAACTTCTAGGTAAGACACCAATCGGCCGTCTACTTGCACAAACATATTCCTTTGTTTATAGCTCTATTTTTCTTTTTAGACGCAGACCTGGTGAAGCAATTACAATTTGAAAGTTAATAAAAAGTGAAACAAGTGACTGCAACATGCCAAAGATGTTATGAAAATGCCAACTATGTACACTAAAATCTGCATTCGACAATACTGCAGGTATCACACTGAGTGGCCTAAGCAAGCATTCCTTCCAGCACAATTCTAGGGCGTTCAAAAGGGGCACGTGGACGCGTCGCAAGATACAATCGGAGTGCAGCATGCACGCGATGTGGCACAACACCGGCAATACCTTGCCGGTGATGGTCAACGGCCGGCAGACGGGCAGCAAAAAGGTTCTGGTGCTGCACACCAACAAGAACTTCGACCAGCAGAGGACCAACTGGGTGATGCACCAGTACCACCTCGGGGACCTGGATCAAGAGAAGGAGCGGGAGCTAGTCCTCTGCAAGATTTTCTACCAGACGAACACTAGGGCCAGGAGTAAAAAGATTATAAGTTAGTTTGGTATTGGTACTTGTACTACCTTGCCGTCCGCAATGGTATTGTTGTTAACGATATTTTGGTATGAACTTGGCATTTTCTTCCAACCATCATGCCGAGGGTCGACATGGATATAAAGCTGAATCATTTGTTTCGAAACGAATTTTCAGGCACCTAATTTTTATTTGATGGGTAGCATAAGCACCTGCCGTTCGAATTCCCAGTTCTCCAAATTTTTTGAAACAAGTGCATGCACTTATTATCATGATGAAAAAACAATATCCCTGCTGCATCCCAGTTATCAGTCTGTACTTGCAAAATTCTCTCGTTTATTGAGAACATATATTGTTTTTTCAGGTCGAGCAAGTTTCAACTGGGCTATAGACTGCCCAGGCTTGGTTTTGTTTTTAACAGGCCCAGCCCATGACGACAACGGGGCACAAAGATCCAGCAAGTATCTACTGGCCTCTGGCCCGCCAGCGTTAGTTATATTTTGTCTTACAACATCCGCAGGCAGTTTTTTTACTGAATCAAACACACAACCCAGTTCTATTTTCCTCTTGAAACGCATGTCCTACATCCGTTTTCTAATCTCTACCTATAGTTTTACTAGTTCATATACACATATAATTATATTGAAAATACATAAAACTCCCTTTTCATATTTACATCCTTATTTTTGTTGTTGTTTTCCCTCCCAACGCTGATTTTTTTACCACTGGTTTTCCCTTAAACCAACTCAATTGTCCCACGTCTTATTTGCTTACAATAACAAAATGATTTTATTTGGCAAATCAATAAGTTCTTAAAAAAATATTTATCATTTCAGGATTACAAAAGTTCAGACTCCACCAAAATATGCAAAATAAGGTTGAACTTTTTGACCGTGGTCTGGGCAGAAAATGGGCTGTAATAAATTACTTAAAATTAGCAAATGGGCTGCAAATTATTAAAAAATAGCAAATGGGCTCTATGTTATGCGCCACAGATTTGGAGGCTGACTTGTGGGCCTACTAAGTTCATGCGTACACAAGGTTTCTCAAAAAGAAACTTAGTCAACAATCGACTCTACGCGTCGAGACCGTTAGATGTCAATCTAACGGCAATCGTCTTCTTGATCTCGATCTTCGCCTGACCACCCAAACCAGCGCCGTCGGAACCTTTGCTCCGCCTCCATGGACGGCTGTGCTGCCAGGCAGGCCTCACGGCCCCATCATATACTCGCATCCCTGGCTTGTCTATCCCTCTACTCACCCACACCTCCTGTTATTTTCCGGTGACGACAGCCGAACCAGTCAACCCTCGTACTCTCCACCACGTGGGCAGCCACTGCCGTGTCTTCCCCGGCTCCGTGTCGTTCCCTTTGTAGGCCTCGCCGTCGTCCACCGCCCTGGTGCTCTCGGCTCGACGTGGTCAATGTGGTCAACGAACGACATCCATCGGAAGTGGACTGTATGTGGAGAGGCTGACAGCTGGGTCCACGGCCGCACACAAGGAAATGCCTCCTTATTACTTGCAAAATAATGATTCCTCCACCTAACATCTGGGACCCGTCGGAAGGGCCTCTGTATTTCGCGAAAAAACGTTCCCTCCGCTGACAGGTCGGACCCACCAACTATATCTTCGCATGCAAGGAAGTGCCTCCTTATTGCGCACAAAAAAATGAATACCCCCCTGCCAGCTGGGACCCACCACAGTGGGAGGCTGACTTGTGGGCCTACTAAGTTGACGGGGACGGAGGGCTTTGTCAACTTAGTCAATATATGAACGATTCTAGCTCCAGTGACCGTACGATGTCCATCCAACGGCCGTAGTGCTTCTTCAACCTATGGTCTTCTTGCTCCAGCCGCCCAAACCAGCGCCGGTTGTGCCATGTGCTCCTGCCTCCTGTGGACGGTTGTGATGCCGCGGAGGCCTCACCGCCCCCTACTATTCCCACCGCTGGCCAGGCCATCCCTCTACACACCCACACCTAGGGCTGGGCGTTCGGTTAATATGGTTAATACGGTTCGCTTTGTTCGGTTTTTTGTAATTTCGGTTTTGGAGAAACGACAACCGAAATAATGACACAAAAATTAGCTACCAAACCTTATTGACCAAAATATATCGGTTCGGTTTGTTCGGTTAACCAAAACCCGAAGTACATCCACCCCACTGTCTATGTGTAAGAGGCCTGAATGATGAGCAGTGACTTGCATTGTAGTGGTACAGAATGTATAAAATAATGAGCTAGCCTAAGGAAGGTAGAACAGACGGAGATTGATTTATTTTCCAGCAGCCGTACATCACGTTTAGCCGGTACGTACTCACGTACGTAATGAGCTTGTAGCTAGCGATCAATTCGATCATTTCTTGGCGTCTTGGCTTATGTAACAATATATGGATCAGAAAGCACATGCACTATACCACTTGTTTCACTAGGCACGCACACTGCACATGTATACAAGAATATCCGCAGATCGAAATCGTATAAATACTTGCCGCAAGGATACTCCGCTCAATGAGTCGTTGATCACACGCCTAGGCCAGTTTTGAGTGGAGAGGCCGACAGGGCGCTGCCGGATGGAGAGATGAGCGATGGCTAGATGTATGTACTTGTGAACGTGGAGTGATTACATTAGGCATTAGTAAATCCGGGGGTGTTGGGCCGATAACAAATGGGCTGCGGTCACAGAGTCAACGTCACACTCACGTACGGCCTTTTACTCCCAAAAATAACTCACATATGGCCTCAGGAAACCAGGCATCGTAATTAATTTCGGTTTCTTCGGTGATTACGGTTTGTGAGCGCTGGAAACCGATTGAACATCGAACACCGAACAGATATCAAAGTTGCCACCGAACCAAACAACCGTACACCGAATAAATCGATAAACCGGTTAAGTCGGTTCAGTTCGGTTTATTTTTTCGGTTTTCGGTGTGACAGTGCCCATCTCTACCCACACCCCCTGTTATTCTGCGGCGACGGCAGCCTCACACCGCAGCCGAACCAGTGAACCCTCGTACTCCTCTCCGCGTGGGCATCCACTGCCTTGTCTTCCCTGGCTCCGCGTCGTCCCTTCCTAGGCCTAGCCGTCGTCCACCGCCTTGGTGCTCTCAGCACGGCGTGGTCAATGTGGTCAACGACCGACTTCCATCAGAAGAGTACTGTACGTGGAGAGGCTGACAGCTGGGTCCACGGCAGCCGCAAGGAAGTGCCTCCTTGTTACGCGCAAAATAATTATTCCAGCACCTGATAGCGAGGACCCACCGGACAGGCCACCGTATTTCACGAAAAAACGTTTCCCTCCTGACTGCTGGGACCCACCAGCTACATCTTCGCACGAAAGGAAGTGCGTCCGGATAAAAAAACGATTCGCCCCCTGACTGCTGGGACCCACTAGCTACATCTTTGCACGGAAGGAAGTGCCTGACAGTCGGGACCCACCTGGTCGAAGCGTATGTAGCGTTGTCATTCTGGTCGCGAACGTGTACGTACATACTGGTCGATGTAGAGGCGCACACGTGTCGTAGTAGAGGCGCGCACGTAGCATGTACACGTACGTATAGCGGACAGTGTGCAAGAAAGAAAATATGGCCATGTACGTACATACGGGCGGGGTCTCTCGAACGCCTACTCGTGCATACGTACGGCCAGGGCTCATGTACATGGCTGGGTCGGAACGGAGAAACTACGTCATCGTCGTGTTCATGGGGAGGCAGCGAGAATCGTCGTGTTCGCCGGGAGCAGCGGCAGCGTGGGAGCCAACCGGCTTGGGACGGAACAGCGATGGAAGCGAGGCTGCGCGTCGCTGGCGGAGGAAGCGGCCTTGTGTTCGACCGGCCACATTGAAAGGGATCATGTTCATAGGGAGGGTGCGGCGACCGCAAAGCGGAGAAGCGGACTTGTGTTGGACCTCCTACGGTCGAAAGCGGGTCCTGTTGATCGGGAGGGTGTGGCGTGCCGCAAAAGCGGAGGTAACGGACTTGTGTTGGGCGCCACGGTCGAAGCGGGGTCTGTTCGCCGGGAGGGTGTGGCGTCTTGCAAAGCAGGACTCCACGGATCTTGTTCATCTCCACCATCGACCCCTCCGGCCTCCACGGGCTATTGTTCATCCACCGTCGACCTCCTCCGGCCTCCACTGCATTGTTCATCCACGGGCTCCTGTTCATCCAGCCTCCACCGCGCGCTTCTCCACCGGTTATTGTTCAACCAGCCCTCTCCACGGGATCTGTTCAACCACCCCTCCACGGGCTCTGTTCATCCAGCCCTCCACCATCTGTTCATCCATCCCTCCACGGGTCGCCCTGTTCATCCAGCCCTCCACGGGTCCTGTTCATCCAGCCCCAACCGCGCGATCGATCGAGTCTGTTCATCTAGAGGCAACACCACGGGTCTGTTCATCCACCCCACCGGAACTGTTCATCAAACCCCGGCAACACTCACTTTGTTCATCCAGAGGCAGCATCGATCGACTTGATTAGCGCGAAGCGAAGGAATCGCTCGATTGGGTTCAGTTAATAGCCATCGATCGATCGCTCGGGTTCAGTAACGTGTAGCCAGCAGTGCATTCACTCGGGTTCAGTAAGTGAACGCCTCGCTCGGGTTCAGTTAGAGCCCAACACCTCGCACCCATGTGCGTGCGTGTACGAGAGAAACGTGCAAACCTCCGTGCATCGCTCGGCCCCGACCACCCACCGTAACCGGGAACACCCTGATATTTTCCTAGCCCTCGCTTCTACTACGGTTTTTTCGTCATGGACGGCCCAAAGAATGTCATGCAGCTGCGTCTCCAGCCCACCCAGGACGAAAAGCCCATTTTCTGTCATGATTTTTTTTTCATAGAAGTAGGAGCCCACCACATCTATGATGATATCGGGTTTTGTCACAATTATCGTCACAGAAGTGTCATAAGTATGACAGAAAAAATTTCGTTCGGCCCAAAATGTCACGGATGTGTCTTTTTTTGCAGTGGAAACAACATCGTTGAGAAAGAACTGAGGATTGATCTTGAAAAAGGCAAAGAGGGTCGAATCAACTCGAAGAGAAATGCGCCGGATGAAAAGAGCTGACATTGCAACGAACGAAAACTAACTGCATGATCCTAAAAAAATTGAAGGGAAAGAGGAGTATATCAAAACACCTACGTCAAGATTCCTTACCAGAGCAACGAAGGGGATAAGGAGTAAAAAGAATTTGTACTCTCCGATATAACTAGACTCATAAATAGTTATCTTCTAGACTTGACAATGGCCATGCTACGATCAATCAAGGGGGCTGCTATGGTCGGTCAAGGCTCTGATACCAACTTGTCACGCCCAATATGCGATCCTATCCGAGAGGAACTCGAAGGTCATACCAAGGATAGAGCCGCATATTGAAGACGCTTTTGCAAGGTGGATATCATTACATCGTACCATTACATAATGGATGGGGATACATACAAGGCATACAAATGCCACAAGAATACATCAATATATCAAACATAAGAACAACATCCGGGTACGGATGAAACAAACAGAAACTCAAACGGCATCCACCCTGCTAGCCCAGGTTGCCGACCTGGAACCTATCCCATGAACGAAGAAGAAGCGGAAGAAGAACTCCAGAACAAGTAAACATTGCTCTTGCGTCATGATCATCGCATTACATGAACCTACAATTGTTGTTGTAGTAATCTGTGAGCCACGAGGACTCAGCAATCCCATTACCATGGGTATCAAGACTAGCAAAGCTTAATGGGCATGGAAAGGATAAGTGGTGAGGTCGCAGCAGGGACCATCGGCCGGTGTGATGTCCACCTGCGGAGCCGCCGTTGCCTCGACCCGGCCGAACGAGGTGTGCCCAAAGATGCCGCTTGAGGATTCTGCCAAGAAATGGTAGAATTCATTTTTCTACGTCCGCAACCTCGGCGCGGACCGTATCCACCTGTCGCCATTCATCGATGTGATGCCACAGGCCAAGACAAACTGGAATTACTGCCCCAAGAACCCGACGCAGGAGGTGCTGAACCTGAGTAACTGGGTCACGGAGATGGCGGCGCACGAGGGGCTCAAGGGCACGGATCTTGTCGTCGCCTTCATCGCGCGCCGGGTGCTGCCGTTGCAGTACCGGGCACATATCATCAGCCAGATGGGGGATGATACGTCTCCAACGTATCTATAACTTTTTATTGTTCCCTGCTATTATATTATCAATCTTGGATGTTTTATAATCATTTTATAGTCATTTTATATCATTTTTTGGTACTAACCTATTGACATAGTGCCAAGTGCTAGTTGCTGTTTTCTGCATGTTTTTTACATCGCATGAAATCAATACCAAACGGAGTCCAAATGCAACGAAACTTTACGGAGATTTTTTGTGGACCAAAAGACACCTAATTAATGGGCCAAGGTTGCGCATGGGGGGTGCTCCGAGGAGAGCACAACCCACCAGGGCGCGCCAGGAGGCCCATGCGCGCCCTAGTGGGTTGTGCCCACCTCGGGTGCCCCCCGGACCGCCTCTTTGCTCTATAAATACCCCAATATTCCATAAACCCTAGGGGAGTCGAGGAAAATCAATTCCAGCCGCTGCAGAGTCCAGAACCACCAGATCCAATCTAGACACCATCACGGATGGGGTTCACCACCTCCATTGGTGCCTCTACGATGATGCGTGAGTAGTTCTTTGTAGACCTTCAGCTCCATACTTAGTAGCTAGATGGCTTCCTCTCTCTCGCTGAATTCTCAATACAACGGTCTCTTGGAGATCCATATGATGTAACTCTTTTTACGGTGTGTTTGTTGGGATTGGATGAACTTTGAGTTTATGATCAGATCTATCTTATTTATATCCATGAAAGTATTTGAGTTTCTTTGATCTCTTTTATGCATGATTGCTTATAGCCTCGTATTTCTTCTCCGATATTTGGGTTTTGTTTGGCCAACTTGATCTATTTATCTTGAAATGGGGAGAGGTGCTTTGTAGTGGGTTCGATCTTACAGTGCTTGATCCCAGTGACAGAAGGGGAACCGACACGTATGTATCGTTGCTACTAAGGATAAAACGATGGGGCCTATCTCTACATAGATAGATCTTGTCTACATCATGTCATCGTTCTTATTGCATTACTCCGTTTCTCCATGAACTTAATACACTAGATGCATGCTGGATAGCGGTCGATGTGTGGAGTAATAGTAGTAGATGCAGGCAGGAGTCAGTCTACTAATCTTGGACATGATGCCTATATAATGATCATTGCCTGGATATCGTCATGATTATTTGAAGTTCTATCAATTGCCCAACGGTAGTTTGTTCACCCACCGTTTGCTATTTTTCTCGAGAGAAGCCACTAGCGAAACCTACGGCCCCTGGGTCTCTTTCTCATATTATTTGCCTTCGCGGTCTACTTTTACTTTGCTTTTATTTTCAGATCTATTAAACTAAAAATACCAAAATACCTTGCTGCATTATATTCTTATTTATTTTATTTGGCGTTCGATCTATCAATCTACTACAATTTTATCTCACGTTCGTTTGCCAATCTTGAGGCATCGTTACCCGAAAGGGATTGACAACCCCTTTAACATGTGGGTTGCGAGGATTTGTTATCTGTGTGCAGGGGCTACTTACGTTGTGTTGCTTGGTTCTCCTACTGGTTCGATAACCTTGGTTTCATATCTGAGGGAAATACCTACCGCTGTTGTGCTGCATCATCCCTTCCTCTTTGGGGAAATACCGACGTAGCTTCGAGCCGCATCAAAAGGAATTTCTAGCACCGTTGTCGGGGAGGATCTTCAACATATACCAGGTTCCTAATCACAAATCTCATCTCCTCGCAATTTACATTATTTGCCTCTCGTTTTCATCTTCCACACTTCAAAAAAAAATTGTCGTTTTATTCGCCCTCTTTTTCATTTTGCTGTTTTCTCGTCGGATCTATCCTTTGCTTGCAATCATGAGTGATTTCGGTATGGCACCAACAGATGATGGCCTAACTCCTAAGATAGGACATACAGGCAATCTGGATGCTAAAACTTTTATCTTGGGGCAAGGGAATGTTATGGGAAAAGAATGTATCCAAGAATATTTCAGTTGTGTTGGAAATCTGAATCTTGATGATGCTCTTATACTTAAAACTACTAGATCTTATGCGGACGCTATTTCAGCACTAGTTCTGAAACCTTAAACTAAATTTATCTGTACCCATCCTACTTTGCAAAGATTGATTTTTGAGCTTCCCGTTATAAAGAATCACAAAGCCAAAAAGTTAGCCACTCTCGTTCTTATGAATGAATTTGGCTACATAATACGGGAAGCTAGGGAAATCTTTGATTTTTATGGTATGAATCGCGAAAACCCCGTGATAGATGAAATTCTTTACAATAGTGATTATGCACTAAGGCATTTGCTTGGGGATAATAAAATCTTTGATGAGAATCTTAAAAATAAGTCCCCGTTTTAGATATAATCCAACAAGTTTTCAATAATGTTAATCAACATTACTCTTGGATTGTTGCGGGAAATCAAAGGGGTTATGATGAAAACCAACTTAGGAATGCTAAAGTTTCTATGGATAATATGTTTTATGTTGTGTTCACAAAACCCCATGATGAAAACACCTCTAAGAAAATTAAGAAGAAGGATGACAAAACTTAGATCATTGCTTTATGCCTAGCTAAGGGCGTAAACGTATAGCGCTTGTTGGGAGGCAGCCCAATGAATAAAATTTATTTTTGCTTTTTTGCTTTCTGTTCTTGAGTGTTTGCACAATTATGCTACTATTATGATTGTGTTTTTTGTGTTTTAGTTAGTGTTTGTGCCAAGTAAAGCCTTTAGGATCTTCTTGGGTGATAGTGGTTTGATCTTGCTGAAAAACAGAAACTTTTGCGCTCATGAAAACAATTGTTAAAAATCACCAGAGCGTGCTAAAATACCAATTCTTTTTGCAGAAGATTAATACACAAATTTCCCAGGTCATCCTAATTTTTCAGAATTTTTGGAGTTCCAGAAGTATTCAAAATAGTCATATTGCTATAGACTGTTCTGTTTTGACACATTCTGTTTTCTTTGCATTGTGTGCTTGTTTTGATGTCTCTATGAATGAGTTTTTGACATAAAAAGTTGGAATACAGTAGATATAATTCAAAAATAAAATATGAATTGGTTTGATACAATACTTATAGTAGTGATATGCTTTCTTGCACTAACGGATCTCACTAAGGTTTTGTTGAGTTTTGGGTGATTGAAGTTTTCAAGTTTTGGGTTATCTTACGATGGATGAAGGAATAATGAGTAAGAAGAGCCTAAGGTTGGGGATGCCCCGGCATCCCAAGCTATTATCCAAAAGTGAGCAAGCAACTAAGCTTGGGGATGCCCTGAGTGGCATCCCCTCTTTCTTCTAACGACCATCGGTATTTTACTCGAAGCTATATTTTTATTCCTCACATACTATGTGTTTTGCTTGGAGCGTCTTGTATGATATGAGTCTTTGCTTGTTTTATTTTGTATTTTAAGTCTTGATTCCTTGCTGGACACACCTATTTGAGAGAGCCAAAATTATTTCATGACTTGTTAGAATTGCTCTTTATGCTTCACTTAAATTTTTTATGAGCTATGGACTTATTTTTGAAGAAATGCTCTCTTGCTTCACTTAGATTTATTTGAGAGTTAGTAAAATTTTCAAGAAATTCTCCCTTGCTTCACTTAAATTATTTTGAGAGAAACAAAAATTATGCTCTTGATCTTCACTTATATTTGTTTGAGCTTACGAAAAGCAACATATGAAAATTAGTCCCAAAGTGATAGATATCCAAGAAGGATATAATAAAAACTTTCATGAAGATCATTGGACAAAAACTTGATTCTTAGTAATAGTTTTGAGATATGATGATGTGATATGTGAGTTATGTTAATGAGTAATTATGCTTTAGTAAGAATATTGGTGTTAAGGTTTGTGATTCCCTATGCAAGCACGAAAGTCAATAAGTATGCAATGAAATTATATCCTACTTGTGGTGCATTATTCGGTGTTCTTGCTTAGGAGATTATTCATTTATTGTTTGGTCGCTTCTCAATCTTTTGCTAGCCTTCATTTTACACTAAGTATGATCTCTACTTGTGCATCCAAAAACCTTTAAACCAATTTTGCCACATGAGTCCACTATATCTACCTATATGCGGTATTATTTTGCCGTTCTAAGCAAATTTGTATGTGCCATCTCTAATTTTTAAAATAAACTTCTCTTTTGTGTGTTCGTTCCGCTCGCGGAGTGGTGAGGGGTGGCTAATACTTTCCATGCTAGATATGTTATTCTCACGATGAGTGTTTATTCACTTGTCATTGCATGAGAGTAAGGCAAAGGTATCAGGGATGCCCAGTCCCGTAATGAAAAATTAATTTACTTTATGTTGTCAAATAATAAATTCCTTGGAAAGTGTTGGTATGGAGGGCAACCGTGGATACGGCTAGCCGTGGAAAGTGAAAGTATGGTTGAAAAAGGAATAAACTTTATTTTCTGTTTGGGAACCGCCTATGATATATCTAGCATGGAAAGTGTTGGGAACTCGAAGTCGTTTTCGTTGGTGGGAAGGATACACCTTCCAAAATGTTTTTATCTCTAAGTTTTTCGCTTTGAGCTCTGGCACCTCTACAAATCCCTACTTCCCTCTGCGAAGGGCCTTTCTTTTACTTTATGCAATTTTTATTTTGAATTTGAGTCTCCATCTTCTCTTATAAAAGCACCAACTAGGAGGCAATATGATCGTACTTGAGTATTGGGTGTAGTTAATATGCGAGTGTGTTTCATGAATGGATCAATGGTTGAGCATGATGGGCTAGGGATAACTTATTTTAGCGTTGATATTTTGAAAGACATGGTTGCTTGTTGATATGCTTGAGTATTTAAATTATCATGTCAAAACTAGACTATTGCTTTGAACAATATAAAAGTCCAAATGTCCATGCTATAAAGAAAAAGAATATGATATGACATGTTAGGCAGCATTCCACATCAAAAATTCTGTTTTTATCACTTACCTACTCGAGGACAAGTAGGAGTAAAGCTTGGGGATGCTGATACGTCTCCAACGTATCTATAATTTTTGATTGTTCCATGTTGTTATATTATCAATCTTGGATGTTTTATAATCATTTTATAGTCATTTTATATCATTTTTTGGTACTAACCTATTGACATAGTGCCAAGTGCTAGTTGTTGTTTTCTGCATGTTTTTGACATCGCGGGAAATCAATACCAAACGAAGTCCAAATGCAATGAAACTTTACGGAGATTTTTTATGGACCAGAAGACACCTAATGGACCAAGGATGCGCCTGGGGGTGCTCCGAGGAGAGCACAACCCACCAGGGCACGCCAGGAGCCCCAGGCTCGCCCTAGTGGGTTGTGCCCACCTCGGGTGCCCCCCGGACCGCCTCTTTGCTCTATAAATACCCCAATATTCCAGAAACCCTAGGGGAGTCGAGGAAAATCAATTCCAGACGCCGCAGAGTCCAGAACCACCAGATTCAATCTAGACACCATCACGGATGGGGTTCACCACCTCCATTGGTGCCTCTCCGATGATGCGTGAGTAGTTCTTTGTAGACCTTCGGGTCCGTAGTTAGTAGCTAGATGGCTTCCTCTCTCTCGCTGAATTCTCAATACAATGGTCTCTTGGAGATCCATATGATATAACTCTTTTTGCGGTGTGTTTGTTGGGATCGGATGAACTTTGAGTTTATGATCAGATCTATCTTTTTTGTATCCATGAATGTATTTGAGTTTCTTTGATCTCTTTTATGCATGATTACTTATAGCCTCGTATTTCTTCTCCGATATTTGGGTTTTGTTTGGCCAACTTGATCTATTTATCTTGCAATGGGAAGAGGTGCTTTGTAGTGGGTTCGATCTTACGGTGCTTGATCCCGATGTGATGAAGGGAACCGACACGTATGTATCGTTGCTACTAAGGATAAAATGATGGGGTCTATCTCTACATAGATAGATCTTGTCTATATCATGTCATCGTTCTTATTGCATTACTCTGTTTCTCCATGAACTTAATACACTAGATGCATGCTGGATAGCGGTCGATGTGTGGAGTAATAGTAGTAGATGCAGGCAGAAGTCGGTCTACTAATCTTGGACGTGATGCCTATATAATGACATTGCTTGGATATCATCATGATTATTTGAAGTTCTATCAATTGCCCAACAGTAATTTGTTCACCCACCATTTGCTATTTTTCTTGAGAGAAGCCACCAGTGAAACCTACGGCCCCCGGGTTCTTTCTCATATTATTTGCCTTCGCGATCTACTTTTACTTTGCTTTTATTTTCAGATCTATTAAACTAAAATACAAAAATACCTTGCTGCATTTTATTCTTATTTATTTTATTTGGCATTCGATCTATCAATCTACTACAATTTTATCTCACGTCTGTTTGCCTATCTTGAGGCGTCGTTACCCGAAAGGGGTTGACAGCCCCTTTAACACGTCGGGGTTGCAAGGATTTGTTATCTGTGTGCAGAGGCTGTTTACGTTGTGCTGCTTGTTTCTCCAACTGGTTCGATAACCTTGGTTTCATATCTCAGGGAAATACCTACCGCTGCTGTGCTGCATCATCCCTTCCTCTTTGGGGAAATACCGACATAGCTTCGAGCCGCGTCAGGGGACCGTCGGGATCCTACCCGGATGTCGTCCGCCAGGCTGTCACTGGAGCAGGTCGCCGACCGGGTGAACAACATCTCGAAGGCCGGGATGGTTGCTGACTGGCGCTTCGGGAAGGCGCCCTACAACCAAGCGAACCCGGTGCCGGCGGTGAGTCCTTGGTCTCTGTACTTTTGTCAGCGCTTCTTCTCCGTCCTGATGCGACAATAGAGGTGTTGTTGAACGCCATCGAACAAATGTGTGACGGAACAAGGACACATGTACTGGTCGTCCAGCAAGCTGGCTCGGAGGGGGCGGAGTCCTTCGCCAAGAACACGGAGCTGGCCGACGCGCAGCCGGCGGGCACTGAAGCCGGTGCGATGGGCCGCGTGGGTAAGTCTCTGCATCCGGACCTCTTGCGAGATTGGTTGGACGACGATGAAGAGATCTTCACGCACGTTGGTGGTGCAGCGCCGACTGGGGGAGGAGACGGCGTCTTCGACCCCCAAGACGGTTGAAGAAGACGACTGATGCCGGGTCGTCCCGCGAGCCGGTCGCACGGGAAAGACGCGGTGCCGCCGAAGCTGGCACCGAAGCACGCGGCTAGACGACCAGGAAGAAGGGACGCTGAGCCGCCCCGGTTGCGCCGCTGAGGCATCCCACCCCGAAAGCGGTCGGGTAAGTATCCTTCGCCGATTCCTGCTTGCTGCTTGGCTGCACTTTTCTCATGTTATCTTCGCGATGCGCAGGACGCCTGGTACGTCCATTTTGCATCATGTTTACCTACTGTTATTTATATTGTTTTTATGCACAATAATGCTTTTTGGAGTAATTCTAATGCCTTTTCTCTCATAATATGCAAGGTTCACACAAGGAGGTAGAGTACCGGCAGCTGTAATTCTGGACCTGAAAAAAGCTAAGTTAGACCACCTATTCTGCACAACTCCAAATGAGCTGAACTTCACATAGATTTTTTATGGAATATATAAGAATTATTGGAGCAAATAACTACAAGAGGGGGCCCACCAGGTGGGCACAACCCACCTAGGTGCGCCAGGGCCTTCATGCGCACCCTGGTGGGTTGTGCCCTCCTCGGTCCACCTCTGGTGCCCATCTTCTGGTATATAGGTCATTTTGATCTAGAAAAAATCAGGAGAGGACATTTGGGATGAAGCGCCGCCGTCTCGAGGCGGAACTTGGGCAGGAGCACTTTTGCCCTCGGTGGGCGATTCATGGGGAACTTCCTCCGGGGGGGAAATCATTGTCATCATCATCACTAACAACTCTCCCATCTTGGGGAGGGCAATATCCATCAACATCTTCAACAACACCATCTCCTCTCAAACTCTAGTTCATCTTTTGTGTTCAATCTTTGTACCGAAACCTTAGATTGGTGCTTGTGGGTGACTAGTAGTGTTGATTACATCTTGTAGTGGATTACTATATGGTTTATTTGGTGGAAGATTATATGTTCAGATCCATTATGTTATTTAATACCCCTATGATCTTCAACATTATTATGATTTGTGAGTAGTTACTTTTGTTCTTGAGGTCACGGGAGAAATCTTGTTGCAAGTAATCATGTGAACTTGATATGTGTTCGATATTTTGATGGTATGTATGTTGTGATTCCCTTAGTGGTGTCATGTGAACGTCGACTACATGGCACTTCACCTTATTAGGGCCTAAGGGAATGCATTGTGGAGTAGTTATTAGATGATGGGTTGCGAGAGTGACAGAAGCTTAAACCCTAGTTTATGCGCTACTTCGTGAGGGACTGATTTGGATCCAAAAGTTCAATGCTATGGTTAGATGCTTGCGAGGGGGTTTAATCATAAGTAGGAGGTTTGCTCAAGTACCAACGGTAGGAGTATGGTGGGGCGGCGAGGCCTGCACGACAACTGGCTTCGATGCCGTTTCTGGACTGATCCTTGGATCGACGAGCGACCAACTGCGGAATTACTCCCATTTTCTTTGATCTTATCCCATGGCAACGCCGAAAGACTCGCATGGTGCGTGACGGGCTGCATCAACGAACATGGGTACAGAACATTCAAGGCGCCCTTGGTCCCATGGCAATGGTACAGTACGTGGACCTCTGGCGGCAGGTGTGGAAAATCCAACTCTTTACCTCCACCGATGAGCTGCACTGGCGTTGGACTTCCTCGGGCCAATACACTGCCAAATCCTGCTAAGAGCAGTTGTTCGTTGGCTCCGTTCTTGATCCCGCTGGTGCTTGATCTGTAAGGCATGGGTGTTGGGAAACGTAGCATGCAATTTCAAAAAAATTCCTACGCTCACGCAAGCTCTATCTAGGAGATGCATAGCAACAAAATGGGGAGAGTGTGTCTACGTATCCTCATAAACCGAAAGCGGAAGCATTTGACAACGCGGTTGATGTAGTCGAACTTCTTCTCGTTTCGACCGATCAAGCACCGAACGTACGACACCTCCAAGTTCTGCACACGTTCAGCTCGATGACGTCCCTCGAACTCTTGGCCCAGCAAAGTGTCGAGGAAGTAGATGAGTTCTGTCAGCACGATGGCATGGTAACGGTGATGGTGAAGTGATCCGCGCAGGGCTTCGCCTAATCACTACGAGAATATGACCGAGGGTGTAATCTATGGAGGGAGGCGCCACACACGGCTAACAGATGTTGTTGTGTGTTCTAGGCGCCTCCCCCCTCATATATATAGGTGGGAGGGAGAGGGAGCAGCCAAAGGGGGCGCCCCAAGTAGGCCGAATCCTACTTGGGGTTCCTCCCCAATTCGCCCCCCCTTCCTTTTTCACCGGAGGGGGAAGGAAAGAGGAGGGAGGAGGGAAGGAAGGGGGAGGCCGAATCCCTCCCCTTATTTCTCTCTTCCCCTCTCTCATTTCTCCTCTGGTGCGGCCCATACGGGGGGCGCAGCAGCCCCTGCTGGCTGTTGTGTTCCCCCTCTTGGCCCATTAGGCCCATATCTTTGCCGGGGGTGCCCGGAACCCCTTTCGACGACCCGATATGTAGCCGGTACCCTCCGGAACACTTCCGGTGTCCGAATACTATCGTCCTATATATCAATCTTTACCTCTCGACCATTTCGATACTCCTAATCATGTATGTGATCTCATCTGGGACTCCGAATAACATTCGGCCACCAAATCACATAACTCATATAATACAAAATCGTCATCGAATGTTAAGCGTGCGGACCCTATGGGTTTGAGAACTATGTAGACATGACCGAGACACCTCTCTGGTCAATAACCAATAGCGGAACCTGGATGCTCATATTGGCTCCTACATATTCTACAAAGATCTTTATCGGTTGAACCGTAATGACAACATATGTTATTCCCTTTGTCATCGGTATGTTACTTGCCCGAGATTCGATCGTCGGTATCTTCATACTTAGTTCAATCTCGTTACTGGCAAGTCTCTTTACTCGTTCCGTAATACATCATCCCGCAACTAACTCATTAGTCACTTTGCTTGCAAGGCTTCTTATGATGTGTATTACCGAGAGGGCCCAGAGATACCTCTCCGGTACTCGGAGTGACAAATCATAATCTCGATCTATGTCAACCCAACAAACACCTTCGAAGATACCTATAGAGCATCTTTATAATCACCAGTTACGTTGTGACGTTTGATAGCACACAAGGTATTCCTCCGGTATCCGGGAGTTGCATAATCTCATAGTCAAAGAAATATGTATATGACATGAAGAAAGCAATAGCAATAAAATTGAACGATCAATATGCTAAGCTAGCGGATGGGTCTTGTCCATCACACCATTCTCCTAATGATGTGATCTCGTTCATCAAATGACAACACATGTCTATGGTTAGGAAACTTAACCATCTTTGATTAACGAGCTAGTCAAGTAGAGGCATATCAGGGACACTTTGTTTTGTCTATGTATTCACACATGTATTAAGTTTCCGGTTAATACAATTTTAGCATGAATAATAAACATTTATCATGATATAAGGAAATATAAAATAACAATTTTATTATTGCCTCTAGGGCATATTTCCTTCAATGGGCACTGCTCCATGTCAAGCTTTTCCTACGGCTCGCTCTTCTCGATCGATGTTGGACCGCGGCTAGGCTCGTGCGCCACAACCTCCCACACGGCGACTTGTGCCTTCTCTGCGATCAAGAACCGGAATGCATGCAGCATCTTCTCGCTCGCTGCTCATTCTCGTGTCAAATCTGATTCGACGTGCTTTCTTGGTGCAGGCCACCGATCCCCTCGCCAAGCTCTAGTCCCTGCTTGCGAACACAAAGGATTCAACTCCCTCATCTTGCTCGTGTCTTGGAGCTCTGGAAGCATAGAAATGACTGCTTTTTCGATGGCTTGCGCCTCTCCGTCAACCAACTCACTGAGACAATCCGGGAGACGCGTGTCCTGGAGCCATTGGGCTACATAACATAATTGGCATGGGCTGATTTAGTTTCCTAGGGTTGAGTAGTCCTATTTTGTTCAGGTGTTTACGCCATCATTTTGTGTACGTACCTAAGTGTAACACTTTGACCTCGTATATCTCTCTACCTATCCATGGATGATACACAAACTTTACGTATTCGCGAAAAAGAAACACCAGAGTAACATGGTGCCAACTGCCAGAACAAAAGAAAAGAAAATAGTGAGCTGAGCCACGTCTGCACACCATGCTTGCCATGTGGTGGACAGCCGAGCCGTCGGATCACCCCCGACGGGCCGAAACCGAACCTGGCGAGCGAGCGGGTAGTCGCTGAGAAGAAACAACCTCCCACACGTCGTGCCTTCTCAACGATCAAGAACCGGAATGCATGCAACATCTTCTCGCTCGCTGCTCATTCTCGCGTCAAATCAGATTCGACGTGCTTCATTGGTGCAGGCTGCCGATTCCCCCGCCAAGCTCTAGAGACGATTTCGTGGACCGGTCGGAGCACTCCGGCGCTCTAGTTCCTGCTTGCGCACGCAAAGGATTCAACTCCCTCGTCTTGCTCATGGCTTGGAGCTCTGGAAGCATAGAAATGGCTGCATTTTCGATGGCTTGTGCCTCTCTGTTAACCAACTCAGCGAGACAATTCGTCAGGAGGCGCGTCTATGGGCTCGTGCCAGAGCCATTGGGCTACATAACATAGTTGGCATAGGCTGATTTAGTTTTCTAGGGTTGAGCGGTCCTATTCTTCTACTGACGTTGTCGTTTCGTGTATGTATCTAATCGTAACACATTGACATTGTATTTCTCTCCACCTATCAATGAATGGTACACAAACTTTACTTATTTGTGGAAAGAAGGCACCGGAGTAACACGGTGCCAACTGCCAGATCAAAAAAGAAGAAAGTAGTGAGCTGAGCCATGTCTGCTTACCAAGTTTGCCATGTACCCCCGACGAGCCGAAACCGAGCCTGACGAGCGAGCGGGCAGTCGCCGAGAAGAAACTCAAACCACCAGCAAAGCAGCCGTGCGACCGCGACGACGCAACCAACAGCAGCAGTGCAGCAGCAACCCGAGGAAAAAGAAAGTAAAAATGGTCGGACTCCACAGAGACCGGCCACGAGGTGGGAGGGTAGAGGCACCAAGCACGCACCAAAAATAAGAGAAGGGGAAGGCGAGGCCGAGGCCCGAAAAATTACTTCGGGGGCCGGGGCGGAAGCGCGAATCCCCCCGAATCCCTCCCTCCCTCCCCGATCCCGTCGCCCGCCAGATCTCGCCCCTCCCCCGGCGGGCCCGATCGCCATCGGCGGCGGCGGCGGCGGAGGCTGGACCGGCCGTCCGCGGGCGGTTCCGGGCAGGGAGATCTCGCCGATATTCGGTTTGGGGCGGGAGGAGCCGGGTGCCCATGGCGTCGGCGTCGGCCTCCACCGACGTCGCGTCCTCGCGCGAGGCGAGTCGCCAGGCCGGGAAGAAAGCGGTAGGTTCTTATCGTTGGCCTGCTTTGCTTGCGTAGCCGTCGGTCGCCACCAATTGCTTGATAATCAGCACCATTTTGGCCCCGCCACGCCTGACGGAATACGAGAAATTGGATGTGCTGCATTGCTTAGCAAGCTAGCATTACGATTGTAGTTCAAACAATCGTTTTAGCTCATCCTAGAGAAGCCAAATGGCGCCTGATTCGCCTCCCATCATGCCACCCTCATGCTGAAACCATATACAGTATATATTTTGCTATTTAGCCCTCTCTACGCCGCTGATTTACCTTGAATGCTAATTCGGCACGATTTTGAGTGGAGCTTGGCTCTGGAATGATACTGTCCTGTTTTCTGAACCAGCTGGAGGAGTTCCGTAAGAAGAAGAAGAAGGCCGCAAAGAAGGCCACCGCCGCTGTAGTAGACCAGGCAGCGCCCGTGGTTCCCAGCGTAGTGGAGAACCCACTGCCAAACTCCAATAATGGCAACCCTGGACAGGGTTTGGTGTCTGATTTGGACTCAAGCACACCAAGCACATCATCTGTGCCATCTGCTTCCTATGCGAATGGCCCAACCACTTCTTCCAGAGTCGCGGAATTTCTGTCAAATGGTCCTGTCATTGCAGATGCATCAGCTAATGTCAGTACTGTTGCGCCCCTGCAAGATGCTGTTGATGACGGAGGGAGCAAGTTTTATGGAAACTTGAGCTTCTCCGATCTTGTTAATGGGCATCACGATGATTGGAGAGGCGATACTGCCCGTAAAAGGGTAGAGCTCAGTCCTGACAAGGATGCCCCTTTAACATCTAAGTTAAGTGCATTTGGAAACACCAACAGTGGTTCCCAGTCTACCGAGGTCTTGTCAAAATGGGGAGGAAATTCTTCGTTGAGTCAAATACATGGTATCGAGCAATCCAGTTCATTTTCATCCGGCAACCTTCTTGGGAAGTCTGAAAGCACTTTCTCTCAGGATTACTCCCCAGAAAATGATATCTTTGGCCGCTTACGAGGTAAGATTGAAGCTCTATTTTCATATGTGTTGGCTACAATGCCTGATGACTGCCTTGACTATGCAGATCTTTTAACCTTTGTTTCTTCCCTTTGTGCAGCTACCTCCAAAGACTCTTCCCAAGCAGGGCACTCTGCATATACCAGCAACCGGGACTATGGCAGTATCTTTAGTAGTTCTAAAGTCGCTGATGGTTTAGATCATGATGCAAATGTTGGAATGCTTCGGAATGCATCAGATTCCACATCTACTAATTTTGATAAACAGGATCCTTTTCTGTCAACTGCTTATCCAACTGCATACAATCGATCTCGGCCATCTTTTCTTGATTCTATTGGGGTACAAAGAGCTCTTCCAGCAGAAGCCCCATACGCTGAACCTTCAAAAGCAAGCAATAAGCTATTCAGCAGTTCAAATTCCGAGAGTTCTTCTGTTCAGCAGCCAAACCAACAATCCGCACAAAACAGTGTCATGGATAATTCTGTCATAGCAGGGAGACAAGAGTTTAATAGTGAAAAGGGGCCATATGACAATTCCATACTTCCTGATTCCTTGCCTACCAAAGATGAAAAAAGTCTGCAGTATGGTAATCAAATGTTCCAAGATTTCACAAGTCATGAGAAAGATGACGGTTTTGCATCACTAGAGCAGGTGATGAATGTTAACCACTATCTATTTATTAACTTTGTTTTCCTTGATTATATGGACCAGCATTGCCGTAGCAAATTTTACAGAAGGCATATAGTAGCGTTTTTTATGCAAAAGTGGATGTTAACTTAGCGCTATTAGATTTAATGCCAGTTACACCCAGAACTAGTTGCAAACGAAAATGTCAAGTTGTGACTAAATTAACTGTTGGTATAGTTGCTATCTGTACGTAACCCAGAGGTTGCACCGCAGATTATCTTTCCACTGATTGTTTGTCAAGACTCCAAAAGGTTCTGTTACCACATATACGCTTGGCTCCTTAGATGCAATCGCTTCTTTGTCAGCGTTCTGTCGCATTGTAATTGTTTATTTGTGTTTTTCAGTAGTCCAGATTTCTAACCAACACACTCATAATCTGATGTGCTGTGACAGTACTTCTTTTGTAATTAGCAATTTAGCATGCACATTTTGGTATTTAGGCCCTTCAACATAATGCTCATAGCTGCTCTGGTTTGGCTACCAGCTCATTGAGGATTTGACAACAGAGAAGTTTTCGTTACAAAGGACTTTAGAGAAATCTCAAGAACTAGCCCAAAATTTGGCAACGGATAACTCAGCATTGACAGATAAGTTCAACCAACAGGTATGTGCACATCCACGGAAGTTTCCATGAAGGCTTTCTTGCAATCAATGGGAGGTGGATATGGTATCATCAGTTGATGAAAAAATTCTTCTATGATTACAAAAAAAAATCCATAATAATGAGATGTTTTCACATCATAGTAGTAACAAGAAGTTGGAATGTTAACATAATTCAGTTACTAGCTTCTGATAGGGCATAGTAAACTTAATGTCAAAATTTTGTGTTTTGCTGTCTCAGTGTTCTGCCTCGCTAAGGTATCTTAAGTTAAACTAGCACAACATGTCAGCAAAGTGGTTGCCTACTAATTCTCATCTACTCTGTGATGAAGCTCAATTTTAGTTTGATTCAGATTTCTTAGTGAGTATTTTCACAAGACATACCTGTAAAAATGGGACATAAGACATAGTGTAGACAAGACAAAAAATTGAAGTCACATCCCCAGGTTTTAAATGATAAAAATAGCAAGATCGATCAATAGATCATCAAATTCTTCCATGAATGAGAATGACAGTAAGCATGAATAAATATGTCATTTTGTTCTACTTATTTTTAATTGGTTAACTCTATGCATTGTGTTTTCCATCTGCAAATATCAGGCACACGTTATCAGCCAGTTGACCTCTGACATGGAGAGGTTGCAGGATGAAATTCAAGCTCAACTGGTTAGGAATCTTCCGTCATTTCTAGCATTCGAAATATGTGAATATTTGAAAGTGTTCTCCGTTGTAGGACTCACTAAATGCTGATGTCGCTTTTGCTATGTTTGACTTATTGATCTGGTCGTGTATGGATCATCTATGTGATCAATGCTAGTGTAGTATAACTCCCATATTAATTTGAATATTATATTTGTTATGCAACATTTTTTCTTCCCCTTTGAAGCCTTTAAATTTCACATGCTACCTTGTAGTAATCATTTTTAGTTTCTTTCTAACTCTATTGGCACAACAGCTGGCACTTGAGACCATCAGATCGGAATATGCCAATGCCCAACTAGAATGCAATGCTGCAGATGAGAGGGGCAAAGTACTCGCAGCAGAAGTCATTCTATTGGAAGATAAGGTGCCTTTCTATCTCCTCGATTGCTTCCTGTGCATTAGCTATTTAATCTTGCAAATCGACCTGCCCTCTAAGGAGGATACTATGGTTGATGCTGTCTGAGAAAATGAGTTGTTTTGAGTATGTGATACCCCTGTAGTTCATAACTATCAGATATATTGTGGTAAAAAAATTCAAATAACTCCATATGCTATCTGGCCTCAGTATACCTGTTTAGTTTTATGTTCATTGTAGCAAGGTTGTTTCCAGCATTTAGCCAGAGTTGGACTGTTGTGTACTGTACCAAGGTGCAGAACTGGGTAAACACCACCAAGAAGATGGCCAGGTGGAGTTGGCTTGGTAGGTGATGGGATTAGATCATAGGTGAGGTAGACAAACTTGGGGCGAATTAGATTGATTTCTCGTTGCTTCAATATTTTGAATACAGTGCTCAGCCTATAGGGCATATAGAGTTGGAAATAACAAACCATCTAAACTATCTGTAACTACTCCCTCCGTTCCTAAATATTTGTCTTTCTAGCCATCCCAAATGGACTACAACATACGGATGTATGTAGACATGTTTTAGAGTGTAGATTCATTCATTTTGCTCCGTATGTAGTCACTTGTTGAAATCTCTAGAAAGACAATTATTTAGGAACGGAGGGAGTACATGATAACTATCTATACTACTTCCTCTGCTCCTAAATATAAGACCTTTTAGAGATTCCACTATGGACTACATACGGATGTATATAGACAAACTTTAGAGTGTAGGTTCACTCATTTTGCTCAGTATGTAGTCTATAGTGGAATCCCTAAAAGGTCTTATATTTAGGAACGGAGGGAGTAGATAGTTTTCCTATAAGGCTATAACTAAGATATAGGAATGACTATTGCTTTCCACACTAGTGCTGCGATCTTCTGTTCCGCCGGCTTGGTCATGGACTCATGGGCTGCATCCTCCGCCCACAACATCAACATGAGCATTGTTAGCTTCAGCGGCTACCAATTTTGATACATCTGTCTGTTCTGCAGGCTCTTAAACTGAGGTCAAATGAGTTGAAACTTGAAAAGGAAGTGGAGGGTTTAAATTCAGAGATTTCTTCCTACAAGTGAGTTTTGAGCTATTTTGTTTTGCTAATCCCCATGTTGCAATTTTATGAATGCGCCTTCTTTTAAGGATATGGTGGGAGAGTTCTCTTGTTTTTCATGGTTACCTAAAGAAAAACATGGATGCTTGAAATTGCTGTGCTAATAAACATGAGAATCATATGTTAACTTGCCAAAGGATGGAACTAGCTAACGATACTGATTATTTTCCTTCATTTTTCTCTTACTTTATAAACACAGACGCAAAGTTTCTAGTCTAGAGAAGGAACGTCAGCATCTTCAATCTACTGTTGAGGCTCTTCAAGAAGGTATATAGATGTGTACTTTAGTTTAGTACATACAAACAACACGTTTTCCACTAAACTTTCTGATCTTGGTCAGCCCTAGAAACTCGCTTTGTAACTTGTGTATTTTAGCCTCATGCACCCTTGTGGTACTTTGTTTCACTATCTAATAATAATGAAAGTAAAACTAGATATTGGTGTTTTTGGAATAAGACAGGTAGTGTGTAGACATGACCTATACATGCCATTGTTACCACCATTTGACTTTAGTATCCATATGTTTCGACAGAAAAGAAGCTCCTACACTCTAAATTGAGAAACATTCCTGTGAGTGAGAAGGTAAATGTCATAGAAAAACCATCAGTCGACAAAAGAGATGCATCAACTGCGACGGAGGATTTAGGTGTGGTATTACACTCCATCTTTGCTTGCCCAGCCCATACACGCCGACTACCTTTCTGCCTAACGCCAAATATATTTGTTCAGATACAGGGGAAAGCAGCTCTTCACAAACACTGACCAGTACCAGTGACCCATCACAAGATGTTGGAACATCTGTTTCACAGTTTAATAATATGTCTGATTTTCCTTCCTTCGGAGAAGCATCTTCTAGCATTCCAGACGATCAGCTCAGAATGATTGACAACATCAACTCCTTGATGTCGGAGGTAATCTCTTGAGTTTCTAGGGCTACTTCCTCGCATCAATGAGTTGTTCCCAAACAACCTTAACTTGATTTTGGACCCAAAATTTAACCATATGTTATTATCTTTTGCTTTGCAGTTAGCAGTGGAGAGAGAAGAGCTAATGCGAGCACTGAGAATCGAGTCATCCAACTGCTCCAAGCTGAAGGTATTCTTACGCGGCACATTTGTTTCAGTTAATTTTGTAAAGGGCTCCTCTTCCCCAACCGATATTGATAAGATGCCTGTACCATATGAGATGATTAAGCCCTAGGCACTTCTGCGACAGGCTTTTGTACTTAGAAACCCTATTTACTGGTAGACTTATCAGTCAAGATACACTTGTATTACTTCGGTTACAGTGCATCAATCTTATGCAAGTTACTCTTTTGTCTTGGAAGGAGCTGAACAGGGATCTAACACAAAAGCTGGAGACTCAGACACAGAGACTTGAGCTATTGACTTCTGAAAGGATGGCCAGTGAGAATGTCCTTGCAAGACAGGTCGACACACACTTCAATGATGCAACAATGTATGCTGATGAAGGGGACGAGGTATTTCCTACCAGCAGAGCTAATTGTGGATCTTTGAGAGCTTTCTTCATCTTGACATGCATTCTAGGTGTTTGATTGTCTATCGGTGTGCCAGTTATATGAACTACTCCCTCCGTTCCAAAATATAAGTCTTTTTAGAGATTTCAATAAGTGACTACATACGGAGCAAAATAAGTGAATCTATACTTTAAAATATGTCTACATACATCAGTATGTTGTGGTCCATTTGAAATGTCTAAAAAGACTTATATTTAGGAACGGAGGAAGTATATCTTTGCGTTACATCCAGAAATGCTCTGAACAGTTTATCTATACGTGCCTGACATATGATACTTTTGTCTAGGTTGTCGAAAGGGTGCTTGGCTGGATAATGAAGCTCTTCCCTGGAGGGCCAAAGCGTCGCACCAGCAAACTCCACTAGCAAAAATGAAGCTTTAGTATACAGAATGTCTCTTCATTTACATAAATTTTTTTGCCCGGTTTTGGTCATAGCATCGTGAGAAGTTGTATATTGGAGCCATTTGATGTAACCATTCTTTTTTCTTTCTACAGAAGATGAAACGAAAATGTTGGAGCTATACAATACAACGTTGTATTGGACAGTAAACAGAATAGCCTCCAAGAATCATTTCCTCCCATCTTATATTTTGTCGCTATGGGTTGGGGGTGGATATGTAAAAGCTGTTATTCGGCGATTGTTGTACGGTTGTACCAAAGGCATTTTTCTTTTCTCTCCAAACTCCATATGTTTACTTTTTTTTTCCATGTTAACAGAAGCCTAGAAGGATCCTTGAGTAGTTCTGAATTATAGACGTTTTGGGTATTTCAATACGGATTGAAATGAGTGGACAAGCACACTAGAAGTCTAAAACACAACTATACATACGATTAAGAAGACGAAAAATTAGAACACCTTATAATTTGAAGCAGAGGGGGTACAAATTGTAAGTGAATTGGACTGTGGCCTCAAATGGTATTATTCACTTCCGTGCCATCAATCAAACATAGAAAAGGTGGCAACATATTTTTATTAAGAAAACTTTGACTTTCAAAAGTCAGTTCAAACAAAATTTGACCAACCTAAGAATTACGGTCTTCTACAGGAAAAAAACATAAATAACCTGCTCTGACAAATTGATTACTGAGTTGCATATTAGGTATTCACTGGCGTCTAATGCAGCGCCTCATGGCAAACAGAAGAAGCGACGCAGGCATGCTGGACTGCTACTTCTTGTTGTGGGTAGGCACACTGAGATAGAACTTTGTGTTCCTGAAATCATCAAGAAGTGGATTGTATCCATCTTTGGTCCTCGTCTTCAGTGGCAGCCCAAACTCCTCCATAAAGGCAGCCGAATCAAGCTGGATGAAAAACGTCAAATAGCAACTTACTCTTCAGTAATGAAGTTAAACAAATATATTAACTAAATTCGGATTGGTATGTGCAAGCTGAACTTACTATGATTGTTCTCCTACTCTTCACTGGTTTAAATGCACCACGATTCATCTGGTCTTTCGAGAAACCAGAGCAGTGGTGGTCGATCTGCTCCAACAGCAAGAAATCGGTTGGGAAGAAGATATCTGCATCGCCCTGAAAGAGTGGCAGGTGGCATAACCAAGTTTACTGATATACGGCGCAGAAGTTGTATTAAAAAGACGCACCAAACTACATCAGAGCTTGTTTTCTATTTCTCATTCTTGGTTCTCTTTTCAAGACGATTTACACGGCTACTCCAGTAAGAGGAACAGATTGTCTGCCTACGACATAACAGCTCATAATCAAACGTGTGAATAAAGTGAAAATGACAAACCTGTGCATCAAGATAGTTGGGATGATCCATAGTTTTCCCATCCTTCTACAAGAAGGAAACAAGATGAATGAGACATTTGGAAGTGAGCGCATGATCTTCACATCTAAATATGCTGGTAATTGCATGATCAACACATGACTCGAAGCATGGTTTTCTACCATTCTCAGTTGATATCATTGACATTGGTTACTGCTTTATTGGAATGCACCAAAGTCATAAAACTGAAATAATAAATCCAGGGAATGTCACCTTTGAAGAAACCAATGGAGCTCTATCCCCAGGTATGCTAACATCGGGAAGATAACTGAAGTCTGAAGCAATAAGGGACATACTTGGCAAAGCTTGATGCAAAGTATCCAGTAGTTTCTGCATAAGGTAAAAAACTCTGGATGTAAGCTGGCACATACACTGGCATCCAACATTAACGGGACAACAGTAGTTTATAATCCTACTAAGTAGTAGAGGGTCTGAAATACATACCAAGCATCCGGTTGGTAACCAAGCTCTCCGAGGCTTCGGGAATACTTTTGAGACGAGTCCTTTTGCAGCGTATGATAGTTTTTCTCTCAAAGATGGATTCTCTTCATTCATGCCAACCATCTCACTGCAGCGGGAAACTAATGGGTCTTGCAATGGTTTGTAGACCTCACAGACTTGTGAACTTTCTTAAGAAAAAGGCAAGAAAAATTGATTAGTATAAGAGATAAAGAGATAAAGTAGTTACTAGCTAGATAATTTCCAATACTAGTGGAAAGAGGTCTGTTCTCAATACAGAGTAAACATGCATGTAATATTAATTAGAAAAATAGTTATAGCCAAAAGCACAAGGAAGATGCTGAATTATTGATGTTCTAGAAGAAAAAAAGGAGGCAGCCCTCCACAATAACATCAACCAAAATAAGGAACTATACAACCTGAATCAAGTTGGAAAAAAAAGCACCATGGGCCCGTGGCATGAGAAAATGTAAAAGAATACTATAATATTATTTTGCAAAGAAATTACCCTAGTCTGAGAACGGAACACAACTCCGCTTATGTTGTCTCAGCGTAGCCGGTCCCAAGCCCGGGTAAAGGAGGGTTGTGATATGCTTGGCGAGCCAACATCAAAACTCGACCACTCCTTTGGAGATGAAACCCAGAAGAACATTGTTGGGGTGTAACCCTCTTAGCGACGCGCCATACCGGAACCTGGTTGTGGTGTTAAATGGGCAAGGCCCGGGCCATCACCCCCTTGGTGGCGCGCTGTATCTTGATTTCGATACGGTGATAAGTGAGCAAGGATCAGGTCGTTGCATCGTAAGCGACGCGCTAAGTCGGCACCAGGGTGTAGTAAAAAATGAGCAAGGGTCTTCGCATTTGACTCGATGAGTGCAAAGGGCAAGGAAGCTAGCCGAACCTAGGAGGATCCGCATAGGTAGTTGGAACGTGGGGTCCCTGACGAGTAAGTTACGGGAGTTAGTTGATGTAGCGGTGAGGAGAGGTGTTGATATCCTTTGCGTTCAAGAAACCAAATGGAAGGGACAAAAGGTGAAGGAGGTGGAGGATACCGGCTTCAAGCCGTGGTACACGGGGATAACTACCAACAGAAATGGAGTAGGCATCTTGATCAACAAGAGACTTAGGTGTGCAGTGGTAGATGTCAAGAGGCAAGGGGTCCGGATTATCCTGATCAAGCTGGTTGTTGGGGACTTGGTCCTCAATGTTGTCAGCGCGTATGCCCTGCAAGTAGGCCACAATGAGAGCACCGAGAGGGAGTTCTAAGAAGGCCTGGAGGACATGGTTGGGAGTGTACCCATTGGTGAGAAGCTCTTCATTGGAGGAGACCTCAATGGCCACGTGGGTACATCCAACACAGATTTTGAAGAGGTGCATGTGGGCTTTGGTTATGGCATCAGGAATCAAGCAGGAGAGGATCTCTTCAGCTTTGCCCTAGCCTATGACATGATCATAGCTATCACCCTCTTTAGGAAGAGAGAATCCCATCTAATGACTTTTATTAGTGACCAACACTCTAGCCAGATTGATTTCGTCCTCTCGAGAAGAGAAGACAGACGTGCTTGCCTAAGGTGATACCTGAAGAGAGTGTTATCCGTCAACATAAGCTTGTGGTGGCTGACTTCCGCTTTCGAATTCATGTCCAGCAGGATCAGCGAGCCAAAGTCGCTAGAACGACGTGGTGGAAGCTCAAGGGGAGGCAGCTCAGGCTTTCAAGGAGAGGGTTATTAAGGAAGGCCCTTGGGAGGAAGGAGGTAATGCAAACAATATGTGGATAAAGATGGCGACTTGCGTCCAGAAGGTGGCTTCAAAGGAGTTTGGAGTGACCAGGGGAAGTAGAAGCGAAGCTAAAGGTACCTGGTGGTGGAACAATGATGTCTAGAAAGCTATTAAGGAGAAGAAAAATGTTTCAGATGCCTACACCTAGATAGGTGTGCAGACAATATAGAGAAGTAAAGGGTGGCAAGGAAGAAGGCAAAGCGAGCCGTGAGTGAAGCAAGGGGTCGGTTTAAGCACGAAAGAAGGCGAAAAGGACATCTATAAGATGGCCAAGATCCGAGAGAGGAAGACGAAGGATGTCGACCAAGTCAAGTGCATTAAGGACTGAGCAGATCAACTCCTGGTGAAGGACGAGGAGATCAAGCATAGATGGCAAGAGTACTTCGACAAGTTGTTCAATGGGGAGAATGAGAACTCTACAATTGAGTTGGACGACTCCTTTGATGATACCAACAGATGTTTTGTGCGACGAATCCAGGAGTCTAAGGTCAGGTAGGCTTTAAACAGGATGAAAGGAGGCAAGGCGATGGGCCCTACCTGTATCCCCATTGAGGTGTGGAGAGGCCTTGGAGACATAGCGATAGTATGGCTAACTAAGCTTTTCAACCTCATTTTTGGGTCAAACAAGATGCCCGAAGAATGGAGGCGGAGTATATTACTCCCTCCGTTCCCTAATATATGACCTTTTAGCTATTTCAATATTGACGACGTACATACTAAAATGAGTGAACATACATACTAAAATGCGTCTACATACATACAAATCAAGAAAAAGCTAAAAGGTCTTATATTAGGGAACGGAGGGAGTAATACGAATCTTCAAGAACAAGGGGGGTGTTCAAAGTTGTACTAACTACCATGGAATTAAGCTGATGAGCCATAACAATGAAGCTATGAGAGAGAGTCATTGAGCGCCGTTTAAGAAGGATGACAAGCATGACCAAAAATCAGTTTTGCCTGGGAGGTCGACCATGGAAGCCATTTTCTTGCTACGACAACTTATGGAGAGATACAGAGAGGAAAAGGACCTGCATATGGTGTTCATTGACTTGGAGAAGGCCTACCATAAGATACGGCAGAATGTCATGTGGTAGGCCCTAGAGAAACACGAAGTCCCAACAAAGTACATTACCCTCAACAAGGACATGTACGACAATGTTGTGACAAGTGTTCGAACAAGTGATGGTGACATTGATGACTTTCCAATTAAAATAGGACTGCACCAAGGGTCAGCTTTGAGCCCTTATCTTTTTGCTTTGGTGATGGATTAGGTCACAAGGGATACACAAGAAGATATCCCATGGTTTACTCTTTGTGGATGATGTGGTGCTAGTCGACTATAGCCAGGCGGGGGCAAGGTTTACGAGTCGACGAGTCGTTCCGAGGTAGAGACTCATAAACTAAGCGAGAATAGTCTAGACTAGTGCTAGACTAGTCGACATGGTACTGTAGTACTCATCTACTAATACCTAGTGGTAGTATGTAGTATATATACTAACATTACAGTATGCAATAAAACCAACCATTGTCTAAATAATTGAGCTATGCAGTGTTCTGGGCCCAAGTGGGTATGCAATAGGACCAGCCACTGTCTAAATACTAGCCCAGCACCACGTAGCACACCCCAGCTGGCCCATTTGGGCCCAAATGGCCAGCCTACTTAGCCCCCAGCCACAGGAAGCCTACCTCCCGACCTCTACAATCGCCGCCGCTAGCGCCATCACACACGGGAGCACGCGACCCGCGCCTCCTACCACCTTCCGCCGGTCCCGGCCGCTGCCACCGGCGAGCCCGGCCACCACCGCCATGCTTCTTCCTTTCCTCTCCTCTCTCTCTCTTCTTTCTCTCTCGTCTCAAGGCCGCACGCCCCTACGGGTCACGGCCATGGCTGCCGCCTGAGCACGAGCTCCGGCCGGCCGCCGACTGGTCTGCGCCATCCGCCGTCCCGGCGATGGGTGGCGGCGGCGGGTGAGCGATGGGTCTTTGGCGGTGCCTCGTCCCGGTGAGGCAGCTCTCTTTTTTGAGTCGCTCGACTCATATATGTCGACTAGTCCATCCACGGCTCGACTCGTATTTGTAGTCTACACGAGAAAATAAGTCAACATCCACTCTGCGACTCGTAGACTAGTCGAGCGACTAGTCTAGACTAGTCGAGCGACTAGTCTAGACTAGTCGAGCGACTAGTCTAGACTAGTCGTTCGACTCGTAATCATTGGGCGAGGGTTAATAGAAAGCTGGAGCTGTGAAGACAAACTTTAGGACCGAAAGGTTCTAGGCTTAGTAGAACTAAGATTGAGTACATGAGGTGTGGTTTCAATACTATTAGGCGCGACGATGAGAGGGAAGTTAGCCTTGATGGGCAGGTGGTACCTCAGAAGGGAACCTTTCGGTATTTGGGGCCAATGCTGCAGAAGGATGGTGATATTGATGAAGATGTGACCCATCGAATCAAAGCAGATGGATGAAGTGGCACCAAGCTTCTGGCACTGGCATTCTCTGTTATAAGAGTCCCAGAAAGCTAAAAGGCACGTTCCATATCGACCTGCAATGTTGTATGGCGCTGAATGTTGGCCAACTAGAAGGTGACATGTCCAACAGCTAGGTGTAGCAGAGATGCACATGTTGAGATGGATGTGTGGCCACACAAGAAAGGAGCGACTCTGGAATGATGATATACGTGAGAGTTGAGGTGGCGCCGTGGCGCCGATTGAAGAGAAGCTTGTCCAACATATTCTGAAATGGTTTGGGCATGTTCAACACAGGCCTCCAAAAGCGCCAGTGCATAGCGGGCGGTTAAGGCATGCTAATAATGCCAAGATAGGTCGAGGTAGACCAAACTTGACATGGAGGAGTCCGTAAAGAGTGACCTGATGGACTGGAATATCACCAAAGATTTAGCCATGGACAGGGGTGCATGGAAGTTGGCTATCCACGTGCCAGACCCATGACTTGGTTTCGATATCTTATGAGTTTCAACTCTAGCCTACTCCAACTCGTTTGGGACGCAAAGGCGTTATTGTTGTTGTTGTTGAGAATGGAACAGATATTAGCATAAAACTATATTTCCACCAGCATGAACGACAAATAGTATTGGAGTCAAGCAATAAGTAGCAAAATCCAATCCTTCAAGCTAATACAGAACGAGAATTCTGCAAAATACCACAAAAAATGTTTGATTAAGGAATCATTTAAAATATGAAAACCAGTAGGCACCATAAGTTGATTCTTTTTATCATGTTTTCTCAAGTCAAGGATCCCATTGAACTATCATCCCACATAAACAGTGAATCTAAGAGCAAACAAAAAAAAAGGATACTTGAGATCATGTTTGCCAGGTCTAGGAATCCACATTATTGACGCACTCTTCAAATATAACACAGAGCAAAGGTTCTACCTAAATTTTGCTAAGGAGTTTGGAATTTGAAAAACAAAATTACAAACCTGCCATTTACTTTTTCAATCCACACCTCCATCCATGGAGAGACCTGATCTGGTGAATAGACAAGGTCATGAGGTAGATTGTCAAGTACCTGACATTCCACCAAAAGAAAGTTACAGCTGCATGAACATCTCCCTTAAGATACGATTGCACAACTAAAATTTATATATGATTAGCTTAGTTCCCTCAGAACCAGGACATATTAGCAGTGCAAATAATATAGCAGACAGAATTATTATCAGCCAGTAGTACCAGCATGGCAATAATATAATGGCATGCCTGACATGGCTGGTGACCCTATTTTGAACTGTTAAACATGAAAATGGTAAGCAAACATAAACAGAACAGGGAAAGCATCAGCGCTCTTTTGCAATATCATGTCCAAATAGAGATACTAGTGATGGCACAAGAACTAATAAGTAGTCTTACAAACATCTTACATTGTCAAACTCAAGAGGTTTGACACAAAAAAAATGCTTCTAGCCAATGTGGACCAATTGCTGGTACACTTCATGACAATGGTGATGGCGTTTTGTTTCTTTGACTGGGCAAATCCTAGCAGTACATACCTCAAGCATTAGCACCCAGCATGGTTGAGGATCTTTGCTGCCTGCAAACGGAAATAGGAAAAAACAATTATTTCAAAGGTAATAGTAATTAGTAAATACTGAGACCCTGAGACTGAATGCTGGATATATATGTGATTTTGGAATGGGGATATAAGTAGAGAGGGAGCCAGTGTCATCCCCAATTATTTTATTACATCTGTCAGCAGCAGCACAGCATAAAAGTTAGCCTAGGGACTTATATATAGTATAATATGAGCTATTGCAGGTTGAAAACAATGCAAAATGGTGATCAAAGTTCAGGTAACTCATCTTAGGCAAGGATTATTGTAGGAAAGCTCCGACATCGATAGCTAAGCACAAGAAGCCAGCTTACCCCATCCAGCTATGTCAGTTGCATCACGATGCTCCACAGTGAACTTTGACAGATGGCTCTGAACTTCACCGACAGTTTCCAACTGCTTTTCAGCAAGGGAGGAGCTAATCTCTACTGAGCTAGCAAATGAAGATGAAAGGAAGGTCAAAGCATAACTGATAACATAAAAGAAAAATGCTGGAAAGGCCGAGAATATAAGGCAGCATGAAAGTAGCCAATATTGTGAATGTTGATATGACGATACATGTATGTACCACATTGTTTGGCCTTACCAAACAAAAAGGACTCTGTAGTCTCGCTGAGCAACTTCAATTAAGTAGGACAAGGAAAATGACAAAAGAGCTGCTTACATGTATTTCATATTATTGTAGACTTTTGGCGGAGCATTTAACATCATGTAATCAAGTACGCACTTTGCACATGTCCCGGATCCACCTCCGATTTCATATATCTGATCATTACAGGAATCCAATTCAGATGGCTTGGTAAGAAAAGAAGTAAACATGATAATGTGTCATGATATGACAAAATTCACAAGTGAATCTAGAAGCTTCGCCCATCGAGATGTGAAGGTATAAGACAGGAAAATTATGAGTGCACCTTCAATGGGACTGAAAGATTAGCCGTGCGAAGGATGGACGCAGCTATTGCATAGGCATACCATGGCTGCACCAGAGTAGGAAAACATGCATCAGTGGCTAAATTGGAAAGAAAATCGAGATCACATTCTCTTTTAAGTTTTAACAGCTCAAGCACAAAAGGGCACCTTAAAAAGCTCCACTGGAGTGAACCAAGAGATATCATGCATCTTATACAGCTTATCAAGATGCTTCATGTACGCAGTCCTCCCTGCGTGATATAACACCAAATTATTTGCAGCTATACGCACATGTCCGAGTTGTCACCACAGCATTGCACATAACCAGCACTGACCAATACATGAATAGTAGTGTTTAGACTATTCTACTCCGAGCACACACGCATACAACATGTTTGTGGAAATGCCGCCCCAACAAACAACTGAAGAAATCGAAACTTCGTCGATCAAGTGTACTCCAACAGACTGAATTCGGTAAAGGGGCAGGGGGGGAGGGGCAGAACAAGCCGTACCCTCGAGCTTGTGGAAGCGGATGGCGGAGTCGAGCACGCCGACGGGCCCCGACCGCTTGGAGAAGTAGCCGTGGTTGGGGTCGTAGAGCGCCGACCTCACGAAATCGCGCACCTGCGATGGGAAGCTCCCCTGTCAAAGCAGCAGCCACTACAGGGAGATCTCGGAGTGATCAGAGAGGCCTCGACGTTTACCAGAACGGGCTTGTCGCCGGCGACGATCCCCGACGAGAACAGCGCCGCCGGGGCCCACCGCGCCGCGCGCCGGAGCACGGGGATAGTTGCCAGGTACGCCGGCGCCATGCCGGAGGGAGCGTGTCGTTGCGGCGGCGGCGGCAGCGGCGCTTCTGGACCTTTCCTCCGAAACGGGGAAATGAAATGAAACAACACTTGCTGGGCCGTTTCGGGTGCTTTTGGCAGAACGTTTCGAGCCCAACTCCGAGCCCGTCTCCTCCTCCCACTGTACAAGAAGAGAAGCCCACGGCCGCCGTCGGGGGTCGCCGGCTCACACAGACAGAAGCGAAAAGTTGGGAGGAGAGAGAGAGGGAGAGAGAGAGAGCGATGCCGCGTGCGCTTGGTGAGAAGGGGAGGGGGAGGGGCGGGGCTCCGCCGAGGACCATGGCGGCGATCGCGGTCGCCGACGGCGGCGATCGCGGTCGCCGACGGCGGCGATCGCGGTCGCCGACGGCGGCAACCGGCGGATGGCGTTCGAGGTGCGCAGGGCGGGGCTGATGAACAAGGCGAAGGAGCTCGCGGAGATGGCCGACGCGCCCGTCGCGGTGCTCTGCTCGGGCCTCGACGGCCAGGGCGCCCTGCAGTGCTGGCCGTCGACGGAGACGGCGAGGGCAGTGGTGGGTCAGTTCCTCGCGCTCCCGAAGGAGGCCCGGATCGTGTTCGATCACGCCAACTACGTCGCGGGCGTGCGCGACGTGCAGGGGTCCAGGCTGGCCAGGGTGCGGGCGGGCGGCCTCGCCGCCGCGCTGGGGCCGTGGGAGAGCCCGCTCGACGGGATGCCGGAGGATGCGCTCCGGGAGCTGCTCGGTTCCGTCGGCAGGTCCCTGGTGGCCACTCGGAGCAGGATCCGGAGGCTGCAGTCCCAGCGCGAGGAGAGCGTGGCGGAGAACTTCGTGGTGGCGGGCGAGGGTCACGCGAGCGGCGAGGTGCAGGGGACGCGGAGGCAGCCACGGGGCGCCGCCACGGCCCCCGGTGCTGCGCAGAAGAAGCAGCTGGTGGAGAAGCCCGCGCCCGCCGCCGCCGACGGCGCTGCGCGGAGGAAGCGGCTGCTGAAGGATCCCAAGGAGAAGCCCGCCGCCGCCGACGGCGCTGCGCGGTGGAAGCAGCTGCTGAAGGATCACAAGGAGAAGCCCGCCGCCGCCGCCAACGTCGACGCTGCGCGGAGGAAGCAGCTGCTGGAGGGTCCCAAGGAGAAGCCCGTGCGCGCCGCCCCGTTCGACCCCGGGATGATGAGAAAATTCCTTATTTGACACTGTCTTAAAATCTGGTTCCTTATTTGACACTGAAAAAGTTTTTCTTCACTATTTGACACTAGTCCTAGATTTTATTCCCTATACGACATTTCCGTTCATTTTGAGCCTAAATGACACCTGAAAAGACGATTTTGCCCCTCATGCGGTATGTGTGTCCGCGTGTGTGTGTGCTGTTGCGTGTGTTGGTGCACGTGCACATGTGTGCTGCTGCTGCATGTGTGTGTGCATGTGTGCTGCTGCGTGTGTGTTTGCTACTGCATGTGTACGTGCGCGTGTATCTGTGTGCGCTGTTGCGTGCCTATGTGCTGCGTGCGTGTGTGCTGCTGCTGCTTGCGTGTGTATGTGTGTGTACTGCGTGCGTGTGTGTGCGCGTGCATGTGTGTTGCTGCGTGTGTGTGCGTGTGTGTGTGCACGCGTGCGTGCATGTTGTTGCGTGTGTGCGCATGCGTGGGTGTTGGTGCATGTGTATGTGTTGCTGCGTGTGTGCTCCCTGCGCCATGACCGATCTTTGCGTGTGTCTTATTATTGCCCCACACACATACCGCATGAGGGGCAAAAGAGTCTTTTCAGGTGTCATTTAGGCTCAAAATGGACGGAAATGTCATATAAGGAATAAAATTTAGAGCTTGTGTTAAATAGGGAAGAAAAACCTTTTCAGTATCAAATAAGAAAGCAGATTTTAAGATAGTGTCAAATAAGGAATTTTCTCCGGGATGATCGAGTACTACATCAACGTTGGCGGGTACGTGATGGAGCGCGACGCCTACGACTTCATCCGGCACGACCTCGGGATGCTCCCGCCCAGCCTCGAGCCCGAGCCGCCGGAGCCGGACTACGACGAGCCGCTGCGGCTCTGGTCGTGGGATGAGTCCTCCTTCCCGCAGTGCGCGCCGCCGCCCAAGTGAGCCGCCTACGTGCCGGCTGCACAGAACACCGTGTGACGAGTTCGCCCAATTTTGGAGGATGGCATCGTCAGGCACTTGTCACTGCCGCCGCTATCTACTAGCTTAGCTTGGTTCCGTAGTACCTACCGACAATGGCTTCACCGGCCGGTCTCGCCGCGTAGTCCCGGTCGATTTCCCCGGACAGCCATGGCGTGGAACTGGCATTTCTAGCTGAAGTCAGAGAAGTAGCAGTACTAGTAACTGTAGAACTGGACACTGTAGATCGAAGAAACGTAGATCAATGAAATGTGGTTGGAAAAAAAGCCGATTTCGGCTTGGAACATCAAAACCTTCCTCTGGTCACGCTTCGGAGGAAATATCCAGTCTGCAAAACAATTGAGCAAGAAGTTGGAAATATTTCTTGGTTTGACGTTTTCACCAAAACCAAATCACATACCCGTATTTTGGTCATGTTCAGAATTTTATCTGTTATAGTTGGATGTCTGCCAAAAAAAATCATGTTGTTATTTTTATTTATAAAATGGCCTAAATTCATATATTAAGTGTCACATGTCCTTACAAACACAAAAATAAAATTACGTTGAAATTCTAGGGCTGCTCTTTGTCTTCCTCCATCCATCATCGGCGCATCGTGAGTGTAGCTCGACGCCGCCTTTGGGCATCCACCTCACCGAAGCAAACTTGTTTAAAGTCATGGGCTTGTACAGGCACCGGCCTGCCTCGGGGCATCCACCTCAGCAAAAGCAAACTTGTTTAAACCCATGGGCTTGTATAAGCATCGATCAAGAAATTGTCGGTGCAGGACTGGGGATGCCAACGAGCGTGATCCATAAAGCAAATCGCAGGCTCAGAGAATAAAATGCCAAGAAAATGCATTTAGAAACTTCAAAGACCACGAAAACAAGTTGAATCCAGACGGATCCACCGGAAACCAAAACTGTCTGAATCCTGGAAGACCCGTCAGGGCCATCACTGTCGGAGCTATATCCGACAGATCTCCTAGTAGGGGATCCTAAACTATTGGCATTGGAACTTACCTAGGTTCAATCTCTCCGAAGAGATCAAACTCTACGTCTTGTTTGTGTGTTTATTGCGTTGAAATGTGTACAGATTACATGTAAATTATCAAGAGATTGTATGTCGTCTAGATTGTAAAATGTCTATCTACGAGCCTATACCCTCGCTTATATAAGATACTAGAGTCCTAAGATTACAAAAGTTCTAGTCAACTACGTAGGGGAGGTAGAGTCCACCCGCAAAAAGAAAAAAGGGGGAGGTAGAGTCCTCCATGACTCCAACTTCTTCTCCTGCACGTTAAGTCTTCTGGAGTCTTCATGCGGTCTACCATAGACCTCCCAAAGTGACCCAAAACGGAACTGGCCTAGGGGTCTTCAGCCTAGCCAACCAGGCTCGAAACCGACGTGGTGAGAGACCCCTTAGCCAGGACACCGTCAACAGCTCTGCACATCCTTCGCCGATGATAAGCACACCAAGGATAAGCGAAAAGTCGGCAATCTCCACCCCCCACACACACAAATTTGTCTCTTATTTCCTATTTGGGTGCTGGCCAATATTCCTCGTGTTGATATTCTTTAGCCAAATCTAGTTTATTTTTCTTGTCAATTTTGGTAGTAAAAAAGTTGAAGGCAAAGAAAATTCCCTTTTCCCTAGTTTAATCGGATTTAGTGCGTTTTTTTAGTTACTTCTTCATGTATATGTGACATAGTGAATTCCATTTCACTTTTCTTACTAACATTGACCAAAAAGGATGGCCAAAGCCTCAATAAAAGTCGGACCCTTCTGATCTTCGCTGATTTGAACACAATAGTTTTTATTTTCACCAATCATTCATTTGGTTTTCTTTTGTCATGGACTCATGGTAAAAAAATTGGCTCTTGTTTAGATATTTTCCAATATTTTTGGATGTCCTACTACCTTAGTTAACTCTTTACTTTACCCGTTAACACTTTTAAAAAGGGGGCAATCAACTCTTTTTTGTTATTTTCATGGAACTGTGCACAGTTTTTGTAGGTATTTTACAGAAACAAAGTCCAATTAAACAAAGTTGTTCATAAATCCTGAAAAGTGAAATGATGAACCGAATAATATATATTCTTTGAAACGGAAGCAAGGGCCTTGCCTCGTCGATTAATTAATAAGCAGAGAATTGCCTAGTTAATTTATGGGAATCCACGCGAAAACTGATACAAACGGACGACGGATGAACTACCCACGTGGCATGATCCCACAATTGCAAAGATTGCCCACCAAACACTCTGAATACACAACAGCCAGAAATCCATACACGGCTACCATGCCAAGTGACTCACGACGATAACACCTCAACAGAAGACATTAGGCACCTCTCAAACCACAATGACAAATCCAATCCAAGAGGACATGTCGAGAGACCCAAAATCATCCATCAAGAAGTCACAAATGCCTTTCCTATGGTGCCACTCTTGCCTTTGCCCAGCTTCTTGTGTTTGCCCCTTATTGGGGTCCTCATCAGGAGGCAAGCAAATCGAACTGCCCAAACCAGGTCTAGCAACCTCCAAGCCGACGAGCAAGTCACAAAGCTCATTTGTGAAGAGATCATTAAGAACTGGAGTAGGTGCCAACACACCATGTCACTCATAGGCATCACCTGCCCGATGGCCATATGCGAGGGGAGGGCAACAACGTCTAAAACTCCGCGCTCCACGAAGATGCGGGACGGGCTGGCTGGCGCCCGACAAGGCTCCACCCGGGGTGATGAGTGCACCATGCATGGTTACCTCCGAAGCCTGGAGGGAGCCCAACTTGAGCTGCTCCATTGGCAAAGGCGAAACAGGTTTCCCACACAACACCTGCAACTCGGGCATGATCTGCAGCACTAGAGACACAATCTCAGGGGAGGCCTCTCCCTCGAAGTCCGACAACACAGGGGGCATCGAATTGGACCCAGCATGAGGCGAGAAGCTGCTAAAGAACTTCACACCCGCCTCATCCATGAAACCAACAACATACTCAACCTCCTCGACGAGCTCCACGCGAGTTACATCCGGCAAATCAACATTCAAAAATGGTGGCGTAGGTTGACTTGAAGGCAACATACGGCCCCGTGCATGATGGTGGGTGCGCGGACACATGATGCCTTCGGTGCATAATCACAATGCCTATAGCCTAAACAAATTCGACTATAGAAATATCATAGAACAAAAGGTGATTGAAACCTATGAACCTGAAGTGTAATTTTGCATATATAACAATAAAAGTGTATTAATATACATATTGTCAACCATTTAGATGACTGATTTTAAAGTATTATGGTATTCTCTAGGAAAAAAACTTACTCCCCTAACCGAAAGCCCTCTCTTTAGGGCGACTTTCGCCCAAACCATGCCTGAAGGCCATGGCTAAAACAGAGACGACAACAACAAGTTCGAAGCAGGAACCTCTCGCTTAAACAGAAGCGTGCGACAACGTTCCCGGAGGCTCCTTGAAGGCCACCCAGAGGGTGCTTGTAGGTTCCGGGTCGGCCCGGAGGTTCTTGGCACACTCATCTTAGGTCAGATTTGAAGGCCGGAGCAGGATTTTGAGTTTTTATATGCATGAGTCTAGTTGCCTCGTATATAGATGAGCGATGATGACCGATTAAAAACACATAATCGATTGAATCAACTAGTATTTTTTCATCTCCTGTTTTTTCCTCGTTCATTACTGCTTCTTGTTCTTCGTTATTCTTAGTCTTTGACGACATTAACCCCTAGGCTCTAGGTGCGGCCAAGCCGAACTAGTTAGGGCAGCCCATAGTAGTTGTACTCCCTAACGGAGGTCCCTCCTAAGCATGTGGGGTTTGGGTCTTCAAGAATCCTTGCTAGCATGTATTGCATATCACGCTCTCGATGAGGCTCCACTAGTAGAAAAAGGGCCTATAGTCCCGGTTGGTGAGGGCCTTTAGTCGGTTCATGAACCGGGACTAAAGGGTCGGTACTAATGCCTCGATTTTTAGTCCCGGTTCAATCCGAACCGGGACAGATGAGCCTCCACGTGGCCTGTCCGCCGAGCCCAGCAGGAGGGCCTTTGGTCCCGGTTGGTGGCACCAACCGGGACCAATAGGCATCCACGCCACAACATTTCTATGGCTGTGGTTTTTGTTTTTAAAGGGGGGGTTTGGGGGTTTTGGAGTGTTTCATATATTGTGCTATAGCTAGCTAATTAATAGAGAAAAGTGTCCTCTCTTTGTCCGTGCTTGGTCGACGCTACGCACTATACATACAAGATAGAGAGGACTAGCTAGACACGCTAGCTAGCTAGTAATTAAGCAAACAGAAGATCGTCATGAACATATATGCATACAGAGAGAAGTGATATCGACCACCTCTCCTTCTCCGAGAGATTGGTCGAACAACAAGTTCTCGTATATCTATCCGACACTACCTTACATATATACAATAATTATCTTTACAAATATATAATCTCCTAACATACGGACGCGTGGTCCACATAGTATTCTCCGCCTTCAGCGATCACGTGGTCAAGAAAGAATGCCGCCAATTCCTCTTGAATTGCTCAGATGCGATCCGGTGCTAGGAGTTCATCCCGCATCCGAAACATCTAATTTTAAGAAAGGGTCAATATATATATATATATATATATATATATATATATATATATATATATAGAATGAATGAATGAAACTCAACACAAATGATGGTAATAAAATAAAATTGTGAATATTTTTATTTACGCACTTCATATTGTTTGTCGGAGTAGCCCGCTCACAGTGTCGTGTTATGGATGGACTCGCAAATGTAGTATCCACAGAAATCATTCCCTTGTTCCTGCCACAACCACTTTACAAGAAATAGAGGTCAATCAAACTGATAATTAGCAAGCATGCTAAATGGTATTGATGAAACTAGCGCTTGAATCACTAGGAGATGCATGGAATATGCTACTATATAGTACTTACTTTCGGGTGTCTAAATTGCAGCTTTTTGGTAGTCCCGAGCTTTTTGGTGAATTGTCTCCAAGCCCTGCCATACAAAGAAAACAATTACTTGATATCAGAAATGAACAAAGTTGTTGATATGGTGGATAATGATCGATTTAACTTACTTCTCGAGCATTTCAGTCATGTCCGATACTCCTTGGGATCTTTTCGCTTGGAGTCTAAGACAGTTACTACTCCCTTCTCAAGCTTAATCTCTAGGAGAATATAGTGGTAGCTGCGCATACATGCATAACTCATCAATATTACATTACTATAACCTGGACTAATAAGGAAACCGAATATGCCACAAGATAGTAACACTCACTTGAAGTTGTAAGGAAAGAGTATTATATCTTTGTGTTCATTTATTACCAACGATTGTAGCAAGTTGGCCTCGGTATTTTCTTTTACGAAATTCAACCTCAGATTTATCTATGAGATATGTGTTAATGAACCCAATATCACCCACTTGTCTTTTCTTCAATTCGCGATCTTCAATCTGCATAATATAATGAGGATAATTATAAATACATGCAATGAAAGGGCTGAGTTATATAGAGACTTAATGATGAAGTAGTACTACTTACAGACGAGAGCAGGTGACCGTTGCTTTATTGAGGGCCAATTGATTGAAAAATTGATAGAACTCCTCAAATGGAATAGGCAGCAGTTCAATTCCAAGGAGGTCATGCTCCTTTTAACTCTCACATACAAAGTACTCCTCCCTCGGACTCTTTGCAGGTTTTCATGTACCAATCATGCAATCTTCGCATCATCGTTGATAGAGAACTTTCATCTTTGACGAGAGGCTTCCGTACTCGTATCTTTGTATCTGCACCTCCAAAAATCATAATGTACATCGTCAAGGTAATCTGCAGGATTGCCATAACGGGCACCATCCTCGGATCGACGATGTCGCTAGCGAGCACCTTGAGCGGGGGCACGATTGCTTGCTTGTTCGCCGAGCTGGGCAATTTGTTTCCCAGCTCGTCGTTCTTTCATCCTTTGATCATCGACAGTATTTCCCGACCTCTCCGCTTCGCAAATGCCTTTCCAATAATGCGCTCATAGTTGCCTTTCGACGGAGACTTGGGTGGTTTTGTCGGGGCAGCAGAGTGCGCTTCGCTTTCACCGGATCTACCTTCTCCTCCGGAGGTGGATGTCTCTTTGCTTTCAACCCTTGAAACCAGTCATCCACTTCGGTCTGCGCAATCTTCGCGTTTACCTCCTCGCTCCTCTCGTACGGTAACTTCTCTCGAGTCTTCAGAGAAGGACCGAATCAGATCTCCTCCCGCCTTTGGCTGTACTGCTAGACGCCCGGAGAAGCAGACGGAGCGGATGTCTTCTTTCCTTGCTTATGAGGCGGAGGAGAAGGACTACGACGCGCCGGAGCAGCCGAGCGGCGGCGGGTCTCTTCCGCCCTTGCCGACGAGGCGAGAAGGAGGAGGCTGGCTGCTCGGCCGCCGGTGCAGCGGAGTGCCGCCACGCGCCGGAGAAGGAGCCGGCCGAGTGCCCTGATCGTCACTCACGGAGGAGGAGGCGGTGGAGGAGGCGGAGTGCCCCGACTCACGGAGGAGGAGGAGGAGGCAGAGGCGTCCATTCGGAAGGTTGATGAGATCCTTCCGCCATAGGCATGGAGTCTTGAGAGAGAACCCAGCCAATACTCCCTTCACCGGTAGGGTGGTCAAGCCGAGGTCCTCAAATCCTCCGTTATTTCATCGACCATCACCTTAGCATATCCTTCGAATCGGCCGGCGGTGAAAAGTTGAGTCGGGTTTAGTAGGATAAACAGAGCCAACAAATGCCTTGACCTTCAAATTGCTCCATTGCGCCATAAGGTGGCAATTTTCAGCATCCGTGATAGCATCCACGGGATAGCTGGCGAGGAGCCGTCAAGGCATGCTGCTATGGTGAAGCAGCTCGGTGGAAGCCACGCTGCTTCTCCGCCGAGATGGCGGGTAGCCGGGGAAGCTTCGCAGGTCGCTTGCTGCGATCTGCCGCTTCTTGTTCCTCTTCTCGTTCCTCTAGCCCCATTACCCTTTCGTGCAGCGCTTTGCATTTGGCTCTGCTCCGGTTTCTTCCTCCTCTCATGGGTTTTGTAACCCCTGCGTCCGAAATCCAGCCTTCCACGAACGGAGCTGGCGTGCCTCGTGTCCGTCCGTGGTGCTCGGATTCCCGAGGGCCATTGTGAGCTCGTCCTTCTCCCTGCTCGAACGAACTTCCCTTGCTGCGTTGCTTCGATATATTGTGAAGCCTCTTGACTGGTATGTCCAATTGTTCGTCCGCCCAAATGCATTTCCCTGTTATAGGGTCCAAGGATCCGCCGACCCGAAGAACCAAGTCCGCAACGGTCCGCGATTCATTATCTCGGTTCGATCCCTTTATCAAGCAGATCATTCTCAGCCTTGGCCCACTTAGGTCGGGCTACAAGGTAGCCACCTGACCCCGTGCGATGGTGAAGTTTCTTCTTCGCAGCATTTCTCTTGTTTGTCGCCGACATCTTTTTACTCTTTTCCGATGTCTTGTAGCCACAAATGCGGGCTAGTCATCTCTGATCTTCTCATATTTGCCCTTGAATTCTGGTGTCTCATTTTTTTCGACATACGTATTGAGTTCTTTCTTCCAATTCCTGAATAGTTCTGCCATCTTCTTAAGAGCAAAAGACTTGATTAATGGCTCTATTACTGGCTTCTCCGGATCATCCTCTAGCGGTAGGGTAAAATTTGACTTCAGCTCAGTCCAAAGATCATTTTTCTGCATATCATTGATATAAGACGCCTCAGGGTCTTCATTCTTAGGCTTATACCATTGGTGGATGCTGATCGGGATCTTGTCCCTAACCAGAACCCCGAACTGAGCAACAAATGCCTTCTTTGTCCGGTAGGGTTCAATCGGTTGGCCGTCGCGCGCGATTTGTATGATCTCAAACTTTTCATCCGAGTCAACTTTTTCTTCGGGCCTTGTCTCTTTACCGAAGTTGTGCTCGATCCGGAGGGCTAGAAAAAAGAACAAAGACGAGAGTTAATTAATATGTGTACATACTAAAACAAAGACGAGAGCTAGTCAGCACAGGCTTAACTAATATATATACCTGGCCGGACTCGGTTTGGTGATCACCGGAGTCGTCCTCACGGTCTACTTCTTCACCCTCTCCTTCTTGCACGGCATTGGGTCATCGGAGCCATGTAAATCATAGCCACCGCTTCTTCACCCTCTCCTTCCGGACCATCGTTGTTGTTGAGAAACATCAACGAGCAGACGCATCACTTCCTTGTGCGATTATGTCCCTCAACAACGCTTCTTGTGCTTCGTCTCGGGGGTGTCCATAGTTTCTACAAATATTTACAACATGGCAATTATTATTCAAACATGAAAGATATGGATATATTAGTGGCAAACGAGAACTAGCTAGCTAATCACAATAAGGAATCATATTAGTGGCATCGACGCTGCTTCTCTAGGGTTTGGGGTGGCCTCGACAACGCTTCAAGGGTTAGGGGTGGCCTCGAGAACGCTTCAAGGAGGGTAATATCGACCCCCCACGTGTTGAAGCTATCGGGAGGGGTCGGCGTTGAACACTACATCTATGTCCCACAAGTGACGTGGGCATCGACGCCCATGTAGGGTAGAGGGTCGTGGATCGCCGAGCGGTCGAGGTCAAGGGTCGAGGATCGCCGAGGGTCGGGAGGTTGCCTAGTGTCAAAGGATTCAACAAAACCATGTCTTCATCATTAGAAAGTGCAGGTGCATGATGGTGCAAGCTCTCCAAAGTTATTTTGGAGCGGAGTTCAGATAGGATAATTCGCTTTTTGGTACAAAGTTCAGCAAGAACCTTCGAGTATCGTTATTTGAAAGGCCTTTGCTGAGATTCGCATAAAAGGCAAATTATCCTATCCGGACTCCATTCCGTAATAACTTTGAGGACTTCGCACCATCATGCCATGGTTACTTCCGCTAATGATGAAGCCATGGATTTCTTCAATACTTTGACACTATAGGAACCTCGACCTGAAACCTTCGACCCTTGACCCTTAACGACCTCGACCCTCTACCCTAGTTCCCGACCCTCGACCCCTCGGCGATCCTCGACACCCTCGTTATATCGACAACGACGCAACATACATATACATGGGAAAATAATGTTATCGGGGAGGGGGTATCGGTACCTGAAGGAAATATGCCCTAGAGGCAATAATAAAGTTATTATTTATTTCCTTATATCATGATAAATGTTTATTATTCATGCTAGAATTGTATTAACCGGAAACATAATACATGTGTGAATACATAGACAAACAGAGTGCCACTAGTATGCCTCTACTTGACTAGCTTGTTAATCAAAGATGGTTATGTTTCCTAACCATGAACAAGGAGTTGTTATTTGATTAACAAGGTCACATCATTAGTTGAATGATCTGATTGACATGACCCATTCCGTTAGCTTAACACTTGATCGCTTAGTATGTTAATGCTTTCTTCATGACCCATACATGTTCCTATAACTATGAGATTATGCAACTCCGTTTACGGAGGAACACTTTGGTACTACCAAACGTCACAACGAATCGGGTGATTATAAAGGAGTACTACAGGTGTCTCCAAAGGTACTTGTTGGGTTGGCGATTTGAGATTAGGTTTTGTCACTCCGATTGTCGGAGAGGTATCTCTAGGCCTTCTCGGTAATACACATCACTTAAGCCTTGCAAGCATTACAACTAATGAGTTAGTTGTGAGATGATGTATTACGGAACGAGTAAAGAGACTTACCGTAACGAGATTGAACTAGGTATTGGATACCGACGATCGAATCTCGGGTAAGTAACATACCGATGACAAAGGAACAACGTATGTCGTTATGCGGTTTGACCGATAAAGATCTTCAGTAGAATATCTAGGAACCAATATGGGCATCCAGGTTCCGCTATTGGTTATTGACCGAGAATGGTTCTAGGTCATGTCTACATAGTTCTCGAACCCGTAGGGTCCGCACGCTTAACGCTTCGATGACAGTTCATTATGAGTTTATAAGTATTGATGCACGAAGGTTGTTCGAGTCCGGATGTGATCACGGACATGACGAGGAGTCTCGAAATGGTCGAGACATAAAGATTGATATATTGAAGCCTACATTTGGACATCGGAAGTGTTCCGAGTGAAATCGAATTTCTGGAGTACCGGAGGTTACCTGGAACCCCGGGAAATACATGGGCCATAGTGGGCCTTGGAGGAAAGGAGAAAGGGCCAGCCCTAGGTGGCGCGCCCCCTTCCCTAGTCCTATTAGGACTAGGAAAGGTGGGACGGCCCCTCTCTCTCTTTCCCCTCCGAGTCCTAATCCAACTAGGATTGGAGGGGAATCCTACTCCCGGAGGAGTAGGACTCCTTGCGCGCCTCCCCTTGGGCCGGCCACCTCCCCTTGGCTCCTTTATATACGAGGCGGGGGCACCCCATGACACACAAGTTGATCTACGGATCTTTCCTTAGCCGCAGCGGTGCCCCTTCCACCATATTCCACTTGGTCATATCGTCATGAGCTTAGCGAAGCCCTGCGCGGAGAAGTCATATCGTCATGAGCTTAAGCGAAGCCCTGCGTCGGTGGAGCATCAACATCGCCACCACGCCGTCGTCTTGACGGAACTCATCCCGACACTTTTTTGGATCGGAGTCCGGGATCGCCATCTTCTCCTCCTCAAGTTTTTTATTTTTCCTTCAAGAAATTGTTTTCTTCTTCAACTAAATTTAACCTCTCGACAATAGGGTCGGTTGGAATTTCGGTTCAACAACCTCCTAGATAAATAAAATCTATGTCACGTTGGTCGGCATAATTTTCATAAACAATAAATGAACCAATAGTTATGAAAAGATAATATATACCACATCCGAATCATAGGCAGGAGACGAGGGCCGACGGGCGGATACCAAAACCATCGCACTATATAAGATGCAATAATAAAAGTAAGAAAATAATACAAGTATCTATCTAAACAAACAAGTAATAATATTTTCCTTTCGTAAAGAAGATAAGAACAAGAGGCTCATCACGATGGTGTCGGCGATGAGATCGGCTGGTGATCGACGGCGATGAAGACGGGGACGGGGCGTGACGGACCGCTAAACCTAGATAAATATTGAGGAAAATGGAGCTTGGTGGTCGAGCTTGGAGAGGAGAAACCTTAAGTAGTGTGGCTCGGGCATTCCATCGAACACCTTGTGTGCATAGGAGGTGAGCTAGAGCACCACCAAGCCCTCTCCCCCTCGGCCAGAAAAAACAAAGCGGTGTGCTCTGCTCTTGCGAGGGCTATATATAAGCAGCACCATTAGCCCGGTTGGTGGCATGAACCGACTAAAGGAAGCCTTTGGTCCCGGTTCATGCCACCAACCGGGACCAATAGTGGTGGGCCAGAGCCAGACCATTGGTCGGTTCGTCCCCACCAACCGACCAAAAGGTCCGGACGAACCGACCAATGGCCCACGTGGCGGCCGGCCGCCCCCGGCTCACTGAACGGGGCAAATAGCTCCATTGGTCCCGGTTCTGGATTGAACCGGGACTAATGGGCTGAACTGGCCTGGACGAAAGCCCTGTTTTCTACTAGTGCTCCTATGGCGACATGTTCTGCGTATCGTTTGGGCACACTTTCCGCTACTCCACTCAGGACGAAATCTTTGAAAGGTTAGCTATGACAATTGTTAATGCGAAGGGATCTTGATGAAGAGTTTGCAATCTTCATTGTTAATATGAATACTCAATTTACTTATATAGATGTACGTACTTTGTATGATGGTGTTGCTATATCTCTTGGTGAGCACACTGTATCCACTAGCCCTAGAATTTTCAGCTATACATATGATTAATGCAGCAACAATCACACAAATATCCATATGCAGATGAACAACATGATAAGTCTGGTTAATCATCATGAGACATCTACTCTTTTTTTTTTTGCGTGTGATGAGACATCTACTCTTGTTAGGACTTTTATAATAACAAATGCGCATGTGTCCAAGGCATCAACACAAATATTGCACTGAATCAGCATTGTGAACATGAGTAGTGTTCAGCATCCATCCAGGAAAGAACAATCGAGCCCCAAATGGTTCTACAGTTTTTTTTTACGGTATGGTTCTTTTTTTTTGGAATTTTTTACGGTATGGTTCTACAAGCTTGAATAAAAGCTATTCCTCTCAGAGCCCGTACGCATGGAACGTGTTTGTGGAAATGCCGCCCCAGCAAACAACTCAAGAAAACTATTCTTCGTTGATCGGGGGCTCCTTCGGGTGCTTTTGGAAGAGCGTTTTGGGCCCAACTCCGAGCCCACTCGAAGGCGCGCGGTCCGTATAAGAGAAGCCAACTGCCGCCGTCGGCTCGCCGGCTCACACAGAAGCGAAAAGTTGGGAGGAGAGAGATGGAGAGAGGGAGAGCAATGCCGCGCGGGCGTCGTGGCAGGGGGAGGGGCAGGGGCAGGGCTCGGACCCCCGTCGCCGACGGCGGCAGCCGCGGGGAGGCGAGCAAGGCGGGGCTGGCGAACAAGGCGAAGGAGCTCGCAGAGGCGGGCCAGGAGGACGCGAGCGGCGAGGCGCACGACTGGGTAGAGGTTCCCGTGGTGTGGAGGCAGCCGCTGGGCGCCGCCGCCGACGACGATGCTGCGCGGATGAAGCAGCTGGCGGAGGATCCCAAGGAGAAGACCGCCGCGGCCGACGACGCGGCTGCGCGGGTGAAGCAGGCGGTGGAGAAGCCCGTGCCCGCCGCCCCGTTCGACCCCGGGATGGTCGAGTTCGAGTACATCAACGTTGGCGGGTGCGTGGTGGAGCGCGACGCCTACGACTTCATCCGGTACGACCTCGGGATGCCCCAGCGCGACGAGAGCGTGGCGGGCGACGGGCACGCGAGCGGCGAGGTGCAGGGGATGCGGGAGCAGCTACGGTGCTCCGACGACGACGACGACGATGCCGCGTGGATGAAGCAATTGGTCGAGGATCTCAAGGAGAAGCCCCAGCGCGACGAGAGCGTGGCGGAGAACTTCTTGGCGGGCCAGGAGGACGCGAGCGGCGAGATGCCGGTGGTGTGGAGGCAGCCACGGGGCGCCGCCGCCGCCGACGATGCTGCGCGGATGAAGCAGCTGGTGGAGGATCCCAAGGAGAAGACCGCCGCGGCAGACGACGCGGCTGCGCGGATGAAGCAGGCGGTGGAGAAGCCCGTGCCCGCCGCCCCGTTCGACCCCGGGATGGTCGAGTACATCGACGTTGGCGGGTACGTGATGGAGCGCGACGCCTACGACTTCATCCAGTACGACCCCGGGATGCCCCCGCCCAGCCTCGAGCCCGAGTCGCCGGAGCCAGGCCACGACGAGCCGCTGCGGCTGTGGTCGTGGGACGACTCCTCCTTCCCCCAGAGCGCGCCACCGCCGCCGCCCAAGTGAGCCGCCTACGTCTACGTGCTGGCCGTAGAACGGATGGTGTGACGAGTTCGCCCAATTTTGGAGCATCTCATGGTAGGCCTCTTTGTCGCTGCCGCTATCTAGCTGGGTTCCGCCGTGCCGGCAATGGCTTCACCGGCGGGACTCGCCCCGTACAACGACGGCATGGGAAACCAATGTAGACCACCGTCATTGCTGTAGTTTATAGAGAAGTAACTGTAGAATGCTGTTGATGGAAGAAACACCGTAGATCGACGAAATGTAGTGTACAAAAAAGCACCAAGGACCGATTTCCCCTTGAAACATGGAAAACTTTCTGGTTATCACGCTTGGGAGGAGATATTCAGCCTGCAAAACATTTGAGCATGAGGTTGCAAAAGTGAGCAGCAGCAAAATGCAAGGGAATGACTATAGCTCTTAGATATGTTTCTTGGTCGACGTTGTTACCGAAATCAACCATATACCAGTATTTTGGTCATGTTCAAAATGTTGGCTCTTATTTGGATGGTTGCTAATGTTTTTCTTGTCCATAATTTTTAGTCAACTCAAATTTTGTGTGTGTGTTAATTTTGTAACAAAAGGGGGCAACGAGAACATGGATTATACTGTATGTTACTTTATCGCAAAAAACAGAAATAACTATATGGTTTCATGATGTGTAAGTGCAATTTTTATGATACTAGTAAGTATGCACGTGCAATGCACGTATCATAGAGTTATGAAATAGAGAGAAAATTGGATCGCAGAAAGGAGAGCGGTGGCATAAGTGTCGAGGGAGGAGGATCAATTATTACGACGGCCATGTCTGCAGGTTTCCTTGGTATTTCCAAGCTAATTTTAGTGGCTCCTTTGATTATGTTGGACTATTGTAGAAAAGATTATTGGGAACTTTTTTTGTGTGTAAAATCAGTAATCAATAATTGGAAAACATGTCTGTGTTGGATGGAAGAGGTAAAAGAAATTTCCAAGGTAAGACCTGAAGCTTCCTTGAACTGAATGTTGGTTATGCAAGCAGTCAAAGTTAGGATCTAGCTTGTCAGTTATGCACTCTGAAAAATGTAAATCTTTGGACTTGTCTATCAAGTCAAGGATACATGATCCAACTATCGACATACTTTATAAAATCTGTCAGAACACTATCTATAATAAATATAGCGAAAGCAAGCACATGTAAGCACAATGTCTAAAAATGTCAAACTGTGTACATGTCAAGTTTACACTAAAAGTAGAAATAGATTTTATGCACTGTAAATGACAAAATCTACCAGAATCTACCAACAAAGCTTAAAGGCACGGATTGGCAATATATATTTGTGAACCGAACATGCCATAAACTGGCGATATAACCTCACGCCACAATTTGGAAATAAATATGATGGTACATGACATTAACATTAAAAGTAATGTTAAAGAAATTTCAAGCAATCTGACAAAAATAGAATATCATACTCCTATTTTTCACTCTAGTTTAAGGGAAATAAACTTGTTTTTTACATGACATGGAAGACAAATGACACATGCTCCTTTTCAGTGGCAAAACAGTTTCACTCCTGAAGATAAGTGTTGGAAACATGCACATGTTCTTATTTGACACCTGAACAAGTGATTGGATTGCTTCCAGTATTACAGGGACCAAAAGTCATGAAACATCAGTGTGAATCCCGTATCACATCAATTTGGATTTTCCCTTTCATATCTGCATAGTGTAAAGTTGGATCAGATTGTAGTATTTATATGTAATTTAGCAAGAGTTCTACCAAGCTATTAACTATAGAATCCATATTTATTTCTTAGGTAAACGTTGATATTATTTAGGAGTGAAAGACATACCTGACCCCACAAATTATTTTTGGAATATAAATTGATTACTATTAGTAGCAAGTTAGGAAAGTCATGTATGTGGCTAATCAGTAGTTAGGAAGGTCATATCTCCATAAGCGATAGGTAGCTACTTCATAATTCACAACATGAAACCATGTCAGACTTGTAAACACATTTCGTAAATCAAAAACCATCTAAAAAATTTCAGAATTTGTTGGCGTGCCCACATGTATTTAAATAAAATGATGATTCAAATAAAAAATAAAAAAAGCTAACAAAGTACGGTTGACTACAAAATAGCTTGAATAAATATCAATCAAAGAAGAACGAACCTGCATCATCCCTCTAAAACATCTCTATAGACAATATTCTTGGTGTTTTTTCCTGATTTATCAATCTGTTTGTTCGGCTTGGCCAAAATTCACGTCGTCCGCCTTGATACACCCCTTGACAAGGCAACATACAGCTGACCATGGGAGAACACCGGCTCGGGAAGATAAATGCCAACATTTGGGATGGACTGGCCATGTGCCTTGTTAATTGTCATTGCAAAACTTAGGCGGATGGGGAATTGTTTCCTCTTAAGCTTGAAGGAAAGCGAGATGTCCTCCGATGGCGACAAAGGGATCCTCGGTATAAAGACCCTCTTCCCAACATGTTGCCCACCAACAATCTCTGCATCAATTTCATTATCTTGGAAGGCTCTAATCATTAGCCTTGTTCCATTGCAGAGGCCATTGTGAGGGTCGAGGTTCCGTAGCAGAATGACGGGGCAATTGACCTTCACTTTCAACACATGTGGTGGCAATCCATTTGGGGTGAGCGAATTCACAAAGTCAACCAGGTAATTGTTCGAGTAGTCATCCTCAATAGAGTCGAAGCTATGGTATACCTTCTCTTGGCCAAGAAACATGTCAATCATCTCGGAATTCAGCTCATCAACATAGTCATTCTTCGTGGAAAGAATAGCACGCGAGCTCATGTACTCTCCCGATTTAGCATTGGCACTAAGAGAGGGGAAAACCTCTTTGATTAGCCTATTGACTGCGGTTTCATCATCAGTATGACCGATCACAATGTCCTCAGGGAGACGCACATAGTCATCACCTATCGTTTCTTCGGTTCCATTGCCAATCCTTAAGAGATACTCAGAGAACAAAGGGCCAGCTTGTGATCTCATCTTACGTGTAAGGTTTATCTTATGAATCTTCTGCCTTATATAGGATCTCTGTATTGTAGCATCTGTGATCTGTGCTCTTGTCCCTTTTGGAACCACCGGAAGGACCTGCCTAAAATCTCCACCAAAAACGACAATCTTCCCCCCAAACGGCAAAGCACATCCCATTATGTCTTGGAGTGACCTATCAAGCGCCTCGACGGCTTGACGCTTTGTCATGGCAACTTCATCCCAAATTATCAAGGCCGCCTCTTTCAGCAATTCTGCCGTACCACTTTGCTTTGTGAAACCACACATGCTGTTGTCGGTGAGTTTAATGGGTATTTTGAACCTAGAGTGTGCAGTACGCCCTCCAGGTAATATCGAGGCTGCTATACCTGATGTAGCAGTGGCAATGGCTATCTCACCCATCGAACGCACCTTAGCAAGCAATGCCTTGAACAAATACGTCTTCCCAGTGCCTCCTGGAGCATCGAGAAAGAAGACTTGGCTTCTTTTGTTCATGATATGGTCCATGATGTCATTGAATCCAGCTAGTTGCTCAATGTTTAAAGAGTTGATAAGATCAATATGTTCTTGGTCCACACCGACCTCCTTCTCCTCTCTAACCTCCATGCACTCATCGCCTAGAAAAGCATTTGTATCAACCAGCTCCGGAAGGCCATAGGTTTTAATATCCTTCCCCATGGAATGCAACAAATCCCTGATGTCTCTAAGGACCATCTGCTCAAGTATTGCCTCGTTGGGCTGGGAACATCGGTAATCCTCAGACATCGACTCCAGGTGTTTGTCCCACAACTCTCAGATTTTTGTAACCTCACAAAATACTAAGATAGTGGCAAACAAGCGTCTAAGGGCACAAGGCATCTGAAATGTGGCAGCTTCAGTCAGGCAGTGATCAAGTGATTTGTCGTGCTCAATTAATCCTAATTGTTCACACGCCTCTCTAAAAGTAGAGCATGTAATGCCTCGCACATTTTTCAAATCATCATATGATGTCGCACCTCGGACATGATTCAATAGCACCCGCAAATAGTACCTCTCCTCCTCAGCAGGGTGTGCATACACAATTCTACCAATCTGTGGCCTTTGTTTTCTTTTATACCATCTCTTCTTTGATGCATCCCATCTGAAGTGTTCGAAAATTCTCTGTACAGCCATTGTCGTGCATAAGGATTCTTTCGATTCATTTCGAAGTACTCAGTAAGCATGGTTCTAGAAGAAGATGGCTTATCAACAACATCTTTCAGATTCTCATCGGCTTTAAATGCGACCATGTGCATGCCTGGCAAATGAAGTTGCAACTGCAAGACTGAAGGACTAATTCCAAACAGTTTAAAGCGCAAAATCCTGTTGATAGCCTCTAGAGGTGATACATATCGTGCATCTCGGTATTGTTGGATCTCATTGATGACGCCCCCATTGTTGATGACATCCTGCTCAAATGAAAATGATGTTCGGTCATGTCCCTTGTAAATGTACTTGAACAAATACTTCACTGCCTTGATGCTCGAGCAAGCTTCTACATTGATGTGGCAGTTGTACTTCATGAGAAGAAAGGCATTGTAAGGCACCACCCACCTATTGTCCAACTCTGCTCCTCTCACTTTTACTCGACGTCCATCATCCCTCCTCCTATATATGGGATATGAGTCCTTACCCTGTTGTGTAGCGGGGCAAAACTCCGAGGATAGTGAAAACGACACTGCTCCTCAATCATGCAAGCACATTTTTTATTGAGGACACCACATGGCCCGTGCAACATGTGTTTTATGACCAGAGCATGCAGGACAGGGTATTTATCTTTATCAGGTATTTCTGCTGATATGACTCTGTCATAGTCATCTGAGTCTTTAACTTGCTACCTGCCTTCATGATTAGAAGGATATGTTCGTGTGGGAGCCCTCTTTTCTGAAACTTGGTCACATGAACATAGGCCGCAACCTCGCCAAAATGCTTCTTATTGATGAGTAAGTCCATCAAATCTCGCTGCTTTGCTTTGTACACTCTTGTAACCATGTCCGGTCGATCCTGTGGTAGCTGTCCGGGCATCAGCTCTGTTGTTATCTCCTCCCAGTATGGGTTGCATGTCATTGTTATGAAGTAATCTGGTTTACCCCATCGCTGCACTATGGCAATTGCATCTAGGAACCTTCTCTGCATATCTCTATCACCACCAGGAAATGTCCTTGGGAGCATAATCCGTTTACCAATCCGATCACCACATGACTCACCAGCAGCGATCGTGTCTACAAGACCCTACGTAGAAGATACATAATGCATGCACTAAGAATATCGAACTATATATTAAAAGTGAGGTGGCTAATGTCATATAAAAACAACCCCAAGAATGGTACCTGGTAGAGGTCCGCGCGTATAATCTTCTGATTTTCTGGCTTGGAGTACCAATCCAGCCTCATTGTCTCGATCTGATGTACATATCAACGGCACATTGTTGGAAAAGGCGCCCCCCGAACAGGACGATGTTAAAAATCTTCTTCCTGATCATCAACTTGAAGCAGTAATACTCCCTTGCAGATACATATTTTCTTGATTGAACAGGTTCGTCCTCCTCGTCCTGGTTGTCCTTGTTATCGTCTGAATGAAGATTCATAACATTAAACAAATGGGAGACCCTTAAAATAGACGTGTCCAAGTGATGAAACTTACCTGGGGGCAAATCAACCACGTGGTCATCAATTTGTTCAGAATTATCAAATGTAGTCTGCATTGTGTCATCATCTATTTCCGTTAAATTAACACTTGTAGGAAAGTCAGTAGACCGTTCTTGACCTTGTTCTGAACTACCAGCTAGACCGTTTAAACACAAGAAGTTCAGAATATTAGTTTTTGTTGTTGTTTTAATTGACCATGTTACAAATCTAAAACTATAAAATCATACCCGTGTTAGACTCATGGCCTTCATCTTCTTGTGTAGGAACATATGGCAACCATCGATTCCAACCAGTCTCCCCACCAGGAAAGAATAATGGATACGCCAAAGGGTCATAACAACCATAGTATGCTCTAATATACAAGGGACGCTCTCCTGATCCATGCACTAAAACATGACGATCAAAGCAGTTCTGTGTCCTTCAACCCATATTGCAGCAACCTGGGAAGTTGTCGACGCATTGTACCGTCGCTGATCCAGGGTTATATATGTGTTTATTTCAATTCTATATTCATCGAGGCTTGCTGAAGAACCAACATTCTGAAAAGTCTGCACGTAAGGGTTGTGTTGTAGTATACTTAGAATTTTGTGAATGAGATCAATATTAAGATCCGGAGACCTCTCGACCCGGTGCGCCAAGCTGTCATATGTATCATAAATATATAGTTGCAAATGTCGCGGACCATGTTCACCATGAACCAAATGATCCAAACGGCGGTACAATTGTCCATGTGCACGAAATGTATATATCCAGTGCCTGCTGCAGTGCTGACTCGCTGGTCGAGTGTCACTCCAAGACTCGTGAATGAGAAGTGTGAGTTGAAATACCTTATGTTATCTCTGAAATATTTAGCATCATCATCATCCTGACTTGTAAACAATCGTTTCAACTCAGCAGGCACATCTGGAATAGATATGCTAACTTTTCCTTTTCTACAACAGAATGCAGGCCCCTCGAATTGAAATCGCATTGCTCCACAATAGCTGCAATCTTTAACTTTCCTCAAAACATGGTGCTTCTTTGGCAGGTTATGGTAGGCTTGGTTATCATCGGCATAAAGGGGGATGCCATCAGTAGCTACTCGGTATGATTCAAATTGGGCATCTGGATATGTACATTTAATTAATTTACATGTTTGAAATGGTAGAGTATTTTGTTGGTAAATCAAGTCAGTTGTAGAGATGCTTACATTGTTCAGTGAACATCCTTGCTTCATCATCAAGCTCATCTTGTGCGTGTTCTCCATGGTGTATGGCCTCCAAGTGTTCTAGTGGGAAAGATAGTCATTCCACGACCAATAGAATGTAAATTACACACTTTTACGTGTTTGGCCAAAGGGCGTGAAAAAATGCATGCAACAATATACATACCCTGAAAGTTGGATGTTTCCTCGTGGGGCTCAAATATTCCGTAGGGATCTTCAGTCTGGTGCTTGTCTCCTGGCGAATAATTGGCAAGAATTCATTATTGAAGATAGTACGTTATGGAAAAGATCCAGATATTAAATACTAAAATATTTACCCGCAAGAGCTTCACGCGAATCGGCAGCACTGGACATATTGACAGGTCTTTTTTGTTTGTTTATTTGCTGCATCTCGTACATATCATTTCTGTGCATCCAATCAGAATCTTCGCTCGTATTGATATTCACATTTGTCTGCGAGGTACATCCATGGGCAGGCTCCCCTACGGGTATAACACAGATGATCTTTAATCACTATATTATTACAATCTGTGAAATAATATTATGTGACATGTACCTGGGGACATATCAGAGTTGAAGTTTGATGCTACAACTTTGCTCCTCATTTTGCTGTAGTCGCGTTTCTTCTGCAAGAGAGAAGACATTTGTTCGGGACTCATTGGATTGTATCGGACTCTCTCACGCAACCTTTTTTTCTGCTGCACTTTGCTTGAGAGACGATGGAACTAAAAGGCTCCCAATTGATCTTTGATCTGATCATAAAATTGAACATAAGAATACAAATTATGGACTAAAATAAGAATATAGTTATGAGCACGCATAGAAGTCTTTACCTGCGCTGCCACATCTAGTTTCAAAGCCTGCATGGAAGGTTTGTACAGAATTATCACTTTGAATTGCACTCGGGGTGGAGTTGGTATTGATACATATAGTGTCAGCAATGACTGGAGAACAACGAAGTGTGCCATCTTTGAAACATGTTGCATTAACATCTGTAGGTGGCAAAATCTCAAGCATTATTCAATTTTAGTACATGTTTGATAACACAAGAATAGTAATGTGTGCACCTTGCGTCAAACCTGATTGCTGCAAGTTTGCATTTGTAATGTCTGATAAAGTGCATTGGATGCGTGCTATAGGTTGAGATTTTTGGTTGGCAACATGTGGTCTCACCACCGATTTTGCTGAATATACATTTAATTTGAACAAGAAGAATTATATATATTTATAGCTATACAACAATATAGAGTTGCGGGTGATACCAGGTGTTACAAGCGCTGCAACGAATCATTGTTTTCCGAGTTAGCCGCATCTCGTTTTCTTTGACGTGCCTGTCGCTGCTTCAGTAGGTATTTGGCTCTCTTTTCTTCACTCATTCGAGCATACCAACCTTGACCCCTTGGTTTTTTCTGGGCCGGTAGAGTAACATCTGAAAATTCAGCAATATTTGTGTGCGGTATGCCTCCATTATCACTCTGCCCTGTCACAACAACTTCGCACACAACACATGAGAGCAAAACTGAATAATGGAAACATCGCAGTACTACCCCGCGTCCATAATAAGTGTCACCGTTTTAAACTATATTTGATAAGGAAATACGTGTGTGAATGTACTAACCTTTTCCATTCCTATTTGAGCCATCTGTATGAGGAATCATTTCGACAACTCCATCATTTGCAGCTATAAATTAGACAATGATGTACCTTAGTTTAAAACTGCGACACTTACTTTGGACCGGAGGAAATATTTGATAAAGAAAAATGTGTGTGAATGAACTAACCTTTTCCATTCCTATTTGAGCCATCTGTAAGAGGAATCATTTGGACAACTCCATCATTCACAGCTACAAATTAGACAATGATGTCAGTTCTGAGGTTTTGTCAGACACAGAGAATAATATCAACCATGGGTCGGCAAAGTGCACAAACATGGACCTTTTGCAAACGTGTTTGTTACATCAGTAAACGGAGCACATTCGCTCCGAACCAATCCGCTAGATGGTGTAGATGACTTAGTTGCATCTTTTTTTGCCTGGCGTGCTATTCGTAGTTTCTTACGAGCATACCACCCTCCACCATTGCTCTGATTATTCTCCAAACCAGTACATGATTCCAAATTCTGCAACAAATGGACTTTGAATCTTGATTAGCAAACAGAGAATAGTTATCACCGAAGAGCACTGAAGAAGGGAACATATAGGACGTTAGTTGGCTGTGAGCCCACTCAGATTCAGATTTGAATAATGCTCTCATGGATGACTTTTGCAAAGTTAAAAGAATAGATAGTGCACAAAAAATTATCACTGATTTCATGAGATGGAGAACATAAAGTAGCACTTCTGAATTGAAAAATCTAATGTACTGTTCGCAGACGTTATGTCAGTTTGTTAGGTAGATGTAACTCGGCCCCAAAGTTTGTAGAAAGCCAAGCGCAGCACACTACTACCTTTTTAATTAATCTTTTGAAACTGTTATTAGTAATCACCTGCTTCCAGTTAGCACACTCCGAAGCCTTTAATAATCAGTACAACACATTCTGAAAGATCTAACAATTTGAGGGATAACAATGACAGTGATAGTTCGGGTTGAATTTATTTGGTCAGTACCCGCACCTTCGAATTATGTTGATCGGTCCCAGTGGATTTGATCCCCGGCTGCATATCTTACGTAACACGTCCGCTTGCCCACCCGCTCGTCGACGTAGCCGCTCAGGGCTGTTGAAACATCTGGCAAAAGATCAATATAGAAAATATGTTGGATTCAGAACGCTTCGCTTAAACAAGCAGAGAGGCGGGTTAACTGATATATTGTAGACAATGCCGGTTTTGAGAATTTAGGGGCCCGGGACCCTTCGAGGCTCTTAGTATAAATGTGTAATAGTAATTAACATACGTAGGAGACGTGCTCGAGATCTAACAATGAGAGGGGAAAGACGATTTATTTAATAAGCAAACAAATAAAAGCAGACACGTCAATGCGTACTGAGCGAGCTGATCAAGCATATCCAACTTGTACCATTGTGACAACATTTCTACAGGAAACATACATCTCTACTACTACACCGTAGTAAGTACGAACTGCAGCTTCAAACAATAAGGCCGTGGCATATGCTATAGGAAATCAGCGTGTACGAGCAGTTTAATTAGGATTATCATCAAGTTTGAGTAATTAACAGTACATGCGAAGGCATAGGTCGCTGGACGCGACTGCGTAAGGAGACATGCTCGTACCTATCGTGGCCGCGTAGCGCTGCAGGCCCACGTCGCCATCGTTCCTCAGGACGAGAAGACCGGGAGAGTCAAACCAAGAGTCGAGCTGTCGAAGAGGCCGAACACTCAAACAGGTGAACGAAAAGAAGGAAGTGACGGAAGTCAAGGAACGATCAGAATCAAGGTCAGGTTCTGATCGATCATGTGATCCGAACAAACAGGGAAACCAACGATTTGGTTTCCATGTTATTCTCTGCCTACATGCGAACATGGGCCAGGACTTTTTCCTATTTCCTTCTATGTACGCAGTATACAAGGCTGAGTTAAAAAAATGATGGCATAGATCATGGTAATTATTGTTAATTGATATTTTCCTTCTATGTACGTAGCACACAAGGCTGAGTTTTGAGAAGGAAAAAAATATGATGGCGTAGATCATGGTAATTCTTGCTAATTGATATGATTAAAATAGGCCCAGGTTGAAGCGAGATCGTGGTAATTATTGCGTAATTATGAAATACGATGGCGTAGATCATGGTAATTCTTGCTAATTGATATGATTAAAATAGGCCCAGGATGGAGCGAGATCGTGGTAATTATTGCGTAATTATGATGGCGTAGATTATATGGTAATTATTGCTAATTGATAATGGCAAATGATGTGATACAACATTGAGGCAATCTGGTCCATTGAGAGACGGCGGATGTATGGTTGAGATGTAATGTTTCTGCCACAACTCGATTGTTTAATAGTAGTAGAGATTTTTGCATGTGTACGTGGCTTAGCCAATTACATGTTTATTATTTTTCACTGGCCGAAGCAACCAAAGCCGTGATGGAAACTCGATACTTCAATTTTCACCAATTAGGAATAGTAGTTTCGTTTTGTCTTAGTTAACAAAATCATCTATACAAATTTGTTTTGGCCTTTTTAGCTAACTCTACTTTAGTTTTCTTGTCAACATTGTTAATGGGCAACCAAGACGGTGTTTTTCGGATTTTCATGAATTTGTTTGTAACATTTAAAGTAATTTACAAAATATGATATTCAATTAAATAAAAAAGTTGTTCATAAATCCTAATAAGTAAAAAATGCAACAAGGCAGCATTATGTGTTGCGTGTGCTACCGTTACGCTTACTCATTACTCGGGCGTCTTTGGCAAATCGATGAGTCGGCGGAGGTCAGACGTAGATTTCTACCGTCTTCTTGCAACGACGAGATTAAGGTTTTTCGATACATGCGGGATGGCGAGATCTGATGTTAGGCATTTCGATCAAATCAAGGGTTTAGCGTCGACGGCTATGACTCCAAAGCATATGGTCAGGTCGGCTCTGGAGTGGCAACAACGGCTCGATGTAATTTGTACTATAAATATATTTTGTTTCGGTGCTTTGCATTTTCAATGCACATAAGAGATCCGTCAGGAGCAAGTTAGAAGCAGAATCATCATGGTACTTTGGTGCAGCGGGCACCTCCGCAATGAATTAGAACACGACAAATCTATTCCTCCCCTGGAGGTTTCGTGCTCCTTCTTGGTCAGCTACTACAATTCCTACAACCAGATTTCCCTGTCAATGGAAAAAATCATCAAGGGTAAAGCCCCGTTAATGTTGAACCCTCCAGGGACTCAAGAGCAGCCGCAGCCTAATACAATACCAAAACTGTGACCAAGACCTCCTGCGGGCGTATTAGCATTATCAGTGGATGGTTCTTTTAATGGCTTAAATGGTTCTGCGGGTTCCGGTATGATATTGAGAGATGATAAAGATGGGGTGATCTTCACTGCGTATCGTAAAATTTTCAATTGTAACGAAGCCCTTGAGGCCGAACTACAAGCTATGGCGGAGGGACTCAAGTTGGCGGCCGAGCACTCTTCGGCTAATATTCTTCTGCAGTCGGATTGCTCCTTAGCACTCAAGGCGATGTAGAATGATTCATTGGATAGATCCATGCATGGCCATCTGGTTAGAACTGTTAAAGGGTACATGAATGATAGGGTTGTTATTTCAGTTAAAATTAATAGAGAGCAAAACAGGGTTGTAGATTCGTTAGCGAATTATAGTAGATGTGGGGATAGCACAACATGTTGGCTGAGTTGTTCTCCACCGTTTGTCAGCGTGCTTATCGCTAAGGATTGTAAACATGTAACTTTTTGGACTTTGGAGTAATAAACCCTATGATTCCCTGAACCAACTTGCCCGAAAAAGTAGGATCGCATCGGGCGATCAAGGAGGCGACCGGGATCCCTTGTGCGCCGCCGGTGACGCAGCGGGTTCCCTCTCTCTCTGTCGGCTGCTCCGGCGGCGGGAGGGAGGGGGAACCCCGGGTCTGTTTGCTAGGTGGGTGTGTGGTAGGGTTAGGGTTGAGGGAGACGCTGCCGAGGCCGTTGCGGTGGTGTCTGTTGGGGAACGTTGCAGAAAATTAAAAAATTTCCTACGGTTTCACCAAGATCCATCTATGAGTTCATCTAAGCAACGGGTCATGGAAGAGAGATTGCATCTACATACCACTTGTAGATCGCGTGCGGAAGCGTTCACTAGAACGTGGATGATGGAGTCGTACTCGCCGTGATCCAAATCACCGATGACCGAGTGCCGAACGGACGGCACCTCGCGCTCAACACACGACGGAGCGGATGACGTCTCCTCCTTCTTGATCCAGCAAGGGGAAGGAGAGGTTGAAGAAGATGGCTCCAGCAGCAGACACGACGGCGTGGTGGTGGTGGAGCAGCAGATTTCCGGCAGGCTTCGCCAAGCTCGTGGACGGAGGAGGAAGAGTGTAGCAGGGGAGGAGGCAGAACTTCAGTGCGGCTGCCACCTCCCCCTCCCTTTATATAGGCCCTGTGGGGGCGCCGCCCTGAGATCCAATCTCCCAAAGGAGGGCGGCGGCCAAGGGTGGAGTGCCCCCAAGGCAAGTGGGCGCCCCCACCCTAGGGTTTCAACCCTAGGGCGAGGTGGGCCAAGGCGCACCAGCCCACTATGGGCTGGTTCCTCCCCACTTCAGCCCATGGGGCCCTCCGGATGGGTGGCCCCACCGGTGGACCCGGGACCCTTCCGTGGTCCCAGACAATATCGGTGACCCAAACTTTCCCGATGGTCGAAACAATACTTCCTATATATAATTCTTTACCTCCGGACCATTCCGGAACTCCTCGTGACGTCCGAGATCTCATCCAGACTCGAACAACATTCGGTATACTGCATACTCATATTCATACAACCCTAAGCGCCACCGAACCTTAGTGTGTAGACCCTACGGGTTCGGAGACACGTAGACATGACCGAGACGGCTCTCGGGCAATAACCAACAGCGGGATCTGGATACCCATGTTGGCGCCCACATGCTCCTCGATGATCTCATTGGATGAACCACGATGTCGAGGATTCAAACAACCCCGTATACAATTCCCTTTGTCAATCGGTATGTTACTTGCCCGAGATTCGATCGTCGTGATGGGGAACGTAGCATAAATTCAAAATTTTCCTACGTGTCACCAAGATCTATCTAAGGAGAAACCAGCAACGAGGTGAAGGAGAAGGCATCTACATACCCTTGTAGATCGCTAAGCGGAAGCGTTCAAGAGAACGGGGTTGAAGGAGTCATACTCGTCGTGATCCAAATCACCGGAGATCCTAGTGCCGAACGGACGGCACCTCCGCATTCAACACACGTACAGCCTGGTGACGTCTCCCATGCCTTGATCCAGCAAGGAGAGAGGGAGAGGTTGGGGAAGACTCCATCCAGCAGCAGCACAACAGCGTGGTGGTGATGGAGGAGCGTGGCAATCCAGCAGGGCTTCGCCAAGCACCACGAGAGAGGAGGAGGAGGAGAGGCAGGCTGCGCCAATAGAGGAGAAAACTCATGTGTTGGGCAGCCCCAAGCCTCAAGTATTTATAGGGGAGAGGGAGGGGCTGCGCCCTCTAGGGTTCCACCCTAGGGGCGGCGGCCAGCCCCAATCCCATCTGGGTGGCGGCTGTGGAGGGGAGAGGAGGCGCACGGTATGGGCCCTAAGGCCCATCTCGCCTTAGGGTTTGCCCTCTCCTCTCCTTAGGCGCCTTGGGCCCCTTGTGGGCGCACCAGCCCAACCGGGCTGGTTCCTCCCACACTTGGCCCATGCAGCCCTCCGGGTTAGTGGCCCCACTTGGTGGACCCCGGGACCTCCGGTGGTCGAGACGTTCTGGGAAAAACCCAAACTTTTCCGGTGACCAAAACAGACTTCCATATATAAATCTTTACCTCTGGACCATTCGAACTCCTCATGATGTCCGGGATCTCATCCGGACCCGAACAACATTCGGTAACCACATACAAACTTCCTTTATAACCCTAGCGCCATCGAACCTTATGTGTAGACCCTACGGGTTCGGGAACCATGCGACATGACCGAGACGTTCTCCGGTCAATAACCAACAGCGGGATCTGGATACCCATGTTGGCTCCTACATGTTCCACGATGATCTCATCGGATGAACCACGATGTCAAGGACTCAATCGATCCCGTATACAATTCCCTTTGTCTAGCGGTATTGTACTTGCCCGAGATTCGATCGTCGGTATCCCGATACCTTGTTCAATCTCGCTTCCGCAAGTCTCTTTACTCATTCCGTAACACATCATCCCGTGATCAACCCCTTGGTCACATTGTGCACATTATGATGATGTCCTATCGAGTGGGCCCAGAGATACCTCTCCGCTTTACGGAGTGACAAATCCAGCCTCGATTCGTGCCAACCCAACAAACACTTTCGGAGATACCGTAGTGCACCTTTATAGTCACCCGATTACGTTGGACGTTTGGTACACCCAAAGCATTCCTACGGTATCCGGAGTTGCACAATCTCATGGTCTAAGGAAATGATACTTGACAATAGAAAAGCTTTAGCATACGAACTACGATCTTTGTGCTAGGCTTAGGATTGGGTCTTGTCCATCACATCATTCTCCAAATGATGTGATCCCGTTATCAACGACATCCAATGTCCATGGTCGAAACCGTAACCATCATTGATCAACGAGCTAGTCAACTAGAGGCTTACTAGGGACATGGTGTTGTCTATGTATCCACACATGTATATGAGTTTCCTATCAATACAATTATAGCATGGATAATAAACGATTATCATGAACAAGGAAATATGATAATAACTAATTTATTATTGCCTCTAGGGCATATTTCCAACACGTCGGTATCCCAATACCTCGTTCAATCTCGTTACCGGCAAGTCACTTTACTCGTACCGTAATGCATGATCCCGTGACCAGACACTTGGTCACTTTGAGCTCATTATGATGATGCACTACCGACGTAACACGGAGTGACAAATCCCAGTCTCGATCCGTGTCAACCCAACAGACACTTTCGGAGATACCTGTAGTGCACCTTTATAGTCACCCAGTTACGTTGTGACGTTTGGTACACCCAAAGCACTCCTACGGTATCCGGGAGTTACACGATCTCATGGTCTAAGGAAGAGATACTTGACATTGGAAAAGCTCTAGCAAAACGAACTACACGATCTTGTGCTATGCTTAGGATTGTCTTGTCCATCACATCATTCTCCTAATGATGTGATCCCGTTATCATTGACATCCAATGTCCATAGTCAGAAACCATGACTATCTATTGATCAACGAGCTAGTCAACTAGAGGCTCACTAGGGACATATTGTGGTCTATGTATTCACACGTGTATTACGATTTCCGGATAATACAATTATAGCATGAATAAAAGACAATTATCATGAACAAGGAAATATAATAATAATCCTTTTATTATTGCCTCTAGGGCATATTTCCAACAGTCTCCCACTTGCACTAGAGTCAATAATCTAGTTACATTGTGATGAATCGAACACCCATAGAGTTCTGGTGTTGATCATGTTTTGCTCGCGGAAGAGGTTTAGTCAACGGATCTGCGACATTCAGATCCGTATGCATTTTGCAAATTTCTATGTCTCCATCTTGAACATTTTCACGGATGGAGTTGAAGCGACGCTTGATGTGCCTGGTCTTCTTGTGAACCTGGGCTCCTTGGCAAGTGCAATAGCTCCAGTGTTGTCACAGAAGAGTTTGGTCGGCCCCGACGCATTGGGTATGACTCCTAGGTCGGTGATGAACTCCTTCACCCATATTGCTTCATGTGCTGCCTCCGAGGCTGCCATGTACTCCGCTTCACATGTAGATCCCGCCACGACGCTCGCTTGCGGTGGACCAGCTTATCGCTCCACCATTCAACATATACACGATCCGGTTTGTGACTTAGAGTCATCAGATCGTGTCGAAGCTTAGCGCCGACGTAACCCTTTACGACGAGCTCTTCGTCACCTCCATAAACGAGAAACATGTCCTTTGTCCTTTTCGTGTACTTCAGGATATTCTTGACCGCTGTCCGGTGTTCCTTGCGGGATTACTTTGGTACCTTCCTACCAAACTTACGGCAAGGTTTACATCAGTCCGTACACAAGATGGCATACATAATAGATCCTATGGCCGAGGCATAGGGGATGACGCTCATCTCTTCTTTATCTTTTGTCGTGGTCGGACATTGAGCCGAGCTCAATCTCACACCTTGCAGTACAGGCAAGAACCTTTCTTGGACTGATCCATTTTGAACTTCTTCAAAATCTTATCAAGGTATGTGCTTTCTGAAAGACCTATGAGGCGTCTCGATCTATCTCTATAGATCTTGATGCCTAATATATAAGCAGCTTCTCCAAGGTCCTTCATTGAAAAACTTTTATTCAAGTAGGCCTTAATGTTGTACAAGAGTTATATATCATTTCCCATCAAAAGTATGTCATCTACATATAATATGAGAAATGCTACAGAGCTCCCACTCACTTTCTTGTAAACGCAGGCTTCTCCATAAGTCTGCATAAACCCAAACACTTTGATCATCTCATCAAAGAGAATGTTCCAACTCCGAGATGCTTGCACCAGCCCATAAATGGATCGCTGGAGCTTGCATACTTTGTTAGCATTCTTAGGGTCGACAAAACCTTCCGGCTGCATCATATACAGCTCTTCCTTAAGATAACCGTTAAGGAACGTTGTTTTGACGTCCATCTGCCATATCTCATAATCATAGTATGCGCAATTGCTAACATGATTCGGACGGACTTAAGCTTCGCCACGGAGAGAAAGTCTCATCGTAGTCAATCCCTTGAACTTGCCGATAACCCTTAGCGACAAGTCGAGCTTTATAGATGGTGACATTACCATCCGCGTCCGTCTTCTTCTTAAAGATCCATTTGTTTTCTATCGCTCGCCGATCATCGGCAAGTCTCACAAAGTCCATACTTTGTTTTCATACATGGATCCTATCTCGGATTGCATGGCTTCAAGCCATTTGTTGGAATCTGGGCCCGCCATTGCTTCTTCATAGTTCAAGGTTCACCGTTGTCTAACAACATGATTTCCGTGACAGGTTGCCATACCACTGGTGTGGAACGTGTCCTTGTGGACCTCTGAAGTTTAGTAGCAACTTGATCCAAGTACCTTGATCATCATCATTAATTTCCTCTCCAAGAGGTGTAGGCACCACAGAACATTTTCCTGAGCTGCACTACTTTCCGGTTCAAGAGGTAGTACTTCATCGAAGTTCTACTTTCCTCCCACTTACTCCTTTCGAGAGAAACTTTTTCCGAAAGGATCCGTTCTTGGCAACAAAGATCTTGCCTTCGGATCTAAGGTAGAAGGTATACCCAATGGTTTCCTTAGGGTATCCTATGAAGACGCATTTTTCCGACTTGGGTTCGAGCTTTTCAGGTTGAAGTTTCTTGACATAAGCATCGCATCCCCAAACTTTTAGAAACGATACTTAGATTTCTTTCCAAACCATAATTCATACGATGTCGCCTCAACGGATTTAGACGGTGCCCTATTTAAAGTGAATGTAGCTGTCTCTAGAGCGATCCCCAAAATGATAGCGGTAAATCGGTAAGAGACATCATAGATCGCACCATATCCAATAGAGTGCGATTCGACGTTTGGACACACCGTTCTGTTGAGGTGTTCCAGCGGCGTGAGTTGTGAAACGATTCCACATTTCCTTAAGTGTGTACCAAATTCGTGACTTAAATATTCTCCTCCACGATCTGATGTAAGAACTTTATTTTTCGGTCACGCTGATTCTCTACCTCATTCTGAAATTCCTTGAACTTTTCAAAGGTCTCAGACTTGTGTTTCATCAAGTAGACATACCCATATCTACTTAAGTCATCTGTGAGAGTGAGAACATAACGATATCCTCCATGAGCCTCAATGCTCATTGGACCGCATACATCGGTATGTATGATTTCCAATAAGTTGGTTGCTCGCCCATTGTTCCGAGAACGGAGTCTTGGTCATTTTGCCCATAAGGCATGGTTCACATGTGTCAAATGATTCATAATCGAGAGACTCTAAAAGTCCATCGAATGGAGCTTCTTCATGCGCTTGACACCAATGTGACCAAGGCGGCGATGCCACAAGTATGTGGGACTATCGTTATCAACTTTACATCTTTTGGTATTCACACTATGAATATGTGTAATATTACGCTCGAGATTCATTAAGAATAAACCATTGACCATCGGAGCATGACCATAAAACATATCTCTCATATAAATAGAACAACCATTATTCTCGGATTTAAATGAGTAGCCATCTCGCATTAAACGAGATCCCGATACAATGTTCATGCTCAAACTTGGCACCAAATAACAATTATTGAGGTTTAAAACTAATCCCGAGGTAAATGTAGAGGTAGCGTGTCGACGGCGATCACATCGACCTAGGAACCATTCCCGACGCAAGATCGTCACCTCGCCCTTCGCCAGCCTCCTTTTATTCCGCAGCTCCTGCTGTGAGTTACAAATATGAGCAACGGCACCGTATCAAATACCCGGGAGTTACTACGAGTCTCGGTAAGGTACACATCAATTACATGTATATCAAATATACCTTTAGTGTTGCCGGCCTTCTTGTCCGCTAAGTATTTGGGGCAGTTCCGCTTCCAGTGGCCCTTCCCTTTGCAATAAAAGCACTCTGTCTCAGGCTTGGGTCCATTCTTTGACTTCTTCCCGACAACTTGCTTACCGGGCGCGGCAACATCCTTGCCGTCCTTCTTGAAGTTCTTCTTACCCTTGCCCTTTTTGAACTTAGTGGTTTTATTGACCATCAACACTTGATGTTCTTTCTTGATTTCAACCTCTCACGACTTGAAGATTGAGAATACTTCGGAATGGTCTTCACCATCCCCTGCATATTGTAGTTCATCACAAAGCTCTTGTAGCTTGGTGGGAGCGATCAAGGATTCTGTCAATGACCGCCTCGTCGGGAGGTTTATGTCCACTGGGACAGCGGTTGTGCAACCTGGACATTTTGAGTATGTGCTCACCGTGAACTGTTTTCCTCCATCTTACAACTATAGAACTTGTCGGAGACTTCATATCTCTCGACCCGGGCATGAGCTTGGAAAACTAGTTTCAGCTCCTCGAACATCTCATATGCTCCATGTTGCTCAAAACGCTTTTGGAGCCCCAGTTCTAAGCTGTAAAGCATGCCGCACCGAACGAGGGAGTAATCATCGACGAGACGCCAAGCATTCATAATGTATTGGTTCTCGGGACGGGTGCATCACCTAGCGGTCCTTCTAGGACATATTGTTTCTGGCAGCTATGAGGATGATCTCGTGTTCCGGACCCAGTCCGTATAGTTGCTGCCATCATCTTTCAGCTTGGTTTTCTAGGAACGCGTTGAAGTTCATGTTGACATGAGCGTTGGCCATTTGATCTACAAGACATATTTGCAAAGGTTTTAGACTAAGTTCATGATAATTAAGTTCATCTAATCAAATTATTTCAATGAACTCCCACTCAGATTAGACATCCCTCTAGTCATCTAAGTGTTACACGATCCGAGTCGACTAGGCCGTGTCCGATCATCACGTGAGACGGACTAGTCATCGTCGGTGAACATATCCATGTTGATCGTATCTTCCATACGACTCATGTTCGACCTTTCGGTCTCTTGTGTTCCGAGGCCATGTCTGTACATGCTAGGCTCGTCAAGTTAACCCTAAGTGTTTATGCATGTGTAAAACTGTCTTACACCCGTTGTATGTGAACGTAAGGATCTATCACACCCGATCATCACGTGGTGCTTCGAAACGACGAACTTTAGCAATGGTGCACAGTTAGGGGGAACACTTTCTTGAAATTATCATAAGGGATCATCTTATTTACTACCGTCGTTCTAAGTAAACAAGATGCATAAAACATAAAAAACATCACATGCAATTATATAATGTAGTGACATGATATGGCCAATATCATATAGCTCCTTTGATCTTCATCTTCGGGGCTCCATGATCATCTTGTCACCGGCATGACACCATGATCTCCATCATCATGATCTCCATCATCGTGTCTCCATGAAGTTGCTCGCCAACTATTACTTCTACTACTACGGCTAACGCGTTTAGCAATAAAATAAGTAATTTACATGGCGTTCTTCAATGACACGCAGGTCATACAAAAATAAGACAACTCCTATGGCTCCTGCCGGTTGTCATACTCATCGACATGCAAGTCGTGATTCCTATTACAAGAACATGATCTCATACATCACAATATATAATTCATCATTCATCACAACTTCTGGCCATATCATATCACATGACAATTGCTGCAAAAACAAGTTAGACGTCCTCTAATTGTTGTTGCATCTTTTACGTGGCTGCAATTGGGTTCTAGCAAGAACGTTTTCTTACCTACGAATAACCACAACGTGATTTTGTCAACTTCTATTTACCCTTCATAAGGACCCTTTTCATCGAATCCGCTCCAACTAAAGTGGAGAGACAGACACCCGCCAGCCACCTTATGCAACTAGTGCATGTCATTCGGTGGAACCGGTCTCACGAAGCGCACGTGTAAGGTTGGTCGGGCCGCTTCATCGCACAATACCGCTGAAGCAAGATAAGACTAGTAGCGGCAAGCAAGTTGACAAGATCTACACCCACAACAAAATTGTGTTCTACTCGTGCAATAGAGAACTACGATAGACCTAGCTCATGATGCCTTTGTTGGGGAACGCTGCGAGAAAATTAAAATTTTCCTACGGTTTCACCAAGATCCATCTATGAGTTCATCTAAGCAACGAGTCATGGAAGAGAGATTGCATCTACATACCACTTGTAGATCGCGTGCGGAAGCGCTCACTAGAACGTGGATGATGGAGTCGTACTCGCCGTGATCCAAATCACCGATGACCGAGTGCCGAACGGACGGCACCTCGCGCTCAACACACGTGACGGAGCGGATGCCGTCTCCTCCTTCTTGATCCAGCAAGGGGAAGGAGAGGTTGAAGAAGATGGCTCCAGCAGCAGCACGACGGCGTGGTGGTGGTGGAGCAGCAGATTCGGCAGGCTTCGCCAAGCTCGTGGACGGAGGAGGAAGAGGTGTAGCAGGGAGGAGGCGCGAGAACTTCAGTGCGGCTGCCCCCCCCCTCCCTTTATATAGGCCCCAGTGGGGGCGCCACCCTTGAGATCCAATCTCCCAAAGGGGGGGCGGCGGCCAAGGGGGTGGAGTGCCCCCCAAGGCAAGTGGGGCGCCCCCCCCCCCACCCTAGGGTTTCAACCCTAGGCGCAGGGGGTGGGCCAAGTGTTGGGGAACGTTGCAGAATTAACATTTTTCCTACGGTTTCACCAAGATCCATCTATGAGTTCATCTAAGCAACGAGTCAAGGGAGTGAGTTTGCATCTACATACCACTTGTAGATCGCGTGCGGAAGCGTTCAAGGGAGCGGTGATGATGGAGTCGTACTCGACGTGATTCAGATCACCGATAACGAAGTGCTGAACGGACAGCACCTCCGCGTTCAACACACGTACGGTACGGGCAACGTCTCCTCCGTCTTTATCCAGCAAGGAGGAAGGAGAGGTTGAGGAAGACAGCTCCACCGGCAGCACGACGGCGTGATGATGGTGGAGAGGCAAGATCTCGGTCAGGCTTCACGAGCACACAACGGAGGAGGAGAGGTGTTGGGAGGGAGGGCTGCGCCTTGGCTTGGTGCGGCTGCCTCCCTCACCCCTCTATTTATAGGGGAAGGAGAGGGGCCGACCCTCTAGATGCATCTAGAGGGGGGGGCGGCCAAGGGAGGGGGACTTGCCCCCAAGCAGGGGCGCCTCTAGGGTTCCCCTCAACCCTAGGCGCAAGGGCCCAAGGGAGGGGTGCACCCAGCCCACCGGGGCTGGCTCCCTCCCCACGCAGCCCAGTGGCCCCCGAGAGGGTGGCCCTCCCGTGGACCTCCGGAACCCTTCCGGTGACCCCGGTGACAATACCGATATGTCCGAAACTTTTCGGTGTCCGCTTGACAACTTCCCATATATAAATCTTTACCTCCGGACCCTTCCGAACTCCTCGTGACGTCAGGGATCTCATCCGGACTCAACAACATTCGTAATCACATACAAGTCTTCCTAATAACCCTAGCGCCACCGAACCTTATGTGTAGACCCTACGGTTCGGAGACATGCGAACATGACCGAGACGCTCTCAGTCAATAACCAACAGCGGATCTGGATACCCATGTTGGCTCCCTACATGCTCCTCGATGATGTCATCGGATGAACCACGATGTCGAGGATTCAAGCAACCCCAGATACTATTCCTTTGTCGACGGTATGTTACTTGCCCGAGACTCGATCATCGGTATCCCAATACCTCGCTCGGTCTCGTTACGGCAAGTCACTTTACTCGCATCAGAATGCATGATCCCGTGACCGGACACTTGGTCACTTTGAGCTCATTATGATGATGCACTACCGAGTGGGCCCAAGTGATACCTCTCCGTAATACGGGTGACAAATCACCGTCTCGATCCGTGTCAACCCAATGACACTTTCGGAGATACCGTAATGCACCTTTATAGTCACCCGCCACGTTGTGGACGTTTGGTACACCCAAAGCACTCCTACGGTATCCGGGAGTTACACGATCTCACGGTCTAAGGAATAGATACTTGACATTGAGAAAGCTCTAGCAAAACGAACTACACGATCTTGTGCTATGCTTAGGATTGGGTCTTGTCCATCACGTCATTCTCCTAATGACGTGATCCCGTTGTCAATGACATCTGATGTCCATAGTCAGGAAACCATGACTCTGTTGACCAACGAGCTAGTCAACTAGAGGCTTACTAGGGACGTATTGTTGTCTATGTATTCACACGTGTATTACGATTTCCGGATAATACAGTTATAGCATGAATAAAAGACAATTATCATGAACAAGGAAATATAATAATGCTTTTATTATTGCCTCTAGGGCATATTTCCAACACCAAGGGGGGCGCACCAGCCCACTATGGGCTGGTTCCCCTCCCCACTTCAGCCCATGGGGCCCTCCGGGATGGGTGGCCCCACCCGGTGGACCCCCGGGACCCTTAGGTGGTGGTCCCAGACAATACCGGTGACCTCAAACTTTCCCGATGGTCAAACAATACTTCCTATATATAATTCTTTACCTCCGGACCATTCCGAACTCCTCGTGACGTCCGGGATCTCATGCAGGACTCAACAACATTCGTATACTGCATACTCATATTCATACAACCCTAGCGCCACCGAACCTTATGTGTAGACCCTACGGTTCGGGAGACACGAGACATGACCGAGACGGCTCTCGGGCAATAACCAACAGCGGATCTGGATACCCATGTTGGCTCCCTACATGCTCCTCGATGATCTCATCGGATGAACCACGATGTCGAGGATTCAAACAACCCCGTATACAATTCCCTTTGTCAATCGGTATGTTACTTGCCCGAGATTCGATCGTCGGTATCCCAATACCTCGCTCAATCTCGCTACCGCAAGTCACTTTACTCTGCATCAGAATGCATGATCCCGTGACCGCACACTTGGTCACTTTGAGCTCATTATGATGATGCACTACCGAGGGCCCAAGGATACCTCTCCGTAACACGGAGTGACAAATCCAGCCTCGATCCGTGTCAACCCAATGACACTTTCGGAGATACCGTAGTGCACCTTTATAGTCACCCGCCACGTTGTGACGCTTGGTACACCCAAAGCACTCCTACGGTATCCGGAGTTACACGATCTCATGGTCTAAGGAAGAGATACTTGACATTGGAAAAGCTCTAGCAAAACGAACTACACGATCTTGTGCTATGCTTAGGATTGTCTTGTCCATCACATCATTCTCCTAATGATGTGATCCCGTTATCATTGACATCCAATGTCCATAGTCAGGAAACCATGACTATCTATTGATCAACGAGCTAGTCAACTAGAGGCTCACTAGGGACATATTGTGGTCTATGTATTCACACGTGTATTACGATTTCCGGATAATACAATTATAGCATGAATAAAAGACAATTATCATGAACAAGGAAATATAATAATAATCCTTTTATTATTGCCTCTAGGGCATATTTCCAACAATGTCGATCTATTTCTGTAGATCTTGATGCCTATGAGGCGTCTCGATCTATTTCTGTAAAATCTTATCAAGGTATGTGCTTTGTGAAAGACCTATGAGGCGTCTCGATCTATTTCTGTAGATCTTGATGCCTAATATATAAGCAGCTTCTCCAAGGTCCTTCATTGAAAAACACTTATTCAAGTAGGCCTTAATGTTGTCCAAGAATTCTACATCATTTCCCATGAAAAGTATGTCATGTACATATAATATGAGAAATGCTACAGAGCTCCCACTCACTTTCTTGTAAACGCAGGCTTCTCCATAAGTCTGCATAAACCCAAACGCTTTGATCATCTCATCAAAGTGAATGTTCCAACTCCGAGATGCTTGCACCAGCCCATAAATGGATCGCTGGAGCTTGCATACTTTGTTAGCATTCTTAGGATCGACAAAACCCTCCGGCTGCATCATATACAGCTCTTCCTTAAGATAACCGTTAAGGAACGCTGTTTTGACGCCCATCCGCCATATCTCATAATCATAGTATGCGGCAATTGCTAACATGATTCGGACGGACTTAAGCTTCGCCACGGAGAGAAAGTCTCATCGTAGTCAATCCCTTGAACTTGCCGATAACCCTTAGCGACAAGTCGAGCTTTATAGATGGTGACATTACCATCCGCGTCCGCCTTCTTCTTAAAGATCCATTTGTTTTCTATCGTCGCCGATCATCGGCAAGTCACCAAAGTCCATACTTTGTTTTCATACATGGATTCTATCTCGGATTTCATGGCTTCTAGACATTTGTTGGAATCTGGGCCCGCCATCGCTTCTTCATAGTTCAAGGTTCACCGTTGTCAACAACATGATTTCCGGAGACAGGTTGCCGTACCACTCAGTGCGGAACGTGTCCTTGTGGACCCACGAAGTTCAAGAGCAACTTGATCCAAGTACCTTGATCGTCATCAATAATTTCCTCTTCGGTTGGTGTAGGCATCTCAGAACATTTTCCGAACTGCACTACTATCCTGTTCAAGAGGTAGTACTTCATCGAGTTCTACTTTCCTCCCACTTACTTCTTTCGAGAGAAACTCCTTTTCCAGAAAGGATCCGTTCTTGGCAACAAAGATCTTGCCCTCGGATCTTAAGTAGAAGGTATACCCAATGGTTTCTTTAGGGTATCCTATGAAGATGCATTTTTCCGACTTGGGTTCGAGCTTTTCGGGTTGAAGTTTCTTGACATAAGCATCGCATCCCCAAACTTTTAGAAACGACATACTTAGGTTTCTTCCCAAACCATAATTCATACGGTGTCGCCTCAAGGGATTTAGACGGTGCCCTATTTAAAGTGAATGTAGCTGTCTCTAGAGTGTATCCCCAAAATGATAGCGGTAAATCGGTAAGAGACATCATAGACCGCACCATATCTAATAGAGTGCGACACGACGCTCGGACACAACGTTATTACCGAGGTGTTCCAGCGGCGTGAGTTGTGAAACGATTCCACATTTCCTTAAGTGTGTAGCAAATTCGTGACTTAAATATTCTCCTCCACGATCCGATCGTGAGAATTTTATCTTTCGGTCACGTTGATTCTCTACTTCATTCTGAAATTTCTTGAACTTTTCAAAGGTCTCAGACTTGTGTTTCATCAAGTAGACATACCCATATCTACTCAAGTCATCTGTGAGAGTGAGAACATAACGATATCCTCCATGAGCCTCAACGCCATTGGACCGCACACATCGGTATGTATGATTTCCAACAAGTTGGTTGCTCGCCCATTGTTCCGAGAACGGAGTCTTGGTCATCTTGCCCATGAGGCATGGTTCGCATGTGTCAAATAATTCATAATCTAGAGACTCCAAAAGTCCATCAACATGGAGCTTCTTCATGCGCTTGACACCAATGTGACCAAGGCGGCAGTGCCACAAGTATGTGGGATTATCGTTATCAACTTTACATCTTTTGGTATTCACGCTATGAATATGTGTAATATTACGCTCGAGATTCATTAAGAATAAACCATTGACCATTGGAGAATGACCATAAAACATATCTCTCATATAAATAGAACAACCATTATTCTCGGATTTAAATGAGTAGCCATCTCGCATTAAACGAGATCCAGAAACAATGTTCATGCTCAAACTTGGCACCAAATAACAATTATTAAGGTTCAAAACTAATCCCGAGGTAAATGTAGAGGTAGCGTGTCGACGGCGATCACATCAACTCGAACCATTCCCGACGCGCATCGTCACCTCGCCCTTCGCCAGCCTCCGCTTATTCCGCAGCTCCTGCTGTGAGTTACAAATATGAGCAACGGCACCGTATCAAATACCTGGGAGTTACTACGAGTCTTGGTAAGGTACACATCAATTACATGTATATCAAATATACCTTTGGTGTTGTCGGCCTTCTTATCCGCTAAGTATTTGGGGCAGTTCCGCTTCAAAGGACCCTTCCCTTGCAATAAAAGCACTCGGCCTCGGGCTTGGGTCCATTCTTTGACTTCTTCCCCAAGAATCGGCTTACCGGGCGCAGCAACCTCCTTGCCGTCCTTCTTGAAGTTCTTCTTACCCTTGCCCTTCTTAAACTTAGTGGTCTTATTGACCATCAACACTTGATGTTCTTTCTTGATTTCAACCTCTCACGACTTCAAAGATTGAAAATACTTCAGAATGGTCTTCACCATCCCCGCATATTGTAGTTCATCACGAAGCTCTTGTAGCTTGGTGGGAGCGATCAAGGATTCTGTCAATGACCGCCTCGTCCAGGAGGTTAATTTCACCATGACGAAAGCGGTTGTGCAACCTGACATTTTGAGTATGTGCTCACCGATGTAACTGTTTTCCTCCATCTTACAACTATAGAACTTGTCGGAGACTTCATATCTCTCGACCGGGCATGAGCTTGGAAAACTAGTTTCAGCTCTCCGAACATCTCATATGCTCCGTGTTGCTCAAAACGCTTTTGGAGCCCCGGTTCTAAGTGTAAAGCATGCCGCACCGAACGAGGGAGAAATCATCGATGCGTGTCCGCCAAACGCTCAAATCGTCTTGCAGTCTTTGGGAGAGCAGGTGGGTCACCTAACGGTGCTTCTAGGACATATGCCTTCTTGGCAGCTATGAGGATGATCTCGTGTTCGGACCCGATCCGTATAGTTGCTGCCATCATCTTTCAGCTTGGTTTTCTAGGAACGCTGAAGTTCATGTTGACATGAGCGCTGGCCATTTGATCTACAAGACATATTTTGCAAAAGTTTTAGACTAAGTTCATGATAATTAAGTTCATCTTAATCAAATTCTTGAATGAACTCCCACCAGATTCGACATCCCTCTAGTCATCTAAGTGTTACACGATCCGAGTCGACTAGGCCGTGTCCGATCATCACGTGAGACGGACTAGTCATCGCCGGTGAATATTCTCATGTTGATCGATCTTCTATACGACTCGTGTTCGACCTTTCGGTCTCCGTGTTCCAAGGCCATGTCCGTACATGCTAGGCTCGTCAAGTTAACCCTAAGTGTTTTGCATGTGTAAAACTGTCTTACACCGCTGTATGTGAACGTAAGGATCTATCACACCGATCATCACGTGGTGCTTCAAACGCATTTAACTTTAGCAACGGTGCACGTTAGGGAGAACACTTCTAGAAATTGTTGTAAGGATCATCTTATTTACTACCGTCGTTCTAAGTAAACAAGATGCATAAACATAATAAACATCACATGCAATTATATAATAGTGACATGATATGGCCAATATCATAAAACTCCATTGATCTCCATCTTCGGGCTCCATGATCATCTTGTCACCGCATGACACCATGATCTCCATCATCGTGTCTTCATGAAGTTGTCACTCCAACGACTACTTCTACTTCTATGGCTAACGCGTTTAGCAATAAAGTAAAGTAATTTACATGGCGCTCTTCAATGACACGCAGTCATACAAAAATAAAGACAACTCCTATGGCTCCTGCCGTTGTCATACTCATCGACATGCAAGTCGTGATTCCTATTACAAGAACATGATCTCATACATCACAATATATCATTCATCATTCATCACAACTTCGCCATATCACATCACATGACAATTGCTGCAAAAACAAGTTAGACGCCCTCTAATTGTTGTTGCATCTTTACGTGGCTGCAATTGGGTTCTAGCAAGAACGTTTACTTACCTACTAATAACCACAACGTGATTTTGTCAACTTCTATTTACCCTTCATAAGGACCCTTTTCATCGAATCCACTTCAACTAAAGTGGGAGAGCAGACACCCGCCAGCCACCTTATGCAAGTAGTGCATGTTAGTCGGTGGAACCGGTCTCACGAAGCGCACGTGTATGGTTGGTCCGGCCGCTTCATCCCACAATACCGCTGAAGCAAGATAAGACTAGTAGCGGCAAGTAAGTTGGCAAGATCTACGCCCACAACCAAATTGTGTTCTACTCGTGCAATAGAGAACTCCGATAGACCTAGCTCATGATGCCTTTGTTGGGGAACGCTGCAGAAAATTAAAATTTTCCTACGGTTTCACCAAGATCCATCTATGAGTTCATCTAAGCAACGAGTCAAGGGAGTGAGTTTGCATCTACATACCACTTGTAGATCGCGTGCGGAAGCGCTCAAGGAGCGGTGATGATGGAGTCGACTCGACGTGATTCAGATCACCGATAACCAAGTGCTGAACGGACAACACCTCGCGCTCAACACACGTGACGCAGACGGGCAACGTCTCCTCCGCCTTGATCCAGCAAGGAGGAAGGAGAGGTTGAGGAAGACAGCTCCACCGGCAGCACGACGGCGTGATGATGGTGGAGAGGCAAGATCTCGGCTGTGGCTTCACGAGCACACAACGGAGGAGGAGAGGTGTTGGGAGGGAGGGCTGCGCCTTGGCTTGGTGCGGCTGCCTCCCTCACCCCTCTATTTATAGGGGAAGGGAGAGGGGGCCCCTCTAGATGCATCTAGAGGGGCGGCGGCCAGGGAGGGGGACTTGTCCCCAAGCAAGGGGCGCCCTAGGGTTCCCCTCAACCCTAGGCGCAAGGGCCAAGGGAGGGTGCGCCCAGCCCACCAGGGCTGGCTCCTCCCCACGCAGCCCAAGTGGCCCCCGAGAGGGGTGGCCCTCCGGTGGACCTCCGGAACCCTTCCGTGACCCCAGACAATACCGATATGCCCCAAACTTTTCCGGTGTCCGCTTGACAACTTCCCATATATAAATCTTTACCTCCGACCCTTCCGAACTCCTCGTGACGTCCGGATCTCATCCGGACTCAACAACATTCGTAATCACATACAAGTCTTCCTAATAACCCTAGCGCCACCGAACCTTATGTGTAGACCCTACGGGTTCGGAGACATGCGACATGACCGAGACGCCTCGGTCAATAACCAACAGCGGATCTGGATACCCATGTTGGCTCCTACATGCTCCTCGATGATGTCATCGGATGAACCACGATGTCGAGGATTCAAGCAACCCCAGATACTATTCCCTTTGTCGACGGTATGTTACTTGCCCGAGACTCGATCGTCGGTATCCCAATACCTCGCTCAGTCTCAAGTACGCAAGTCACTTTACTCGCATCAGTAATGCATGATCCCGTGACCGACACTTGGTCACTTTGAGCTCATTATGATGATGCACTACCGAGTGGGCCCAGTGATACCTCTCCGTAATACGGAGTGACAAACTCGCCTCGATCCGTGTCAACCCAATGTACACTTTCGGAGATACCGTAATGCACCTTTATAGTCACCCGATTACGTTGTGACGCTTGGTACACCCAAAGCACTCCTACGGTATCCGGAGTTACACGATCTCACGGTCTAAGGAATAGATACTTGACATTGAGAAAGCTCTAGCAAAACGAACTACACGATCTTGTGCTATGCTTAGGATTGTCTTGTCCATCACGTCATTCTCCTAATGACGTGATCCCGCTGTCAATGACATCCGATGTCCATAGTCGAAACCATGACTCGCTGACCAACGAGCTAGTCAACTAGAGGCTTACTAGGACGATTGTTGTCTATGTATTCACACGTGTATTACGATTTCCGGATAATACAATTATAGCATGAATAAAAGACAATTATCATGAACAAGGAAATATAATAATGCTTTTATTATTGCCTCTAGGGCATATTTCAACACCAGGCGCACCAGCCCACTATGGGCTGGTTCCTCCCCACTTCAGCCCATGGGGCCCTCCGGATGGGTGGCCCCACCGGTGGACCCCGGGACCCTTCCGGTGGTCCCAGACAATACGGTGACCCCAAACTTTCCCGATGGTCAAACAATACTTCCTATATATAATTCTTTACCTCCGACCATTCCGAACTCCTCGTGACGTCCGGGATCTCATGCAGGACTCAACAACATTCGTATACTGCATACTCATATTCATACAACCCTAGCGCCACCGAACCTTATGTGTAGACCCTACGGGTTCGGAGACACGAGACATGACCGAGACGGCTTTCGGGCAATAACCAACAGCGGATCTGGATACCCATGTTGGCTCCTACATGCTCCTCGATGATCTCATCGGATGAACCACGATGTCGAGGATTCAAACAACCCGTATACAATTCCCTTTGTCAATCGGTATGTTACTTGCCCGAGATTCGATCGTCGGTATCCCAATACCTCGCTCAATCTCGCTATCGCAAGTCACTTTACTCAGTAGCGTAATGCATGATCCCGTGACCGCACACTTGGTCACTTTGAGCTCATTATGATGATGCACTACCGAAAGTGGGCCCAAGGATACCTCTCCGTAACACGGAGTGACAAATCCGAGCCTCGATCCGTGTCAACCCAATGACACTTTCGGAGATACCGTAGTGCACCTTTATAGTCACCCGCCACGTTGTGACGCTTGGTACACCCAAAGCACTCCTACGGATCCGGAGTTACACGATCTCATGGTCTAAGGAAGAGATACTTGACATTGGAAAAGCTCTAGCAAAACGAACTACACGATCTTGTGCTATGCTTAGGATTGTCTTGTCCATCACATCATTCTCCTAATGATGTGATCCCGTTATCATTGACATCCAATGTCCATAGTCGAAACCATGACTATCTATCGATCAACGAGCTAGTCAACTAGAGGCTCACTAGGGACATATTGTGGTCTATGTATTCACACGTGTATTACGATTTCCGGATAATACAATTATAGCATGAATAAAAGACAATTATCATGAACAAGGAAATATAATAATAATCCTTTTATTATTGCCTCTAGGGCATATTTCCAACAAAGGTCGCGTCGAATAAGTTTTTCCGGCCCGTCGCGGTCAGCGAGGCTTTTGCCTTCGCCTAGGAGCCAGCGGTGTTGGGGATCCTGATCTCGCCGAGGTTGCGGGCTATGGTGGTTGGAGGTCCATCGACCGGCCGCTTGGATCCTCGGATGGGCGATGGATGCAGGAGACGAAGACCTTTCTTCTTCCTTGTTGGTATGATTCACGTCTGCTTTGTTCTTCTCCTTCCTCTCGCTGATCTTTGGTGGAAGATCCCGCTTTGTCCGGGCGGATGGCCTTGCCATGGGCCGGACCGGTCGGATGACTCGAGTTCTCTTCCTTTCGGAAGGACACTTTTCGCAGTACTCAAAGCCAAAGACGGCGACGATTGCGGTGTGTTGGATTGATGTCCATGCCCTCTCAAATACCGGTGTCAAGAAAGGAGGAAGCAGCGTGGCGACAATTGTACCGTGGTCGAAGATGATGACCTGTTTGCGACTGATTGCAGATCTTGTGCTGCAGGGGTCTTTTCTCTAGATTTAGGGATGATGACACAGGGCTCCGGAGATCTTCATGTGTTATGGCTGTCTTAGGGTACTCTAGGTGTTCATGGTCCTTTGTTTTTGCGTTTCAGTGTGTTTGTAAGAGTCAATTACTTTATACTGATTTGTAACTGGAATGAAAAATTTCTCAAAAAAAGAAGAAGAAGAAAAAAACAGATCCGCCCGTGTCTTTTCCAGGAAAAAGAAAAGAAAAGACCTCCAATCCAAATCATCAAGAGAAAGAAATCTTCTCAAAAATAAAAATTCAAACAGATATAGCAAAGGAAGAAAAGAGGGAGGGACACGCCCAGCGCACGGGCACGCCACGGTCTCCTCCGCGCAGGAGCACATCCAGCGTCAGGACCGCCGTCGGCCCTACGACCCTATCGCCCCCCGCCGTCCGAAATTCGCGGCCCCCTCGTGGCCGTCCGGTCCGGTTTGCGTTCGGCAGCGTTTTCGGAAAGGTTCCGCGTAGAGGAAAATAAAATCCCCACCGCTCGCCGTTCTCGCCCCGTCCACCCCGCACTCCTAAGCCCTAGGCCGCCGCCGCCGCCGCCGATCGTGCCGACGGGCCACCCTCCACCCTCCTCTACGTCTCTCCCTAGGTCGCCGCCCTATTCCCTCCCTGGACGCAGCCCAATAAAAGCTCTGCTCGACCGTAGGCGGCGGCTAGCGAGGCGACGGCGCCGCCCCTCCTTCCACGCGACTCCCCGCGCCCTCGCCAGGCTCGGTCCTAGTTAGAAACCAGGATACAATCGACGTGGGCGTATCCAACTCGACGTGCTTCCGTGCTCATTGGCGGCGAAACCCCGGGAGGGGGAGAGCGAATCGCCCGCGGCGATGGCGGCGGCTGCCGAGGAGGCGGAGTGCTCCGCCGCCGCCGAAGAGCGGCCGCGCGAGCCCTTCGCCCGCGGCGGCCCGGTGTTCATCCCCTACATGGTGGGCCCTGTCTGCACCGTCCCCGAGTTCATCTCCTCCACCCTCCGCGAGGTTCAGGTGCCAATCCACCCCCTTGTCCCCAAACCCCAGCTCTTCGATTCGCCCTAGAGTTTTGGTCTAATGGCATCTTGTTTCCGTTTGCGTGCAGTCCCTCCGTGACGAATTGGGCGACCCCGGGGACGAATTCGTTGACGAGCTCTGGTAATCCCTTGATTTCATCATGCCTTGTCGACAGAAATCCTCTGCAGTTTGCTTAGTGTGTACTTTCATATTAAGGATTTGACATTGCAAGCTGTACTTTGTGTGTGTGCTTTGCAGCGTTGATGACCTGAGGGTGCTCTCTGAGGAGGAGCTTGTGGAGCGAGCTCTCCGCGAGGCTATGGAGGTAAACCTCTCTACTGCTAATCCACTTGCTCTATTCCCTTTGTTGTCATTGGTATCTTGATGATGCGAGTTTTTTACCCATGCATTTGTAGGAGGGCTGGGACTGTGGCGCTCCATCACAATCAGCAGATCAAAGTTCTGGCGCTCCATCACAGCCATTGGATCAAAGGTTAGATGGGGGGTAAGCAGTCTGCTTTGGTTGATGCTTGGTTGCTTTATTTTCTTGGTGTGGTTGATTTCTTATCTTGTATGATGGCTTAGGCAAGTTGGATTAAATGCAACATGAGCAGAGGATGCTTGGAAAATGTTGGCATGGTTGTTACTAGTTAGCCGCCATGCCAATCAAAAAAATTAGCAAGGTAGGCTTTCCCAAGGTGTCTGCTGTAGTATGTTTTACATGTCATGACATGCAAGTCAGAACTCGTAGCAAGAGCACCTGAGAATTAGTGTTGTAGTGACACTTTTGTGAACTTACGCTACCCCTAGCTGCATTTTTGACATTTGATAATTCGCTTTGTTATGCCTTATATGGCTGATATGATCTGATGTGTTCTTTTGGTCTAGCACATGCAGAATGTCAGCGAGTTCCACCCCTGGAAATGAGACTGTCACCTCAAGTGCATCAGCTGAAACACAAAGTTCAGTATCAGCTCCCGGTGATATGGCGATTGGACTGCATGAAAGCAATGGGAAAACAAGAGGTGGAAAGAGGAAAACCAGAGAGAGGAATGGAAACAATGGTGCCCTCACCTCAGATTCAACAGCTGAAAGAGAGACATCTGGATCACCTGTTGAGTTGGCGATTGTACCACATGAACCAGAAGGGAGCAAAGGGAAACCCAGAGGCAGAAAGGGTAAAAATGGATCCTCTTCAACTCCATCAATTGAAAGTGAAACACCTGTATTGCCTAGTGAGGATATGTCAGTTGTTCCTCATGATCCAGAAGGCACAGATGGACAAACAGAACGTAAAAAGGGCAAAAAGAGAGGCAGGCATTTTGATCGGGAAGTTCGAGCACATATTTTACAGGTATGAAACTCCATTTGTTGCCTATGTGCTTTGTTAAATGCATTTTTTTTATAAATCTGTCTTGTGTAGTCAGTGGTAGTTGCTTTATGACTTTGTTGCATCAGTTCAGTTGCAGCATGTTCCTCCTAGATTGCTTTAGGTTTCTGGCTAAGAACCAATGATATACAGGGTTTGGCCATTTTGACAATATGATCAGCTGGTTAATAAAAACTTCTACTGGCGCTGCCAGTTGGTAAGTTTGAAGATAATAAAACAAATCTGCGATAGTTGAAAAAGAACCTAGTTTAATTATGACTGCTATAATATCCAAACATTTCATATTTACCTATTCTACTAGAATAGATTGAATTCTGCAAAATATATCATAGAACCAGGCTTTAATGAGGATTAGGCCCAGGTTTCAGTGATATACATGTACATTGTAAAACATTTCCTGAATATTAGTTAGTGGTAGCCTGTGTGTTCTCTCGTCATTTAAGTGCATTTATAAATGCATCTGTTTTAGCACCTACAAATACTGATCGTTGTTTTGCATCATATTATCATAATCAGGGAAGCTATCTTACTAAAGCAGAGAAGATGGCAGAGATCATGGTAAAGCAAGAAGATGACAAACGGGCAGCAAGGCTGCACTCATTCAGGTAATCATTGAATTTTCTTTGCCAATCATTGAATTTTGTTGAATCTTGGTGGGGTGCTATTATCCAAGCCATCACATAGAGATTCCGCCTGCACCACGCTAGATGTAATAACAGTTCGATACTAACTTAACTTTCTGGCATCCTCAATCTCTTACTTATAGAAAGACTTTAGTTTCTAAGATATGTTTTTGTTCAAACATAGCTGCAGAATTTTACGAGGTAGTATTCAGAACCAGATGTGCCCAGTTCATTTTTGTTCTGACTCTCAGATTGAACTCAGAATTCTCCAAGCCTTGGGAACTGCTGAAGAACCTCAATTAAACATAATTAACAGCCTATTATACTCCATATGATTCACATATGTCCTCACCGTGATGTGCGCGCAGACAAAAAACCATTTAATTGAGTTGAAAATAGACTATGCCAACCCTAATCAAAGCACTGAAAGAAACTAATCGCTCTACATCAAGCTACCATGCTGCCCACGCTTCCTCCACGGCTCCACCAACATCAATCCAGGCATGCGTGCTTGTCGTTTAGCAGTGCCCCAACCAGCTTGCTCCCTGAGAAAGCCTTCCTGAGATTAAAAGGAAAAGGTTTGAAGGTTGATCTCTGGGAGACAGCTTTGATAACTAGCTTTCGGATCGAACCGATATGCTACTGGTCCCCGTTCCAGTTTCAAATAAGATGGTTTCTCCTTCTCAGAAAACTTGAGTTTTGACATTATTTAAGAGTAGTGTCCCCACAGCGAGTGCTTCTTGAGCATTTTGGTCAAACTTGCGCTAGTTTATATGTAGGTAAATTGTGGTGTGTTCAGGCAAATTTGGAGGCAATATTTTGTATAACACACCAAATAGATATTTTCCCTCTAAACAAACATAAAAGCAGCATTGTCAGCTGGAGCTGCATAAGGTTGGTTTCACTTCAGCCATTTTAGAATGCATAGATTCAGCCGTTCGAATGCAAGTGTGCGGGAGTTGTACTAATAATAGAGCATATAGATGGAGTAGATGAAATGTGACTTCATAACAGGAACTAGCATAGAGCCTCGTATGTGGAGATGTGGAATGCCAGGAGTACATGAATTGTGAGTTTTGCCTGGAACAAGGTTTCTTTCAGTAGCGTGAAGCTTGGGAAAACAGAAATCAGCATATATTATTTGGGTCACCAGGGAGAAAACTCGCTAATGCATCATACATGCAATCCATGGATAGATATATTGAAACAGGTGTCCTGAGGCTGAGGACACATAATGACATAGAGGGGGTAATTTTTGTCTGAACTAACGAAAATTATTGTCTGTACTCAAATATTAGCTGGAACCAGCCAGACTGGATTCTTGTTTTCACTAAAATGCTGCTGGCTGAAACTGATAAGGACATTGAAGCTTGCCCTTAGTCTTTGTGTCAAGTTGGACCTAGCGCCTTTGGATTTAGATCCTGATGGCCATGTCGTCATTTACTATTATTACTTAATTACTGAATAACTGCTCAAGAGAAACTAAATAATTTTGTCCTTAATTATCTTATGTTATCCAATTAAGACCATAATATAGATGCTTTCGTTTGATCTGCTCTGTTCCTTACAATATTATTATTTGAGTGCAGTGGTGATTCTGTGATGTCCAAAGGCTCTAAGGCATCAGCGGAGAAAATTGACTTGGCAAAATCTCTTAAATACAACGGTGCCCACAGTGCCCCTTGGAAGGTGTGGTTTTATCATTTGCGACATGCAAACATTTCTTTACAGAAGTTCTTCTTATTTTCAGAAATTTTCTCTTCTCAACGTTTTTTTTGTTCCAGAACAAAGCTTCGAAATCTGACGAACACATACCTATAGTTTATCCAGAAGCAATTCTTTGTGTTGAAATTTATGAGCGCAGGCATGGCTCTGTGAAAGTAATTTCTTGGAACTTTAGTGACATGTTCTTATCTTAAAGGCGAAATATGCGTAGATTAAGTTTTGTTGTGATCTCTTTCCCCTGTGCAGAATCAGGAATTTCTTGTTTTGGGGAGCCAGCTCCTCACAGATCTGAAGGACAATATTTACTGTTCGACTAATAAGTTGATGGAGTTGAACAAGCTACATAATCATTCTGGCTTTTTTCTTATTGAGGTACGCTTTCTTTAGCTCTTTTGCAAATCTATGATGGCACACTATTACAGAAGGGTTGAGGCTTTGCTAATCTCCACTCTTTTATCAGGACACATTCTACAATGACACGAGACATTATTCTGCGGTTGATTACAGTAAACCTATACTTGACTGGCTTGACAATTCCAGTGATGAGGTGGCAGAGAAGTGGGACGCCATTAGTTCTGGCGTGTTAAAGAAACGACAAAAGGACTTATTGAAGGGCTTGAATATTTCGAATGTGCCTGAGTTTAAATCTGCGAACATGCAAAGTACCTACTTTTCAGACCTGCACTTCCGGCTTGGTGCTGGGTACCTCTACTGCCACCAGGTTCCACTCTTATTCTCTTCATTATATCTAACCAGTCTCATTGTTGTTGAGAAAAAGATTTGGTGTCTAGAATCTAAGATAAGATAACTTAGAACTGCCATACTGTGTGACGCTTAATATTCAATTTGTGCAGAAAAAAATGCACAGTTCATATTAAAGAAAAAGAACCGGTATCATTTCCCTCATGTCTCTGGCCTGCACAATTTCAGGGGAACTGCAAGCACACGTTCGTGATTAGAGACATGAGGCTGATCCACCCGGAGGACACCCAGAACCAAGCGGAGTACCCTCTCATGACGTTCCACATGCAGAGGCGTTTCCAGAAGTGTTCAGTGTGCCAGATCTACCTCGCCACCAAGATGACGGTGGACGATAAATGGGCTCCCAATAATCCCTGCTATTTCTGCAAGCAGTGCTACTACCTCCTCCACTACAAGGAGGACGACTCGCTGTTATACCATCATACCGTGTATGATTACTTCCAAGAATAGAAGGTTTCTTTTCTTTTCCATACCGAAAGCCATGAAGGCCTGGCTTTTACCGCTGGTTCTCTCTTTGTGTACAGTATATTCAATTTTGAAGGTTTTATAGGGAATTTATTTTTGAAGGGTTTGATGTGTATTTTTTGGCTGCATACGTTTTTGAATTTTGAAGGTCACTGGGTGTAAATATATGAACCGCCTTTTCCAAATTATACTCTCTATACTGCTCATTGATTGCTAAGGCTGCGGGAGCTTGTGGCACCTCCCCACATCTGTCTCCTTGGACACCGTTGTGGCGCCGCTGGTTACATGGAGTCTTATTTGAATTTTTATGACAACATACATTGATGTTGTGTCAATGTATTATTTTTTTTTGAATTTTTTTGAACTTTTTTGAATGTGCAACGGGTCTGGTGCACAGGTAGCACCAATTGCTCTGGTGCATCAGATGCGTTCTGTTGTTACTAAGCATGGGGCTATAGCCATAGCTACCCCAAGCCTGTCTCTGCCATTGGGCCCAACCGTGGTTTAGAAGTTTTGGTGTGTCTAGTAGGGCACGTCTAGATGTGCCTTAGTTATTGCACATCTAAGTGGGTGAATCAAGCACAAAAATAATAAAAAAGAAAAAATATCCACACAAATCTTGATGTAAGATCAACGAAATAGGGTTTAGATGTGTAATACTTATGGCACATCTAGATGTGCTTTAGCAAAACTGTATAAATTTCTAGAGATTAGCATGGGGTGAAGTATGTATCTGCAAGTTTTTCTTTTCTTTCAAGATTTACGGAAAGTGCGGATAATAACACACTATATCCCACCTTTAATGTCGTATAAACTCCTATTGGCCTACCAACAAGCCGCTGGGCAGTTCTTGTGCCCTGAGAATAAGAACACGCTACAACATTTAAGTGACACTAGCTGAATTATTTCTTTGAATTTATAATTAGTTCCCTTTAGTCTAGTGTCGAATCGACTAGGGAGAAACTATCTCATGTCAATTAGATATGTGTTTCTTGCTTATCATGGCTTCAAAATAACTTCAGACTCATCCACAAAAAACAACAACTTCAGGCTTACCCAGGAAAAATTATAACTTCAGTCTTGGTTAGAAAGCAAAGACTGGAGCAACAATAAACCGGAAATAGTTTGAAAAAAGAACCCCGGTAATAGAGTAGTCTGTTTTCATCCAGGCAGGTAAAGCCACCTTTTTTTTGAGGGGCAGATATTTTTTAGAATCACAACGTGCTTTATTGCATGAGATAAGATCAACGTTTACAGGAATACATAAATGTTCCGGAGGGGAATCTAACCTTCTTTTTTTTAGGGGCGGAGGGGAATCTAAACGAATTTTTTTTTTTTGAGGATGGGAATCTAACCAAACATACGTAAGTCTACGTATAAGGCATAGAAGCCCATGCTTCAGCCCACCATGACGTGCCTATCGAAGATCCAACTGAAGCGGACCGGCCTGAGCTCGCTACGGGCCGCCCTCTGGTGTGCCAGCTCCTCCATCCTCCGGATCTTGGGCGGCAGCCCGCACAAATATTCCTGCGCGCGGCGGCCCTCTCCAGAGAGTCCGGCGAGCTCCGCCACCCGCCACCTGCGCACGAAGTGCTCCACCAGATCGCCGTAGTCCCTCGCCGTGTACACGCCGGCACGCTGCGCCACGGCGGAGAACCGCTCGAACAGGCTGCCATCGGCGTCGTGGCCGTCGGACATGAGCAGCCCCGGCATGGTGACCTTGCCGCGCATGACGTGCGCCAGAGCGCGCACCATGCCGTCGGAGTCCACCTCGAAGAGCTTGGCAGACACCCTGGTGTATCCAGCCTCGTGCCTCTTCTCGTCGGCGGCAATCACGCCACAGATCTTGGCGAGGGCCTGGTCGCCGTGCTGCCCGGCGAGCCTCGCCGTGTGCACGTGGGAGACGAAGGTCGCGCGCTCCTGGAACGCGCCGTAGATCACGCTGTGGTACGGGCTCTTGGGCACCAGCATTTCCTTCATAGCAAAACAACGTATATAATGTATAATTAACCAGTGCACTTGGTACACTGAGTACGTACGGTGCAACTGTGTTTATATGCGTATATTATTACGTACCATGCCGTTGCGGAGGAGGTGGTGGACGGTGGTCTCGACCTGGCGCATGTCGACGCGGCCGGAGAGGTAGAGGTAGCGGTTGAGGAGGTCGCCATGGCGGTTCTCCTCGGCCGTCCAGCCGCGGATCCACTGAGCCCAGGGGAGGCTGCTGGCGCCGGTGTCATCCGCGGTGCCCTCCGTGCGGTTCCCCATGCTCTGGTACGACGGCAGCGCCTCCTCCGTCACCATGTTACCCACCAGGCAGACCAGGATCTCGTCAGGCACGCCGGCGGCTCCCATGCGCAGCGCAGCCACGCCCTCCGTGAAGGCGGACAGGGCCTCCTCCTCCGACGCGCCGGGTGCCGCGACAGAGCACGGCAGGAAGTCGTGCGGCTGCCACGAGGACTCCACCGGGTTGAGCAGCGGGAGCATGTTCTCCGCCACCCAGCCGTTCAGCGACTGCACGATCTCCACCTGCTCCCGCGGCACCTGCGCGCACCCCATGTCGACGCTTCTCGCCGGGGCCTCCACCGCCGCCGCGGTCCATCTCGTCGCCAAGCTGGCCGCAGCAGAGCTAATTAGTTAGCGGAGCTGCATGCACATAGCTCGGAAGTTGCACACTTGCATTGCATATACCTGCTGCACCTAGGATTTGCAGGGAAGAGGATCCATCCGAGGCGCGTGGCTCTCCCCGAGCCCGCGTCGCTCTTGTTGGAGAAGAAGCAGGAGAACCTCGCCGACGTGCCTACTGCTAGCCCCAGCTTCGCCATCGACCACCGATACTCGTGTTGTTGCTAAATATGGGAATGAATCTCAGCTTGCACACACGGTGCACGTCTATATAGGCGAGTCGGAAGGATAGAATGCACCGGCAAAAGTATGATGGGAACCAGGAAGGGGAGAGGAGCCATATGGAACAGCGAACCCAATGAATGCGCCGCAGAGCTACGACATCAATGGCGCACATGCACGTATGACAGAGTGACAGTACTAGATTCGGCGCAAGTTCGTGTTGATCCCGGAGAAACGTTTCCAACCCACTCCTGCCATGTCTGTGAGCCCATGCTCACGTTTTAGGCCAACTCCACCGCGCGACTCCAAACGGACGTCCGTTTTGTCCGGATTCTATCCGTTTGGGTAGGGATTTGGGGTACGTGTCTCGGCCTGTCCCGGATGCGGTGGACGTGGCGCCCAGTGCATGCGCCGCATCCATTTGCCCCATCCTGTCCGCGTATATTTCTTTGCAAGTCCTTAAACTTTTTTTATCATTCATTTTTAGTACATGACAATACATCATCACATTTTGACTAGTAAAACAAGGCCAAAGAAAACGATAACACAAGAATACATTTGAGAAGATACCCAACTTCCATAACTGCTCCCTTGAGTTGGGTTAGGGCCTTCTCGATGCACTCATTGTTGATCTGTGGAGGAGGCACGACGTTGCACCTCCTTTCTTCTTCAAGCCGTAAGTCGACCTTGCTTCCTCACACGTAGTATCGTGCCTTGTTGCTTCTTCAAGACGTAGTATCGTGCCTAGCCTCTAATCTAGCAACAATTGCACTTGTCTCATCTAAAGCCTCTAGGCTAGCTAAAAGTGCACGAACATGCAATACATTTCGCCTATCAACATATCGATGTACTCTTCTTCCCAATACCAAAACTTGCATCCGTTCTACACAATAAAACTTCAAGTTAGCACCACTAGTCTAATCCAAAAGCACAAACCGAAGCTAAAAGAGCACATACCCCATCGTTTAAGCACTTGATGAATACCCATCCGGATGCCCGGCGTTAGACACGCTGGCGCACGACCACCCTTGGGCAAGTGGTCGACTTGATGAGGGGCAACGTGCGCCGACGAGCTTTTGGGCAAGCACCGAGCCCGCCGCCGCCATTCACAGATTCGGCGGGCCACCGACGGTGCAGATCCGAGCGGCTAGAGGACGAGCCATCGTCAGATGTGGCCTTGCGGCCTCGCCAGGCCTTCCGCGAGGTTCCCGGCCCCATGGCGCTGCCCGCCTCCCACAATGGGCGAGCTCAAGATCGACCGGATCCGCCTAAATCCGGCGGCGGTGCGCAAGAACAAGGTGGCGTGCTTGGGTAGCTCGCGGCGGCGACGAGAGGAAGGGCTGGCAAGCGCAAGCGTCTGAAGTTGCACGGCCGCAATGGCAGCTGGGCGGCGGCGGCGAGGGAAGAGTGGAGTGGATGCGGCCGGAGGGAGGAGGGGGCGGATAGAAAAGGCCCGCCCCTGTGCCACCGACGGGCGGGCTGAGGAGGACACGGCAGACGACGACAGGGCGTCCGCTGGTGTCCGTTTCACCCCAAAAGCGGCGCAAACTTGGTCCGCGGATGGGTCAAAAGCGGACACAAAGCGGACAAAAGTCCGTTTGAGGCCTCGCGCTGGGCCGCCTCTTTTGTCCCTTTTACCCCAAACGGACGGGGACGGACAGGATAGGGTCGCGCGGTGAAGTTGGCCTCACTCTTGAGTCTTGATTGACATGCAGAAGAAGTGAACACCACACACTCTGAGAGCATTAAACGTTTCCAACCCACCCCTGCCATGTCTGTGACTCCATGCTCACGTTTAACTCCTTGACTGACATGCAAAAGAAAGGGATAGACTAGGGCTCAGTTGGCCGAAAATTGATTTTGAGTCGGGCCATTTGTTTTTAGCCGTCGGATGCAGAACCAACGGTCGGATGGCTTTCTTCAACCTCTTGTCTTCCCTTTCTTCTTCGAGAAAATTTCTTATTTGATTCTACCTTAAAATTTGGTTCCTTATTTGACCTTGAAGAAACTTTTCTTCCCTAATAACATGTAGTCTAAATTTCTTTCCTTATGTGACATCGCTGTCGGTTTCGTTACATTGTTCCTAAAAAAAGGATGGACCAAAATACCCTTATGCTAGTCGCTAGCCCACATTGAACAAAAAAAAATAAAATCCTGATCCCGATCTAGCCGTCCCTCTCGTCTCTGTTGTTTGACGTGTTTTTGTGCTCGTCGCTTTGAGAAAGCAAAGTCCAGTTTCTGTTTTTTAGTGCAAGTTACACGTACATTTAGAGTTATACCTACGTGCATGCATACACTTGATTGCCCCGTTGCTTCACGTACCATGCATGCATGTATGCTCGCACACACCTATACTGGCCGATTACATACGTGCACCAGTCTATGTATTTGATCATGTAGCTAGCTAACCTTGCAGATGTAGAGGTCCGGAGCAGTTCCCGTTCACGTCTCATCGACTCGTACATATAGCGCGTCAGTTCCGAATACCCGTATACCGGCGCCCTGACCGGCGCTTATTATACTTCTCCTAATACCCGTATACTTGACTAATCCATGCATGCACCAGTATAGTCTCGGCTGGCCGTGGCGTGTTAAATATAGTTGAGTTCTACTGTGTATATGCACGTATACAAATACCCGCAACGGAGCTCGTAGACGGGTTTCATATCTCTATCTTTCCACGAAGATCGGAACAGACGCTCGCGCTCTGCCTATCTCCCTTCCCTATAAATACAGAGGCACAAGGCCATTCGCGGGACTCACGCACGGCCGGAGGAGAACCATACGTCGTTCACAACATCCATCCATTCACCAACGCCACACCCATCATCACTCGCATCTCGCGAAGGCGTTCGGCGGTGTCGGAGTCCTCGAAGCACAATACATCCAACCACCATCCGCTCAACACCAACACCGACGGCCGTCTCGTACGAGCACCAACACTAATTTTTTGGATTGAAATCAGTATATTGACCAAATTATGGGGTCTCAATTGGTCATTTTACATGACCAAATATGTAACATAACTGTAGATATTGTCATATACAGATTTTTGGTCACCTTATGCACCAGGAGTAAAAAGATCTTTTCAGATCTGTATTTAACACCGTTAGTGAACAAAATGCACTGGAGTGACATATTGGGAAAGAAATTTAGAGCACATGTTAAATAGGGAAGACAAAATTCTTCAGGGCCAAATAGGGAACCACATTTTAAGATAGTGCCAAATAAAGAATTCTCTCTTCTTCTTCCCTAGAACGCCACCAGTGGCAAACTTAGAGCATCTCCAACAGACGCCCAATATTAGCGTCGTGCCCAAAAAATCACAAGTTTAGCACGCGCGGAGTTAAAAATAGCACTCCAGCGGACGCTGCATAATAGAGCACGCTGTAAAAAATGTTCAGCACACTAGGAGAAACTGGACCACAGGCTGTATTTTAGCGTGTGAGCTCCAGCACGCTGAAAAGTGTCCCTTGTGCCTGTGGCCGCCGTCGGCCTCCTCGCGTGCGTGCGCCAGCCCGCCAGCCGCCCATGGCGGCGGGCGGGCTAAGGCCACGGCGGGCGGAGCGCTGCCACGGCCACAACAATGTGGGCCACGACGGGCGGAGCGCGTCACACCACGACACAAGTGGGCCACGGCGGGGCGGAGCGCGGTCACGGCCACAACGACGAGCAGGCCACGGGCGGCGGGGCGTGGCCATGACCACGGCGGCGAGCAGGCCACGGGCGGCGAGCTGGGTAAGGCGCGCGCGGTTAATTTTGGGCGCCTGTTGGAGGTGCTACTGTTATTAGCTGGGCAGTATATTTTTGGGCGTCTGCTGGAGATGCTCGGTTGTCCGGTGCGCTATAACGCTATTTTGGCGCTGTAAAAAAATTAGAGCGCGGCTCCGTAGCGCGTGTGTTGGAGATGCTTTTAGAATCTCAACACTGGGGTGTCATAATTCAAAATTTGTGAAATTTTACACCACATATTGTATAATTTGGTCTAAACATCCTTGTAACCTCAATAAATAGTCTTAAAATAACATATTCATACATAGATAAAATTATTTTGCAAATTTGTAGGGGGTGCCATGACACCCATGGCACGCCCCTAGATCCGCCACTGAATGCCACACGTAGCACCGGTCGAAACCGCCAGTCTCTGCCGCCCGCTCTCGATGGTGTTCCCGCATCAGCCTTGTCACCCCCCTCTTCTCATCGGCACACATCGTTGTGCTGGCACCGGCCCCTGGCAATCCCTCTAAACCGGCGAAGCACCAGATTTTTTAGGCGAGCCCTGCACTCCCCACCCTAAACCGTCAAGCTTCATACTCGCCTCCACCGGCAGCTACCCGCTATGGCTTGTTCTGGCTGAGGCCTTGCCATCGTCTTGAGCCTGTTGATCCGGTCGACTGTTGCTTCTCTCCCAAAAGAATCGATTAACCCAAATTTTAAATTTAGGCGACTGAAATTCAGCTAAACTGCAAAAGAGATGAACAACCACACTCTACCAGCAATTAACGTTTTCAACCCACCCTTGCCATATCTATGAGTCCATGCTCACATTTGACTCCTTGATTGACATGCAGAGGAAATCAACGACCCACTATTTCTTTTAAGCATTGTTGAGGAAATCGTTAACTGGTAGCTGCTCGGTTGGCTGGTGAGTAAGGGATTAGTCGGCTAATCGGCAAGTTAATCAGCCATTTAATCAATTAATCGGACAAATTATCGGTTTATAGGCTACTCGATGACCCTACGAGTAGGGATTAATCGCAAGTTAACTGGTTAATCGGATGAATTCTTGAACGGGGCTTTTAAGATAAGAAACAACAACGACAATACACTAAAGAGTAGAGAGACTTAAACCTGGTCTGACTGCGAGCCCTCTCAGGCCCTCTGCTGCGAGCGTGTACCATGTGGGCCCATCTTTTTACCACTAGCCCCAATTTTCTCTTTTTTTTTGTACAAACAGAAAGGCGCACATGGCGCGCGTAAATTCATTAAGCATAGCTCAGTTACATAGTACTCCCTCTGGCAGTCTGTTGAAAACCTAAATAGTGCAATCCCTCCATTAGAGCATCTATATAGCCGGGTTTTTTCAAACCGGACCTGGCGGACGGACTAGTAAATAACTAAAAAAATAGTCATTAAATAAAAAAATTAAAAATTCTGAAAATATTTTGTACTTGTGAAAAGAAAATCACAAAAAGAAAAAAAACCGTTGACTTCTTTAAAAAACAAAAAATTGGCCAAAATAGTATGAATAGTGACCTATAATACTATCAAATATTTGTTTTTGCCCTGAAGTCAACAATACTTTTTTATTCATAAAAAAATATATACTAGTGCAAAAAAAAGTCAAGTTTAGTCTAAAAAAACTTCTGAACTATTTTGTACTTCTTTTGTAATTATTTTTCCCCATATAGGGTGTAGATACGACCAGGAACCAAGGGGTATTTCCCCTCGAACCAGCCTCAACTGTCCGACATCCCTCATATACAACCCAAAAATAGGGCGGATATGAGATGATCCAGGAGAGCCCGGGCACGTCCGTCACGTCGGCTTGCCCACTCTGCATCCCACAAATATCCCCATCCGGGCGAACCCTAAACCGACGCCAGTCCACTCCACTCCCTTCTTCGTCTACTCCCCTCCCACTCCCCTCCGCTTCTGATCAATGGCTAGCGTCGGTAGCAGTGCATCTCCGATGGTGGATCTAGAAGCTCTGAGAACTGGTTGATCTTGTTGTTGATGCGGAGCCCGACGATGTGGAGGAGGTCGCCCTTCACATCACTTTGAGGCGGTCGCGGCTTGACCAAGGCGGCAGCTCAAAGATCCGCGAAGATATGTTGCCCGACGTCGTCGGGCCCTTCAGGTCGTCATGTAGCTCCGTCCACTCTGCACCCGTGACCATCCAGGTACGCAGCCCCACCATCGCAGCTTCAATCTGCTCCGAACGGGGTACCCGGGCACCATTGGGTGCTCGTGTCCATGTTAGCGCCAGCGCATGCGGGGATTGGGACACTTGAATCTAAGCTCGGGCAGCTCGCGGTGAGCGGCAACGGGCGAGTGAGTTGGCGAGACGCTGGCCACGCGCGAGCATGCCGATGGATCCCAAGGACGCACTCCTCATGTCGGTCCTTGACCGATCCCTCACGACGGCGAATAGGGATGCGCGGCGGCTCCGTGCAAGAATGCCAAGGCGCCCCGGCCGCCATCAAGCTGTCGGAGCGCATCCAAGGAGGCAGCATCCATGGTGAAGGTGGCTTGGCATGCAAAGGGGTAGGACCGCCTGCTCCGGAGGCTGATGGGCCAAAGGTACTCCAACGACTCCGACGTGACATATGCTCTAGCCCTAGCTCCACACGTCGATGTCTACACAGAGGGGCATAGTTGCACTGTCTGCGGATGACCTTTGATCTTTTCTCCGGCAATGAACTATGATCGGGATGTATAAGAGGAATTAAGCGTGTTCGTCGTGTTTATGTATGTAGTGTTGCATGGATTTGGGGTTTCGGATACGAGGGACATGGCTATATGAGAAGAGAAATGAGGCAATGCCCGGTCACTACCCACGGACGCCGTGAGGGCGTGGATTTGATGACCACGACTGTAGATGCTCTTAAGACTCGTGGATATTGAGAAAGCGTTATGGTGGCCGATGTGCAGGTGGCTGTTTATCCCACCCGTGTAGGACAATTGTGTTGGTTACTCCCTCTCTAAACTAATATAAGACGGCGGCAGGCGGCTCGGTACTCGTCGGATCTGGCACTACGCTCCAAGGGTCCTCTAGGGCGGCAAAGGGCACGAACGGACGCGGCTTAGCTCAGGGAGGTCGAAGGTGGAATCCACGGCTGTGGGGCCCGCCGGAGTTGCACAAGCAGCAGAGCCTCGGGTGTAATTGAGATCGACGTTCTCGCGCATTCCTGGACAAACCATGGGGTCAGGGCGATGCACACGAATGCGGGGAATCGTTAGGACAAGGTTTGTGCGTCGGTTTCGTGCTTACCTCGTCGGAGACTACGACGACGAGCCGGCGGCGAGGCTCGACCTCTGGTGGTTGTGGACTTTAAGGGGAGTTAATTACACGAAAGTACCACAATTCAGGCATCACATGTAGATTGGTACCATGATTGCTAATTTTTACATGTCAGTATCAACGATGGTGGATCTAGAAGCTCTGAGAACTGGTTGATCTTGTTGTTGATGCGGAGCCCGACGATGTGGAGGAGGTCGCCCTTCACATCACTTTGAGGCGGTCGCGGCTTGACCAAGGCGGCAGCTCAGCATCCGCAGTACATGTTGCCCGACGTCGTCGGGCCCTTCAGGTCGTCATGTAGCTCCGTCCACTCTGCACCCGTGACCATCCAGGTACGCAGCCCCACCATCGCAGCTTCAATCTGCTCCGAACGGGGTACCCGGGCACCATTGGGTGCTCGTGTCCATGTTAGCGCCAGCGCATGCGGGGATTGGGACACTTGAATCTAAGCTCGGGCAGCTCGCGGTGAGCGGCAACGGGCGAGTGAGTTGGCGAGACGCTGGCCACGCGCGAGCATGCCGATGGATCCCAAGGACGCACTCCTCATGTCGGTCCTTGACCGATCCCTCACGACGGCGAATAGGGATGCGCGGCGGCTCCGTGCAAGAATGCCAAGGCGCCCCGGCTCGCCATCAAGCTGTCGGAGCGCATCCAAGGAGGCAGCATCCATGGTGAAGGTGGCTTGGCATGCAAAGGGGTAGGACCGCCTGCTCCGGAGGCTGATGGGCCAAAGGTACTCCAACGACTCCGACGTGACATATGCTCTAGCCCTAGCTCCACACGTCGATGTCTACACAGAGGGGCATAGTTGCACTGTCTGCGGATGACCTTTGATCTTTTCTCCGGCAATGAACTATGATCGGGATGTATAAGAGGAATTAAGCGTGTTTTCGTGGTTTATGTATGTAGTGTTGCATGGATTTGGGGTTTTGATACGAGGGACATGGCTATATGAGAAGAGAAATGAGGCAATGCCCGGTCACTACCCACGGACGCCGTGAGGGCGTGGATTTGATGACCACGACTGTAGATGCTCTTAAGACTCGTGGATATTGAGAAAGCGTTATGGTGGCCGATGTGCAGGTGGCTGTTTATCCCACCCGTGTAGGACAATTGTGTTGGTTACTCCCTCTCTAAACTAATATAAGACGGCGGCAGGCGGCTCGGTACTCGTCGGATCTGGCACTACGCTCCAAGGGTCCTCTAGGGCGGCAAAGGGCACGAACGGACGCGGCTTAGCTCAGGGAGGTCGAAGGTGGAATCCACGGCTGTGGGGCCCGCCGGAGTTGCACAAGCAGCAGAGCCTCGGGTGTAATTGAGATCGACGTTCTCGCGCATTCCTGGACAAACCATGGGGTCAGGGCGATTCACACGAATGCGGGGAATCGTTAGGACAAGGTTTGTGCGTCGGTTTCGTGCTTACCTCGTCGGAGACTACGACGACGAGCCGGCGGCGAGGCTCGACCTCTGGTGGTTGTGGACTTTAAGGGGAGTTAATTACACGAAAGTACCACAATTCAGGCATCACATGTAGATTGGTACCATGATTGCTAATTTTTACATGTCAGTATCAACATTGGTCCGGATTTCTGCAAATTAGGCTAAAACATGTATTTATACGTATTGACAGTGTATCTGACCTCTGGTGGTTGTGGACTTTAAGGGGAGTTAATTACACGAAAGTACCACAATTCAGGCATCACATGTAGATTGGTACCATGATTGCTAATTTTTACATGTCAGTACCAACATTGGTCCGGATTTCTGCAAATTAGGCTAAAACATATATTTATACGTATTGACAGTGTATCTGATTGTTGGGGCCCATCTGACAGGTGCCGACGTGGCATATTTTTGGCAAAAAACCCCCTTGCTTTATACGTAATCACATAAATACCCGTTATTTTTACGGGAAAATGTTAACGTGAGAGAATTTTTTTTTGTTCGGACTTGTTTGAAAGTTTCCAACGAACTGGACAAATAAATAAAGTGAAAGAAAAATAGCGCTCCAGGAATCGAACATAAATACCCGTTATATTTACGGGAAAATGTAACGTGAGAGAATTTTTTTTTGTTTGGACTTGTTTGAAAGTTTCCAACGAACTGGACAAATAAATAAAGTGAAAGAAAAATAGCGCTCCAGGAATCGAACCTGCGACCTGCAGCACGCAGGCAGAGCGCGCTAGCCACCAGACCACAGCGAAGCTTTTGTTAGGATACAGGCGGGAGGTCCTTTATATTATAGTATGCTGCGTGCCCTGAATAACTTATTTTTTAATCATAATATTAATACATTTTTTTGCGATTACATATTAGTGCACTAAAACAGTGCAACTTTTATTAAAAAATTGATGTGTTTCTCGAAATGCTAGAATGATTTTACGCAATAAGTTTTTAAAACATGCTGAACATTTTCTCAAATACACATTGTCAAAAAAATTCATCATGTATTAAGAAAATGTTCAACCTATATTACAAAAATGATCACCGTATATATTAAAAAATTAGCAACCTAAATTACAAAAATATTCATCGTATATATTACAAAAATGTTCAACCTAAAAGTTCAATATATTAAAAAATGCTCACTGTTTGCAAAGTAAAGTTCATCAAGCATTAAAAAATAATCACTATACGCAGAAAAGGTGCTCAGCGTACATTAAGATAATGTTCATGCAAATTCGAAAACATGTTCATCATGTATTTGAAAACATCAAGTATTGAAGCCTATCTAAAAAAATATTTAGTAAGTATGTTAAAAACAGAAGAAGAACGAACCCAGTGAATAAAAGAAGAAAGAAAGAAAAATCTAAAAATAAGCCAAAACCAGAAACAAAAATAAAGCATAATAAGATAAATAAATAGAAAAGAAATCCGGGCGAACGAGCCCAGCACGCGCGTCAGTAAAAGGCGAAACGAAAAAACAATTACAGGCCTTGGTTGGCCCAACCACCGGCCAGCGTTCGTCTATTTTATAAATAGAATCCTGCCACCACAGAAACACGAGCAGCCCTTTGGCCGGGTGGCTAGTGCGCTTCGCCCGCGTGCTGCAGGGCGCAGGTTTGAAACCTGGCGCGCGTGATTTTTCGTTCACTTTCTTTATTTATAACGGGTATTTATGTGATTACGTATAAAGCAAGGGGGTTTTCTGCAAAAAATATGCCACGTCGGCACCTGACAGACGGGACCCAACAGTCAGATACACTGTCAATATGTATAAATACGCGTTTTAGCCTAATTTGCAAAAATCCAGACCAATATTGGTATTGACATGTAAAAATTAGCAATCGTGGTATCAATCTGCATGTGATGCCCGAATTGTGGTACTTCCGTGCAATTAACTCTTTCGAGGGGGATACACGCTCGGTGAAATTTTCCAGGTGGTTCACCGGCGTGCGATGGTTCGTGTGGTGGCAGTGGATGGCCGTGGGGGGTCTCTGGCCTCGCCGGAATCAAGCCGGCGATGTGTAGGTCACTAGAGGAGCTAGGTGGTTGGTCTTGGGGGCAGCCTAACAGCAAGAGAGGTTGCGGCCATGGGGCTTTTGGAGAGAGGGCAAGGGCTATTTATTGGGCATGGGCACGGGGGTTGGCGAGCTCGGAGATCGCAGACATGGGATCGTGGGCGCGTGGCATCGGTGGCCGCGGAAGGTTAGGGATGACGTGTGGGTCCCGCTCGTCAGCGACGGAGAAGAGAGACAGGGGACGCGGAGCTGTCTGGGCTGGCTAGCTGGGCCGCTGCCTGGCTCGCTCGGCTGGCCTTTTTATTGTTATTTTATTTCTTTTCTGTTTTTCTCTTTTCCATTTCTGTATTCTTCTGCCATTTCCATTTGATTTTGATTTTGAATTTTATTTGAAAAATAAACTTGCTCTAAATTCATTTGTTAATATTTGTGAACATGTCAGCATGTTATTTGAGTATTGGTCAAATATTTTCGGCACTTTATTTCTAGGCTTTGTTTAAATATGCTTTTTGAATATTTTATTTTCCCAAGTAGTTTTTCTTCTGTTTCCCTTCATCTTGATTTTCTCTTATCACTTATTCATTTGTTTGGATATTGTTCTTATTATTTCCCCCTTTGGGATTTATTTTATGTTTAACCCCTTTAGGTTTTTATTTAGTTTCTGATTTTAGTTGTTTTGGTTTTGACCAAATGCTAGCTAGGTTTCTACTTGTTGCATAAGGTTTTCAACCTTCTTAAGCATACAGTCAGTCAATCACAAGCAAATCCTAGGCAATGTTAGCTAACTAGAGAGCAAACAAAGGATTTTCTAGAAAAAAAATCTAATTCCCTGTGAAAATTTTAACATACCAGACTTGGGGAAAGAATAACAACATGAAAAATCTAATTCCTTGTGAAATATTAATGAAGGAAATATGCCCTAGAGGCAATAATAAAGTTGTTATTATATATTTTTTTATTCATGATAAAGGTTTATTATTCATGCTAGAATTGTATTGATCGGAAACCTAAATACATGTGTGAATATATAAACAAACACCGTGTTCCTAGTGAGCCTCTACTTGACTAGCTCGTTGATCAAAGATGGTTAAGGTTTCCTAACCATGGACATGAGTTGACATTTGATAACGGGATCACATCATTAGGAGAATGATGTGATGGACGAGACCCATCCGTTAGCTTAGCATAATGATCGTTCAGTTTTATTGCTATTGCTTTCTTCATGTCAAATACATATATTCCTTCGACTATGAGATTATGCAACTCCCGGATACCAGAGGAATGCCTTGTGTGCTATCAAACGTCACAACATAACTGGGTGATTATAAAGATGCTCTACAGGTATCTCCGAAGGTGTTCACTGGTGCGCGTCGGTCCTAAACAAACAGTTTTTTACCCCTTTCCGCGACGGAATTTCGAACCGTCGCCAAGTGAGTGTGAGCGATAGGGGGGTCCTTCCCACACGACCCAGAAACCGTCGGGGATAAGGAGCCTTGATGCATACAGTTGTCCCTATATAACCGTTTCCGATATCTTGAATATCCCAAACGCTTCATCCTTGCTACTCGTTTGTGCTCACATTGCCATCGCAGTCGGAGTTTTGTGGTTGTGCCTAAAACCAGGTAGATTCTAGGCAGGGGAGCTTTCCAGGCAGATTCCAGGCACGGGAGATTTACGATGCCTGGCACATCACAAACAGTTCATGATTATAACCGTGTATGATAGGTAGACAATCACACACATTTAGTTTTCCCGCACCGTATGTGATAGTGTCTGACATCACACACGCTTTGCGAACGGAAACTTTGCGCATGCTTGCACACGTTTCCTCTCCGTGAACCGTCTCGGATTATGGTGTATATCGCAAACGTTTGTGTTTTACCAACCTTGTGTGCCGTAATGACCTGCACAACGTAATTTTGCCCTGATTTAATTGCTGCTATTTAAAATTGTACCTAATTTAAACTTGAAAGTAGGCTATAGCTTTATTCATATCCATCAGGTTCAAACAACCAATGCATTATTCGATTCACGGTACATATGTTTAAGAATTACAGAAGCACCAAATAAAGAATGATGTACCAGGGTTCTATACTTGTACTATTACATATGGTAAAGAAAAAGGCGACAGACATTCCAGTTGCTGAACAAGGTGAAACGGAATGGCCCTATTGTGCTCTCCTGGATGCAGAAGGCATGCAGGACTCTAGTCCAACTCCTTGTGATGGCCGGCCGCCAATCTTGTAGTTTGAGAGGTAATCTTGAGTAAACTGCTTCAGGATCGACTGCAAAAGAAAAAAGATTCAGATATTGTCATCTAACACAACTCATTACGGCAAGAAAAGAAGGCTACTGTGGTTCTTACTTATCATCCTGCAGTTCACTGTTGTCTTGCATAAAGTGTAAACAAATAGTTCGATTGACATCTTTTGAACCATTTTAGTAACAATCTTTATCAGTTTCCTCACTTGATGTTGTTTCATGAATATCTTATTGCCCCATGCGCAGAAATGGCCGAAGTGTGGATCTTTGGCAATGATATATGTACTAAAAGCACCAAGTTAATATTAGAAGCTAAACAACAATTGAAAATTGATGTAGTACAACATTCCATCCATCCCATTATATAAGATTTTGTTACATGTATATCTAGACATCATCAGAACATTAAGGTAACACTCTTCCTTGTTGCTATGTAGCCTGGGATTGCATATTTAGTCATTCAGTATAATGCATGTTGCTAAACAACAATTGAAAAACAAAAAGGCATGTTAACTGCAATATCCTTAACAACAACCAAATATCGTAATTCATAGTGGTATTGTTGAAACTGTTATTGATGAAATTGAACTGCACAGCAAATAGTTGCACATATAGAGCATCACATTGTGAAGAACTGAAATAAACAAGTCATAAGGACATCTCTAGGAAATCCTTAAAAAGTTAAAGGACTAAAACCCTTAGTGAATATATATATACTCCAGCAATTTTTGGTCTTTTCTAGCCGATCCCCTAAACTTAAGGTTGTAAACTTCAATTTGATCAAGTTCAAAGCAGGTTCAACCGAAAGTAGCATGCATTCAAACATAAACATAGATAGTTTTGCATAACCGAACATAAAACATAAATTTAAACTAAGCTAAACTACTTTCGGTCGAAGTAGAGGTCGAGCCAATCCTTCCTCGTCATGTACGGTATGTCATGAGCCGGTCGGGCCAAGATGCTGCCGGGTCGCTGGGAAGGCACTCTCCACTGCCGATGTCGATCTCCTCGTCCCGGGGCACACCTCGACGCCTCCGCGCCGCCGCCGCTGCCTTCGACCTTGTCATCGAGGAGAGTGCGATAACCTCGCCGCCTCCGTGCCGCCGCCTCGCCGCCGACTCCACATCGGAGGAGAGCGCGATAACCTCGCCGCCCCCGCCGCAAAGATCGCCGCTCCATCTCCACGAGCCCGGCATCGCCGGCGGAGTTTTGCATGTAGGCCTCGCGGCGGCCTCGGCCTCGAGATGCTCCCACGCCGCGTCCTCCCGCGCCATAGCCGAGCTCACCACCCCGGATTCGCGGAACGAGGTGGACCAGACGCAGCCAAGGGGAAATTGAGCCTAGCCGCCGACTGTGGTAGTGGACCTGCCACGGTCAGATACTCGCCGCGAGCTCGGCCGTGTGGAAGCTACCGAGCCACCGGCCGGGTGTGGGTCCTTGATCTGTAATCTCGGCGCCCACGCCCCCACCGCCGCTGCCGGACCCCGAGGTAGGACTTCGTGGGCTGCCGGGTCCGGGGGAGGACGGGAAGTCTCGAATTGGCATAGGGCGCGGCGGAGGATCGGGGACCGCGACGGTGGATCGGGCCCATGGAGGACGACGGGACACTCGGCGCTATCTCTCGCCAAATACGGGCAAAAGGCCGCGATAAGCCTCTTTTGGCCATTATTACTCGAGCTCCCGACACACAAAGCAGAGGTTGAGGATGGAGGCGCCGTGATGGCGGCGACTCTACCAATGGTTTCAAGGGTTGTGTGTGTCTGTGTGAGCGGAGGTTGTGTTTGAGGAAATATCTGCGGCAACTCGAAAATTTTACTAGGCGGGAGTAACAAGGCGGGCTACTGAAAATTGGATCAAGGGCAGCAGATATTTTTGAGATTGGGAGGGATGCAGAGGGGAGTAAAATGCTAGGCTACTCAAAATTTGAATCAAGGGATCAAGGTAGAGGGATGCAGAGGCGGAGTTTTGGGGAGCGAGCTAGTGTGCTTGACACGCCGATCGTGGATCTGTAGCCGACGACCTTCTCGCAGAAGCCATAGGCGTACTATACACCGACGATGCTCCAAGATATTTTATACTACATCTCACACGGTTGGTGAGAATAAACTGTGTGGGATAATTGATTTGAATTACAAAATGGGGTCACAGCGGCAATGGACGGTGTTTGAATTGCTAGACCTTTTATCTGCAATGAACATGCAACTGTATGTGTGTCGTAAAAGAATTGGAATTATTCATGGTTCGTTTGGACATTTCATACATTAAACTGGTTTTCTAGCCATTTCAGTGCACAATTCAAAATTAAACTACATGCACATGCTCGTGCATACAAATTGGTTGAAAATCAAATCAGGTCCTTCAAAGGCATGCTTAGGTCCCATGGAAGAAATGGGAATGAATTTTTCGGGGTTCGTTTGGCCTTTTTTATACATTAACTAGGTTTTCTAGGCATTTTATGTGCATAATTCAAATTTGAACTACAAGCACATGCTCCAATGCATTAAAGTTGGTTGAAAAATTACATGTGTGTCCTTGGGTGAATTTCTAGGTCCCATGCAAGAGATGAGAATGAATTTCAAACGCTAGGGAACTGTTGATTGCCGGCAAAAGGTTGAGATACCTGGTTTTTAAATTCTAGTAAATCCAAAACTCGTCTGAAATTCATGAAACTTGGCATGCTATCATGGAGCGGCATCAACATGCCGTGGTGAATTTTTTCCCATTTGGGGCAGGTTTGGGTATAAGATTCTCACAAACCAGAGCTTCTCACAACAAGCATAATGGTTTCGATAGGGAACGTACCACCTTTGGGGACGAGACGATATCTGATACGTCTCCAACGTATCTGTAATTTTTGATTGTTCCATGCTATTATATTACCCGTTTTGGATGTTTATGGGCTTTATTTTATACATTTATATCATTTTTGGGACTAACCTACTAACCGGAGGCCCAACCCAAATTGCTGTTTTTTTTGCCTATTTCAGTGTTTCGAAGAAAAAAGGAATATCAAACGGAGTCCAAACGGAATAAAACCTTCGGGAGCGTGATTTTTGGAACAAACGTGATCCAGAGGACTTGGAGTAGAAGTCAAGCAACAGCCGAGGCGGCCACGAGGGTGGAGGGCGCGCCCCCTGTCTCGTGGGCCCCTCAGGCGTCCACCGACCAACTTCTTCCTCCTATATATACCCATGTACCCCGAAAACATTAGAAGCGACCACTTAAAAACTATTTCCACCGCCAGAACCTTCTCAGATCCATGAGATCCCATCTTGAGCCTTCATCGGCGCCTCCACCGAGGGGGAATCGACCATGGAGGGCTTCTACATCAACACCATAGCCCTCCGATGAGTTGTGAGAAGTTTACCACAGACCTTCCGTCCATAGTTATTAGCTAGATGACTTCTTCTCTCTCTTTGAATCTCAATACAAAGTTCTCCTCGATCTTCTTGGAGATCTATTTGATGTAACTCTTTTTGCGGTGTGTTTGTCGAGATCCGATGAATTGTGGGTTTATGATCAAGTTTATCTATGAGAAATATTTGAATCTCATCCGAATTCTTTTATGTATGATTAAGTTATCTTTGCAAGTCTCTTCGAATTATCAGTTTGGTTTGGCCTACTAGATTGATCTTTCTTGCAATGGGAGAAGTGCTTAGCTTTGGTTTTAATCTTATGTGTCCTTTCCCAAAGGATGTTAGGGCAGCAAGGCATGTATTGTATTGTTGCCATCGAGGATAAAAAGATGGGCACTACAAAAAAATACACTTCCGTGATGATACATGTTTGTCATAGTAGGTCACGTTTTCTGTCATGCATGTACATCCATGACAAATTTATGATGTAATCAAGATAGTCATACCGTGTCAGTCAGAGAAGTGTTCCATGACATTACCAAAATTATCATCACGGAAGTGTCCACTTCCATGACAATAAATCACGCCACGAAGTTCTTTCGTCAAGGGTGACCGACACGCGACATCCACCGTAATGGAACGCCGTTAAGCTATCGGGTCGGATTTTGATCCGATAACCCGTTATCACCACGACCAATGCCGATTTTCCACGTAAAATCATCATTGGCGGAGGAAACACGGTCGGCTCATCGCTGGGACAAATGTCATCCACTCATTGGATGTATACGCCTATAATACGCCGACAGTGGCACGCCCATCAAGTTTAAATGGGCCGCCCAACTAAGGGCCCACAAGATTTTGCGGACCATAATGGGCCGCCCAACTAAAGGCCCACGAGATTTTGCGACTATAATGGGCTGGCCCAGCTAAAGGCCCACAAGATTTCAAGGGCCATAATGGGTCGGCCAGTAAAGGCCCACAAGATTTTTGTGTGCTATAATGGGCCGCCTGTAAAGGCTCACAAAATTTTATGATCATAATGGGCTGGCCCAGCTAAAGGCCCATGAGATTTCGCCGACATTAATGGGCCGGCCCAGCTGTAGGCCCACAAGATTTTGAGGACCCTAGTAGGCCGGCCAATTAACTGGATGCCATGTTTTGGGCCAAATGCCGGCCCATATTTGATCCGGGCCTAATAATGGCCCATATGAGATCCGGCCCGTTAAAAGCCTCCCACGTTCTGGGCCAAATCACGGCCCAGATCAGGTCCGGCCCTTTAAGAGGCTTTGGGCTCAATTATGGCCCATATCAGTTTCTGCCCGTTAACTGGACGCTATGATTTTGAGCCCACTTGCTAAAGGACCATTTAGTAATTCGGCCTGATATTAGTTTCGGCCTGTTAAGGGCCGGTTTAACATTTCTGCCCTATATTAATTTCGGCCTGTTAAAAGCCCATCATGTAGTTGGGCCTTACTACAGCCGGGTTTGCATCCGGCCTGCTCGCAACCGATATCTGATTGGGCCAAACAAGGACCAAGACAACTTTGGCGTGTTAAAAGCCCATGATTTGATTCACACAATCATGGGCCGAGGTCCATTTCGGGCTGCTGCCGGCCCGTGAGCTATTCGGCATGTTTCAGGCCAAACCTAGTTCTCAGCCTCCTAAAAGCCCATTGAGTTTTCTGGCGAAAAGTGGGCCGGGGGTTACTCGGCCTATTAAAGGCCCGAATCTACTAGTGGGCCAGTTTGACGGGGCCCATGATGCGGATCATACATCGTGCTTGCATGACGACCCGATTATGTACCGTAACTTTACGATTTGGCCGGTTTACTGCGAAGACAGGATATATATATACAGTAAAATAACTGCATCATCATGAATAAGAAAAAACCTAGACTATACAATAAAGAAATTACGCATATTACATCCATCGGGCATCAAAGTTCGCCACTATGATAATAAAGCACAAGGCATAACAGATTACATACACTGGCATCAAAGATCGCCACCAAAGGCAAATAAACACGCCGACAAAATAATACACAAAACCGACAAAGACTTCAATAGAGTTCAAGAAAGGTTAGCCTCATTGGGAGCTGCAGCGCAAGCGGTGACCAAGATGATGAGATCAGGCTTGTTCAACACTTATATCTTCCTCATTCGAAGATAAACAAGGCATCTATGACAGGTTTTGCACATAAAAGTATCAAGCAGACAATTCATCACATTTCTTATCGATTTAATAAAGTGACACAGTTTAGAATTGCATTAACACAATATGGTATTGTTCAGTCAAGACATGGCAGGAAATGACATTGTGAAGGAGTTGGCAGCTTCACGACACCACCGGATTACGATCAAGAACTCATAAGTATCAATGGTTAGTGTCTGTCAATTTATCCCATTTCAGATTGGCAAATAAAGAGATGGTTTAAATAATAGTAGAATGATATGGCATTGTTCATAGTTAAGACATTGCAGAATATGACATTGTGTCAGTAGTGGGTAGGTTCACCACACCACCGGATTACGGATGAAGAATGTAGCATACATGCAAAGGCAAAAGAAGATCACTTGCTCAGATAGTTTAATTTACATGGTATGAAGAAGGAACTTGGTTGTACAACTGAAAAGTTAAATTGAGAAGGACAAACTTTTGTTTATGAACTACATAACAAACTTTAAACATGCAATTTGATGCAAACACCAAAAATAATCAGCTGTTGCAGCCATGCCTAACCAAATATACACAACAAAGTTTGAAGGCTTGAGAAGGACAAACTTACATTACTGGTGAAGACAAGCTCTATAAAGCCCTTGTCCATGCTGATGGGGGGCAATTCAAGAAGTTTACCATAGAATCTTCTTCATAAGCATTGCCTTTATTCTACATTTTGTTAAGAGTAAATATAGATGTGATAATATACGAAAAAATGTAGAATATTTAAGATAAGATGAAGAGTGATGCTACATAACCAAGTAGCTATAAATGTATGTGCAGCGATACAGGCAAAAGGCACAGCCAAGAGCAATGCACAACTAAACTTCTTCAGTACCAACCTTATGGTAAGAGTAAATATAGATATGATGTGTAGAAAATGGAGGGCAAAGGAAAATAAGCTGTAGAGTGATGGTACATGAACAACTACCTGTCAATATAAGTACACTGATAAAGGACAGCATGTACTTACAAGAACAATGCAGAGCTAAAAAAATTCATTGGCATTGATATATTCTACACTAATGTAACCTTTCATACAAATCAGATAATTTGAGCGAACAATTGATAAGCAAGCTATCATGCATACTGCTGTCACATAATGAACTGTGTATGTATGCAAGTACAGTGATACAGACAACATGTACTAACAAGAGCAAAGCAGCGGGCAGCATATTTATGATATCCTCGTCGTTTTTTCAAACCGAATTCTTCTTCGAGCAGATTTCCGCAAAAAGATCCGTAAGGCACATGCGGAAAAGTAGAAGTTCAAATTGTCATGTGATTTCATAGACAGACTCATCCCGAACGAGACCAGTTAATAACAAGGTTTTTCCATTCAATGTCTTCTAAATTTAGCATGTGAGACTTCACCGAAATTGCTTATAGACTTGCCATCAAAGTGTGATTTCCTCAGTAACACCGACATCGCTGCAATGCTTCCTTGAAAAGCACAAGCAAGCTTTGCTCGTCATGACTATCCAGATTGACCTCGCCTAGTTACAACAATGTAATGTAAATCATTGATGTGTTCGATCAGCAGTAAAACAAGAAAATAATAACCATGAATAATAGCACTTACACGTAAGTTGGACAGAAGATGTGAAAATGGTGTTTGTCTTCACTATAATCTTCCCATGATGGGAATATATGCACGTAGTCCCTAACAACATTGAAAGCATTGTCTTTAAACTAGGAATAAATGGAATGGGGTTCCAATCTGCAGGAATTGGCTGTCTCTACAGCTTGGGATAGGTCTTCGCCGGTGGACTTGCTGTACTTTTTTGTCGGAGTGGGATTTTTCTATGGTACGGCTGGTGCTATGGCAAATGAAATCGGTATACCTTTTGGTCAGAGTGCAGGTCCCGTGTGGTGGGGCTAGTGGTGTGGCCAAGTGAAGTATGGGTACAATCACTGGAGTCGGCCCTACGCTTTGTGTCACCGGTTGTATAGCCAATATAAGTGGGCGCTGTTCGATTTCTCCGCACCACCTCGCTTTTTCAAGGACTTTGCCGGTGCTCCTTCAGTTCGCAATCACCCTCTTCCTTTTGATGTCCGATGCACAAGAACATCACTTGAGTGGAAAACATGGTATGATGACAGATGGAATATGTATTGATAATTGATGGGCATGGCATCTCGAAAGTTATATGATGAGTAAACTAAGTATGGCGGTGCAACAAAGTAGAAGAAATGCAAGACAATATATGCAAGATACGCGAATCAATAAAACCTTGCCAAATTAGAACAGGCACCTTGATGGGTGAACAGGACAGGCCATCTGCCTTTGACTCCTCGAGGTTAGAATAGTTATTAGGATGATATTCTGAACAAGAATCAACAGGTGGGGAGCGTACGAGCTTCATTGCTTCCAGAATGGCACTCAATGCCTTGGTGCCAATTTTTTAAGTCATTGCAGTGTTCCACAATATTCTTCTGATGCGCGGATTCTGATATTCACTGTAATTGCATATAATATCTGAGAACCATGAAAACATAAACAATTTTGTAAGTCATTGCAGTGTTTAGCTTCAAGAGTGCACTGCTGCTAGTGCGACACAAAGCAGCTACACAAATCATAGTGTAGATATAACGGCGAAAACCGTAAGCATCAGAGTAAAATCAGCAAAGTGGAACTTGCTGGAATATATGTGCTAGTATTGCCTGTACGGCTAGAAAGGCTTCAGATACCAGCTCTGTCGTGGTTTTGTCACGGCAGATGTCCTCATGAAAGGACTTAGTCGTGGAGCCATCGCTACGGGTTAGCTTGAAGGGGTTAAAGCGGACACAAGGACGCAAGAGAGTTTATACTAGTTTGGCCCCTTCGATGAAGGTAAAAGCCTACGTCTAGTTGTGATGGAATTGATGGGGGTTTCAATGACTAGGGAACAAACAAGCTTCGCCTAAGTCTCGAGTTGTTGTCTATTGTCCTGAACCGCCGCCGGGTCGTCTCCTTATATACACGGGTGACGCCCGTCGGTATGCAGAGTCCCGAGACCGGCTCATAGACGTGTCCGGTTCGGTCTCTAGTATTTCTAACTTACAACACAAGCTACATACTAATGCCGGTTCACGGCTACAAGCCTTAAACCGGTTCTGGGCCTTGGGCCCTTATAGAATATCCTCACAGGCTTTAAGCATACTTGACTACTGATGAAGTTAACTCGGCCTGTCTTAGCCGGTTTACGCCCAGTAGTAATATCTCCAACATTAGGCCCCAGATTGATTTGAATAGGTTCATGTCAATCCTCAGCAAAAAACTTCGTCTTCAGCAACTTTGTGTAATTAGGTGAACCGCCATGATGTCATCTCCTCTGGTCATCGTAAACCGGCGTGACGTCACCTATCACAAAAACTATCCACAATACCTTTTTTATTTAATAGATCTGCGACAATTGAGGCGACAACTCCGTTTCCAAACTCGCGGCTCCTTGATTCTCGCGCCTGACACACATCCCTTGCTTTATAAATAAGACCGAAGGGTCATTTCCTTTTTCCCCTTCGTGCCCCTCGCTTGCCTTCCTCGCTACGCCCAGCTTCGAGTTCCGCCGCCACCGACAGCCATTGTCTCTGATCAACCTTGGTCAGATCACCTCGAACGCATTCGAGAGCATCGCGACGACCTTCCGCTTCTTCCTCAGCTCCGTAAATCTTCCGCTCTTTCCGCCCTGATCTATTCTAGGGTTTCTAGGTTTTTCAGTTGTTCATCCTTTGCTCTTCGCTCATATAATGGTTCTCAAAAGAACTCCTCAATCTCTGCTCTGTAATGGTAGCTTTTAGCCTCCGTTTTCACTTACGCATCTCAAGATCATAAATCTTATTTACATCCTTGCTCATTGACTTAGTACAACTCCGTTTTGTACCTTGAATATTTATTTCTTTTCCTAACATGCTCCAGATCCAAAACTGTGAAATACTTTTGTGAAGCCTGCTGCACATCCACTCTTGATTCTTCAATGTTTCGCATCAGCGGTTTAACTTTATAGAAAAATTGACAACTCAGCATATACCATTAGTCCCTTGTTGAACCGCCAGGTTTCCTGCTTATGTATTGCCACCTTGCGTAACTCCGTTTATAAGCAACTTCTTCCGTTTAACAATGAATGTATCAATATATAGCCTTCCAACATATTCTTGAACTGGAATTTTTGCTTTGCAGATCGTGCATCATGGCCAAGCAAGTGTACGAGTGTAATCGGGCCCTTCTCGAGTGATCAAACTCAATCGATAACTTAGTCCGCACCGGCGCTTTAGGCAAAAAGACGCTATTCATCGGAGGGTCCTCGCCCGAGAGTCCTCCGTAACCCAAGGATGGAGAGGTTGTTGTTTTTTCTCACCATTTAGCCCGGTTTCATCCGCCTGTTCAAAGTTTTACCGGATGTCTTGGCCAAATTCCAATCAAGGCCCACAAGATATTGGCCCCAACTCCATAACCAATATCCGCTACTTTCAAGTGCTCGGAGGTGTTATTTCAAGAGGAGCCTATAATTGAATTGTTCGAGATTGCTTCCATCTAAACCGCCAAGACTGAATTTTCTCGACGGTCCCAACACCGAAGTTGGGTGGTGTGGCGATTCAAAAGCTTAAAATAGGTCACTTACCCTCACGCCAAATTGCACAGCCATCCCAAAGAGTGGAATTCAACATGGTTTTACTGCAAATATACCTCTCCGATGGAGAAAATCTTTACAAAGCTACCGTCCCAGAGCGGCTAAGCAACACACATCCCTCCTCACAGATTGACCGCTAAGGAAAGAAGCAAATATGCCCTCAACTATCCAAGCTCCGGGCCTCCATGGCCAACGGGTTGACAGAGTTGATCTTGCTCGCTGCTGGATATCTTGGAGTATATCGCCTTAAGCCTCAAGGCCCGTTTGATGTGCAAATACATAGAAGATGTGAAAGACCCTCACGGCATATTGAGATCCAAATTGAGAGATGATGAAGTTATCGAGGCTGTTAAGAGGATATTAAATAAACCGAAGTGTTTATGCCCAAACCGCCCGGCTCCCTTTTCCGCCATTAACAAACCGCCACCGAAGACTCATATCTTATGCGATTATGAAATCTGACTATGTTTAAGTACCCTTTGTTGATATTAACATCTTTCAAACAGGGTGATGATCCATTTTGGAGCAAGAAGACTCCACAAGAGAAACCGTGGCAATAACCCGCCCAAGACCAAAGTTGTGAAGAAACCAAAGATATAGAAAGAAAACCATCGCCTCCTCCAATCCACCAAATTGACGATGATGTGGGTAATCCGGATCTTGTGGTAGAACTTGACTCACTTGGTTTATTTTTCACACGCCTTATTGATAATGATTATTGCCGTGATGATGCTAAAGTCACCATGTTGATGTTGTAGAGGTAATCGCTCTTTCTTCCGATTCAAACCCTTTACCTTCAAGAAAATCCGTCGGCAAATCGTAGTTAAATTTTCTCATCCTCTTGCTTATTTGGATTGAAACTTTCTTATGAAGACACAACAGCATGAAGCTCGTCAAGAACCCGCACAAATGCCAGTAGTCACCTCCACCGTTTACCGAACAGTCCAGCCTCGTAAACGCCGCTCAGAGGTCTCTAACTGCTTCGCTAATGCTTATCCTAAAGCGGGTTGCATTCACAACCTCTTAATCCATCCGACTGATTATCGTGACTTCTCATTCTTCCTCCGGCGAGTCGACAGCACCCAACTCCCACCACTCAAGACAGTGCTTGGGTGAGCCATATTTCTGATAAGCTGTTTGATATACCACTTTCAATGTTCATTGGACTGATCCATCTTTTTCCTTTCAGGGCCAAGCCTAGGCCAAGCAAGAAAGCTCGCCTGGACAAAACGACAGATGACGATGCTCCTGAACCGACCAATATACCTAATCCCGAAGAACACATCCAGGATGATATGCTGAACGACCCACCACTGCAAGATCATGATGTTACCGTTGATGAGGCACATGTTGATGCCATAGGCCCTTCAAATCAATCCACAAGTCCTGCTCAAACCGACAAGACAGCAAGTCCACCAAAGCATACAGAGAAACTGGCGACCCTAAAGGCGAATCGGGCGGCCAAGGATGACGATGCAGTTATATCGGCTTTGGCCATTCCGAGCTGTGTAATCCCGCCGCCTTGTCTAAGCACAAAGGTAAAGGATGAATTTTATCGCTTGGTAAAGGCAAGTGGAATGCCGATTTGGCTACTTACGCCGCTTTGAATCCCCAAGATCTTCATTCCGTTATCTGAATCTGGTTATATACCAGCCGTGATTATGAAGCCGGTCCGTGAATATGATGAAAGACAAATATGAGGTAAATTCCATATGACTCTCTGCTTGTATACTTCAATCTGTCAACTCTAATAGCCCCCAAGTGACGGTTTTAAGATGTGAACTAAAACCGGGACTTCCCAATATAATCCTGAGCTGTAATTTTGGGAAAGTAGTTTCAAGGGCCGGTTCAACTTAATGTAGCTAAACCGACTTTTATACCATAAGAAATCCAGTATCCCTCAAGGACAAAGCAATTAGGCATTAGCCCCCAAGTGCCAAACTGAATACTTGTAATGAGCTTGGGACTTTATATTGAAATTGTAGGATGAAAAGCAAATATGCATTAGCCCCCAAGTACCAAGGGCATAACTTGTTATGGGGTTGGTACTTCAACTCTGCTCCTTAATCTTTATCCAATGATTATATGTATGTAGGCTGATCTGAGCAAGAAAGGAAATCAAATCACTGATCTTCAAGAAAACCTGAAATCCCAACAAGATGAAACCTCCAAAGCAAAGGATGAATTAACTAGCACTTTGCCGCCACGAAAAGCTTAAAGAGGGTTTCAACAAGGAGCGGCGGATTGGGTCACCGAAAAGGCCGCTTAACTCAACGGGCGTAAAATGTCAAGCTGCCCTCAAACCGTGGTGGATGAACCGACCAGGTAAAGTGGCAAGTGCATGCCATGACCGCCATTGCCTTTGGTAAGTTTTTGATTTTCGACACAATGAAACTTTTCATGTAATTGCCGGTTTATTAACCCTTTGAATGATATAGGACACGATGGCCACTTGGGATCGAGATGCGAAGAAATTGAAAGCCTCTTATACATTGATAGAGCAACTTATATCGGTGCGTGCGAGCGGATCATCAAGACCGCTTCTCATAACAACTGGCACCAACCTTGATCCAGGACACCCTTAAAAGGTTATCAATGCTTCCTGCCCGGTTTGAAGAATTAAAGAAATCTGCTGCTAGAACCGGTGCCATAAACGCCTTAATCCGGGCCAAAGCGTGGGTGCCGGATTTTGATCCTATTGAAGTGGTCCAAGGCTTCCCAAGCTTGAAGGAAGATGGGACAGAATTCAACGAAGAGGATCTTCGAGCTATAAACCGGGAAGTGCACCCTTTGGCTTGTCAGCTGGTTGAAGAGGCAAATCTGTCTCACTATCAAGCCTAGTATGATGGAGAAAACAAACGAGTGTCTGCACCGATTCCTGAAGCGGAAAACCTTATACCTCGAATTCGTAAGCATACTTACGCTCCTGATATTGAACCGTCGTTGCTGATCAATGATGAAGCTGTATTCCAAGCATTAATGGGAATCGACCGACAACTGTTGATTTCAGCACCGGGTAGGGGATTAGAAGTCAAGCGGCGCAGATGACCCGCAACCATCGTGCCAAGTGGCGTACTCAAGCATGAACCGAGGCCGTTTACATTATCGCTTCCTTATGTTATGTAGAAAACAATTATCTTATCCGGGCACAAGGTTGCCTTGTAATAGACTAGCTGCCACACTTTGTGTTGATATGCCTTCGCATATTTATTGCAACTTATGCTTCCGCTGAATCGCCAATGCTAAACCGTTGTCTCAGAGTAAAAAGCTTAAAACGCCATTGTGGTTGTATAACCAAAGGGTCATCATATCTATGTATGTGAAATCGAGATAATACCTTAGATTAAACACATGATAAAATATGGGAATGTATGATACCCGCCATCGCTAATATGAAGTTGGCTGTGCCAATCTTGAAGAGGAGTTGTAAGAAACCCGCCTCACCGGAGGAGAGAACAGCCCTGTGTATATAGGGTCGATTTATCGTAAACTGCTCCGGTTATGATGAACACCGTGTTACTCCATAATAGGATGTTTATCAAAATCAAACCGCAAAAGTGTCTCCTGATGAAAACAAACCGTGTCCCGCTAACCGACAACAAATCGGTTTAATAATTGTCGGTTTAAGAACACAACAAGAGAAATATGCAAAAGACAAACAAATTTCAAGCAAAGGCAAAGACAAAATCTTTTTTGTAAAAGAGGCTGTTCGAGCCGATCAAGTGGCATTACCATGGTCGGACACCACCAAGGCCCCAATAGGCGAGCTATGGTTCATGTCAGCCAGTCCCCAAATGATGCAAAGGCATTACGCCGATCAAGAGGTGTAGCGATGGTCTGGTTCACCAAAGCCCCCAAGTGATTCTGTGGCCTTAGGTCGATCAAGAGGCGGATCGGTTCAGACGTGACCAAGTCCCTAAGTGATCTCAGTGGCTTTCGCCTATCAAAAGGTGTTGCATTGGTTCGACATGACCAAGCCCCCAAGTGACATGATATAAAGCTTTGTTAAAAAGCTAACTCAAGGTAAATCGAGACCGCTTAAGATAAAAACTCCGTAACCACTCATGATGTAAAAATAACAGACCCCGCTTAGCTAAGGCTCCGTTTATTGTATTGGTCATAATATATACATTTTCATAATATGTACATAAGTAGAGCCTATGGCTCAAGTATAGTAGGGTCAAGATGAGCTTTGTTCCACGGCCTCGTTGGTCTCTCCTCCGATGTACGTGAGTCTTTATGCTCTCGAATATCAATCGATAGTACGACCTGCCAGTGATTCTGCCGACCACTTAAAGGTCCCTCCCAAGGTGGGGATAGCTTGTGCATACCACCTGGTCTTGATGAGCCGAGCACCAAATCTCCTTCTTTAAAGGTTCTGGTTCTAACTCGCGATCGTGATAGCGATTTAAGATCCCCGCCGGTAGATCGCTGAACGGGCAGCTGCAATGTCACGCTTCTCATCCAACAGTCCAAAGCGCCTTGCCGAGCTACCTTGTTGTCCGCTTCAACATAAGCTGCTACACGAGGTGAATCATGACGATATCACTAGGAGAACCGCCCGCCCAGAGACCATGAAGAACGTGTATATCGTGGTCGATCTGCTGGGTGTAGTATTGATGCTCCATAATACGATGGTAACTCCTCAACCCAACAACCCGGCCCGCCGCAAAAGAACCATGAGCCGGGTTTGATGCCTCGAAGATCTCTTGGTTAGCTCTCTCGCTTGGGCATTGGACAATGGGTGAGCCATCGATGAAACGCTGCCGGATGTGCTCACGCTCACGTAACTCCTTCATAGCACCCTTAGACAGATTGGTACCATTATCAAGAATGATATCGTGGAAAGCCAAACCGAAAATCACCGCTTTAATGAATTGAACCGCCGTGGCTGCATCACACTTGCCGACGGGCCCGCCCACCCACTTTGTAAACTTGTCAACCGCCACCAAGAGGTGGGTCTTCTTGTCCTGGACCGCTTGAAAGGCCCAACCATATCCAAATTCCCCAAGTCGCAAACGCCAAGTAATTGAATCATCTCAACCTTGAGCCGCACATGAGCGCCTTGAGAACTTCGACACCGCCACATCGCCTAACCAGGTCCTCCGATCAGCATGAGCAGTCAACCAATAGAAACCGTGATTTAAACGCCTTAGCCACCAGAGATTTTGAACCGCGTGGTGACCGTAATCTCCTTCGTGATTTCGTGCAAGATCTCACAACCTTCCTCCGGCGACACACAACGTTGAAACGCCTCCCGACACATCGCAATGATGCAACTTCCATTGACAATAGTCATGGACTTGGATCACCGGATTATCCGCTCGCCGCCGCCTCATCCTCCGTAACTCGCCCGTTCATGTACGCAAGATATGGAACCGCCCAACTGAATGACATGCGAGCCGCCACTAACCGAGCCTCCGGATTAGAATAGCCAAATCCTCTTCGCCAGTGAGCTTGACCGACGGGTTACGCAGACATCCAAGAAAACATTAGGCGGACCGTTTACGATGAGAGCCCACCGCTTAAAGCGCCCGCCGCTATGTTCTTCCGTCTCGCCCACGTGATCCACCCGATATCCCTTAAAGTGGCTCGCATAATATCCACCTCACGACGGTATGCTGCCTTGAGCGGTCTTTAGAATCCCAAGTACCGACACTTGTTGGGCCACCGGTCCGAAGTCACCAAGCACTTAACTCGGCTGAGATTCATCTCCTTAGCCATCCAGAGACCATGGAGTAAAGTCAGACTCAGCTGCATTGTTAGTACAAGGGAACATTGCGGAGAACGTAATGTAACTTATCACCTCATGGGGAAGTTAATACGACTCCAAATTTCGAGCCCTCCAATTGCTCGACCCATCAAAATGAATAGTCCAATAGGTGTGATCCGCTTTTCTTCAGTGCTTGTAACTCCGGCCCAATCATTGATGAAATCCACAAGTGCTTGAGATTTGATCGCCATCCGAGGCACGAATTTCAAACCCGCGCCCAAGCTCAGAGCCCACTTGGCAATCCGCCGCTTGCCTCCCTCGCTCAATTATGTCTCCCAAAGGAGCAGAGCTGACCACCGTGATGGGATGTCCTCGAAGTATTGTTTAAGCTTCCGCTTGCCATGAAAACTCCATACACCAGCTTTCGCCAATGCGGTATCTTTACTTGACTCAATAAGCACCTCGCTGATATAGTAAACCGGACGCTGAACCGATATTCCTTGTCCGCCTCCTTGCGCCGACCACGATAGCTACGCCGATCGCACGAGCATTAGCTGCCACATATAGTAGCAATGGTTCCTTGTCAATCGGAGTAGCAAGAACATGCGGCTGCCGCTTAAATCCTCCAATGCTTTATCGCAGCCGGACCTGCATAAAGGGATTCGCTTTCAAAGATTCGATACAAAGGGATCGCTTTCACCGAGGCGGCCGATAAACCGCTCAACGCGTAATCCGCCTGCCAAGCATCGGACATCATTGATACATTTCGTTTAGCCAGTGAGGTGATAGCTGTAATCTTCTCCGGATTAGCCTCAATTCTCGCTGGACACGAAAACCCAATAACTTGCCTCGCCGGTACACCAAAACACACTTGGCCGGGTTGAGCATCATCTTGTATGTCCGTAGGTTATCAAAGGTTTCTTCAGATCATCAACCGTAGTCTCCTTCTCCCTTGACTTAACCACAATATCATCCACATAGGCATGCACATTACGACCGGTCTCGCTTATGAAGGCAATTTCAGACACACCGCTGATAAGTTGCCTGGCACTCTTGAGCCCAAAGGGCATAGATACATAGCGTAGGCTCCAAAGGGAGTTATGAACGCCGCCTTCTCCTGGTCCTTAATCGCCATCTTGATCTGATGATAACCGAATATGCATCCGTAAAACTCGACGCCACAACCCGCCAGAGCATCAATAATCTGATCGATGCGGGGAGGGCAAAAGGATCTCCGGACAAGCTTTGTTAAGATCTCGTAATCCACACAAAAGCGCCAGTGCCATTTTTCTTAACGACCAAGACCGGATTAGCCAGCCATTCAGATGGAACACTTCAACAATAAAGCCAGCCACTAAGAGCCCGCCACTTCCTTCCAATAGCTTTGGCGCTTTTCTTCATTGAACCGGGCGGAGAAACTGTTTCACCGGTTTGTACTTAGGATCAACATTAAGAGTGTGGTCACGAAGTTCCTCGGTACACCCGGCATGTCGAAGGCTTCCATGCAAAATGTCCCGGTTCTCACGGATGAACTCGATGAGCGCCGCTTCCTATTTTGGATCCTAGTTGGTGCCGATATTAAACCGCTTGGACGAATCGCCAGTACAAAGTCAACAAGCTTAGTCTCACTGCCGATTTGAACTTTAAAGCCGGATCATGCTCGTGGTTGGCTTCTTCAACGGAGTCATGTCCGCCGGATCAACATTATCCTTGTAGTACTTCAACTCTTCCGTGGCACAAACCGACTCAGATAGGCCGCATCACCTTCTTCACACTCCAAGGCAATCTTATGATTTCCATGAACGGTTATGGTCCCTTGTGACCCGCATCTTGAGCTGCGATAAATATAACAGTGGCCGTGCCATAAACTTGACATAAGCCGCCGCCCAAATAAAGCGTGGTACGGCTCCGGATCTTAACCACCTCAAAACCAATGTTTCGACCGAATCATGATCATCTCCAAAGGCCACCTCCGTAGCTATCTTGCCAACGGATATGCTGACTTACCGTGTACCACACCATGGAATACCGTATTGACGGTTTAAGATTCTTTTTCATAGCCCCATACGACGGAAGGTCTCATAGTACAAGATATTGATGTCGCCCTCCATCCATGAGCACCTTGGTGAACTTATAACCTCCCACCGAGGTGCCACCACAACGCCACCGACCCGGATTGTCAACCCGGGAGGGTGATTCTCTCGCCCATATGATTGGCTGTTCGAACCAGCAGAAATAACGGGCACAACCGTTCAACAGATTCATCGCCGCCGTGAAGCTTCGGTCGCTTATCCAAGCTAGTGGTGAATACATGATATTGCCCACTATTCAACCGCTGGATTGCTCGATAACCCGATCGCCGCTGCTGGTTGTAACCATTTCGCTATTCGATTGTTTTGATTGTTATGTCCACCCGATTCCATTGAAGCCCGAACCGCATTTCCTCCACCGTGACCCGGTCAATGGAACTGGATCCCGAGCCACCACCGATCCGTGATCATACCGTAAAGCATTAGAGTTTTTGAACTCCCGCATAATATAGCAATTCTTCCAAAGGTGGGTGGTCGGCGCCCTTCGTCCCCTGCTTTGGACAGGCTGGTTTAATAGATAGGTCAGCGGTCCGGTTGGGGTTTGGAGCTCCTCCGCGATTCGGTGGTTTACCCTTCCGTCAGCTGGCCCCTCGCCCCCCGCAGACTAGTATTAGCAACAAAATCCATGCTGCCATCTCGCTTTACACTTGCCTCCATTACCATGACCTGCCGTGTTGTGTTGTTGCCCCTTGAGTTGCTGTTCTTCTTTCCTTCCCTCGCCTTGTCATCATCGACTCGGATCCTTGGTACTATCGTAATCAGCATACTTCACTAACGCAATCGTGAGGGTCCCCATATCGCTACAATGGCGCTTCATCCGCCCCTAATTTCAACTTCGTGAGGTTTAAACCGCAGTTGCTTTCCAAAGTTATAACCGTGGAGTCGGCATTGATACGGTCTCGATGAGTGCAAAATTTCAAACTCGCGCACTCCAGCTGGTTGTTGACTCTCCTTCCTCCCGACACATGCCGCTAAGTCCACTATCGACATGGGCTGCTTACATGTATCCTTGAAATTTGAATAAACCGGCTCGCAATCGGGCCCATGAACCGATAGAATTGGCTGGTAAGCTCTTTAACCAAATACGGGCTGTCCTTCGAGCATCATGGTGAAATATTTTGCACATGCCGCTTCATCTACGCCAACCATCTCTATGGCCATCTCATAGCTCTCTATCCATGTTTCGCAGACAAATCGGTCGGTAATTTGGCACCTTGCGCTGGCCCTTGAAATCCTTGGGCAAGCGACATTGCGAAAGTGGGGACAAGACAAGGCACTCCCAAAGAACTAGAAGTGACTCGCTCGATCGAGGTGGTTGGATGAACCGCGAAGTCGACGAGCCTCATGTCGCACCGCTAACTCAAGGCCCCCCGCGCCGGGCCCGGTCCACCACTTCCCGAGCATCACCGCCGGGTTATGGCCACGGGCGCTTCACGTTCCGCATTATCGACACGGCCGTTCATCCATCCGCCGCTATAACTCCGCCTTTGGACGGGCGCGGAATGAATCCGTCACGGCTGTATGAATATGCTTCCCGCTGAACCAAGGCTGTTCAAGAAGTTCCTTAATCCGACGCTGCTCCATCGCTATGGAGAATCACCTTCAATTGATGGCCTCCACCGTGAAGCGGCGGCGATAAGATTGTCCATTGATTGAATAATGACCGAGGCGCTCGACTGGCCGAGGTACGATATTATTCGCCGAGGCGGCTCCATCAGCGAGGCTGAACCGCGCACTGCCCAGTGCCTCCGCCCGTTTAGCCACGGCGGGTTACTAGTCCCTCGCCTGGGTATTAAAGAGGTTTCGCATCGAAAACCGCTCGCAGCGAGACCGATGCTTCCTTTTCAAGACTTCATGTGACGCTGCTCGTCCAAAGATAAGCCTATAGGCTCACAGATTCAAAGCGGCCCGCTCGGTCATCCCGTTGTTCTCGGCCGCCAGTCGGCCTTGGCCTCGAGTGATCTGTTCCTCACCTTGCACTTCCGCTAGGGCGCTTTGTTCCGCCGGGTTAGCCTCCGCCATAAGCACAACCAATGCATCAAACAGATCGATAAAACTTGAGCCGGGCGGCGACAGAGCCTCCCGCCGCCGCCGCCGATCCGGAGAACATTGTTGCCGCAATCAAGAGTGGATCGCCACCGTGTACCCCACCATGAATATTCCAACCCGTTGGGCAGATCGAGGGGTCCGAATATCGTCACCATCGGAGCCGCCTCAATACGCCGCCTTGCGCCTGATACAATGATTCGCCCAGCTTGAGGACTCGTCGCCGTAATAAACGACAGCCTCGCTACCAGATGCCGATCCATCTTCATATTCTCCTCCGTGGATGACTCCCACGAAGGCACGCTTCACGACCGTTTAACTCGGGCAGATCTCGCGACATCGAGCCGCTTCGACGAGGTCGGTGCAGATGTCCGCCAGGCCCTGTTCACCGATCTTGCCAATGAAGACGTATGCCACCAAAGGGGACCCGCACCAGACGCGAATCGAGCCGCCTCGGGCCCCAGCCTGAATCGCCGACAGAGCTTGCCGCGACGACTCATGGTCATCCGCCCATAGCAGAACCCTTGAGTCCTTCAAAGTTTCCTCCAAGAACTTGAAACTGTCGCGCGATAGCCCCACGGTGGGCGCCTAACCGTCATGGTTTTGTCACGCAGATGTCCTCATGAAAGGACTTAGTCGTGGAGCCATCGCTACGGGTTAGCTTGAAGGGGTTAAAGCGGACACAAGGATGCAAGAGAGTTTATACTAGTTCGGCCCCTTCGATGAAGGTAAAAGCCTACGTCTAGTTGTGATGGAATTGATGGGGGTTTCGATGACTAGGGAACAAACAAGCTTCGCCTAAGTCTCGAGTTGTTATCTGTTGTCCTGAACCACCATCGGTCGTCTCCTTATATACACGGGTGACGCCCGTCGGTATGCAGAGTCCCGAGACCGGCTCATAGACGTGTCCGGTTCGGTCTCTAGTATTTCTAACTTACAACACAAGTTACATACTAATGCCGCTTTCACGCTACAAGCCTTAAACCGTTCTCGGGCCCCGGCCCTTATAGAATATCCTCACGGGCTTTAAGCATACTTGACTATTGATGAAGTTAACCTGCCTGCCTTGGCCGGTTTACGCCAAAGAGTAATATCTCCAACAAGCTCTTCAAGTGAAGGTGCGGTAAGTTAATATCAGCTGTAACTCTCAAAGGCCACACAGCTCCCTCGCATTTCTTGTTATTCTTATAGGATTCAAGTGGGCAGACCACTACAAATCCTATTCCTATGTTTACAAGATCCTACTTAATCGAGAGGCTCAAAGTGTCCATCACAACCGAATCGTGATAGACCTCTACACCGCAAATGTCCCCGCCATCTTCAAGACAAGGAACATACTATAATATTATCATATTCCTCCGCTCCAAAAATATAAGTCTTGGTAGAGATTTCCACTATGGATCACATACGATGTATCCAGATACATTTTAGAGTGTAGATTCACCATTTTGCTCCATATGTAGTCCATGGTGGAATCTATACAAAGACTTGTATTTAGGAACAGAGAGAGTACATATTAAAGAAGAACTAAAGAGGAACATGGTAAAGAAGAGCAAGCAGATTTTGATAATAAAATGTTGGTTATGCATTGCTCACACATGATGAACCAGAGCGCATTAAGAATGCAACTCCCAACTGTTTCTCGACCATTTCAAAGCGGTTGGATGAAGATCCCACGCCTCCTAACCCTTCTTCTTCCTCGCTCTAATTCTTCCCATACGTAACACCGCACGGGCCGCCACTGACCATCGCCCCCACCGCCGTGGTTCCTCCGCCACCCCACCCCCGCCCCAACCCCCACCCGCCGAAGTTTTCTTAGTTCGGCGAGGACCCACAACCACTCAGCGTTCTTCGTCAAGACCGCGAACTCCGGCGAAGCTCAAAAATCGGCTGATCCGATTTTGAAATTTAGTCTCATGTGATTTAACTAGTGTGGAATATAAAAGGGGAAAACCATAAGCATTGGGAGTATAGTGTTGAGCGTGCTATGGCGGATCTCAAGGTGCAATCGGACAAAGGCAACTTCGCAACCAAGACAAGAAATCGAGTAAAGCAAAGGCAATCTATTTTCTTGCTGCGATAAATAAGTTGAGCAGATATTTAAAGAGTACCGCCTGTGCGGCGCCTGTACACATCTGCCGAGAATTTGACGGTGATGCGGTAGTGATGGCTGTCGGCGGCCCGGAAGCAGATCTAGGAGGGTAGACGGTGGTATGGGTGCGGTGGACGAGACGGTCGAGGAGCGCGCGCAAGAAGGTGGACGACGGCGGGATGAAGCGAGAGGACGGGATGCAAGGATCCCGGTCTCAAGGCGTGATGAGAGAGGTCGATCTCTTGTAATGGACGGCAAGGCTGGGTATCAGTCCGCATGGTGGAGGAGGACGGCGGTGGATGGGGTGGCGGACGGCAAGCGGACGGAGGAGGGTGGGGTGGAGAGGGTGTTTTGGTGCCTGTGGAGTATGAATGGGGAAAAGGGAGGTAGAGAGGAAGGGGGAACCATGTATTGTATGCCGCTTGTCTCAAATGCGAGGAAATTTACAAACTTAGCCCCTGCTTCAAATTTCTACTACATCACCGCAACATTAGTCGGTTGGGGATAGGACGGTAATCTCAAGATACACCGAATATTTGCCGACGAGAGTTTGTTTTTGGCGGCCACCGTGTATGAATATGAATCAGGGAGGGAGTCAATTTCGGCCAAGGACACACTGTGTTTTGGCGCCCACCATGTATGAATCCGGGTGAGAGGCGGTTACGTCACATTTGGGTGAAATTACAAACCTACCCCTATCGAAACCTATAGAAATCCAGCAGATAGGCTTTATGCGGGTGGATAGGCAGAGTAATTTCCATCTCGCAGATTTTGATTTCGGTGTTATCGCGATCGCCCCCGCTTCGCTCAATTTTGCAGAGTGCATCGCCATCGCGTTAACTCAATTCAATCCCGCTTTGTATCCTATTTTTTCAAGGGATCCATTTTCAATTGGTATTACATTCTATATACATCATTTTTATATATACTTTCAAAAGCACAATGTCGGGGTTGGTGCTATATATGCCAAAGGATGGCTTATCATGGTGGGGGCGAGTAGAACGTCGCCGTGCTTGGAAACGGATGAGGCGAAGGCATGCACGCCGCTAATCTTACCCAGCTTCGTGGCTCTCCGTGGAGATAACACCTCATCGCTGCTCATGGGTCTCCGCATGATCACTATGGCAAAGTGTGTACAAGGTTGCTCCTTGAGTTGTTCGGGTGAGGAAGGAGAAGGGCACGGCTAGCTCTTTCTTCCTCTATGTGTGTCTAGAACTATTAGGGTCCAACCTCTTGCATGGGTGCCCTGGGGTTGAGATAGGCCTACTCTCGGGGTACATTGGTAATCCGCCGGGCGAGGTCCCACCTGCCGCCTCTTAAGTCGCCGCCTTTCCACCGACTTCTAGGGCCCGCAGACTAGTGGGCCCCGCCGATGGTCCAGATGGGGCCGACAGTCTTTGTCCGCCATGCGTGGTCTTTGCGGGCTACGGATTACTTCTAGCCGCGTTCTAATGATGCGAAGCTATCATGGGGTCATGGCAACAAGCCGCCACCGACGGGCGATCACTATCGCCACTCCCTCGCCTTGTCCGTTAATGGCACACGGAGCCCGTGGAGGGGCCGCCGATTCCCAGCCGGGTCCGCTTTGGGTGTTTCGCCGTTTTCTCAGACTCCCGCCGACGGGCGGGTCTCGCCGCCTTCGGTCGCATGACAGCCGCTGGGTATGTGGATCTCGCCCACGGGTTGATGTCGTGGCCGGCGGGCAACAAGGTTGCCACGGACGGAGATCTCTCACAAGACGGGCGCCTATGGCCATGCTCTGTCCTTTATGAACGGGCAGGATGGGCTGCGAGGCGCCTCATCTTATCCCGTCTGTAGTCACATAGGCAGAGCTGGTTGAGTCGCGGGCCGACTCCCATAGCCGGCTTCTCCGTGTCGCTGGCTGGGAGTCGGCCCATCTCGTGGCCGCCTCGACTCGGCCGAGGGGCAGCGGAGGCTCGCCGCCGACTCTCGTAAGGCTGCTCTCCGCCTTGGGGTCTTGAGGGGCGCAGTCTGCCCGATGTTTTGAAAGGTCCAGGGCTCGGTTTGCCTACCTGCGGCCCATTACTCCGACAAGAGTCCCTGCCTGGTGAGGCACCGAGGGCAACATGTCGAGGAGCCTCAACAGCCATCCTCTAATGGAAGAATGGCTAGGCTCGCTGCCTTCTCTTGGGCCGACTAGTCGAGTCGGCCTTGCAGAGGCTGTCTTGCTCTCAAAGGTTTCAAGGTCGTGAGGATCCGGCAGCGTGCTCGATAAGCTTCAGCAGCGCTCGCTGCGGGCCCGCCACATGACGCCACACGGCAGGCTGCCTGCCCACCCACGCTGCGGACTAGACAGCTCGTCAGCGGGCTCGCCACTATCGCGCCCGCGCACGAGCGGATCCGCGGCGGCCGCGGCGGCGAAAGTTAGCTCCCCACGCCCCACCGTGGCGGTAACGCCGGGTTAAATCGGGGCGGGGTATCGGGCGCAGCATCCCACGCCGCCCCATCGCTTCTCACTTAGGCGCTTATAAGTAGGCGGAGGAGGGGGCGGCGACGACGCGCACCCACTCTCCTCGCCTCTCGCCCTCTCCTTCTTGCTTCGCCTTCCTTCCGCCTCCGCCGGACCACGCCACGCCGCTGGAGATGAGCTCCTCCGCCGCTGCGCTTCCCGCCACAAGGCCAGCGGTGGGACGACTCAAGTGGACGACGACATCATCGAAGTTCTCCACAGACGCGCCGCATCCCCGCACTAACCTAGTGCGGACTCACACAAGGCCGGGCGGGCGAATAACGCTGGCGCCGGAGGAGGGCGAAGGGTCATATTCCGCCAGACTCATGTGCGGGCTAGGCTGCTGGCGAGCGGCTTCTTCGCGCTTCTTCCCGAGTTCCACGGGCTTCAGCCGCACCACCTCACTCCAAACACGGTGGTGTTGGCCGCCCGCCTCCCGCGAAGGCTTTCTTGGCGCTTCTCCCCACCATCGAGCTATGGGGAATTCTTCCAGCCAAGCTCGGCACACACGCCGCCACAGGTCGGGCCTCGGCGGCACTTTCATCGCCATGAGGAGGCCGGTGCTCGACAACCCCTTCCCCGCCATCCCACCGATCAAGTCGGTGAAGATGTGGCAGCCCGATTTCTACGGAAGAACGTCGCCTGTATATGCATCGGGTCAACTCCGTCACCACGAGGCCGGGCGAGTTGGCGGGCGACTTTCACCTGGTCCCATCGGGCCAGACGCCGACTTCGCAGCGCCGCCGCTGTCAGCTGCGTCCGAAAGGCCGACGCAATGGAGGGCCCGACCGGGCCGACTTGTTGGCCGCCTTCGTGGCGCGCCAATTCTTCCTTCCAAGGTCGACCTCATCCGACCGCCGATGAGCGCGCCGGACCCCAGCCGGTCTGTGCTCCAAAGACATGCCCCACGCGGAGGTGGCGGACACGGTGAATTTCCCGGCGACCGCGGCCTCACGGAGGAATGGCAGTTCGGCAAGGAACCGCATGCTGCCGCCAACCCCCGCCTATGGTAAGTCATCTCTTGCTTTTCTGCTTCTTCTTCACCGAATCCGACTGATTTTCTTTGGTTTTTTTGAGTCGAATCCCCTCATGCAGCCCTCACCGCACCACGGGCCGGCTCGTGAGTTCGCCCCGACCGGGCGGAGAGCGGCGTCGACGACCCCGACTTGGGGTGGCGCGGCGGAGGCCGACGCCTGTGGAGGAGGAGGGCCGACGACTTCAGTTTTCGGCAACCTTCGCCGACCGGCTCAAGACGACGGCGAAGGGAAGTCGCCCCGCCGCCAACCAAGGTCGCCCATCCAGCGCGAAGTTCCTCCGCCGCTTTGGTGGTCGAGGCGGCGCCAAGAAACGCTGGCCGGGCCGAGCTTGACAGCGGCCGGGCGAAGAAGTTCAGGGGACGGCCGCCGCGACCTGGGCAGGAAGAGGCGGTCGAAGGCCAACCGCTCAAGAAGGATGTGAAGAAGCCGCCGCTGGTCTCGCGTAAGTGCTTCTTAATTTGTCTTGTTTTCTTCCGTCCGCCTTGTCCAAGTCTTTTATGTGTCTTTTTCTCATCGTGGCCTCTCACATTGAGAGGGTCGCCGCTGCCTCCGCTATGGGGTCGGGAGACGCCCGCCAATATTTCCGCGGATTGACCTCGGCCGATCTCCGGGAGGCGACGGAGCGGAACGCGCAGGAGAAGCGCGACGAGGAGGAGGCCGCCTGTCTGAGAAGGCGGAGGCCGAGAAGGCGGCAGCCGCCTGTAAGAAGCTAGAGGAGGCCAAGCCGCCGCTGCAGCCAAGAGGCGAGCCGAGGAGGCCGCTGCGCCCCAGCCGGAACTACTCGCCACCCCACCGAAGCTCGCGCCGCTGCCGGAGTTCACGGGCGACGGAGGAGTCGGCGTGAGTTCCCCGTCATGAGAGGGAAGGCGGCGAGGCTCGCTGTCGGCACGGCCGCGCCGCTCGCCGCCCATCGCGTTCGAGCGCGCGAGGCAAACAGCTGCGGATTCGCCGTGCCGCCGATCGACGACGCAGGCCGTGGCGAGGCTGCTCTTCAAGTCAAGTCGCCAGCCAAGGCCGCCGTTTTGAGAAGGCGATTTCGGCAGCCGCGCTCTTGGAGACCGGCGCCGCCACCGCCATTCCAGACGCCGAGGTGACAAGCGCCGCGCCCATTGGGTGGGTGCGAGGAGGCGGTACAGTTCGCTGAACACGGCGCCTCGACGCCCAGCTAAGCCGCTGGCCGAGGGCGACACCATCCAAAACTGCACTAAGGCACACCGGCCGCGAAAGGCCGTGCGGGTATGTTTCCTTCTTTGAGTTTTTCGTTTTCTTCGTAAGGCCAGCGCACCCACTGGGTAGTCTCGAAGTTTCGAGCCGCTGCCAGGCAAAGCGCTCGAACTCTATCTCGTTGATTTCCAAATTTTACCTTTGTCTGAAATTTTGTCGCAGAGTATCACAACCTCCGCGCCACCGCCTTTCAACCGCAACGTTGAGGAGCTGGGCAAGCGGACTGCCGACTTGTCGAGGAGCCGAGGTGAGTTTTCTTCTTCATGGGCGCACGGGCGCACCTGGTAATGTAGTCCTCGAGATTGGCCGATCGCCAGCCGGGCCGGATCTTCCCGGTGACCTTCTTAGTCGATTTACTTTGGCGCCTTCTTCTTTTTTATTCTTCGAGGCCAACGCCACTCTTCGGCGGCAGCTGGGCACGCCAACACCGCCTTGCGCGGCTAAAGAGGAGTAATGCAGCAAGCTCACCGCAGAAGCGCGACCTGCTGGCTACGCACCGGCGGAGCAGAGGGAGCCGCTTAAGGCGGCGCAGACGAGGCGGAGAAGAGAGAGGCTGCTCTCCGCCGAAGTTCGAGAGCGAGCGCCTCCCCGGACCGACAAGGAAACACCGCTGACCTCCGGCCCATGAAATCGAGGACATCGCCGACGGTGAGTTTGTTTTTACTTTTTCCTTTGGGCCACCATAGGTCGTGCCGACTTCGGTTTTTGACTTGTTTCATTTTCGCCTTGGCAGATTTCTTCCCGCCACACGCAGCGCCAATCGCTTATCGAGGCTGACCGCGAGGCGCCGGCGAAAGTGTTGCTGCGATCGCTGCTAACGCCTCGGACCTTGACGAGCAGCTTCCTCGAGCATTGACGCCGCTCGCGTCGCCCATCGATGCCGCGCCCGCCGCTGCCGGTGCCCGGCATCGCTGCCTCGTGGGCCGGACATGCCGGTTTCACAGACTCGTACCGGATCGCTGACCGGCCGGAGGTCGCGGCTGGCCGCCTTGAGGCTCGAAGGGTTCCGCGCCCGGCCGGAGCGCACTGGCCCCGGAATTGCCAAGGCGTGGTATCCGTGGCTGGATCTCGATCGGCCGCCGCTGCGCTCGCCGAGGCCCAGCGGAGTTGTCGGCTGCGGAGGACGCTTGCCGAAGGCAGGGGCGCGATTGCCGACTACACGGACACTCAGCTTTTCGCCCCCGAGCAAAGCCGAGGATTTGGGGAGGCGCCACGAGTGGTTCGGATGAACCCGACTACGCATTTAGGACTCGCGAAGGTGATCAACTCTGCGCCGAGGAGGAAGGCGAGGCGGAGGACGGAGATGAGATGGAGGCGAAGAAGACGGAGCGGGCGACCAGCCTCAGCCGACCGCAAGGCCCAAAGAACGAGCCGCTTATCCGGGCGGGCCGCCAGAGGTGATCAAGCCGAGATCGCCAACTGCCGCCCTGGCGCCTCGACACTGGCTCTCCGCCGCCTCAACCAGCCGCCGCTCCTAGGGCTGCCTCACCTTCATTTTATCTGCTTGATAGTCTTTTGAAAGAACTTGTTAATTAAGACAATTCCACCCGCTGGGTGTATTTTTGAACCTCCGCTCAAGATCTCGCCAAGGGCCTATGCCGTGTAAATATTATCCTAATTTTATCTTTCCTTGCTTATTGCTCTTATGGCTTTTTCCTTTGCCGCCTTCCCTTTGTCGCCGTTTTGCCCATCGGGCAACCGCCTCATGGATCGCCGCTTGGGTCAAGTGCTTGGCTACCTTTGAGAAGGCAAGTACTTGGCCATTTTAGAGTCTTTAAGCAAGCTGAATAGAAGCAGCCAACCGACTACTTAAGAGTCGGTTTTGCCAACGGGCTGGAAGCCGCTTAAACTATGTTTATGCTTTGGGTCCTTAGCTATTTTTTTCGTAGGGCTACTGCTTCTTCCTTACTCCTCGCCCACTCAAATACCAAGCTCATGAGCCATGGCTTCGACAGAGACGGCTTAGGCACCGCACGTTATTTGTCCGATTGCAGAAGCATTTCATAGCCCATATGGTGAGTCCCCGGCCGACTAGTCGAGCCCGTGCCAAACATCATAACAAAGAGTAACATACTCAAGGCATAATTTTATCATACAGATAGTAAAGAGGGCAGTCCCGAGCCTCGCCTCTGGGGCCCAAGTCTTGGTACTTTAATCACAAAAGGTAGCGTGGTACATACCGCATCAATCAGAAAATCTTCAGAGGAGATTCAGATTCCATGGTCGCCCGCCTCTTTGCCGGAGTCGCCCTCTTATGCGTTTCGGGCTTCGAGGCCGATCGTAGTAGGAGTCGCGTTCAAGACTTTGTCGACAATGAATGGGTTTTCCTAGGCGCCGACAGGCAGGCTGGCCGGTTGTTCGCTGGATCAGCCGGAGCACAAGGTCGCCTCTAGGAATGATCTTGGCTTGACCTTCTTGTTGTAGTAGCGGCGAGGCTTTGCCGGTAAATGTTGGACCGGCCGAGTGCCAACAAATGACCTCTTCCAAAGCAGATCGACGCCTGCCTTGACGTGCTTCTTCCGCTTCCTCTTCGTGTACATGGTGACTCAAGGAGTTGAACTCTATATCCGCTGGGATGACGGCTTCGCACCGTAGACGAGGAAGAAGGTGTGAAGCCAGCTTGACTTGTTTGGAGTCGCGCGCAGACTCCAGAGGATCGGTCGGCAACTCCTCGTGCAGCAACCGCCGAACGCCCAGCTGGTTCGACCACGAGGCTTGATGCCGACAGATGAGGCCGCTCGCCGCTTCCACCTGGCCGCTTGATCGCGGATGGGCAACGGACGCTAAGTCCAACGGATGCCTTTGTGTCGCGCAGTAAACGGGCTGTGGCGCCTTTCGCAAAATTTGTGCCATTGTTGGTGATGATGCTGTGGTACCGCATCAGTCGTGATGTCGGCGATGAAAGTCACCGCAGAGGGACCATTCAACTTTGATGGGTTTTATTTATATCCACTTGGTGAACTTGTCCATCGCGACAAGTAAGTGAGTTAGGCCGCCTGCGCCGCTTTTGAATGGTCCCACCATGTCCAGCCCCAAACAGCAAAGGGCCAAAGATGGGGATAGTCTTGAGTGCGTAAGGGTACTGAAACGGCTTGGAGCGGAACACCGGCACCCCTTGCATTTTTGAACTAATTCCTTGGCCTCTTCTAGGGCAGTCGGCTAGAAGAAACCATGTCGAAGGCTTTGGCGACGAAAGTGCTCTTGAGGCCGCATGATGGCCGTGACTTGCCTTGATGAATGTCTTCGAGAATCGCTTGGCCTTGCTCGCGCTCTCGCGTAACGCCGTAGACACCAAGGACGCCATACCGACCAGCTCTCGCTGACTATAGTGTAGGTTGCCGCCGCGCTGTACTTGCCGAAGCTAAGGTCTCATCGGGTTGGTAGCTCTCCGCTTACTAGAACTTGTGATGGGCTGGGCCCATGAGGGTGCTGCTATTTCTTCGATCGCCAAGATCGCTACTTGGACGAGGGCGGCTGGGCTGGGAGGCGGCGTGTTGGAGTCCGCAGCAGCTTGCTGGGTTGAAGAAGTCCTCGGCCGACCGGGCGAGTCCTCGGGCCGAGTAATCGAGTCTTCTCAATGGTCGCCATACCCCGGTCCGGCTCAAGTCCTCGGCCGCTTTAATCGCAGCATTTTTGGGGCCGCTGCAAGAATTCTCGCCGTCCGCCGAGGCTTTGAGTCGGATCCGCTTCTTCGTGGGGGGCCACACAAAATGGAGTCTCGATTCGTGATGGCTTGATGATGGCTTGAGGAGGCGCCAAGGGCGACGCCGGATGGTATTGCTCAAGGTGGAGCCGATTCTTGCTGTGGTATCTCGCTGGTTGTTGTCGCTTGGCACGTGAGGAACTCGCACCCTCAAAATATCCACTCAGCTGCTATACCAAGAAACGGTAGCTCGCCATGTTTTGCTTTTGGCGCCCCTGCCGCCGGATGATCGTTGGACCACCAAGTCGAGTCACCATAACACGTGATCCGCTAATGCCAAGCTCTTTTGGCAAGCCGGAGCTCGGAATGAGCGCCGCCATATTCGGGCGACGTTGTTGGAGGCGGTGAAATGGATCTCGCAGCACGCATTTGAGCTTGTCGCTTTTGGGGAAGTGAGGACAACGCCGACTCCCAAGCCGGTAAGCATCTTGGAGCCATCGGGCGCATCTCGCCAATGGTGGAGTCGGTCATTGGCGGCAGACATCGGTCTCGCCCGCTGATTTGAGGAATTCGCCGCTGCTTATGATTTGATGGCGGTAAGGGCTGGTAATAGATGGTGTAGGGGCCAGCTCTATGGCCCATTTGGCCACTCGCCGAGGCATCTCGGCTTCCGATGATCTCAAGATGGGCTGTGCAAACCATGGTGATTGGATGCTCTTGAAAGTAAGGCTTCAACTTCTTGGCGGCAAAGTGCACGCCAGAATACATCTTTTTGGTAGTGGGGTAGTTCTGCTTGAGGTCGACGTTAAAGATTCGCCGTGTAATATACCGTCTTCGACATGTAGCGCCTTGCCTTCCTCCTTATGCTCAACTACAATGATCGGTGGCTGACTACCCGCTGGTGGCGGCAATATACAGAGCATGGGCTCTTTGGGAGTCGGGCCGCCAAAGACGGGGAGTAGTCAGCATTTTCTTCAACTGGAGAAAAGCTTCATCCGCCTTGGGGTTCCATTTGAAGAAGGTGGTCTTCTTCATGAGCTGGTACAAAGGAAGAGCTTTCTCGCCCAGCCGGCTGATGAATCGGCTGATGGACGCCAAACAGCCGGTGAACTTTTGCACATCTAGCAGTCGGCGGGGTACTTCCATCCTCTCGATTGCCTTGATCTTCACGGGGTTGCACTCTATGCCACGTACGGAGACCAGGAAATCGAGGAGCTAGCCGGCTGGTACTCCGGAGACGCACTTCTCTGGGTTGAGCTTGATCTGGAACCGGCGCAGATTCTCAAAGGTCTCCTTGAGGTCTTCCAATAGTGTTCCTCGCTTTTCTGCCTTCACCACCACATCGTCCATGTAGACGTGGGCGTTTCTGCCAAGCTGCTTGAGGAGGCACTTCTGCATGCAACGCTGAAAGGTGGCGCTTAGCATTCCTGTCAACGCCATGGTCGCAGCGTAAGGCTCCAAACGGCGTGATGTAGGCGTCTTCAACTGTCGGCCGGGTTCAGCTTGATCTGGTGATATCCTGAATATGCATATAAGAAGCTCAACAACTCGCATCCGGCTATAGAGTCTATCACCTGGTCAATTCTCGGCAGAGCGAACGGGTCCTTGGGGCAAGCTTTGTTGAGGCTTGTGTAGTTGATACACATCCGCCAACGCTTTTTCTTCTTCAAAGACCAGACTGGTTAGCTAACCATTCGAAAGAACACTTCCATAATGAAACCGCTGCTAGAGCCGGCCATCTCTTTTCCAACAACTCTTCTTTTCTCTTCTCGACAGCGGCGTAAGGGCTGCCCGACGGGCTTCACATCGATCGGACATGTAACTTGTGCTCGGCGAATCTCACGGTACACGGCATGTCTTTAGGGACCATGCGAAAATGTCCTAATTTCACGGAGGAAATCGACGAGCTCGCTTTCCTATTTATCGTCAAGGTTTGCACCCCACGACAGCACTCTTCGGGTGCTCCGGTCCAAGGGTATCTTCTTTGTTTCTTTGGCCGCTTGAACGAGCCTTCACTTTCGACTTTTGGGGTTACGACATCTCGGCTGCTTGCCGCCATTGCCACCACCCGATCAAGAAGCCGCTTCACCTGCGATCACTGTGGAGTCGGCCAACCGATCGCCAACCGACAAAGCGGATCGACTTTCAGAGTCGCCGGGCTAGGGTCAATCCCTTGGTACTCGGCATCTTCATCTTGAGGTAGGCGAGTGGGGGATCGCCATGAACTTGGCCAAAGCAGGTCGCTGGCTGCAGCATGGTACGGGCTTTCGAGGTCCACCACTTCAACCAGACCGGCTCTCGGCGAAGTGATCTTTGTCCCCAAAGAGGACGCCTATCGATCTTGCCGATCGGTGAGCGTGAAAGGCTGTGCACAATGCCGTGGAACACAGTCCGCTGTTCGGGTCGCCTTTTGCTTGATTCCTAGCTTCTCCATTGTGTCCTTGTACAGGGATGTTGATGCTGCTGCCTCGCTCATCAAGACTCGCGAGAAGCGAGCGCCCGCCTATCCGCTGCAAGGGTGGCTCCCAAGACCAGGCGAGGAGCCGGATTCGCATCACCGGGTGATCAGCCCGACTCCAACCGATAGGTTTCTGACTAGTGCATGAACTCGGGTGTCTCGATGCTCAAGCATTCACTTCTTGTTGCTGCAGCTCGCTGCCAAGGCCGGTCGCCGCCACACTTGTGAACACTACATAAGCTCCATGCTCTTCCTGGTACTCGTTTTGTATCTTACCGACCGGCTCGACAGCCGGCTGTCGGGCGGTGGTGGAGGCGGCGTGCCCAGCCAGTGGGGGAGGCAGGCCGCCTCCCTTGGCGATCCCGTGAGCCAGTGGCACTTCCGGTGGTGTGGTTTGACGGCTTCAAGGCCGCTATGGAACTTGCAGGACCATCTAGAGTCTGCGTCAGAAGAGAAGGCCGACAACCAGCTTGGACTTGCCGCCTTTCTGTCGCTTGGCCGAGGCTGCCCTCCGGCTGTTGGTCTTCGATCGCTGCTACCGCCGGGCGGTTGGAAGCCGGTTGCGGGCCTTGCGCCAGGATCATTCTGCTGTCACGCCGACTAGTGTCGCCACCGAGTTCTGGAGCCTGGAGCCACCTTACAACAGACCGACTTCGATCTCCGCCTTCATGGAGGAGTCGGTGGATGCATTTGTCTGCTATGATCGCAGCTCGTCGAGGGTTTCCGGCCTGCCGCAAAGGAGCTTGTGCTTGAGGAGGGTGCCTTCCGCACCGCGCGGTGAAGTACTCGATAGCTCTGCACCTCATGCACTCCTCGCAGGAGTTCCGAGCTCGGCCCGGCACATGAGGTAGTCGCGAGTGGACTCATGGGCCTTGCACGCACAAGGAAAGTCAAGCGAGGCTTGGGAGGTCGCTTGTATGTGCTCGTGAAGTTGCGGATGAAAGCCTCGGTGAAGTCGACCCAGCTGTTGATCTGCGGGGCTTCGTTGTTCAACCATGTCCGGGCCGTGCCTCGGAGCATGAGGGGAATATACTTTACGGCAACGCGCTTGTTGCCGCTTCGCTATGCCGATGGTGTGGAGTAGTCAACTAGCCCGATCCTCCGCTTCACGGAGCCGTGTATTTGGGTGTATCTCGGGAGTGTGAACCCTCCGGGAAGGGCTTGTCTCGGATGCGAGGTCCAAACAGGCGGACCTAACTCGCCTTCCTCTTCCAGCGCTTAGGGATCGGTGGAGTCGGTCGATCCGTGGCGGGCGCTTTTCTCCGACTCTCTCGGCGGCCAAGGCGGTCGCCGATATCGGATGCTCGACGGGTGGCGGGAGACTTCGCTTTTCTCAAGGGAGGAGGGGGATAGTCGCCCCGCCGCTCTACCGCTCTTGGGCGGCCGCTTCGTCGCGCCGATGGAGATGTGAGTCCGACTATGGATGACAGCCGGACCCTTGTTTTTTCTTCCACGGACACCGCCACCGGCGCCCGAGACGCCGCGCTTGATCTCGGGCGGAAGGCAAGTCGCCGCGTTGTCGCCGCGGCGCCCAAAGGCGGCAGCCGGCTTCGCCTTGCGGCAGCCGTGTCGAGGAGCTGCTGACTCGCTCGTTATCAAGCGGCGCCTCGCCGGTTATCCAGCTCGCCCCCGCCACTGGGTGGAGCGGATGTTCTCCGCGAGCGTGGCGTAAACATGGTGATTGGCCCCAAACAGGTTGGCGATGGCTACGCCGCGCTGCTGGACCACGCCTAGGCGGCTAGGCCTAGTCGGAGCCGGCGAGCCGCCCACGGAGCGATCCATCTCACGCTGGTAGGCTTCTGACAAGCGTCTCATGCTTGCCAGCTTCTTCGCGCCACGAGGAGCTGAAGGCGGCGCGCTCCAGCGCCCCAAAGGTCGGCGTTTTCCGAATAGGCGCGTCGGTCTTGCGTAACGCGCCGAGAGGGTCATGAGCTCCCTCACCGAAAGGCTCGCTATGACCGGCGACGAGCACCTCCGTGATGGTGCTTCCGCCGCCTCCGCGCGAGGGAGTGGTTTCATCGAGACCACCATGTTGGTGGGGAACGGCCGAGCGACGCGGTGTCGAGTCGACCAGCATCGGGTCGGTGGAGCCTACGGACCTGTGTCGGCGCAGCTCGCCGCGACGTGGAGTTGCTCGAGGAGGCCCGCGAGGAGGCTCTCGGGCCGCCCGTGCTCGCCGGATGCAGGCTCGTCGGAGAGGCGAACTCGCCGACAAGTTCGGGCGGCAGCTGCCGCCACAGAAGCGACCTCGGCGCCATGCGTAGCAAGGTCGGGCGCAGAACTCGTCTGGCGGGCTGGCTGCGCCGCTGTGGAGGAAGAGGGTTCCCTGTCAGAGCAGGTCTCCTGACGACGGTGCACCTAGCCCCACGGTGGGCGCCAAATGTCGGGGGTTGGGTGCGACATATGCCAAAGGATGGCTTATCATGGTGGGGGCAAGTAGAACGTCGCGGGTGCCTGGAAACGGGATGAGGCGAAGGCATGCACGCCGCTAATCTTACCCAGCTTCGTGGCTCTCCGTGGAGATAACACCCCATCGCTGCTCAAGGGGTCTCCGCATGATCACTATGGCAAAGTGTGTACAAGGTTGCTCCTTGAGCTGTTCGGGGTGAGGAAGGAGAAGGGCACGGCTAGCTCTTCTCTTCCCTCTATGTGTGTCTAGAACTATTAGGGTCCAACCTCTTGCATGGGTGCCTCGGGGGGTTTATATAGGCCTACCCCCCGGGGGTACAATGGTAATCCTGCCGGGCGCAGGTCCCAGCCTGCCTCTTAAGTCGCTGCCTTTCCTCCGACTTGGGGCCCGCCGACTAGTGGGCCCCATTGACGGTCCAGCATGGGGCCGATAGTCTTGTCACTTGTGCAATGGTCTTGCCGGCTGTGGATTACAGTAGCTGCGTTTCTAATGACGCGAGCTTGGTCATGGGGTCATGGCAATATCTGCCGCCGCCGACGGGCGATCATGTTGCTACTCACTCGCCTTGTCCGGCACGGCGCCACGGAGCCGTGGGAGGGGCCGGCCGACTTCTCGAGGCCGACTCGCAGCTGGTCCGTCTTGGGGTGCTCTCGCCGTTTTCTCGCACTCCCGCCGATGGGCGGTCCTGCCGCCTTCGGGTCGCATGACAGGCCGTCGTGGGCATGTGGATCTGCCCACGGGTTGATGTCGTACGGGCGTGGCAACAGCTTGCGTGCGGACGGAGATCTCTGTTAGTACGACGCTCTGTGGCCATGCCTGTCCTTTATGAACGGGGCAGGGATGGGCTGCGAGGCGGCCTCATCTTATCCCGTCCGTAGTCGCATAGGCAGGCGGTGGTTGGAGTCGCGGGCCGACTCCCCATAGCCGGCTTCTCCGGAAGTCGCTGGCTGGGAGTCGGCCCATCTCGGGGCCGTCTCTAGGACTCAGCAGGGAGGGGCAGTCGGCGGCTCTGCCGCCGACTCTCAGAAGGCGGCTCTCCGTCTTGGGGTCTTGAGGGGCGCAGTCTGCCCCGATGTTTTGAAAGGTCCAGGGGCTCGGGTTTGCCTACCCGTGGCCCATTACTCCGACACACAACACCATTTATACATAAATATGGTTTACAAATTGCATGATCTCAGATTCATATGGTTGTATCCATCAATTTGGATTTTCAAATATTTGAAACCACTTTATGTTGAAATCCAATGTATGCATTCCTCGCTAACTGTCTCCAATTAATGTGTGTTTCATGCGGGGTTTTTTTTACTTCTCAAACATGTGTAATGTGTTTCACACACGCAACACATAGTGTAATCCCGTTTAGACATTAATGCAATTAAACCATGCATTGTTTGTAATTAAAGAATCTATGGATCACCAATATTGATAAACTATATAACATTACACGTGTGCCCAAATTCAAATGAATATGCATGTTTGATACACCAATTTGCGTTATGATATTATCGATGCCGTGATCTCCAGTTTAAATATTTGAATCCCCTTTAATCAAGATATTCGTCTCATATAGCTATCACTCATGCTTATATAGGACTATCTCTCTGGACCTATACGCGTTCATCGTCTCTCAGGTATCTCTCGTTCTACCTGTATGTCTACAATGATCTTTTATCTTCATAACACACTGACGGTACTCTCTCCCTCAACCTATATCACTCTATCTCTCTCTAAGTATATCTCGCTCCCTGCTATGTGTCTCTAACTATGATTCTCCATGTGGAATCTCTTTCTCTCACACAAACACAAAACTTTGTCTCCTGGGGTCTCATTTCTCTCTACTATTCCCATGTGTACCACTCGCACACCCCTCATACAGAGATGTCTTTCTCTCCTTAGATATGAGAACCTACGACTCTTCCTCTTAAATATCTCTTTCTCACACACAAACACAAACTCTGTCTCCCAGGGTCTCATATTTCTCCATTGTTCTCTTGTAGGTCGCCACACACTCTCTCTCCCTAGAGATATCTATGCTCCCTCATATGTCTCTCTAGCTATCACTCTGCTAGAAATATCTTCTCTCTCGCACACACAAAACTCCGCCTCTCTGGATCTCATTTCTCTCTGATATCTGTTTGTATGTGACTCACATGCACCCTCTCTCTATCTCTCTCACACCCACACACATAACTCAGCCTTCTGATCCACTCGACTCCTATTTCTAACGCACACTAGCTAGCATCTTTATCTTTCTATTTATCTGCTTTCTCCATCAACCTTCTTTCTCGCCTCACTCTTGATTCCTATCATGCACACTACATATGTTTCTCTCTACATGCAGTCAAGTGCCCTCTCACACACATATATAATCGCACCCTCCGAACCACCCGACGGTCATCTCCAACACCAAAACTAGCGGATGTCCTCTTGCTAGCATCTCCATCTCAGATCTATCTGTAGTTTCTCCACAACATTTCTTTCTCGCACGGAGTCTTGCTTCCTATCACCCACACTATATATGTCTCTCCATACATATGCATTTATAGGTTGATCTTTGCACAATCGCTGCGCCTCACTCCCTCGCTTGCCATAGATGCATGCTCCAGCCCACGCCACTATCTCTTAAAGACAAAACACATGCTCAATTGTCGGGCCTTCTTCCCTGCATTCTCACATGCATGCATATTGTCATACCGACCCGCTCTCCCATGTCGTTGATCTTATGACTTATGTCTTCTTTCTTTTATCTCGATCATGCACAACACACACACATCCCATGTATACATGTATACCTCTCACACATGCACGTTCAAGGTCTCTATGTCTCCATACGTAGTTAATTACCCTCAATCCTAATGCCACGTCGAATCATTGTCCTGTTTTGTGCACATAACTTCCGGCTGGATGGGTAAGCACACACTCACACTTAACAATCTCCTTCTAGCTACCCCCCGCCTCTCACTCTTCCCCTATATCCCCGAAACCAATAATACCATCCCTTTGTTTAATTCCCGCCTACATGCACCATCGACATATAGTAGTATTCCTCGGCGTCTCTCGAACAAACACGTTCTCTCGATGTCGACTCCTCTCACGCGCACACACCTTCTCTTCCCTCTCACGGGCATTTTCTCTCTCGCACCCCATCGTTGGTGGCCTCTGCCATACACATCACGTCTCTATGATGAAGCCATGCACACTTAAATTACATCTGCCACAGAGGACCCCGCGACACACACACACACACGCATGCACCCCCCACACACTAAGACTCCATCTCTTTCTCTTTATCTCTCTCTCTCACACACACAAACACACACACACACGCACGCACGCACACATGCACCCCCCCACACACACTAAGACTCGATCTCTCTCTCTCTCTCTCTCTCTCACACACACACACAAACTAAGACTCCATCTCTCTCTCTCTCTCTCTCACACACACACACACAAACACACACACCCCACCCCACACACACACTAAGACTCCATCTCACACACACATGCTCTAGGCGGAGCATTTGTTCCTATCACCCTTCATCCAACCTTACCCGTATGATAAACAATCACCTTTATTTACTTGCATAACATGGACAGATTCCACTTTACTTTAGTAGTCAGCAAACTTTTCATCTGTACCCTTATAAAAAAACGAGTTGGCGATGATGGTGTGCCTACCATCTTGTAATACATACCGTATGATCTATATCTGACAGATAGAAAGAAAATTATGATAATTTTACAAAATATACCCGCACCTCTCTCCACATCATTATCTCCCAACCTCATTGCTCAGCAATTAAAAAAGGAATAAATCTCTGGAACAATCTAGCATGCATGGTGGCCGCTGTCGCCTACCGGCGCCGTCCATCCCCATGCCTCCACCCATTCCGACCACTAGTCACCACCACGCTCTACTCCTCCTCGCCTTATCTCTCATCTTTCATTTTTTCGATGACATTCTTGAGATACCAGTTTTCCGATAAAATTCTCGAGATATCATTAGTTTTTACACATGGTATTACTCCTGCATGGGTCAATCACAACAGGTGTTTTGTAAAAAAATGCATATTGATGTTCCATGCAATGCACGAGAATCTTGCTTGTAATTATATAACACAAATCACGAGCAGGAAGTGACATTTTTTTGACACAACCACATTAACATGGCCACGTAAATCACTAGCTAAAGTAAATACCATTATACTTATATCCCGATGCAAAAGGTTGAGTACATGTCCGAAGAGTAGAGTCGCACACACGCACTCTGTCTCTCAGAATCTCTCTCTCTCACACACACACACCAGTTACGTGACGCCCACTTAAGTAGACACGATAGTTATAATTTGTGCACCTGCTGGTACACGTGTTGCTGCGATTTATTTAAGCCGAAGGCGAACCCAAATAATAGCTGCATTCATTCCCTCCGCCGCCTCTTCTCTGGTCGCCGCTGCCCTGTAGCCATGGGCCGGCCAAGGTAACAACATACGCCATACTCACCGAGCGGCTCTTTAATATGGAAATTTTAGTGGTCATGCATGCATCTTTTGTGCTAGCACTCCTATATAAGGGTTGACCGTTGCTTCGCAGACGCGCAAGCGGTGGAAGAGGAAGGAGAAGGAAGCGGCTATGGAGTAACGTTTTACCACAATTTCTTAGGAAGTCGAGTGTAATAATTGAGTAGTTTTGCAAACTACCAAGATTACACCAAACGGTTCAAGACCTATACTCCCTTGTCACGCAGCGCCTCTGCGTGAAACAGTCAACGTCACCTCGAGGCGCCGCTGTTGATTAATGCTCGGCTAGAGCAGAGGCGACCTCTCACTGGCGCGCCGGCTTTGAAGTGGTGCGACGGCCGAGAGAGCGCTTCCGGTGCACGAATCGCCTGGCCGAGATCGGCCATAGGCCCTGTTTGGATCCATGGGTTAGAGTTAGTTTGAGCTAGTTAGCTCAAATAGCCCTAAAGTATCCAAGCATGAGGGTTTAAATTGGAGCAAGTTGCACTCAACCCACCAAAAACTATCCCACCCAAGAGGTGCTAATTGGAGATAGTTCTCATTGGGACCACTGAAAAATCACTTTTCTCTCTCCATCAAGTGCATTTATTGTCAATCTAACCCTGTCACCCAAACACCTCTTTGGCTACAGTTAGTTTAGGGTTATTCATGAGTTAGTCTAACCTCTAGCTAAGTTAGAGTATCAAACAAGAGCAGTATAGGACATGCAAGTTGCTCAAAGCATACAGGCAAATTCGTACGTGAAAGGATTTTTTTCTTTTTGAAAACGGAACGTGAAAGGAATTTTTTTAGAATGCTCTTGGCATGTGCTAATATGTGATGAGTTAACCGACCTCAATAGACGGCAAAATGCCAGCCCGCCGCACTTTGATAGAGACGAGGAGTCGAGGAGGGAGAAACGATACAGGCTGCTGGATTACTAGAGATAGGTGTCGCACGGAAGCCAAGAAATATGGTGATAGCGTGGGTTAGCCATGTACTAGTATGATGTAACTACACTGGCTGCCATGTTTCAGACTCTTCCAAATTAATCGTGGAGATGATTGGTTAATTTTATATCACTGAATAATATTAAATATTATGAGTGCGACGCCCACCACGAGGTTCCTTGCTCCTTCTCGGTCGTTCGAATCTATGTTCTTCCACTCTATTTTTTACATGAGCTTTGTTCATCCTTTTGCCAACACACGAGACATCTAGCATCAAGGTGCATGTGTTATGCAAGGATCGCTCCATCTATATGAAGAACACGTGGACTGAACTACGAGACGGACATGTACCTGTGGAGTGGACGCACGAACCTGAGTAATGTAGCGCAGTAAGTGAAGTAGAAAGGCACAAATAATATGAACATGCGTGGCATATAGGGTGTGTTTGGTTCATGCTCTCGCCTCAAAGATAGTTGTTCCTCTTCATGCATGCTCAACTCAACACCCTCTTCATGCATGCTATCTTCATGCATGCTTCTAGTGTATTTGTGCTAAACTATCGTGGACTCATGCACCTCCATACACTCTACCAAACACCCAAAAGTAGGTCGAGAAGGAACTCTTGGGCGGCATTTTCTCTTTCTACGTACTACCACTAAATGTTGTACGTGCAATGCACTGTGATGTTATGGAGTACGTGCCTAAGTACTCTACTACTACTATATTAGTTGGAGGCACATATTAACTTTTATATTTGTTTACGTGTATGCCCCGAGACCTTCCAACTAGACATGTCTTTCTCTCTAGGTCGCACTTTGTATCGTTCATACCACTAAGTACTACTACGTGGGGTGAGTGTATGCGTGTGTATATGAGCGCCTGTGTTTGTACTGATGCTAAAAAAAGTACTACTACGCAGTGGTCTCCACCCGTAAGTGGAAGAAGTGGAGACGCCTACCATGCTGTTTTATTATTACTGGCTCTATAACGTTGTTCATGTCCCACTCCTTTTCACGACGCAGGGACATCCAAAGACGCGTCGCGTGTTTGGCACCCTTCGTCGTAAGAGTTGAAACGCTAGCATTCATCGTAAATAAAAATAATTATAATCAGCAGTGACACTATTTTTTTTGTAACCAATCAACAAAGGATACTATACCACGCAGTTTCCTTGCTCCTCGATATCGGAAAGAATACTTCGTCGCCAACATGTGGGACGCCGACCATCTTGGTCCACTTGCCATGCACGCAGAACTCCAAGGAGAGTCACCCAGGTCGTCGCTACCAAAGAACAATGACAAACGAGCCGCCAAATCACAGGCCCACTTCCCACTTTCAAGTTGCTCGGATGAAGGAACCATCATGACTTCGTTGAATTCCGCTTCTTGAAGAAAACTACCGTACCAACAGTACTGCTAGCTACAGTAGTTACTCCAACAGAGGCCTCCTTTCATTCATAGGATAGGAATTTTATAGGAATATGAAAATCATAGGAAGTGAGATGACATGCATCTCAATTCCTATAGAGAAAGAGATGCCATTTGATGCATAGGATAGGAATTTTTCCATTTAGTCTAGGCTAATGTACTGGTAATTTGCTCTAAAAACTACAGTAGTAACTAGTAGTACTGGCACATTCTCGTACTCAGACACAGACACACACACACACACACAAACTACTAGTACTACTACTTCTCACATGCAGGCCAGACGTCGTCGTTCTCCTTCCCGGCTTTGTCGGCGACACCCCACCGTGCTTGGATCTTCGCCGACCTCTCCGTAGCAGCGCGTGCGTCCTTCTATTTCTTGCGGCGGCGGCCTCTTTCTTGAGTGCTTCGACTTTTCCGCCCTCTGTGCAGCTTTGGCTTTCTTGCTCTATCGCCCATTCGGCCTTGGCATCTTCAAATTCCTCCCACATAGTTGTGAGGTCGCGAGCGGCGATGAACTCGGCACGGTGGGATGCCATCGCTTCCCTACCATTTTGTGTGCGGTCGTGGGCAGCAAGGAACTCGGCGCAGGGATGCCATCGCTGCCTTACCGTTAGTGTCTTGGCGTGGTGGCATGAATGATGCCTGGTGAGAGCCTGGGTGGAGTGGCCGACAACCGATAGTACATTGGTTTGTCAAGAGCTCAAGGACGAAGACGGCAAATTTGATTCCCTTCAATCCTGGTCATTTATTACCGAAGTTAAATGCATTGGCGGTCATCGAACTTGTCTTGATAGCTCACTTTGATCATTGTATACTTAGATATGGTGATTATACGTCACCGGCTTAGCGATAGCTCAGATTTGTCCGTTGACCAGTCAAGCAGTTCGCATGCGCCTCATCAGCCATGTTCTTTATCTATCTACGCTGGCTTGCTCACAATGGAGAAAGAAATACCGTAAAACCAAAATTATGCGATGTGGGGAATCAAACCACGGACTCGCCGCTGCAACGCACCCTCACAACAAATGAAAATGAAATACTTGCCGACACTCACGCCACGCTGTCAAAGCATGCTAATGCATGCACGCCCCTCTAAATCAAAGTCCCGCCATGGCGCAACACAAACGGCGAGCCCATCACTGCAGCGGCCCGCGGTGCTCGACATTACTGTTTAGACGCTTGATGGAGGCTCACGCTAACGCCGAGCATGTATTCACCGCTCAACACCAACAAATATACTCGGACCACCTTGCTCATGTATATCGCCCATCACAACGACAATCTATAAAACAGCCTAGCTAGAGAGGGTACTATGGTAGTATGTTACGGAGTATGTACTATCATGAGCGACCGATCTTAGTGCCACTGCACACCGAAACCCCTTCCATCGCTACCTGATACGTCTCCAACGTATCTATAATTTTTGATTGCTCCATGCTAATTTATCTATTGTTTTGGACTATAATGGGCTTTATTTTCCACTTTTATATTTTTTTGGGACTAACCTATTAACCGGAGGCCCAGCCCAGAATTGCTGTTTTTTTTGCCTATTTCAGTGTTTCAAAGAAACGGAATATCAAACCGAGTCCAAACGGAATGAAACCTTCGGGAACGTGATCTTCTCACCGAACATGATCCAGGAGACTTGGACCCTACTCCAAGGAGTGCCAGAGGCGGTCACGAGGGTGGGGGGCGCACCCCCCTACCTCGTGGGCCCCCTGACGCTCCACCGACGTACTCCTTCCTCCTATATATACCTACGTACCCCCGATAGATCAGAAGGGGAGCCAAAAACCTAATTCCACGAGATCCCATCTTGGGGTCTGTTCCGGAGCTCCGCCGGAGGGGGCATCCACCACGGAGGGCTTCTACATCAACACCATAGCCCCTCCAATGAAGTGTGAGTAGTTTACTTTAGACCTTCGGGTCCATAGCTAGTAGCTAGATGGCTTCTTCTCTATTTTTGGATCTCAATACAATGTTCTCCCCCTCTCTCGTGGAGATCTATTCGATGTAATCTTCTTTTTGCGGTGTGTTTGTTGAGACCGATGAATTGTGGGTTTATGATCCAGCTTATCTATGGAAAATATTTGATTCTTCTCTGAATTTTTTTATGTAAGATTAAGTTATCTTTACAAGTCTCTTCGAATTATCCGTTTGGTTTGGCCAACTAGATTGGTAGTTCTTGCAATGGGAGAAGTGTTTAGCTTTGGGTTCAATCTTGCGTGACCTTACCCAAAGGATGTAAAGGGTTGCAAGGCACGATTGTATTGTTGCCATCGAGGATAACAAGATGGGGTATTCTCATATTGCATGAATTTATTCCTCTACATCATGTCATCTTGCTTAAGGCGTTACTCTGTTTTTAACTTAATACTCTAGATGCATGCGGATAGCGGTCGATGAGTGGAGTAATAGTAGTAGATGCGTAATCGTTTGGTCTACTTGTCACAGGCGTGATGCCTATATACATGATCATTGCCCGGATAACCTCATAACTATGCTCAATTCATCAATTGCTCAACAAGAATTTGTTCACCCACCATAGAATATCTATGCTCTTGAGAGAAGCCACTAGTGAAACCTATGGCCCCCGGGTCTATTCTCATCATATCAATCTCCATCACTTTATTTACTTGCTTTGCTTTTACTTTTTTACTTTGCATCTTTATACCAAAACTACCAAAAATATTATCTCTATCAGATCTCACCCTCGTAAGTGACCGTGAAGGGATTGACAACCCCTAAGCGTTGGTTGCGAGTAGCTATCGTTTTGTGCAGGTACGAGGGACTTACGCGTGGTCTCCTACTGGATTGATACCTTGGTTCTCAAAAACTAAGGGAAATACTTATGCTACTTTGCTGCATCATCCTCTCCTCTTCGGGGAAATCCAACGCAGTGCTCAAGAGGCAGCACTACCGCGCGCTTCACGCCTGAAACGATCACCGTCTCTCCAGAATGTCAATGCCGCATTCACCGGACTTAACTGCAGGTGCAATTGGTGTGTCACTGACATGCGGGCCAGATGCCCGTTGGGCCCACATGTCAAGAACCCAACGATCTGCAGTTAAGTCATCAAGCAGCGTCCGATTCACGCCCGATGAACCTACTCCGACACCGCTTGTCCATCCGTTCGCCGCGCTCATTGCCATTCGCCGCTTATATTAACTTGAGCCCCAGCTCAAAGCCATAGCCAAAGACCCACATATTCTCCTCCGATCCCTTCCTTCTATCGGCACCACTCCAACCATGGCCTCCTGGTGCTCCGAAGCTCTCTTGGACGTATTGTTGCAGGGAGAGCACGAGGGACATCGGCGGCTCCGCCCGCGCGCTTCCAAAGCTCTCTTCGACGCATCGTCAGCAGAGCAAACGGCGAGATCGCCGGCACTTCTGGCCGCCCTCCGCCGCCACGACCATGAAGCCGGCGCGCGCGTGCGGGCGCAGCCGGCATCGAGGAAGAGTAGTACATGGTAGGTCGCCGCCGCTGGTCCCAGGAAGGCTACCGCTACTCCACTCAGTCGACGCCAAGCTTGGTGGGATAAACATCGGCGGCAGATTAGTCGCTTGACTACGACGTGGAGGCGGAAATCTTCAGAACCTTGTGCTCCGGAGGAGGAGGTTATCGAGGCGGATGAGGAGGAGGCAAAGGCAATGCCCGGCTTTCTCGGGTTCATGGCTGGACATGGTGGTGGGGCGCCGACGATCGTTTAGATTAGGTTTACAGTAGGTTTTAGTATGGTTTGTGCGAAATATGTAATGAATTTCGTCCAGTTTGTAGGAAAAGTTTTTGAAATGTAATGAATTTCATCCGGTTAATTTGAAATTTGCTTTGTTTGCACTAATTTCGTCCGGTTAGTTCATATAGTTGTCGAAAGGTATGCGGCAGCATCGGTGGCATCCATCGGTGTCCCTGACAGATGCCGTGTAAATTTGTGGGCCAGCGCTGGAGATGCCTAACTATCATGCTATAATCGCTAACGGTCCTCCATTATTTGGCAGGGAACAGTTATCCCTCGATCAAAATCAGATCCCCGGTGTTTCGCACTCCTCCCACGTAAGAGTGTAAACTCTTGCTTACATAAAAATGGAGCAAGTGGACGGCACTGTAGCACGTCATATCACTCGAACTAGCCCACCTAACAAGCGGGAAAGCACCGCCCTTGTCATTTTGTTCTGGATTTCTATCGATCGATCGCGCGAAAATGTTACGCTTCGCAAGTTCTAAAGGAAAAGGCAGCACACTTACGACTCAGACGCGCCGCACCCTCGACAGTCCGCTCGCACGCCGCCACTAGAGGGGACACGCGTTGTCTTGCAATTTCACCGACATGTGGGACCAGACTGAATAAACCGTCGATAGCCGGAATCGAATCGCTTCGTGCAAGGCCGGCTGAGAAGAGAGAAACGGGAGGGAGAAGAGATCGCCGCCCACAAGCACGGACTCTAAGAAAATATATGGTGATAATGTGAGGTGGGCCATGCTGGAGTCCGAACTGCTTCCGGAGCCCGCTCTCACCGCCCTGGCCCCTCAAGACGCCAGCTGCCCACCGCATGCATGCATAGCAAGTAGTACTCCTTATGTGGAGGAGAGAGAGGCATTGACAAAGTCAAGGAGTGGGCTATGCAAGAGCCCATCTCTACACGTGCTCCTAGGTATAAAAAAATAATTCTAAAAAAGGCATAAAAACAATTGTGTCTTAAAAAAAGAAAGGTAAAAAACATTTGAGAGGAAATAGATAGAGAGAAAGTGAGAAAAAGCTGTAACCTGGGTATTACATGAGGAAGGAGGGAGTGGTGCACATGCCAAGTTCACTGGGCAGCAGTGTTTCACACTCCGCCGTAATAAAGGAGACAATAGCTTTCATAAAAATAAACAATGAATACTGCTGCTCGTCCTCTATATCGGAAAGAATATTTTCATTCACGACATGTGGGACATCGACCATCCTGGTCCACCGCCATGCACAAAATTATCCTGGTCTACCCGGTCGTATCGCAGGCCCAACCTTTCCCAATCGTAAGTTGTTCGGACGAAGGAACCATCATGACTTTGTTGAATTCCGCTTTAAGAAAACTTACTGTACCGCAATATCGCTACCACACGCCAAGATCGGACGGCACTGTATCACGTCATATCACTGAAACCCACTAGGCCAAACTAGCCCGCCTAGGTCATCTATTTTGGAACGGAGGGAGTACGTCTCTCAACTGCTATGATTTTGTGTTGCACGTTCTCTGTACTTTTGCTACAATTTTCCTACCCTATGAACCAAATGAGGCCTGAATGTATCCGCGTGTCGACTATTGTCTGATCGATCGCTAAGCCTACAATTTTAGGAGCTAGGGCTATTGGTCGATCGATGAGGGATAAGTATAAGCGTACCACGAGCTCATCAACCCCAACGTTTCTCTTCGGTGAGTGTTTTGCAAGTACTCCTACTATAGCTCGCACAGTAGCTAGCCTACTAACACCAAGAATCATCAAACAAGCCCTGCTGATATGATAAACAGTTAAAACTTACATCTAAGCATGCCATATATTACATCAAAAGCTGGTGAGGATACATCTGTTTCCATAACTCGGAGAGGGTTCGCATGATTCATCGCATGATTCACTATCAAACAAAAGTAGCAAGATCCGCTAACACAAGATGCTGAACTAGCCCTAAGATGGTTTGATAACATGCGCGCCGCTCGTAATTAAACACAGGCAATGCAAACTACCCTCAAGGATTAGCGCGACTAACTATGTCTTGTCATCGATCTCTGCAATGACCACAAAGACGGACAGCAGCATGGGAATCAACTGGGCGATGTCCACAGGATCGATCATGATATCGGAATCGATCTTCGGGCGATGTCCACAGGATGGACAGCGCATCGAATCGATCTCGGGCGATGCCAACCGGATGGGCCACGACATCGAATCATCAAGGACGCCCACCAAGACCGCACAATCCTAACATATTAGCAAGCACATTGCAAATAATCAAAAACCACAACTATGGTAATAAGCCATTATTTTTACCTTGCGCAGCTCACCGGGGATCTCATCCTCCGGGCCCATCTCCTAGTCCTCGATGGGGCCATCACCTTGCGAGGGAATATCGCTCTCAACGGTGACTATCTCCTCAAACTCGGTCTTGAGCCTCACATAGGTGGCAATCGAGTTCCCGGGTAGGCACGGTGGGCCCTTGCTGTTCTTCCAACTTTCTTTGAGGAGTTCGTCCGCCAACGCCCTCAACTCTTTGGCGGTGCTTGTTTCTTGGAGTTCTTTGTTCCATGGGTTGGCCCGCCAACATGGTCAACTCGCTGGTCGATGTTTCGCTCTCGGAGATCGCTGTTTCCGGTGGGTTGTCACCGACAACTCTTTGCCTAGTGCTCCGTGATCCATCAATGAACCGACAAACAAAAAGCATTCGAAAGGAAACCACAATCGCAATGAAAACGGGAAAAGAATAGGATGTGAGAATCGGTCGGTGCTTCGCAAAAAGAAGATTCTTGGAATGAAAGTATAGCAGCATAACTGATTCGCCCACCTTTCCTTCGTCGGTGTAGAAGAAACATGGCAGAAATGAGTAGCCCGGAGTGAGGTTTTCTTCAAGAAAGGGAAGAAAGGGCTTGAACGAGCTGCCCAAAGAAATGATCGCTGCTTCGCCCAAATCCAACTTGGAGGCCACCTTACCACCGCTGGTAAAGGTGTGGGTTTTGTGATATGACGGGTCATGACGGCCACACCGGGGTGATAGGTGAGTCTCGACTGTAGCACCTCGCTGTGATTTGGTGGATGGCACGCGGGCCCGTATGCTTTTAAATGTCCCGCATGTAGATAGAGCGGCTAGTCATATAGGAGTGCTCAATATTGTGCACCGCGACCAAGGCGGAGAGGAAAACGAGAGAACTACGTAATTAATGCACGAGTTTAATTAGTAGCTTTTGTAAAGTACGAGATACATTCCTCCAATAGCAAAATGCCTTGGTTCATGAGATTTGAGATTTTGTCTCATGCAAGAGCCTGGCTAGTATATGCGTGCTCCAAGGCACCGCACCACGCGAGCGTTCGCAACTGCCACGTTCAGGTTGCGCTTGGCTCTTCGCCTCTTTGAGAAGACGAACAATGATGTTACTCCTACTTCTACAAAGATCGAATCCACTGCTGCATGTCCGCCCACCTCGCAAGGGAGGGATAGTGTGTAGTGAAAGTTTACTATCGCTCCTGCCTTTATGTCTATGACAGTGGGCCCAACAGGTGGTTGGCCCTCTGTCATGCAGCCAAAGGCAGGTGCGATAAGGCACCGAGCTCGTCCATGAGGGAGAGGTGTTGTAGTAATCAAATTTCTCGGTCTTGTAATGAGTTGACGCGACACATCAAAGCACCAAGACTCGATATAAGTCTTTTACACATTTCAAATGGACTACTGATGTAGACATATTACGCTTCAGATGTAGTCACTTGTTGCAATCTCTAAAAGACTTATATTTGGAAACGGAGGGAGTACAACGCATGCATGCATGCCGTGACTTTCCTTTTGATACTTGCACGTGTTGATTTGATGCACCTTGCCAAAGTTTGACTACAAATTTAAGTAACCAAATTTTCATGCATGTCACAAAAAATTACGGGGCTGTTTGGATTGTGACTATGTTTCTCTTATGTTGCCACATTATTTTTCCCACACTTGCCACACTTGCCTAACCTGAGTTGCTCAAATTGTTAGACACACTTTGGCTTGCCTAAGGGAATCTTGCCACAATTTTTGTGTCTATGACATGTGGGGTTCACTGCTAATAAAAAATTCTTGTCTTAGGTGTGGCTAATAAAAAAGACTTATATTTAGGAACAGAGGGAGTAGAAAATATAAATAATAATGCATGTTGGGGCAACCCATGTTTCCGCTAATTTTAGCCGTGGGCTTGTTCACAATTTTTATGAGGGGGTGGTTGTTCATTTAATGGAGGGAATTGAAGTACCAGACTTGAACGATACAAAGTGCGACCTGGCACACCGTAACACCACTTCGAACAAGCGGGTAGCTATCTCAAAAAATAATCAACAACTAAAAAATCCGCGACCTGGCATGTAGTAGTACACAATTTTAAACGATTGTTTTGATGGAGTGAAAAAAGAAAACTACCCCACTACGTATCACTACAAAAAATACACTTCCGTGATGATACGTGTTTGTCACAGTAGGTCACGTTTTTTGTCATGCATGTACATCCATGACAAATTTATGATGTAATCAAGATAGTCATACCGTGTCGTCAGAGAAGTGTTCCATGACATTACCAAAATTATCATCACGAAAGTGTCCACTTCCATGACGATAAATCCCGCATCACAGAAGTGCTTTCGTCAAGGGTGACCGACACGAAGCATCCACCGTAACGGAACGCCGTTAAGCTATCGGGTCGGATTTTGGATCCGATAACCCGTTAACAGCCACGACCAATGCCGATTTTCCACGTGTAAAATTCTCATTGGCTGACGGATCCACGCGTCAGCTCCACATTGGCACAGGTGTCACTCATCCAACGGTCGAGATGGGCCTATGATATGTTGACACGTGGACCGGCCCAACAGAGGCCCACAAAGTTTAAATGGGCCGGCCCAACCGAAGGCCCATAAGATTTAGCGGACCATAATGGGTCGGCCCAGCTAAAGGCCCACAAAATTTAGCGGACCACAATGGGCCGGCCTAGCTAAAGGCCCACAATATTTTGCAGACCATAATGGGCCGGCCCAGCTAAAGGCCCACAAGATTTGCGGACCATAATGGGCCGGACCAGCTAAAGGCCCGCAAGATTCTGCAGACCATAATGGGCCGGCCCAACTAAAGGCCCAACATTCTCTGTCAAATCGGCCCGTCAACGGCCTATCCTAAACTTGCCATCAACGCGGCGTGCCCATTAACGGCCCATATAAAAATGACGATAATCTAGCCCGACCGAAGTTCCGGCCTGTTAAAGGCCCATGTATTAGGTCGGTGCATTTATTTAACCGTCCAATTTCGCCTGTCAAAGATCCGCGTCAGAATCGGCCACCATTTCGCCCGCTAAGTCCAAAGGGTTATTTGGCACAATCAGGCCCAATCTCACTTTCGGTCTATTAAAGGCCCATGTTTTTATGGGCTCAAGATATTTACACTGTGAACGGCCTATTTTTACCGAGGGCCCAAAATATGTTTAGGCTCGTTAAAGGCCCACTATGGGCACATGCCTACCGTAAAAAATATGAAAGCCTATGCTGATTTAGGCCCAGATATTTTTAGTGGGCTACATGTCAATTTCGCCCAGAATCGCTTTTAGCCCAATTGGAATGGGCCCGATTTAATGTTGGCATGTTGGGCTCCTGCTAAGCTTTCGGCCGAATACATTACTAAGATAAACCTACACTATACAAAAATAGCGTCGTAATTATTGCAGCCTGGGGCAACATCATAAATGTTGTATCACAACAAAATAAATTCCAACCTACAACAAAAGGCCTGTTGGCATAAAGTTTACAATCCTTCCAGATAAAAGCACCATCGATGTATAGAAGCACGATCATTTGACCTGAGTGCTAATGTTTCAGTGTAGAATCTGATGGAGCAGCACGATCTCCACCTTTTTCCGCCATTGCTCTTGAACAACGGTTTAATGTCCGATAGTCTCGTTTCAAAACCATTCATATCTTGACGACATTTCTCAACCACTATTCTTGTTTCCAAACAACATCCATTAGGGATTGGACTTGTGTCCGCAGCATGATATATCACTCTATCTAGCAGGAAGATTTTGTTCAATAGGCGATTTGGACGAGGTTACCTTGACAACCAACCCGAATTACGCAGAAGGTGCCTTTTGCAATCGTTAGTGGAGAGATACCGACGACCGCAACAAGAGGTGACATTGTGCCCTGTAGTAGCCTCGCCACCTTCGTGTGGTTGTGGCTGTTCAATCATTTGTTCCATAGCTTCCTCGAAAGTTTGAACTTGTAGATTAGTGTACGGATAAGTTACTAATGAGACAAAACAAACAAAGTAGGTTAAACGCTTATACATAACTTATTTTGGTGAACTACCGTAATACATTAGCATGTATTCTAGTGCCAACTACATAATAAAATCACTTTCGAACATATGTCCATGTAGCATGCCTACTATATTGTCTATTTGCTCACATTCGCTGACATCTAAGGATAAAGAGACATGGTTTAAAGTAGGATGAACATAGTATGACATCATTCATATCATGGGCAAAATGATATAAAAACAGCCTATTTTATCATTGTGTGCGACGTGAACATAACAACTAGATTACAGATCAAGACCAAAAGAATATCCTTCATCTCTTTTAAACCATGTAAGGTGAAATGATACGTTAAGGCAACTGTGTATAAAAGTGAACAGAGTAATCGACATTGGCTGCAAACCAAGTAGTTAAATGAACACATCACAGCACTCAATCAGTTCAAGGCAGGAGGAGTAAGGACTTACAACAGCGGCTTGAACTGGTGTGCGATGCCCTTCATCTTGCTGGTGTGGCAATCCTTGAAGATTTGCACCGCATTCGTTCAGGTTCTTTTGGTCCGCACGGCTTTCCTCTCAGATTTGGAACAAGTCAATATAGATACGATAATATGGCACAAAAAAGAAGAAGGAAGTAGCAGCTATTGACAAAAGCCTCGCAGTGTGCAATATAGCTATGAGATCCTATAGTCTGTTGGAATTTCACTTTAGAACGGTTGGTTTTGTTCTTCAAACAGTTAGCCTAGAAGAAGATACACTTGTAAGGCACATACAAAATACAAGTTCAATATGTGGTCTGATCAAATACATATAGCCTACCCGATACTTTGGATCGACCAGTGTTTAACGAGGGTTGTCCAATCTTCATCTCGTAATATATTCCATTGGAGATGTTTGGGCGATTTCATTGTTAGCCTTGCCTTCAAAGTGAGTATTTTCTAAGGTGGTACCGACATCGTCAGAGAGCGATGAAAAACATGAGTGCATGCTTGTTTAGTTGCATCATCTTTCGGATCCAACTTGAACCTCATCTGCTGAAAAAGAATGTGAGTCTTATTAGGAGGAAGCTAGAAAGTATGGGACAGAGCAAGACAATATTACTAATTGCGATGAATAACATTACTTACGGATAAATGGTCAAGGAAGGTGTTAAACTGGGTATTGTCTTTCTCATTCCTGTCATCGATCCACGTTGGGAGGATACGTGCATGACACCTAACGGCAACGGCTGCCTCTGATACTAACTTGGATGACTCAGAGCATCACGTGGCCTTTTTAAACCTGCCTCAAAATGGATCTCCATTCTTCCTCCTTTAGATTTTGTTAATCTATCAAGCATTATCCCTCGATGTCTGCTTTCTCTTGCGCCTGTGGTGCTAATTCAACAACGAATATGGAAAGTGTTAGTGTACATCAAACCGTGAGAGTACATATAAAGGAGCATGCAACTTCAACTTGACTCGCCAGTACCGCCTTGGTGTTGATGCTCATGAGGTTCATCTGATCTTGCCAAGTCCTGTTGTGTCGCAGTAGCTTCGGAAGTAGTGTTAGGTGTGAAGGCAGCTTGGGAACCGCAGCCCGAGCAAACGAATGAGTAACTGGTTGAGATGTTTGGTACAGTTGAAGCGGATGCTGCAGCTGGTGGAGCAGTGATCTTGTGTTTGTAGATTTAGCCGGTGGACTTGGAACTTCTATCGCACTATAAGTACCAAAGCAGCGGCATAACCTTTTCCGCTTTCACCCGACGAGTAACAAGACTCCCTACTATATTATTTTCCTTGCTCTTTTTTGACTTTGCCATGTCAAGCTGTACCCACAACACAAAAGAATAAAATCACTCTTCGTAACTCATTGATGCATGATCTGCATAAGCAATACTTTGATGTAAGACAACCGTATGAGGATGGAATATGTAAGAAAAACAGACGGCATGACATATTTATAGCTACGATGTGCAAACTAAGGAAGGATTTTCAAGAAAATAGAAGTAATGCAAGCTAGACACCATATGAAAGATGCAACCAATATTACTCGCCAAGTTAAAAGTGTCTTGTCATAAGTGGCAATTCAAAAATTAGAAGCAAGACAACGAGAAATCAATGCAAGATGCAACCACTATCAAACTGCCATGTTAAAAGCGCCCAATCATGAGTGGTGATGCGAGATACACAACAACATTACTTTGATGTAAGAACATGGTATGATAGATAGATGCAGCGTATTCTAGACACGTAAAGCCATGTCATATGCACATGTATAACGATAAACTTAGCAGGTGCAATTTAATCAAAATAGAAGAAATACAAAGCTAGACAACATATGCAACATGAAACCAATTATCACATTGTCAACTTAGAGCAAGCACTGCATGGTGGAGTACGGAGATGAACTCATCATGTAGACTTGGGACTTCAACTTCATTAGCGAGAGCAGGGCAAATATAGAGAGTCTCTGCTTTGCGTCGGTGCGGAGGACCACCAACATCCCCTAACTTACTCTTTTCCTTCCTATTTTCGATATTGCCTTATGAAGTCAAAACCACAAGAAGATGAATAAAATTAGCTCTGCATAACTGGTTGATGCATGATATGCATTTAACACTACTTTGATGTAAGGCAAGCGCAGGATAGGAGGATGGAATATATACAAAAAGACAGCGTTTCATATTCACACGCACGATAGGAGGATGGAATATGTATGAAAAACAGTAAGCAGAAGGCATTTCAACAAAATTAGAAGAAATGAAAGCTAGGAACCATATGAACATGCAACCAATATCACTCTGTCAGGTAAAAAGTGTCTCGTGTAAGTGCCATTTCAAGAAATTAGAAGCAGTACAAGCTAGAAGACAATGCAAGATGCAACCTACATCACAGTCCCAAGTTAAATGTGTCTTATGGGTAAGTGATCGTTGCAGGTATAAGTTGTAAGCTACGCAGATGCAATTCAAATTAATCAGAATCAATACAAACTAGACATCATACGGAAAACGCAACCACGTATAACAGTTCCAAGTAAGAGCAAGCACCTGTGATGGTGGAGTAGGGGAGATGTGCTCATCATGTACACGTATGTTCTAGAAACAGGAACACGTGTCATATTCACAGGCATTATGTGTAAATTAAGCAGATGCAATTCAAGTTAGAAGCAATACAAGCTAGACATCATACACAACATGCAACCACATATAATAGTGTCAAGTTAGAGCAAGCACCTGTGATGGTGGAGTAGGGATATGTGCTCATCATCTACACAGCTACGTTGATCTGTCCAGCCTTGTGTTGTCTTGCTAATCTTGTTGGGAGGATGGCGGAGTAGAATCTGTAGAGACCCCTGCTTGAGTTGCTCAAGGACCACCATCATCCATTGCCGGACTAATTTCCTTCAGCTGTAATGATTTTGCATTGTGAAGTCAAACCAATAAGAAAAAGGAATAAAATTCGCTCTTTAGAACTCATTCATGCATGATACTAATGAACACTACTCGGATGAAAGGCAAACACATGATGCGAGGATGGAATATGTATGAAAAACAGGATGGTGTGACATATTCACACCTATGATGTGGTAACTAAGGTAAGGCATTTCAACAAATAGAAGCATTGCAAGCTAGACACCATATGAAAGATGCAACCAATATCACTCGCCAAGTTCAAACTGATATGCGTTTCAACAAATTAGAAGCAAGACATGCTAGAAATCATATGCAAGACACAACCAATATCACAAGTGGCGACTTAAAGGTGCCTTATCATAAGTGACTGATGCGGGATATGCAAGAATAGTAGTCCGATGTAGAAACAGAACACATGTCATATTCACAGCATTATGTGTAAAGTAAGCAGATGCAATTCAACAAAGTTAGAAGCAATACAAGCTAGACATCATACGCAACATGCAACCACATATAATAGTGCCAAGTTAGAGCAAGCACCTGTGATGGTGGAGTAGGGAGATGTGCTCATCATCTACACAACTACGTTGACTGCCTAGCCTTGCGTTGTCTTGCGAATCTTGTTGGGAGGATGGCGAGTAGAATCTGAGAGAACCTCCGCTTCAGCTTGCTCTAAGGACCACCATCATCTAATGCCTCACCAATTTCCTTCAGCTTTATTGATTTTGCATTGTGAGGTCATACCGACAACAAAAAGGAATATCATTCGCTCTTCGTAACTCATTCATGCATGATCTTGTTAACACTACTCGATGAAAGGCAAAGTCATGATACGAGGATGGAATATGTACGAAAAAAATGGACGGCTTGACATATTCACACCTATGATGTGGTAACTAAGCAGAAGGCACTTCAACAAATTAGAAACACTGCAAGACACCATATGGAAGGTGCAATCAATATCACTCTGCCAAGTTAAAACTGTCTCGTCATAGGTGACATTCATCAAACTAGAAGCAATACATGCTAGAAATCATATTCAAGAGTCTTAAAGGTGTCCCATCATAAGTGACTGATGCAGGATACACAAGAAGAGTAGTTTCATGTAAGAACATGGTGTGATAGACAGATATAGTATGTACCAAAGACAGGAAAGCGTGTCATATTCACATGTATCATGTGTAAGCTAAGCAGATGCAGTTTACAGTAACTAGGAGCAATACGAGCTAGACACCATATGCAACATGCAACCAGATATCACACTGCCAAGTTAGAGCAAGCACCTTGGATGGTGGAGTAGGGGAGCGGAGACTTGGACCTTGTAATGCACTATCAGTACAAGGAGAATCGGTATAGATGCTCCGTTTACGTTGCTGCAGAGGACCACCATCATCGCCTTCCTTACTCTTTTCCTTCCTCTTTCTTGATTTTGCCTTGTCAAGTCAAACCCACAAGAAAAAGGAATAAAATTTGCTCTTCAGAACTCATTGATGCATGATACTGACGAACACTACTTTCATGTAAGGCAGCCGCATGATAGGATGGAATATGTATGAAAAATAGGACGGCGTGACATATTGACATGTATGATGTATAAAATGTAAACTAAGCACAAGGTGCTTGAACTTGTTAGAATCGATGCAAGCTAGAAACCATATGAAAGATGAAACCAATATCACTCTGCCAAATTAAAAGGGTGCCCTAACAAATGTATTTGACCAAACTAGAAGCAATACATGGCAACATGCTAGAAATAATATGCAATATGCAACGAATAAAGGTGACTCATATGGTTCAAAAAAAATAAAGGTGACTCATCGTAAGTGACTGATGCAGGATACAGAAGAGAGGTAGTTTCATGTAAGAACAAGGTTAACCCATAGATGTAGTGTGTACCAAAAATAGGAAGGCATGTCATATTCACAGGTATAGTGTGTAAACTAAGCAGATGCAATTTACCCTTATTAGAAGCATTACAAGCTAGACACCGTATGCAACATGCAACCACATATCACATTGCGGTTAGAGCAAGCACTGTGATGGTGGTGTAGGGAAGTGCGGTCTTCGTGCATGAGCTACGCTCAATGTCTTCATTTAGGCTTGCTGTTTCTTGAGAATCATGTGGAGAGGATGAAATTGCATTCTTTACAAGAGTATTATGCCTCATATTAACCCACGCCATGGACTGTCTCATCATAAGTTTATAGATGCAGGATACACAAGAACAATAGTTTGATGTAAGAACATGGTGTGATAGGCGATGTAGTATGTACCAAAAACAGGAAGGCGGTCATATTCACATGTATAATGTGTCACTAAGGAGATGCAATTTAACAAATTAGGAGCATTGATGAGGGATACACAAGAAAAGTAGTTTGATGTAAGAACATGGTTAATAGAAAGACGTAGTATGTACCAAAACAGAAGGCATGTCATATTCACAGGTATAATGTGTTAACTAAGCAGATGCAATTTACCCTAATTAGAAGCATTACAAGGTAGACAACATATGCAACATGCAACCACATATCACATCGCCAAGTAAGAGCAAGCACTGCGATGGTGATGTGGGGAATTATGTGATCAACTAGAGAGCTACATTGACTATCTTCATTTAGCCTTGCTGTTTCTTGAGAATCATTTGGGAGGATGACTTTGCACTCTTTAAACGAGTAGGGCGCCCCACAAGAACTCCACCCGGTGATTGTCTCATCATAAGTGATTGACGAGGGATACAAAAGAGCATTAGTTTGATGTACGAACATGGTTAATAGACATATGTAGTATGTATCAAAAATAGGAAGGCATGTCATTATCAAAGGTATAATGTGTAAAGTAAGCAGATAAAATTTAACCAAATTGGAAGCAATACAAGCTAGACACCATATGCAACATGCAACCACATTTGACAGCGCGAAGTTAAAGCAAGCACCTGGGATGGTTGTGTGTGCCAATTGAGATCATCAACTGCAGAGCTACGTTTACTATCTCCAACTGCTGACATTGCACCCATTAGAGCGCTGAAACGCTTAGTGCTTGTCTTATAATTACACTGGAGCGACTTCTGTCTTTTCTTTTCTGCAGTCATCAACACTGCGTCAGAATCTGAAATACCAATGCATAAAAAAATAGTGTGAGTATGGGTGAAGTGTGTGCACAATTAGTATAGTGTAAAGGTAGCAGATAGCAGGTCGGTGAGAAATAAATGACGGGAGACATATGATAGCTCTACAACATGCATGGCACACTAAATTTGTCAAGACCCCGATTCCAAGTCACATCGACCTAGCCGGTAACACCTCATATCACTTTGCGGCCTCACGCACGGTATTCCCACGGGTGTCGCCTTACCATGGCCCGGGACCGCTTGGCGCCTTTTGGCTCACGATATGATAGTGTCGCTAGCATCCACATGACAAAGAACCGGGCCGACATGGCTAGTCGTGAACCCAAAGCGGCGCTTAACCTATGGGGACAGCATACATGAATCACATCGAGCATGTCGGTCATCAACGATATATTCAGGCTGTAGCACTGGCTAACAGGACTCCGTATCCCGGCTGTAGCAGGCTAGGCAGGACTCAATACCACCGCGTGACATTTCCCAAGGGATGACATATAGGAACGAAGTGAAACACATGCCGCCAGTCAAGTGTCCAAGCAAGAGTGCTTTGGGCTAGCGGTGACTCCGTGAACCGGGCAGTAGCGGACTACTATCGCCGTAAGCACGAGACTACATTTCCCATATGAGAGGCTGCCAAGGATAAACAACTAGTTTGTCGGATCCCACTCATACCAAGCATTTCAATCATACACTAATATGCCCGATATGAGTAAATACAACAAGGCATCACAACAAAACTCTACAACTCAAAGTACTTTATTTAAGAGGCCCGAGGAGCCATACATAACATATTCATACAGGTAGGGGTCACATGACCCAACACTCAAGTCATACAAGCATACAAGCACATGCGAAGCAAACTAGTCCGAGTACGACTCTAGAAAGAAAGAAAGCTTGTTGGAGCCCTTCTATCTACAATGGCCCTTCACAAGTCTCGAGATCACCACCGGGTGGCTAGCTCACTGTCAAGTCGAGATCTACATAGAATCCATCGGAGGGGTAGTGTTGTCCTCTGAAAAACATTAATTACAAACATGAGTACGGAGGTACTCAAGAAGTCTTACCACGTAATCCTATCATACATGCACATTCTCAAGGAGGTGGTGGAGTTATTTGCAGCAAGCCAGCTTTGACTCTTGGCTAAGCTATCCTACGTGACACCATTTGTAAAGCATTTGTCGCACACGAGTCCACTAATCACCATCACAATACTCCACCGTGGATCCTCTCTCGTCATCCCACGAGAGGGCCATCCATGTACTCACACTTATCTTGAGGCTTTTAGAAGTATCCATTTACTTGTCTATGAACTGATATAGGCAACCCGAAGTCCTTCTCCGTGGACACGGCTATTCAATAGATCATATTACAAACCCCGCAGGGTGTACTTCTTCACACGCTCTCACCACTTACCGCCGCTTACACGACATGTACTGCAACCTTCAAGCGGAAGCCCAACGTGGGTGTCGGCCACAGCCTACCTAAACACTCAAGTACCTAGTCCAGGTTTATCGCCTATTCGGTTCCATCCGCAGGAGTCCGCCGAGGTTTCCACTAACGGCCCCGAACGATGTGTGCAGGTTCCCGAGATACCAAACGGGCATTCGGTACACCGGGCCACGTGTATCTACCGCATCATAGCCCACCCCTAGGGTCAGCACTACGCACGGCCTCCAACACATATCCTACAAACACCAGAAACTAATTGCAACTCCCGGACTAAGGACAAGGGTGGTTAAGAAGCCGAGAGGGTCCATTGGTTTCGGGCCCAATGCGTGGTAGTAACTATTTCATGGATCACAAACACAGATCTCAGTTCTTAGGATCGGCTTCAATGAAACAACCCACCATGTACTCCTACATGGCCTCTCATCGATACCTTTACCAAAACGTGTTCAACACTTCCACTCTCGAACCAACACAACCTTTCACTCCAGTTCATCATCCCGATGAGCCAGACCTGACACAACTCTAAGCATAGCAAGCATGGCATGGTAGGAAGCACAAACATGGCTCAATCAACTCCTACACATACTAGTGGGTTTCATCTAGTTACTGTGGCAATGACAGGTCATGTAAAGGAAGTGGGTTCAACTACCGCAGCACACAACAGTTTGAATCGTGTTGTCTTAATGCAGTAAAACAAGAGCAGAAGCGAGAACATGGGTTTGTATCGGAATGATCAATGGGTTGCTTGCCCGATGGAACGGGGTAGAGTACGCCTTCGATGGATAGTCGAGGTTATCCTCAAGGCGGGACCTATCACGAAAAGCATATCGAAAGTAAACACACATGACAATATGCAACAATATGATGCATGCTATGACATGGCAATATGGATGTGTGTTGGTCTAGTGCAAGCTAAAACAAAAAGGGATGAACCCATTTGAATCAAAGATTCAAATGCTAGCTCATTTGAAATAGCCCTAAAGGTGCATTATCCTATTCTGTTTAAACAGCAAGGTTAACTTGTTTTAACATGCATGAAACCTGTACCAATGGATAGAATGTATTTTTCTGATCATTTTTCATATATAAATCTTTGCATTTGGAGTTACAGATTAAAAGTTATAAACATTTGAAATTTGAATTATATTCTGAATTTACTATATTAGAATAAATCCAGAAATTAGATTATTGCGCCACCATGCGCCAAGATGACGCCGTGGTCAACGGAGACGCCTGTGTCAAACCCGACAGTGGGTCCAGGTGTCGTGGTAATTAGTTTAACTAATGTTTAATTAAAACTAAACCTATTTAGTTAACAGGGCTGGGCCCCATCTGTCAGTGACTCATCGGAGTCAACCAGGGCCCACACGGGTCAAAGTCCACGTCGGCTGCACCGGCGTCTAGCCGCCGGCGAGCCCGACGCGGCGGCGAAAGTGTGTTTGGCCATTCCGGCGACCAAACGAGCCGCAGAGGGTGGCTATGGGTAGCTGGGGACAAGCCGCGGCTACTGGTGGAGTCGGTTGGGGTCGGGGTGGCCGGAATCGGCGCCGGCGACGACCTAGGCGTCCGCCGGAGTTCAGCCGAAGGCGAACTTAGGGCTAGAGGGGTCGGTGAGGTGCGGGAAGTGCACAGTTAGACTCCATGGGGTGCGGTGAGTGTGAAGGACACCACGAGGTGGCCGGAGAGTGACCGGGAGCACGTCGGCGACGAGCTCCACGGTGGCGGGTGCGGGTGAGCTCCGTTCTGTTGCTACACTGCTCGAGAGCGAGAGAGAAAGGGAAGGGGAGGTAGATGAGCTCACGGACAACTCGTAGAGGCACTCGTTGGGGTCGGGGACGAGCCGGAGCGATGACGGCGTGGAAAAGGATCTCCGGCGACGGTGGACTCGGTCGAGGTCGGTGGGGTGGACTCGGTTCACTTGAGCAGGCGGGGCTCGGCTAGTTAGGGGTAGTTGAGAGCGGCGGAGCTCCTGGACAAGGTGAGGAGGGGCATGGACGGCGGGGAGCGCGGTTACGGCGATGGTGCGGCGGCGACGGCGTCGGCCAAGGCGGGGGAGCGCGAGAGAGAGGAACTGGGGAGGAGAAGAGGTGTCCAGGGGGTTCGGGGGAGAGATAGAAGGTGATCCCCGTCGGCAGCTGGCGAGAGGAGCGGCGAGGCGGCGACCAGGTGCGTGGCACCCATGCGGTGCTCGCCCGAAAGCACTGGCTACTGCTGGCCGAGCCAAGCAGCCATTGGCCTGCCGGTCTGGGCTGGGCAGCGAGTGGGCGGGTAGGTGGCGCCTGTAAGTTCTTTCCTGTTTTTATCTTTTTCTATTTTTCTGCAACTTTGTGGAGTTTTTAAAAATACCAAAACAGTTTTAAAATTCACCAAAATGCTCCTGGTCCATTGTTGAAATATTTCCAACATTAAACATTTTGGTTTGGCAATATTTGGACATTTGAAATATTTTATATAATTTGAAATGCTCAGGTTCAAATACTAATGATTTAATTCAAGGACCTTTGATGACCTAGAAAATGATGCATCACTTTTGACATAGGCTCAACCAAAGCAAAGATGATGAGCATTTTGAAGGGCATTTCAGGTTCATTGAAATAATTTTAGTAAACCCTAGTTGAATTAAGGGGGGTTCGGGGTTTCTGCCTTCCCATTTCAAATTCAAATGAAATTTAAACATGATGCACACCCTAATGCATGGTCTAGCTGGGATGTGACAACTCACCCCACTCAAAAGAATCTCGTCCCGAGATTTAGGATCTGTTATAAAAAGGTGGATACTCAAGTCGAAGACGATCCTCCCTTTCCCAAGTTGCTTCTTGCTCGGAATGGTTTGACCATTGAACCTTTAGAAACTTGATATTCGACGTCGAGTGGTACGCCGGCTTGATCGAGAATACAAACGGATATTCTCGATAGGTGAGGTTATCTTGGAGATCAAGCGTGCCGTGGTCCACTCCACGGATGGGATCCGAGAAGCAACGCCGAGTTGGGAAACGTGGAAGACATCATGGACTCGAAAGATGCGGAGGTAGTTCCAATTGGTAGGCAACTTCTCCTCGCTTGGCAAGAATGCGAAAGGGTCCAATGTAACGAGGAGCCAACTTGCCTTTGATACGAATCGATGGGTTCCTTCAAAGGAGTAACCGGAGGTAAGACTTCGCCAATTTCATAAGCCATAGGCTTATGCTTGCGGTCATATTGGCTCTTTTGACGAGATTGGGCTGTTTTCAATTTCTCACGAATAACGCGAACTCGCTTCTTACGCTTCGGATCATATCCGCCAAAGAGTTGTCTCTCCCCGGTTTCGACCAGTTAAGAGGCGCTCGACATTTCCGCCCATAAAGAACTTCAAAGGAGCTTTGCCCAAGCTGGCTTGATAACTATTGTTATAGTTTAACTCGCTAATGGAAGACATTTCTCCCAATTCATGCCGAAGAGATGTGAAGCTCAAGCATATCCTCTAGGATTTGATTGACTCGCTCTACTTGACCACTTGATTGAGGATGGAAGGCGGTGCTAAAGGAGAAACGAAGTTCTATAGCGTTTGGAAACTTTCCCAAAATCGAGAGGTGAAGAGACTTCCACGGTCTGAGTTAATCTCCAATGGAACACCATGAAGAGACACTATTCGAGAGATGTACAAATCAGCTAGCTGGCTAGCGGTTATACTCTCGAACGGGTAGGAAGTGGGCTACTTTGGAAGAGACGATCAACGACAACGAAGATAGCATTATTCTCTCTTGGTCCTGGGAAACCCGGTAATGAAATCCATACCAATTTTATCCCATTTCCATTCAGGAATTTCCAAAGGTTGAAGGGTACCAAGAGGCCGTTGATGCTCGCTTTAACTCGACGATAGACGTCGCAATTAGCAATGTATTGAGCGATTTCTCTCTTCATCCTAGTCCACCAAAACCTCTGGCATAGGTCTTGATACATTTTAGTACTACCGGGATGAATGGTGAGAGGAGAGTCATGAGCTTCCTTAAGGATCAATTGTCTCAGTTATGCACCTTGGGGACCACTAGACGGTCTCCAAAGAACACGACACCTTGTTCATCAATGGAGAAACAATCATGCACTCCTTTCTTGATGTTTCTCCCGATACGGGAGATTCCGGATCTACCTTCCGTGCTTTGATGATCTGATCCGTAAGGGTAGGTTTCGCCACCGTGGTGGAAAGGAATCCTCGAGGAACAATGTGGAGATTAAGCTTACGTAAATTCATCGTGGAGAAATGGTTGACTTTGTTGTAACATCAGGTTGTTACAAGAAGATTTATGACTTAGTCGCCAGCCATGACATTGGCTTTGCTCGGGTGTAAGATATTCCTAAGTCGTAATCTGATCAACTCGACCCAACGTCTTTGCCTCGAGATTCAAACCGTTGGGTGAAGATATATTTCAGACTTTGGTGATTAGTGTAGATTTCGCAACGATTACCAAGAAGGTAATGTCGCCAGGTTTTGAGTGCATGAACCATCGCTGCAAGCTCTAGATCGTGTGGGGTAGTTATCCTCATGTGGACGAATCGTCGAGAAGCGAGGCAATCACATGACGATCTTGCATGAGTATGCAACCTAGTCCTTGTCGCGAGGCGCCGCAATAGATAATAAAGTCCTTAGAAAATCTGGTGGAACAAGTACGGAGCAGATGTCAGCGCCTTTTCAGTTCCTCAAAGCTGAACTCGACTGTGGCGCCCATTCAACTTTTATCTTTCTTGAGGAGTTCGTTAGAGGTTTAGCAACTTTAGAGAAATTCTCGATGAAGCGGCGGCAATAGCTCGCTAAACCGAGGAAACTCCGAACTTGCTTGACCGATTCAGGTGGAGTCCATCAAGGACGGCTTGAACTCGCCGGGATTGACAGCAATGCCCTTACCAGAGATTACATGGCCTAGATAGGTCACTTCGGCAACCAGAATTCACACTTAGAGAATTTGGCATAAAGGCGGTGCTCTCAAGTTTCATCAATACTAGCCTTAGATGTTCGCATGTTCTTCCTCATTCTTGGAGTAGATGAGTATATCATCGAGGTATACCACGATTTAATTTATCCAAATACTCCATGAAGATTGAGTTCATTAACCGAGAAGGTGGTGGAGCATTGGTTAAACCGAAGGACATGACGGTGTACTCGTATTGGCCATAACGAGTAACAAAGGCCGCTTTAGGAATGTCCCGTTTTTGATTTTGATTTGATGGTAGCCCAACCTCAAATCCATCTTGAAAAGACCGAGGATCCAACGAGCTGATCATACGATCGTTGATCCCGGGAGCGGATACTTGTTCTTGATAGTGACCAAGTTGACAGGTCGGTAATCTACAACCATCCGATCCGTTCCATCCTTCTTCTTGACGAAGAGAACGGGGCAAGCCCATGGGGATGAACTAGGACGGATGAAACCCTTTTGCAAGGACTCATCGAGTTGTTTCTTAAGTTCAGCTAGTTCTAGGGGTGCCATCTTATAAGGTCTTCTAGAAATTGGAACGGTTCCGGGAACAAGATCTATCACGAACTCGACATCCCTGTCAGGTGGAACACCTGGCAGTTCCTCCGGAAAGACATCCGGGAAATCACGGACTATCGGAATGTCTTCGAGGTCTGGAAGGGGGGTGGCATTTAAAGAGTAAAGCTGGCGCTTAGACACTCGGGTTAAAACATTAACTGTCTTGCCCGAAGGATGGGTGAGCTGAACAGTTCTAGTAGAGCAATCAATCTTAGCATAATGGGCTGACATCCAGTCCATACCCAAGATGATGTTTATGTCCGAGGACTTGAGAGCTATTAGAGAAGCAAGAAAGACTAATCTGTCGACAAGAATTTCATTCCCATGACTTATTCTAGAGGTTTGCCATCTAGAACCGGGGTTTGAATTTCCATGGAGGTATGCATGTCACGAGAATGTGGTGTTGTGCAATCGAGCATAGCTCTCGTAAATAAATGAATGAGATGCTCCAAGATCAAAGAACAGATTGCGGATGGCAATTAACAAGGAGCGCATCGAGAACGACGTTGGGATCCTCATAAGTTTCTTCAGCAGAAACATAGTTGACGTGGCCACCAGCAAAGGGCAGCTGGTTTACCATAGAGCACCTTTCCGCTGGCTTGCCACGGCCAATGACTTTCCAACTTGGTGGGGTTGTTTCGGGGACACTCACGGATGTAGTGGCCCGCCTCTCCACACTTGAAGCAAGTTATCACATTTGGGCGTGGAGCAGCATTAGCGATGGGGCCTCCATAAGTCTTGGGCGGAACATACCGCTGGTTGGGGCGAGGCGCCTCAAAGGATGGCCTCGGGTGAACCTGGGTGGTAGAGCAGTATTTGAATCCAAACCCGCGCTTCGGGATCCAGAGCGGATGAAGATCCGAGTCACGGACGTGTTTATGTGAAGCTTCAAAATCAGTGCTCGATTTGGCCAAGCGCCGATAGCCTTATTGACTAGCTTCGAAAAGAGGTGCACTCATGCGCACGAAGGTCTCGGCGTAGCTCAGGGCTAAGTCCCTTGCGGAACCTTGCTCGCTTCTTGGCATCGGTAGAAACTTCCTCGAGCATAACGCTAACTTCCCAAATTCACGGCCGAAGCATCCACCGTCACCTACCTTGGGTGAAACCGCAGAATTCCTCCTTTGCGGTCCATAAGACCTTCCGGGATGTGATGCCACGAAGGCGGCATCGAATTCAGCCCAAGTTGTAATTTGTCCAACCGGACGATAGCCTCATAATTCTCCCACCGAGACTAGCGGGGCCTTCAAGACGATAAGCGGCAAAGGTAACCTTGGCAGCCTCACCACGCTGGCGAGAATGCAGCTTGTGGTAGATGCCGCGGCCAATCATCCGCCGAGAGGCTCAACGGAATATTTGAACTTCGGTGGATACAGCTTGGCGAAGTCATTGAGTGAAACCAAATCATTTCTTGGCTGGGCGCGGTGTTTTGTTCAATCCGCCCAAGAAACGATTGGTCTCACGCTTATTGCGCTCGCTTCAAAGATAACCTCGCCAAAGATGGCGGTTGAGGCAGGTTCACATTCCTGGCTGCACTAGCTTCTCCTCGCTCCGGAGCAGCAGGATTGTTATGGTGTTGACCATCCTAGGAAACAAAGCAACGGTTTAAACCAGGATGGCAGAATTTAACAAGGAAGTGCGGAATGTAATGGATAACACGGAATGCAAAGATGTTCATCCGTATGACATGGTAATATAAAACTGCCATATATATACCAACGGTCATACACACCATTCATAGTTTAGTACAAGCCTGACGGAGTACAACTATAAGGAAAGGCGTTACATCTCATCGGAAGCATTCCAACTCCTATACATTATTTTTCTACACTTAGGAACGATACACACTAAGTCATATTCCACAAGTCACGCAGGACGGTGGAAATACAACTATTACCATACTAGGAATACTACTACTAACTCAGGCAGCTCCATAGTAGTCCTCATAGAAGTCACCACCCAAGCCTGGAAGTGGAACATGATCATCCGGAAACAGACGATCCTGTGGAGCATGTGGACCATAAGGACTCGGATGTGGCCGTGGTCCAACAAATGGTGGCAGACGAGGCCCACGAGGAGTGATGCCTCCAACCTCACGCCACTCCATAAAGTCTGGCAGACCAGCCCGCACAGGGTACAAGTCCCTCATGTCCATGTATCTGGCTTGCACGGCAGGTGCAAACCGAGTCAGAGTAGCCCAGTGATCAGAACGGGCATTAAAGAGCTCCATACGCAAGGCCCGGTTTTCACGGTCCTTGTCCTCCAGCATCTCGGTAGTAGTGCGAAGGAGTGAGTCCTCATGGGATGCATCGTTGTACAAACCCTGAAGATAGCCATGCGCCCCAGGGAGGGATGCTGGCATGTAGCGGAAATTAGTGTTGCCCAACAAGGCAGTTCTGGCTCGAATAATAGTCATCATAGAATAGGCTGCATCTTGCACGGACATTCCAATAGTGATCCCGAGCCCATAGGAACAAAGTGAAGTGGTTCAAGAGTCTGGATAAGATGGATAAATCCTGACCGTGCATAGATATTGGCTTTGATTAAAATCCCTAAACTGCTCCTCGACGGTATATTCAGGATACCATCGGTAACCGGTCTCGATCATCACCCTAACCAACATTGCCGTGTGACCACACACACCAATGCACGGGTCGACGAACCACTTGGTTTCGGGGACGGTGGCCATCCGAAAGCACAGCCACAATGCAAAGACATTAGAATTCCTAGGGAAAATCGGGCAGCATAACATCTGTAAATGCTCAAAATTAGATTTGAGACATTCCAAATCAGATTGTAAAACCACTCAACAACATCATATCAAGGTTCTGGTTCAACTAACAGCATACTAAAATTTAGTAGAACTGAACTGAGGATGTAACCAACAATCCTATAAGTTACTACGGATTAGTAACACGTGAACCTGATAGAGAGAAGAGAGCCTAGTCCTATACCCACGTAGAATGAGAAGAGGATGACTCAGATTAGAGGGCATAAGGTAAAGGAGTAAAGAGAGCCTTACATTCCCTCCCACAATCAATTCCCCTACATATAACTAAAGCATTTCTAGACTCAACATCGACCAGTTTGGCTTAGCGAACCTACAGGCAGCCCTGCTCTGATGCCAACGCTGTCAAGACCCCGATTCCAAGTCACATCGACCTAGCCGGTAACACCTCATATCACTTTGCGGCCTCACGCACGGTATTCCCACGGTGTCGCCTTACCATGCCCGGGACCGTTTTGCCTTTTGGCTCACGATATGATAGTGTTGCTAGCATCCACATGACAAAGAACCCGGCCGACATGGCTAGTCGTGAACCCAAAGCGGCGCTAACCTATGGGGACAGGCATACATGAATCACATCGAGCATGTCGGTCATCAACGATATATTCGGGCTGTAGCACTGGCTAACAGGACTCCGTATCCCGGCTTTAGCAGAGCTAGGCAGGACTCGAATACCACCGCGTGACATTTCAAGGGACAGATATAGGAACAGTGAAACACATGCCGGCCAGTCAAGTGTCCAAGCAGTAGTGCTGGGCTAGCAGGACTCCGTGAACCGGGCAGAAGCGGACTACTATCGCCGTAAGCACGAGACTACATTTCCCCATATGAGAGGCTGCCAAGGATAAACAACTAGTTTGTCGGATCCCACTCATACCAAGCATTTCAATCATACGCTAATATGCCCGATATGAGTAAATACAACAAGGCATCACAACAAAACTCTACAACTCAAAGTACTTTATTTAAGAGGCCCGAGGAGCCATACATAACATATTCATACAGGTAGGGGTCACATGACCCAACACTCAAGTCATACAAGCATACAAGCACATGCGGAAGCAAACTAGTCGAGTATGACTCTAGAAAGAAAGAAAGCTTGTTGGAGCCCTTCTATCTACAATGGCCCTTCACAAGTCCGAGATCACCACCGGTGGCTAGCTCACTCGTCAAGTCGAGATCTACATAGAATCCATCGGAGGGGTAGTGTTGTCCTCTGAAAAACATTAATTACAAACATGAGTACGGAGGTACTCAGAAGTCTTACCACGTAATCCTATCATACATGCACATTCTCAAGGAGGTGGTGGAGTTATTTGCAACAAGCCAGCTTTGACTCTTGGCTAAGCTATCCTACGTGACACCATTTGTAAAGCATTTGTCGCACACGAGTCCACTAATCACCATCACAATACTCCACCGTGGATCCTCTCTCGTCATCCCACGAGAGGGCCATCCGCGGTACTCACACTTATCTTGAGGCTTTTAGAAGTATCCATTTACTTGTTATGAACTGATATAGGCAACCCAGAAGTCCTTCTCCCTGGACACGGCTATTCAAATAGATCATATTACAAACCCTGCAGGGGTGTACTTCTTCACACACGCTCTCACCACTTACCGCCGTTTACACGACATGTACTCGGCAACCTTCAAGCGGAAGCCCAACGTGGGTGTCGGCCACAGCCTACCTAAACACTCAAGTACCTAGTCCAGGTTTATCGCCTATTCGGGTTCCATCCGCAGGGAGTCCGGCCGAGGTTTCCACTAACGGCCCCGAACGATGTGTGCAGGGTTCCCGAGATACCAAACGGGCATTCGTACACCGGCCACGTGTATCTACCGCATCATAGCCCACCCCTAGGGTCAGCGCTACGCACGGCCTCCAACACATATCCTACAAACACCAGAAACTAATTGCAACTCCCGGACTAAGGACAAGGGTGGTTAAGAAGCCGAGAGGGTCCATTGGTTTCGGGCCCAATGCGTGGTAGTAACTATTTCATGGATCACAAACACAGATCTCAGTTCTTAGGATCAGCTTCAATGAAACAACCCACCATGTACTCCTACATGGCCTCTCATCGATACCTTTACCAAAACGTGTTCAACACTTTCACTCTCGAACCAACACAACCTTTCACTCCAGTTCATCATCCCGATGAGCCAGACCTGACACAACTCTAAGCATAGCAAGCATGGCATGGTAGGAAGCACAAACATGGCTCAATCAACTCCTACACATACTAGTGGGTTTCATCTAGTTACTGTGGCAATGACAAGTCAAGCAAAGGAAGTGGGTTCAACTACCGCAGCACACAACAGTTTGAATCGCGTTGTCTTAATGCAGTAAAACAAGAGCAGAAGCGAGAACATGGGTTTGTATCGGAATGATCAATGGGTTGCTTGCCCGATGGAACGGGGTAGAGTACGCCTTCGATGGATAGTCGAGGTTATCCTCAAGGCAGGACCTATCACGAAAAGCATATCGAAAGTAAACACACATGACAATATGCAACAATATGATGCATGCTATGACATTGCAATATGGATGTGTGTTGGTCTAATGCAAGCTAAAACAAAAAGGGATGAACCCATTTGAATCAAAGATTCAAATGCTAGCTCATTTGAAATAGCCCTAAAGGTGCATTATCCTATTCTGTTTAAACAGCAATGTTAACTTGTTTTAACATGCATGAAACCTGTACCAATGGATAGAATGGATTTTTCTGATCATTTTTCATATATAAATCTTTGCATTTGGAGTTACATATTAAAAGTTATAAACATTTGAAATTTGAATTATATTCTGGAATTTACTATATTAGAATAAATCCAGAAATTAGATTATTGCGTCACCATGCGCCAAGATGACGTCGTGGTCAACGGAGACGCCTGTGTCAAACTCGACGGTGGGTCCAGGTGTCGTGGTAATTAGTTTAACTAATGTTTAATTAAAACTAAACCTATTTAGTTAGCGTGGCTGGGCCCCATCCGCCGCTGACTCATCGGAGTCAACCAGGCCCACACGGTCAAAGTCCACGTCGGCTGCACTGGCGCTCAGTCGCCGGCGAGCCGACGCTGGCGGCGAAGTGCGTTGGCTATTCCGCACACCAAACGAGCCGTGGAGGTGGCTATGGGTAGTCGGGGACAAGCCGCAGCTCTTGGTGGAGTCGGTTGGGGTCGGGTGGCGGAATCGGCGCCGGGCGACGACCTAGGCGGCGGTCACGGAGTTCGGCCAAGGCGAACTTAGGGCTAGAGGGGTCGGTGAGGTGCGGGAAGTGCACAGTTAGACTCCATGGGGTGCGGTGAGTGTGAAGGACACCACGAGGTGGACGGAGAGTGACCGGGAGCACGTCGGCGACGAGCTCCACGGCGGCGGGTGCGGGTGAGCTCCGTTCGGTTGCTACGCTGCTCGAGAGCGAGAGAGAAAGGGAAGGGGAGGTAGATGAGCTCACGGACAACTCATAGAGGCACTCGTTGAGGAAGGGGACGAGCCGGAGCGATGACGGCGTGGAAAGGGATCTCCGGCGACGGTGGACTCGGTCGAGGTCGGTGGGGTGGACTCGGTTCACTTGAGCAGGCGGGGCTCGGCTAGTTAGGGGTAGTTGAGAGCGGCGGAGCTCCTGGACAAGGTGAGGAGGGGCATGGACGGCGGGGAGCGCGGTTAGGAGAGGATGGTGCTTGGCGCGGCAAGGCCGGCCAAGGCGGGAGCGAGAGAGAGGAACTCGGGAGGAGAAGAGGTGTCCAGGGGGTTCGGGGGAGAGATAGAAGGTGATCCCGTCGGCGGGGCGAGAGGAGCGGGCGAGGCGGCGACCAGGTGCGTGGCACCCATGCGGTGCTCGCCGCCGAAAGCACTGGCTACTGCTCAAGCCGAGCCAAGCAGCTGTTGGCCATGCGCTGCTGGGCTAGGCCGGCGGGTGGGCCGGGTAGGTGGCGCCAGGTAAGTTCTTCCTGTTTTTATCTTTTTCTATTTTTCTGCAACTTTGTGGAGTTTTTAAAAATACCAAAACAGTTTTAAAATTCACCAAAATGCTCCTGGTCCATTGTTGAAATATTTCCAACATGAAACATTTTGGTTTGGCAAAATTTGGACATTTGAAATATTTTTATAATTTGAAATGCTCAGGTTCAAATACCAATGATTTAATTCAAGGACCTTTGGATGACCTAGAAAATGATGCATCACTTTTGACATAGGCTCTGAACCAAAGCAAAGATGATGAGCATTTTGAAGGGCATTTCAGGTTCATTGAAATAATTTTAGTAAACCCTAGTTGAATTAAGGGGGGTCCGGGGTTTCTGTCTTCCCCATTTCAATTTCAAATGAAATTTAAACATGATGCACACCCTAATGCATGGTCTAGCTGGGATGTGACAAAATTACTACATGATTCTATGAAAATAACAGTCGACTGAAAGCAAATAGGTCAGTCCATTTTTTCTGCACCATCCGATGTACAAAGAACGGGCAGATCGCCTTCATCTACCTCCAGCCAGTCAGTGTTGACGATCTTCCTCGAAACGCCAGCGACCATCGGCCCAGTTATCCTCCCCTGCCTGCGCTCTCCCCTCGATCTCACCGCACCGCCGTGCTTGGCACCGTCCCCCGGCCATCCATTCAAGCCCTGCCGACCTCCAGATCGGGCGCAAGCAGCTCCTGCGCCCCACACCCCTATGATAGACACCGATGCGCCCCTTCCCCGGGGAACATACGCACTAGGTGCTCCGCGCGCCTAAGCGGGTGCTGCTTCTCTTAATTGTGGTTCGACTGACCCTGAATTGAAATCCAGGCGGGCTATTGACCTCTAGCAAAGGTGAAATAGTAAAAGGGAGGAAACCTTGTGCATTTAGTATCACTAAGAAGATGCAGTAAGAAGCGCTCAACTAGTTTCTTTCGTGGGATGAATACTGTGTGAGCAGAGACGTAAGATTTGCACGAATAAGGGAAGAGGAGTACCTCTTTCTGCTGGCAGTGCTGTGTCCTCCTTCTGTTTTTCGACGATCTTCTTGTTGTTCGCCGGAAACCAGAAGTTGCGGAGGACGGTGCAACCTTGGACGAACCCATGGCCAAGTTGTTGAGTGTGGTGCGGTGGTCGTCTGCCGGTGGCAGGGAAGCAGATCCGAGGCGGCGAACGACGGCGTAGCGAGAACAGCTCCGATGCGGTGGACGGTTGCGACAGTGGAGCCGTAGTAGTGAGGCGCAGGACGGCGTGGTCGGAGTGGTTCTGGTCCGGCGCACGTCGACGTCGGCGTCGTGGAGGCAGCTCTGCCTCGGCTTCAGCTGCTAAGTCCTTGAGGGCGTTGTGGTTGCGGTTGCGTTGAACGACAACATCGGGGTACCGGCTCCGGCGTGATGGCGGAGGGCGGGCGGTGGATTGGCCGTTGTGGGGTGGAGGACGGACCGACGGAGGAGGCTGGGGTTTCGCGGCTGGTGGAGAGGGCGTTTTTGCGCGCATGGAGTATGAGTGGGGAAACGGAGGGAGGCGGGGAACTAAGGGGGAACAATGTTCGGTTTGAGACGCGCTTGTTTGAAATTCGGGGAAAGTTACAAACTTTGCTCCCATCTAAAATTTCGGACATATTGCGGGTTGGGGGTAGGACAGTCATGTCAGGTGTCCCAAATGTGGGCGGGATAGATTTCGGCCGAGCACATGGGTGTTTAGGCGCCCACGGCGTATGAATGCTTCTCGGAGGCGATTGAGACTGGCGTCTTGGTGAAGTTACAAACCTACCACGGTTTAGACCTTTGGACATCGGGCCGATAGGCTACACGGGCCAGAGTCAGGACAGTAATTTCCTACCACCAAAACATTAGTATCGCGCGGTTTCGGGTGACCAGAGGCCTATTTGTCGCTTCGTTCAATATTTGGGAGCATAAGCATAAACGTTTTCGGTTCTCTTGAATTGAACTTTCAGGATTTGTCAAACTTCACAAATCTTTACTCTTGAAAATCCTAAAGCTACGATTATTTTGGAATGGAGGGGGTACATTTGAATATGCATTTTACACGAGTATATATTAAAAAATATGCAACTTACCTCAGTTCATGCATGGTTCCAGATATAATCTCCTTGGTTGCAAAAAAAGAAAAGTTAGATATACGTATGAATATATATAGCATGTTCAAACTCTCAACAAAGATTGATGCCCCCTTTTACATCTGATTTACAAATGCCATTATCTCGGTTCAAATAGATGAATGCACTTCCTATGAATTCAATCTTCAAACCCCTTTATGTTGAATTAGACATGTATTCTATTTCGCTGCTAGCAATTTGGAATGTATCCATGCAAGTGACAAATGTATAAAGTGCTTCACACTAACAACATGGAGTGCACTAATTAATGTTTATATATGAATTGCAAAAGCATCCATTGCCTGTATTTCAAACCGCTCTCACTCCGTGGATCGATAATATGAAATAAACACATGCACCTGCTAGAATTCAATAGAGTATGGGTGTCTGATAAACTGATTTTCGTCCATACACAATTTGCAAAATTCATGATCTCATCCAAAAATAATAATGCCATTTATATTTTAATTTAATGCGTAGAACCGCCTTTTACACGTAGATGCACTATGCCTCGCCCCGTTCTCACAGACGCGTTATATATCTCTCTATTTAACGCATAAGTGCACAAACTTTATATGCATCAGCATTTCTCTTTCACACATGCTCACAATCTCTCTCAGGGTGTCGGGGTGTCTCACGCACATGCTCTCTCTGTTTCTCTCTCTCTCTCTCTCTCTCTTTTTGACTACTACGTACCACTCTTTTCACTAATCTCAGTTGGAAAACACTATTTCTCTCACATGCATATATACACATGCACGGTCTCTACTAGCCCTCTATACAGCACATATATGTGCCTACGTGTCTCCCCCACGCACATTATCTTTAGGCCTCTCTCACACATTGCCCCCCCCCCCCCCGACACACCTCTCTCTTAGTAGTTGGCAGATATGATTTCATCATATCGTCATTCGGTAGGATATCCCTGGTTGTTAGGCTGGATGGTAATACGAGGCAAAGTTTTACCCTAGTTCGGATCGGACCCTTGCAGTTAAAGAAAGAGTCTACTCCTGGTTTCAGATATTAGTGATAGGGGTGTGTACCGAGTACACGGAATACCGTGCATTGTGCGTGTGTGTATACTATCGATTTAACTAGCCCCCAAGCTTGTATAACATACTAAGGGCCTAGGGTTGCAAATCATATATAGTCGGCTTATCACCGGTGGGGATAGAGTCCTCCGCGACTCTGGTAGCTTCGTTTTGTACGCCGAGTCCTCCACGCCGAGTCCTCCACATGGGTCTTCGTATAACACATCTCGGTCCAACCTATATGTGGCGCAGGATGGAACCGACCCATGAGTCTTGATGTTGACCCACCACAACTAGAAATGATGTGCCCACCACACCACACACGCAATGGGCCACTAAGAAAATAAGCATATACAATGTACAACGGTATATAGCTCACGATACGTGTCCATATTGTTGATGACACTAACGGACTTTGCATTTGATGCGTGCTCCGTATTTTGTTGACGACACTTACGGTCATTGTATTTGAAGCGAAAGCACGATATGGTCACTGGACTTCACAATAAGCTCATCACGGTCACCACATACATTTTGTCGTGCTAACCAACATGTGGTTGGATGGTTAGAGGACAGTGGTTTCTCGAGCCCACCAAGGTAAAGTCCCGTGCTCGATTTATCTTGTGTTAATTTCAGTATTTTCCGTGATGTACGCTCATTGGGAGGAGACGCTCCACTCGACCACGAGGCACCTATGGTGACTTCATAAAATCTCAAGATCATATATGCTGGCCCACTCTCTCAAGGTGCTCATAGGGTAGGGTTCGCGTGTGTGCGCTTATAGCGTGAGTGCTTATGCGTATATATGAGCCCTTGCGTCTGCACTGTGTTAAATAAATACATGTCATGATTATACGGTCACCGCTCACCTGCAACTCCATATTATGTTGATGACACAATCAATCGACCGATCAAACATTCCACGCGGCGCAACTAGTGTTGCACCATCGGGCGCCAGAACCGTGGGGGCCCACTGTCAGCCCGTGATATGAAAGAAAGTAATGGTAGTTTGAGTGCATCTTGTGTTAATAAAATAGGAGTACATTTTAGGGTGATCATACGGTCACCGCTCATCATACAGCTCCGTAATTTGTTGATAACATGATCAATTGACCAGCCAAACGGTCCACATTCAGCAGCACACATTACCATAGGGCCCACCCATCAACGCGTATATGAAGGACAGGAATGGTCATAAATTAGTGGCCGGTGGGTATTCGAAGTCGTGAGACCTCTGGTTGGCAGTCACCGGCGGTTGGGGGGGCGTTCATTGGGCGGTGGGGTGGGTATCCCCGGAGAAAAAGCTCGGCGTGAGGGGGAGGGGGGCTAGAGGGATGGCCGGTGCGGCGGCGGACCGGCGGTGGGAAGTGGTTTTGGGGAGGGCGGGCCAGCCGTGGGTGGCGGGGTTGGCGGTTCGGCCGGTGGTGGCTAGCGGCTCAGGGGGGGTGGAGTTTGATGATAAACTGGAGGCCCTTGATTTCGTATCCAACGGCTGGAAAATCTAATGACAAGAGATGAAAAAGTTAGTCGACTGACGTGTAGCCTCACCCCGCACGTACACATGCACGCACGCAAGACACGCACGCATGTAGGCGTGCAACATCGACACGCATACATAACGCACAAGCACGCATCTTTGGCGTGCAACACCGACACGCATACACATGCACTCATGAACACACGCACGCACGCACCCATGCATGCAACACTGAAACGCACTTTGCACGCACGCAACACTCGCACGCCGCATGCACACATCACACGCACGTAAGACACACGCCAACCTATACGCATGCACCCTTTGTTAAGGACATGGATTGTTACGGTATTAATCAATCTTATCTGCGATAAGCGTAACATTGATGTTTGCTGCGGTCTTTATGAATCACAACGTATCGAACGGGGTATCAACATAGTAGGCTTATCTACATGAAAAGGATGATGCCACACTCAATGAACAATCATCGGTTTATGAAATGCCCGCTTCTGACCGCCTTGGCCCACCAAAGGTTCCTCTGATGTGCGCTGCCTGCGTTGGGTCACTGACATGCAGGCCATGCACCCAAAGAGCCCACACGTCAGTGGAAGAACGGCACGGTGTCCTTGGGCAGAGTCGACTCGCCATTCGCGGCACGCCCGGCTGAACACGCCTCTGTGCCGCATTCAAACGCCTCCATGAAACCCGCCCGTGTGGAAGCCGAGAAACCCACTCTGGACACACGTCCGTTCATGACCGGGCCGGCGTTAAACGCAACACCGGCCGAGCTCCTCCCATTCTCGTCTATTTAATCTCCTATTTAAACAAGGCCAAACACCGGCCAAGAATCCCACACCTCCGCCGCTCCCCTATCTCCTCCACCATTTTGTCCACTCTTACAATGGCTTACAAAGAGTAGTTATTCCGCATCCAAGCCGGCTGGGTAGCCCGCCGGATACGAGCTATGCAGCTCGCCGATCCACCTCCCTCCCCTCGCCCGATGGAGCCAGTTGCCACCCCAAGCCGGCGTGCGGTTCAGCAACTCGCCGCTCCAGGCCAGCTCGACGAGGAGCAGCGCACGGGCGTCGTTGCTGCCGTCCACGTCGCCGCCAGACCGCGTCTCCCATTTCGTGGCCGAGACTTCCATGCCGGGCGTCACGCCATGCAACCAGCGACAGAAGCTGGGTGAGCGGAGAGCGACGAGTCGGTGGCCAGCGCCTCCGCGTCCGCCGCCATCATCGAGGAGAAGTAGAACACGGGAGGCCGCTGCCGCTTGGGTCCCATGAAGGCCACCGCAAAGGCGACGCCGGCGTACATAGCAGGTGTCTTGCCGGATGCTTTTGTTGCGAGGACCTTCGTCAACCCCGCATGGGCTCCACGGAAGAGGGGAATGTTAGGATGAACTCGAGCCGGTGCAGGCCATGTCGAAGTAGTGGCCGGTGATGAACTCGAACCGGTGCCGGCCACCATCATCTTACGGCACCAGCCAATGATATCAGTTGGGCAGTGGGGAAGCGTGCCGTCCTTTGCGCTGAAGCATATACCTCTTGGGCTCCCGGCAGTCCGGTGATCGTGCTGTCGGACATGAGGAACACAAATCGATCGGCGGGCGACCATTTAGGCCAGGTATTATATACTTGTGCTGTCCGGAACTAGCACCGCGTAGTTCATTTGAATGTAATGAAATCCGTCATGTTTATATGAAAATCCGGTATTTTATATGATTTCCATTGTTATTTATATGAAATATCAGTTTGTCTACGTGTTTGCGTGAATTTCGTCCGGTTGGTTGAGTTGCTGTCATAATGTGTGCGACTACGGTTGGATGACGTAATTCCCATGGCTGGCTGTGCCTCCGCTGCCCTACCGTACATACCCTCCAACGTTGGCCAGTCCCTCCCTCTATTCCCCCACACGTCCTGTTATTCTCCGGCGACGTCAGCCCCAACACGCACTCGCTACCAACCAGCCAACCTCGATTCTCCGCCACGATGGACCGACGCATGTTCAATGGCTCCTGTTCGTTCCGTCCGAGGCCTCGCCGTCGTCCTCCGCCTTGCGACCTTTGTTGGCTCACCGTGCGCGGTGCGCCACCCTCTTGCGTTGTCAACATCGTCAACAACCAAGAGGAACAACGAGATGACTGTACGTGGAGAGGATGACAGTAGGGACCCAACAGCGTCATGGAAGTACGCAAGCAAGTGCCTCTATAATACAAGCCCAAAAATATGGTTCCTCCTAATGGTTGGACATCTGGGGCTCATGCCATTGTCAACGTAGTCAATAAACGAGAGAATTACACTCACGAAGCGGCCGACACTAGGGACCCAAAGAAGTCGCGCAGTAGTTTTTTAGGAACAAGCGCTTGTTATTTATACTAGTTTTAGCGACGGATCAGTGGTAACAACGGGCTCAAAGCGGGGTTGTGGCCCGTCTAGCCGTGGTTTTATTTATGTTTACCACATCATGAGCCCAGTTGTGTTTTTTTCTTGCTGAAAATGGCTAGCCCAGTTCTATTTTTTTTAAGAAATACCCAAACAAGGCCTACTTGCTTTATCGGCCCTGCTGGGCTGCAAATCTTTCAAGACGAGGAGAGTTTGATTCAGTTTGCCCAGAAATGGGTTGTACATTTTTAAAACACATCAAACCGGGAATTAGTTCATTTTTTTTCACTACAGGATCTTAAATTCCATTGATTTTATGCGTGGACAATTATTTGGATTTTATATTTATATAAATTATTTTTCAAAATAGTTTGAATGTGAATCGATATTTCTGGATTAAAAACAGTTGACCGCACCGAGATATGCAAAATTTCGTATAATTTTTTAACCATGACCACAATATGGGCTGTAATGCTAACAAACAGAATATGGGCTCCAAAAAAACCTTAAGAATTAACAAATGGGCTGTAAATTATTAGAAATAATGGAAGATGGGACGTATGCTGTTTTCCATAGATTTGAGGCTTTCCTAAAAAGGTTGACGACAGCAAAGGATCGTTGGATGTCCATCCAACGGCCGTCGTCTTCTTCAATCTCTGCTCTTCCCGCTCCACCGCCAAACAAGCGCCGCGAGACTGCTCGCTCCTCCTCCCCCCATGCTCGCTGTTCTGCCGCCAGAGCCTCACCGCCCCACGCATTCCCATCGCTGGTCTAGCCATCCTCTACTCACCCACACTGCTGTTATTCTCCGTGTCGGCAGCATTTAACTAGTAAACCTCGTGACATCGTACAGATTCTCCGCGGGAAACAATCGCCAAGTCTTCCCTCCTCCGCGCCGCCCCTTCCTAGGCCTCGCCGTGGTGCTCTCGGTGCGGCGTGGTCAATGTGGTCAACGACCGACTTCCATTGGAAGAGTACTGTGCATGGAGACGCTGACAGCTGGGTCCACGGCCGCAGAAGGAAGTGCCTCCTTATTACGCCGCAAAATAATTATTCCTCCACCGACAGCGGGGACCCATCGGACGGGCCACCGATTTCGTGAAAACAACGCTTCCCGACCGCTGGGACCCACCAGCTACACCTTCGCACGCAAGGAAGTGCATCCGCAAAAAACAAAACGATTCGCCCCGATCGCTGGGACCCACCAGCTACATCTTCACGCAAGGGAGTGCATCCAGCAAAAAATGATTCGCCTCACTGACCGCCGGGACCCATCAGCTACATCTTCGCACGCAAGGAAGTGCTCGACGGTCGGGACCCACCTGGTCGAAGCGCACGAGCGTTGTCATTCTGGTCGCGAACGTACGTACATACTTGGTCGTTGTAGAGGCGCACGTGTCGTAGTAGAGGCGCGACGTAGCATGTACACGCACGCATAACGGCGTGGTGCAAGAAAGAAAATACGCCACATATGTGTACATACGGGCGGGTCTCGAACGCCTACTCGCAAGACAATGCACGCCGTGGCTCGTGTACATGGTTGGGTCGGAACGGAGAAACAACATCGTCGTCGTGTTCATGGGGAGGCAACGGAGTGCGTCGTGTTCATCGGGAGGCAACGGAACACGTGGGAGCCAACCGGCTGGGTCGGAACGGAATGCGTGGTCGTGTTCATCGGGAGGGCTTGGACGGAACAGGCGCTAGAAACGAGGCCTGGCGTACCGCACAACCGAGGAAATGGACCTCCCATGTTCGGAACGGGGTCCTGTTGATCGGGAGGGGTGTGGCGTACTGCAAAACGGAGGAAACAGACCTCCTACGGTCGAAATGGGGGTCCTGTTGATCGGGAGGGGTGTGGCGTACCGCAAAACGGAGGAAACGGACCTCCTACGGTCGTAACAGGGGTCCTGTTGATCGGGAGGGGTGTGGCGTACCGCAAAACGGACGAAACAGAATTGTGTTGGAGCGCTGCGGTCGAAACAGGGGTCCTGTTCATTGGGAGGGTGTGGCGCATCGCAAAACGGACTCCACGGATACCGCTCATCTCCACCGTCGACCTCCTCCACCACCACGGGCTACCATCGACCTCCTCCAGCCTCCACAGGCTCCTGCTCATCCAGCCTCCACCGCTGCTACTCCACCACCATCGCTCAACAGCCCTCCACGGGCACCCTCCACCGCTCTCTGCTCATCCATCCCTCCACAAAGACGGGGTCCTATTCAACCACCCCTCCACGGCCACCCTCCACCGCTCATCTGCTCATCCAGCCCTCCACACCACGGGTCCTGTTCATCCAGAGGAAACGACACCGCCATCGCTCATCCAACCCCCGCAACGCCACCGCTCATCCAATCGATCGGCTTGAGTTAGCAGCAGAGCAAAGGAATCGCCCATCGGGTTGATTAATAGCCATCGATCGCCGGGTTCAAGAACGCGTAGCTGCGCAGCAATCGCCGGGTTCGATTAGAGCCCAACGCTCGCTGGTTCATTAGAGCTAACGCCACACACACACGCAGACGTACGAGAAACACGATCGCCGCCCCGACCTCCCACCGTAATCGGCAACTCCCAAAATTTTCCTCGCCTCGCTTCTACCACGGTTTTTCTGTCATGGACGGCCCAAAGAATGTCATGCAGCTGCGTCTCCGCCCGCCCAAGACGAAAAGCCCATTTTCTGTCATGATTTTTGTCATAGAAGTAGGAGCCCACCACATATATGATGATACCGGGTTTTGTCACAATTATCGTCATAGAAGTGTCATATGTATGACAGAAAAAATATTCGTTCGGCCCAAAATGTCACGGATGTGTCCTTTTTTTGTAGTGTATATATAGGCCAGAGCCTCCGCGCTTGCTTGCTAGGGTTGCTCTATTCACACACTCTCATCCTTTCCAGATCTAAACAAGATAGGGGTAGTAACACTGTCTTTCTCCCTTCAAAAACAACGGCTTTCTATCCTCACCGTTGGTTACAGATCCGGACGTATCCCCTCCTCCGTGAAGGGAGGAGGGCAGCATTTAGGCCGTCGTCGACAGAGAGGAGGAGACCCACCGCCGGCCGCACTGCTATCTCGGCCGAGGCGGCGCAGGAGGTCCTCCGATCCCTTCGTCGTTGCCTGTGGGCGGATCCGGCCTCCCGCCGCCCACCTATCCACATCCCGATGACCTTCAGGTATATCTTCTTTCGAAACCGTCTTAGATCTACTTCCCCAGCTCGCTACGTCGCTGCATGTGCATCATTTTCTACCTCTCAGCCCCTCTCGGTCGGGTGGTCCAACGTCACCTATTTTTCTTCTTCTATTGTTAGAGGTAAAGCTACTTCATGGAGTCGAATCTTGTACTCCCTCCGTCCAAAATACTTGTCATTGAAATGGATGTATCTAGATGTATTTTAGTTCTAGACAGATCCATTTTGATGACAAGTAATTCCGGACGGAGGGAGTACTTGGTTCAAACAAGAAATAAAGTGGGGGTGGGGGAATTTAGTATGTACATCAGACTTGGTACAAACAGGAAGGAAAGGAGTTGAAAGTAGTACAGACTGGTCATCCAACCGGTCTCTTGGTCGAAAAGGGAAATATAGGGGTAACTCTGTACACAGTGGTATGACCAGGACTAGATTTGCTATCCACACATAGGAGTAGGTGGCTAGAGTGAACAAAAATGGGACCAACCCAGATATGTTTCTTGGATGTTTGTTTCTCGGGGCAATAAACTATGAATCACCACTTTATGCACATGTTTACGTACATGGTGCTGGACTGCTGGTGCACCCACTGTCACATGCCCTTATACCAAATATTTAGGCTCCGTTCGGAATAAAGGGGCAGAAAACATAGGTCTTGATGAAAATAGAGGAATAGGAAAGGAATGTGGGTATAAAACTATGGAACAACGAACCGGAGGAAACTCTCAAGAGAATGTGTTCGGATGGACTACGAAATGTACAGATTTGTTTTTTTAGAGTAGCATGCTTGGCAGTATGAGATGCTATTTTTCATTCAGCTGCACAAGGACTACTCTTGTCCTCACCTCACGCACCACACATAGGTTGATTTTTTATTCCGACAAACACAAGACAACAACCTGTCTAACGCATGGCAGCGAAGGCCGCCTCGGCTTCCGCCCAAAAAATGAGCAGCGTGGATGTTTCTAATCCTCGTGGAATCAGTACTACCGCACCAGCTTTCCTATGAAACACTATTCACCTTTCCCGTGTTCCGAACGGTTGGAAGGGAAAGAATACCGTAGGAATTGTGTTCCTACGAAAATCCTGCACCAAACCTGTGAACCGAACGCAGCCTTAGCTGTTCTTAATCTAATGTCCCTGGTAAAAATGAAGCCATGCCACTGTTATAAGCCATGAAAAGTTTGGCCAAATGTTTTTGCTCAGAATCGCTTGAGACTCGACTGTTTTCTCTCAGACCTTTTGTGCAAACAGGATATCCAATTCACCGTTCTTTGTTAGACCTTTTGGTGCAATCGCACAAAACTCTTCTTAAAAGAACTGACTTTTGTGCTGTTTAACCGAATGTCGAATGGAATAGTTGGTTCATTTCGTGGAACTGCACAAAGGGAGATCTGTGTTCCAATCCTCATCATCCATATTGGTGCCATAACCTTCCTTTAGGTAAGAATGATATTTAATGCATGTGTTCATCTCTATTTTCCGACTGCCATGAGAAAATAATGCTATTTTTTACTAGTACACTTGTACTCCCTCACTGACAAAACTAATTCTGAATTAGAAGGCCAATCATGCACTTGGTTTCACCAACTGGTGAGGAGAAACAGAAACAGAGCATGAAGAGGAAGAAGAAGAAGAATAAACAGATCCAAGGCGATCTTGCTGAAGCGAGAGGCCTCAGTCGAGGCCATTCAAGGGCTCCGGCAATGACTACCTTACAGGTGAGACGATCCTCCAGGGAGCCCTTCCACTTCTGTTGTCTCTCTTAATTAATTAGGAGTACTTAAGTACCACTAATTTATTACTGCCTAATTTTCCTGTTGGAGTTGAACAAATATTTAGTAGGACCCTATGCTGAATCATGTACGAGTGTATGTTTGTTTGTCTATGGAGGTGAATCATGTGGTGGAGCAGGGAGGGAATATTATTAGTGTCATGACATAATAGTGCTATTGTTTTGCATGTCAATCTATTGCCATTGGTTCAATGAGGCAAAGTTTTGCGTATTGTCCATCATGAATTTGATGCTACTGTTTGAGTAATATGCTAATGTCTTCCTATCCTTTCTCACTAAGCTAATGAAGGTTTCACCTTGTTCCTACTTGTGCAAACTGGGATCATGTTGTGCCAATCATACATTTTAGTGGAACTACACAAGACAATACAATGAACTGTATCCCAGCCAGGGCTTTAACTCCGCTGGAAGTTCTTGATAATCTTTCGATATAATCTCAGCAATGGTAAACAAGAGTGATTTCAACCATACATTTGAAGTGCACAAAAATATATACTATTGTGTGATTCCAGTGAGTGCTTTATCATCTCTTATGGGATTACATGAATAAGCTTTTTTTCTCAGGTTGGTACGGGTCTAAGGCCTTCATCCATATTAGTTTGTTGTCATCTCTATTTGTATCGTGCTACTGTCATGAGAAACCCCTTTATCTCACTCTCTCAATATATGTGCCAATAGGGATGCTGGATTTTGGTGGAACTGCACAAAAACTTTGGGTGCTTCATTGCCTCGACAGCTTCCGTCCTTTCCAGTCAGTCGCTAATCTCCGCTTGCTTTCTTCCTTTGTTGTCAGTCGCTTGGCTTATCTCGGCTTCCAGTCAAAGGAAATAGTGATTGATATGCTACCTCACACAGGTTGGTACTGGTCTTTATCCTGATTATTGTGCCTGTCATATGTATTGGTAATTTGGTATTGTGCTACTGTTTGCCGATTTCATGAAGGAGTAATTTGGAGCATGAACTCACAGGCAAATCATTACATCGGATGATTTCAGTAGGACTGCACAAAATGATCATATGGACAGGTACTTATGCTGCTGCTATGTACTCCAAAGTTCACTCAGACAAGCATCGATGTTAACAAGAAGAAGTGCCTATATTCATTCGAGTATCAACCGGTGTCAACCAATTGTCAAGTATTAGGAGAGTGAACACCAAAAACATTGCTTGGTGCATAGCCCAGAAAAACGCAGACCAGTCTTTGGTCCCAACTTGTGCCTTTTGGTTATCGGCACATATGGTAGCGAACTATATGGCATAGAGTCTAAACATTCTAGACAAGTTGGTTGACGCATATATTCATCTGGCACTTAATCAGTCTGCACGCCAAGGATGCTCCATTTCAATTGAACTGCAAAAAAAAAATTGGGTGGTTCATTTTCTCAACCGCCTCCTTTCTCGTCTGCAATGTAGAATTTTGGCGAGATACAGGACCAGGATGAGCCAGTAAACTAGTTGGATGAAAGTAGTGGCCAAGTTGCTCAAACCTCCCTCGGTACAAGGCCACTATTTGAGGCTAAACCTATAAGCAAAGTTCAGAATGTCTGTGTTGTGATACGTCCATTTTGCATCATGCTTTTATATCGATATTTATCGCATTATGGGCTGTTATTTCACGTTATGTCACAATACTTATGGCTATTCTCTTTTATTTTACAAGGTTTACATGAAGAGGAGAATGCCGCAGCTGGAATCTCGGGTGGAAAAGGAGCAAATATTGAGACCTATTTCAAGAACTCCAAAAGTCCGAAACTCCACGGAATATCTTAAAATAAATAAAGAAAAATCATCGCCAAAGATGAAGGACAGGGGGCCCACACCCTGCTCACGAGGGTGGGGGGAGCCCCCCTAGGGCGCGCCCCCCTACCTCGTGAAACCCCCTGGTGGCTCTCCGACGCCCATCTTCTCCTATATGAAGTCTTTCGTCAAGAAAAATATAGGAGGCAACCTTGCGGGACGAGACTCCGCCGCCACGAGGCGGAACCTTGGCGGAACCAATCTAGGGCTCCGACAGAGCTGTTCTGTCGGGGACACTTCCCTCCGGGAGGGGGAAATCATCATCATCATCATCACCAACGCTCCTCTCATTAGGAGAGGGAAATCTCCATCAACATCTTCACCAACACCATCTCATCTCCAAACCCTAGTTCATCTCTTGTATCCAATTCTTGTCTCCAAGTCCGGGATTGGTGCTAGTAGGTTGCTAGTAGTGTTGATTACTCCTTGTAGTTGATGCTAGTTGGTTTATTTGGTGGAAGATCATATGTTCAGATCCTTTATGCATATTAATACCCCCCTGATTATGAACATGAATATGCTTTGTGAGTAGTCACGGTTTTTCCTGAGGACAAGGGAGAAGTCTTGCTATTAGTAGTCATGTGAATTTGGTATTCGTTCGATATTTTGATGAGATGTATGTTGTCTAGCCTCTAGTGGTGTTATGTGAACGTCGACTACATAACACTTCACCATTATTTGGGCCTATAGGAAGGCATTGGGAAGTAATAAGTAGATGATGGGTTGCTAGAGTGACAGAAGCTTAAACCCTAGTTTATGCGTTGCTTCGTAAGGGGCTGATTTGGATCCATATGTTTCATGCTATGGTTAGGTTTACCTTAATACTTTTGTTGTAGTTGCGGATGCTTGCAATAGAGGTTAATCATAAGTGGGATGCTTGTTCAAGTAAGAATAGCACCCAAGCACCGGTCCACCCACATATCAAATTATCAAAGTACCGAACGCGAATCATATGAACGTGATGAAAACTAGCTTGACGATATTCCCATGTGTCCTCGGGAGCGCTTTCCCTTATATAAGAGTTTGTCCAGGCTTGTCCTTTGCTACAAAAAGGATTGGGCCACCTTGCTGCACTTTATTTACTCTTGTTACTTGTTGGTCGTTACAATTTATCTTATCACAAAACTATCTGTTACCACTTATTTACTTGCAGAGAATACCTTGCTGAAAACCGCTTATCATTACCTTATGCTCCTCGTTGGGTTCGACAATCTTACTTATCGAAAGGACAACGATAGATCCCCTATACTTGTGGGTCATCAAGACTCTTTTCTGGCGCCATTGCCGGGGAGTGTAGTGCCTTTGGTAGGTGGAATTTGGTAAGGAAAAATTTATATAGTGTGCTGAAATTTACTGTCACTTGTTACTATGGAAAGTAATTCTCTGAAGGGCTTGTTTGGGGTATCTTCACCCCGTCCAGTAGAGCAAAGAGTTGCTCCTAAACCTATTGAACCTACTGAAAATGAAACTCATTTTGAATTTCCTTCGGGTATGATGGAAAAACTGCTAGCTAATCCTTTTACAGGAGATGGAACAAAGCATCCTGATGAGCACTTAATATATGTGGATGAAGTTTGTGGATTATTTAAGCTTGCGGTATACCGATGACGTTGTTAAGAAGAAGGTCTTCCTTTATCTTTGAAGGAGACGCATTGACATGGTATAGGCTATGTGATGATACGAGATCATGGAACTATAAAAGATTGAAATTGGAATTTCATCAAAAGTATTACCCTATGCATCTTGTTCATCGTGATCGCAATTATATATATAATTTTTGGCCTCGCAAAGGAGAAAGCATCGCTCAAGCTTGGGGGAGGCTTAAATCAATGTTATATTCATGCCCCAATCATGAGCTCTCAAGAGTGACAATTCTTCAGAATTTTTATGCTCGGCTTTCTGATAACAATCGCACCATGCTCGATACTTCTTCTGCTGGCTCTTTTATGATGAAGACTATTGAACTCAGATGGGATTTATTGGATAGAATTAAATGCAACTCTGAAGATTGGGACCTCGACGAAGGTAAGGAGTCACGTATGACACCTAAGTTTGATTGTGTTAAATCTTTTATGGATACTGATATTTTCCGTAAGTTTAGCACTAAATATGGACTTGACTCTGAGATAGTAGCTTCTTTCTGTGAATCTTTTGCTACTTATGTTGATCTCCCCAAGAAGAAGTGGTTTAAATATCATCCTCCCATAGAAGTAAAAGTAGCTGCACCTATTAAAGTTGAAGAAAAGACTCTCACTTATAATGATCCTATTGTTCCCACTTCTTATGTTGAGAAACCACCCTTCCCTGTTAGAATAAAGGATCATGCTAAAGCTTCAACTGTGGTTCGTAAAAGCAATATTAGAACTTATACACCTCCTGAGCAAGTCAAAGTAGAACTTAATATTGCTATTGTTAAAGATCTCTTGTCTCATAATATTGATGGGCATGTTATTCAATTCTGTGGTGAATCTGCTAGAATTGCTAAACCTAGCGTTAAAGATAAACATAGACCTGTGGTAGGCGTGCCTGTTATTTCTGTTAAAATAGGAGATCATTGTTATCATGGCTTATGTGATATGGGTGCTAGCGCTAGTGTTATACCTTATGACCTGTATAAAGAAATCAGGCATGAAATTGCACCTGCTGAGTTAGAAGAAATTGATGTCACAATTAAACTTGCCAATAGAGATAATATTTCACCAGTGGGAATTGTTAGAGATGTTGAAGTTTTGTGTGGGAAAACCAAATATCCCGCTGATTTTCTTGTTCTCAGTTCCCCACAAGATAGCTTTTGTCCCATTATATTTGGTAGACCCTTCTTGAACACTGTTAATGCTAAGATAGATTGTGAAAATAATGTTGTTACTATTGGCTTGGATGATATGATTCATGAGTTTAATTTCTCTAAATTTAGCAAACAACATCGTGAGGAAGAATTGCCTAGTAAGGATGAAATTATTGGTCTTGCTTCTATTGCCGTACCTCCTAGTGATCCTTTAGAACAATATTTGCTAGACCATGAAAATGATATGTTTATGAATGAGAGAAGGGAAATAGATGAAGTATTCTTTAAACAGGAACCTATTCTGCAACACAATTTGCCTGTTGAAATCCTAGGGGATCCTCCTCCACCCAAGGGTGATCCGTGTTTGAGCTTAAACCGTTGCTCGATAATCTTAAATATGCTTATCTTGATGAAAAGAAAATATATCCTGTTATTATTAGTGCTAACCTTTCAGAGCATGAAGAAGAAATATTATTGAAAACTCTGAAGAAGCACCGTGCTGCTATTGGATATACTCTTGATGATCTTAAGGGCATTAGTCCCACTCTATGTCAACATAAAATAAATTTGGAAGCGGATGCCAAACCAGTTCGTGATCCTCAACGGCGTTTGAATCCTAAAATGAGAGAAGTGGTAAGAAAAGAAATACTCAAGCTTCTGGAGGCAGGTATAATTTATTCCGTTGCTGATAGTCAGTGGGTAAGTCCTGTCCATTGTGTCCCTAAGAAGGGAGGTATTACTGTTGTCCCTAATGATAAAGATTAATTGATCCCGCAAAGAATTGTCACAGGTTATAGGATGGTAATTGATTTCCGCAAATTAAATAAAGCTACTAAGAAAGATCATTACCCCTTACCTTTTATTGATCAAATGCTAGAAAGATTATGCAAACATACACATTATTGCTTTCTAGATGGTTATTCTAGTTTCTCTCAAATACCTATGTCGGCTAAAGATCAATCAAAGACTACTTTTACTTTCCCTTTTGGTACTTTTGCTTATAGATGTATGCCTTTTGGTTTATGTAATGCACCTGCTACCTTTCAAAGATGCATGATGGCTATATTCTCTGATTTTTGTGATTTTTTTTTGAGGTTTTCATGGATGATTTTTCCGTCTATGGTTCCTCTTTTGATGATTGCTTGAGCAATCTTGATCGAGTTTTGCAGAGATGTGAAGAAACTAATCTTGTCTTGAATTGGGAAAAGTGCCACTTTATGGTTAATGAAGGTATTGTCTTGGGGCACAAAGTTTCTGAAAGAGGTATTGAAGTTGATAAAGCCAAGGTTGATGCTATTGAAAAGATGCCATGTCCCAAGGACATCAAAGGTATAAGAAGTTTCCTTGGTCACGCCGGATTTTATAGGAGGTTCATTAAGGACTTCTCAAAATTTCTCGACCTCGACTAATTTATTACAAAAATATGTACCATTTGTCTTTGATGATGATTGTGTAGAAGCATTTGAAATACTTAAGAAAGCATTAGTCTCTGCACTGTTGTTCAACCACCGATTGGAATTTACCCTTTGAAATTATGTGTGATGCTAGTGATTATGCTGTAGGTGCTGTTCTAGGGCAAAGAGTTGATAAGAAATTAAATGTTATCCATTATGCTAGTAAGACTCTAGACAATGCTCAAAGAAATTATGCTGCTACCGAAAAGGAACTTTTAGCAGTTGTATTTGCTTGTGATAAATTCAGACCCTATATTGTTGATTCTAAAGTAACTATTCACACTGATCATGCTGCTATTAAATATCTTATGGAAAAGAAAGATGCAAAACCTAGACTTATTAGATGGGTTCTCTTGCTGCAAGAAGTTGATTTGCATATTGTTGACAGAAAAGGAGCTGAGAACCCCGTTGCAGATAACGTATCTAGGTTAGAGAATGTTCTTGATGACCCACTACCTATTGATGATAGCTTTCCTGATGAACAATTAAATGTCATAAGCACTTCTCGTAGCACTCCATGGTATGCTGATTATGCTAATTATATTGTTGCTAAATTTATACCACCTAGCTTCACAACAAAAGAAAAAGTTTTTCTATGATTTGCGACATTACTTTTGGGATGACCCACATCTTTATAAAGAAGGAGTAGATGGTGTTATTAGACGTTGTGTACCTGAGCATGAACAGGAACAGATCCTACACAAGTGCCACTCCGAGGCTTATGGAGGACACCACGCTGGAGATAGAACTGCACATAAGGTATTGCAATCCGGTTTTTATTGGCCTACTCTCTTCAAGGATGCCCGTAAGTTTGTTTTGTCTTGCCAAAGAATTGGTAATATTAGTAGACGTCAAGAAATGCCCATGAATTATTCACTTGTTATTGAACCATTTGATGTTTGGGGCTTTGATTATATGTGACCTTTTCCTGCCTCTAATGGATATACACACATTTTGGTTGTTGTTGATTACGTTACTAAGTGGGTAGAAGCTATTCCAACTAGTAGTGCTGATCATAACACTTCTATTAAAATGCTTAAGGAAGTTATTTTTCCGAGGTTTGGAGTCCCTAGATATTTAATGACTGATGGTGATTCACACTTTATTCATGGCACTTTCCGTAAAATGCTTGCTAAATATGACGTTAATCATAGAATTCCGTCTCCTTATCACCCGCAGTCTAGTGGTCAAGTAGAATTGAGCATAGAGAGCTCAAATTAATTTTGCAAAAGACTGTTAATAGATCTAGAAAGAATTGGTCCAAGAAATTTGATGATGCATTATGGGCATATAGAACTGCATATAAGAATCCTATGGGTATGTCTTCGTATAAAATGGTTTATGGAAAAGCATGTCACTTACCTCTCGAACTAGAACATAAGGCATATTGGGCTATTAAAGAGCTCAACTATGATTTCAAACTTGCCGGTGAGAAAAGGTTATTTGATATTAGCTCACTTGATGAATGGAGAACCCAAGCTTATGAAAATGCTAAGTTGTTTAAATAAAAAGTTAAAAGATGGCATGACAAAAGGATACAAAAGGGTGAGTTTAATGTAGGTGATTATGTATTGCTATACAACTCTCGTTTAAGATTTTTTGCAGGAAAACTTCTTTCTAAATGGGAAGATCCCTACGTTATCGAGGAGGTCTATCATTCCGGTGCCATAAAAATCAACAACTTCGATGGCACAAATCCGAAGGTGGTAAACGGTCAAAGAATCAAACATTATATCTCAGGTAATCCCATAAATGTTGAAACCAATATTATTGAAACCGTAACCCCGGAGGAATACATAAGGGACACTTTCCAGAACGTTTCAGACTCTGAAAAGGAGTAGGTATGTGGTACGGTAAGTAAACCGACTCCAAAACAATTTTTAAGGCAATAGTTCTCCGTTTTGGAATATTTAGAAAAATAGAAAAATAAGTAGTAGTCCGGGAAGGACACGAGGGCCCCACGGGGGTGGTGGGCGGGCCCTACCCCCTGGGCGCGCCCCCCTACCTCGTGAGCACCCTGTGTGCCCTCCGGACTCCGTTTTCTTGCACGATACGTATTTTGGTCGGTAAAAAATCATTATATATTCTCCCGAAGGTTTTGACTCCCGTATCACGCAAATATCCTCTGTTTTTGTTTGAGTTGTTGCTGCTGCAGATTAGAGCAAGATGTCTTCTCAAGAGTCAGTCGAGGAGAGCCGGGTATCTAATCCGGCACCGGGACCAAGGGCAAACAGCGAAGCTGACCCCTTTGGGCCAGCAACGGAGGAGGAGATGGAGGCTGACTTGATGAGAGTAGATGCCATGGAGGATCAAGAAGTCACTTCTCGCTTCCGAGCTGGGTTCGCGATGGGGGAACTGCAGAGCTCAGCTATTCCAAACTCGGTTATCCTTCCAATGTTAGATTTCTTTCTTATGAAAATATGAAGAGGAGTGTCACTTGTTCTCCAAGAGCTATGCAACACCCTTGGGTGCAAGGAGCCTTAGCATTCTGATAAAAGCTTCGCAAGGAAATAATGGACCTCAAGCAGCAAGTCAATAAGCTTGAGGAGGAGAATCGTATCCTAAAGGGCATCATCGCCAAGAATATTTCACCAACCCCGAAGAAGGAGACATAATCACATGGGTATGGGCACTCCCCTTGGCAACTGCCAAGCTTGGGGGAGGTGCCCCGGTATCGTATAACCATCACAACTCCTATCTTTACCGTTTTTTCTTAGTTCGGTCCTTTTAGTAGTATCTTGATTTAGTAGAATAAAGTCATGGCATGATCTAGTTTTGAGTTTTGCTTTATGATCTCTCTATGTAATCGAGTCCGTGAGCTATATATATATAATAAAGATTAGTGTTGAGTCAAGGGCTTCATTATTTTGCCATGATCTTGGGTGAATAAAAGAAAAGAAAGAAGAAAAAGAATAAAAAGAAACAAAGAGTTCATATTGATCTTATTGAGAGTAATGACTTCACATAGAAAGAGTATGATGATTAAAAGTTGTTGGGGGTTGGCAAACATAGCTTTGGTCATCGTTGCAATTAATAGGAAGTAATAAGGAAAGAGAGGTTTCACATATAGATATATTATCATTGACATCTTTTATGATTGGGAGCACTCATTAAAATATAACATGCTAAAGAGTTGATGTTGGACAAGGAAGACAACGTGATGAGTTATGTTTTCTTATTATTAGATAATGAGTGCTCCCATATATTTAATTGGATGTAGGGGAGCATGAATTATTATTGTTGACATTACCCTTGAGGTAAAAGGTTGTGGGGCAAAACTATAAGCCCCTATCTTCTCTGTGTCCGATTAAGACTCCGTAACCACAAGTATTGCGTGAGTGTTAGCAATTATGAAGGACTAAATGATAGTTGAGTATGTGGACTTGCTTTTAAGCTCTGACATAGACTCTTTCCGATGTTATGATAAATTGCAATTGCTTCAATGACTGAGGTTATAGTTTGTTGGTGCTCAATAAGGTTTCTGATTCATACTTTTGCATTGTGAAAAGATCATCACTTGAACATAAGTAATGATATGAAAAAATCTATATGTGTTGTTGTTATGAGAACAATCATGATGCCTTCATGTCCGTGTTTTATTTCTATCGACGCCTCTACCTCTAAACATGAGGACATATTTATTGTTATCGGCTTTTCGCTTGAGGACAAGCGAGGTCTAAGCTTGGGGGAGTTGATACGTCCATTTTGCATCATGCTTTTATATCAATATTTATCGCATTATGGGATGTTATTTCACGTTATGTCACAATACTTATGGATATTCTCTTTTATTTTACAAGGTTTACATGAAGAGGGAGAATGCCGGCAGCTGGAATCCTGTGCTAGAAAAGGAGCAAATATTGGAGACCTATTCTGCGCAACTCCAAAAGTCCTGAAACTCCACGGAATATCTTAAAATAAATAAAGAAAAATCGTCGCCAAAGATGAAGGCCAGGGGGCCCACACCCTGCTCACGTGGGTGGGGGGCGCCCCCCTAGGGCGTGCCCCCCTACCCCGTGGGCCCCCTGGTGGCTGTCCTACGCCCATCTTCTCCTATATGAAGTCTTTCATCAAAAAAATATAGGAGGCAACCTTTCGGGATGAGACTCCGCCGCCACGAGGCGGAACCTTGCGGAACCAATCTAGGGCTCCGGCAGAGCTGTTCTGTCGGGGACACTTCCCTCCGGGAGGGGGAAATCATCATCATCATCATCACCAATGCTCCTCTCATCGGGAGAGGGCAATCTCCATCAACATATTCACCAGCATGATCTCATCTCCAAACCCTAGTTCATCTCTTGTATCCAATTCTTGTCTCCAAGTCCGGGATTGGTGCTAGTAGGTTGCTAGTAGTGTTGATTACTCCTTGTAGTTGATGCTAGTTGGTTTATTTGGTGGAAGATCATATGTTCAGATCCTTTATGCATATTAATACCCCTCTGATTATGAACATGAATATGCTTTGTGAGTAGTTACGTTTGTTCCTGAGGACAAGGGAGAAGTCTTGCTATTAGTAGTCATGTGAATTTGGTATTCGTTTGATATTTTGATGAGATGTATGTTGTCTAGCCTCTAGTGGTGTTATGTGAACGTCGACTACATAACACTTCACCATTATTTGGGCCTGGAGGAAGGCATTGGGAAGTAATAAGTAGATGATGGGTTGCTAGAGTGACAGAAGCTTAAACCCTAGTTTATGTGTTGCTTCGTAAGGGGCTGATTTGGATCCATATGTTTCATGCTATGGTTAGGTTTACCTTAATACTTTTGTTGTAGTTGCGGATGCTTGCAATAGAGGTTAATCATAAGTAGGATGCTTGTTCAAGTAAGAACAGCACCCAAGCACCAGTCCACCCACATATCAAATTATCAAAGTACCGAACGCGAATCATATAAACGTGATGAAAACTAGCTTGACGATATTCCCATGGGTCCTCGGGAGCGCTTTTCCTTATATAAGAGTTTGTCCAGGCTTGTCCTTTGCTACAAAAAGGAATGGGCCACCTTGCTGCACTTTATTTACTCTTGTTACTTGTTGCTCGTTACAATTTATCTTATCACAAAACTATCCGTTACCACTTATTTCAGTACCTGCAGAGAATACCTTGCTGAAAACCGCTTATCATTTCCTTCTGCTCCTCGTTGGGTTCGACACTCTTACTTATCGAAAGGACTACGATAGATCCCCTTTAATTATGGGTCATCATGCTGCCTCTTATGTACTCGAAAGTTTACTCGTACAATAACTAATTTTAGCAAGAAGTACCTCCGATTGAACACCATTTACCTGTCTGTACCCTAGGTAATTAAAGTTCGTCCATGGATCATATTGGCTGTGATCTCAATCATTTGGATGCATAAACATATTGAACATGTGTATATCTGAATCTTTTTGTGAATTATGTATGAATATTGTCGTGTCATCTATCAATCATTTGGATGGATAGATATGCTGAGCTTGTGTATATATGAATCTTTTGAGTTGTTGATAGTGAATGTAGGCTACGAATATGAACGTGTCCTGTGAACCTGAGTTTGATACGTGAACCTGAGTTCGATACGAATGTTTACCTTTTCTATTGTATTTCGGTGTGAACTTGTTAGTATGCCTACTGGGGGTATAAAACGCAGGTCTCTTATAAAAGTAATGTTGTGTCCAATTTATGTTTTCCCTTCTAACCACATTATATATATATTTATATTATTACTATTATCGTATATTTTATAGAGACTTATATATACATTATAAAAACATCCCACGTTTTATTAACTTATAAAAGTAAATGTTTAACGAAAGTTGGCAAGGAAAATCCTGGTTGTTTTTGACTCACAGGCAAGGAAAATCCTGGTGATTGCGAACAAAAGCTTGCGAAGAGTTTAAGGACCAATTTAATAATAACGCGCTCATTTTTATTTTGAGCAATGACTCGCTAATTTGTTAATTATATATATATATATAATGTGCCTCTCCGGTTTATTCTTTGATATTAATTGCTCCTTCTAACATAACATTATATATAACGAGCCCACCTAATACGTGTATTTCAAGGAAGTGCAAATGGGCTGGAATTTCTTAGAAAATATAAATGGGCCTGATTGACACGAAATTATTTGTTCACCCAGCCCAGCAAATGGACCGTACATTCTAGAAAACATGGGTTAAATATATGCCACATTTTTGCAGGCTGACATGTGGGCTAATAGGTCGAAGCGTACGCAGAGTGTTGTCAACTTGGTCAACAAATGATTGTGTCATCCACAGCCATTGGATTTATATCCAACGACCGACATGCACCTTCAATCTCTCGTCTTCTTCCTCCAGCGTCGCCGGGACCGCTTTGGTCCGCCTCCGTGCTAGCGGCTCGCTTAGCACGCATCGCTGCATAAGCGCTACCCCACCGCCGGCCAGGCTATCCCTCCACCCCTCGACACCTCATGTTATTCTCCACAGACTACAGCCCCACGCTGCAACAGAACCAGTTATAACCCTTCTCCTCCTCTCAATCTGTGACTCCATTGCCGCGTTTTCCCATCTCTGAGTCGTTCCCGTCCGGGGCCTCGCCGTCGTCCACCGCCTCGCTGCGCTCGGTGCGGTGTGGTCAACAAACGAGAGTCATCGGAAGAGGACTGTACGTGGAGAGCCTGACGGATGGGACCCACGAGGTCCATGGTCGCACACAAGGAAAGTTCCTCCTTATTAAGATAAAAAAAATGTTTCCTCCACCTGACAGCTGGAACCCACCGGCTGTATCTTCGCATGGAAGGAAGTGCCTCCTTGTTCGTGAAAAAATTATTCATCCCGCTGATGGTGGGACCCGTCGATTTGGTGATCGACGAAAGCGCCCACTAAGCGGGCGGTACGCACGGCTTTGTCAACTTAATCAACAAATTATTCTAGCAGCTGGACCGTTGGATGTTAATCCAACAACCGTGCTCCTTCTTCAACCTCTGTTCTTGCTCCTGCTCTCCGTGGGCGGCATCGGCTGTCTTTGCCGCCAAGACCAACCAGTGAAGTTTCCCACTCCTCTCGATCTGCGACTCCACCGCCTGTCTTCCCCATCTACGGGTCGCTCCGGTCTGCGCGCTCGGCATGGTGTGGTCAACGTGGTCAACAACCGAGAGTCATCGGAAGATGACCGACGTGAGAGGTCGGTGGGGACGCACCACGCCCATGGACGCATGCATGCAACGGAATGCAGCGTGGTCAACGTGGTCAAGGAACGACTTCCATCGGAAGTATATCGTACTTGAGAGTCTCACTGGGTCCACGGCCGCAGCAAGGAAGTGCCTCCTTATTACGCGCAAAATAATTATTCCTCCACCGACGGCGGGGACCCTTTGGGACGGGCCACCGATTTTGCAAAAAACATTTCCCCGATCGCTGGGACCCACCAGCTACATCTTCGCACGCAAGGAAGTGCGTCCGGCAAAAAATACGATTCGCTCCCGACCGCTGGGACCCACCAGCTACATCTTCGCAGTAAGGAAGTGCTCGATACGGACCCACCGGTCAAGCGCACGTAGCGTTGTCATTCTGGTCGCGAACGTGTACGTACATACTGGTCGTTGTAGAGGTGCGCACGTGTCTTAGTAGAGGCGCGCACGTAGCATGTACACGTACGTACATCGGCCAGGGTGCAAGAAAGAAAATACGGCCACGTATGTACATACGGGCAGGGTCTCGAACGCCTACTCGCGCATATGTACAGCCAGGGCTCGTGTACATGGCTGGGTCGGAACGGAGAAACAACGGCGTCGTCATGTTCATGGGGAGGAAACGGAATGCGTCTTGTTCATGGGGAGGCAACGGAATGCGTCGTGTTCATCGGGAGGCAACGGAACGCGTGGGAGCCAACTGGCTAGGTTGGAACGGAATGTGTGGTCATGTTCATCGGGAGGGCTTGGACGGAACAGGCGATGGAAACGAGGCATGGCGTACCGCACAACGGAGGAAACGGACCTCCTACGTTCGGAACGGGGTGCTGTTGATCTGGAAGGGTGTGGCGTATCGCAAAACGGAGGAAACGGACCTCCTACAGTCGAAACGGGGGTCCTGTTGATCGGGAGGGGTGTGGCGTACCGCAAAACGGATTTAAACAGACTTGTGTTGGAGCGCTACGGTCGAAACGGGGTCCTGTTCATCGGGAGGGGTGTGGCGTACCGCAAAACGGGACTCCACGGGATACTGTTCATCTCCTCCGTTGACCTCCTCCAGCCTCCACGGGCTACCGTCGACCTTCTCCAGCCTCCACGGGCTCCTGTTCATCCAGCCTCCACCGCGCTACTCCACCGGCTATTGTTCAACCACCCTCCACGGGCACCCTCCACCGCTCACTGCTCATCCAGCCCTCCACATCACGGGTCCTGTTCACCACCCTCCACAGGACCCTCCACCGTATACTATTTATCCATCCCTCCACACCACGGGTCCTGTTCAACCACCCTCCACGGGCACCCTCCACCGCTCTCGCTCATCCAGCCCTCCACACCACGGGTCCCTGTTCATCCACGAGCAACGCCACCGCCACTATTCATCCACCCCCGCAACACTCACTGCTCATCCAATCGATCGGCTTGATTAGCAGCAGAGCGGCGAATCGCCGATCGGGTTTAGTTAACACCATCGATCGATCGCTCGGGTTCGAAGAACGCGTAGTTCGCAGCGGCAATCGCCGGGTTGATTAGAGCCAACGCCGCACACACGCAGCAGCGACGTGTACGAGAGAAACGCGCATCGCTTCGCCCCGACCTCCCACCGTAACCGGGAACTCCCCGAAATTTTCCTCGCCCTCGCTTCTACCACGGTTTTTTCCGTCATGGACGGCCCAAAGAATGTCATGCAGCTACGTCTCCGGCCCGCCCAGGACGAAAAGCCCATTTTCTGTCATGATTTTTTGTCATAGAAGTAGGAGCCCACCACATCTATGATGATACCGGGTTTTGTCACAATTATCGTCATAGAAGTGTCATATGTATGACATAAATTTTTTCGTTTGGCCCAAAATGTCACGGATGTGTATTTTTTTGTAGTGGGGGTTTATATCATATTGCATATGTTTATCCCTCTACATCATGTCATCTTTCTTAATGCGTTACTCTGTTCTTTATGAACTTAATACTCTAGATGCATGCTGGATAGCGGTCGATGTGTGGAGTAATAGTAGTAGATACGCATGTGAGTCGGTCTATTTGTCACGCATATGATGCCTATATACATGATCATGCCTAGAGAATCTCATAATTATTCACTTTTCTATCAATTGCTCGACAGTAACTTGTTCACCCACCGTAATACTTATGCTATCTTGAGAGAAGCCACTAGTGAAACCTATGGCCCCCGGGTCTATCTCTTATCATATAAGCTTTCAATCTACTTTTATTTGCATCTTTACTTTTCCAATCTATATCATAAAATACCAAAAATATATTTATATTATCATATTATCTCTACCAGATCTCACTTTCGCAAGTGGCCTTGAAGGGATTGACAACCCCTTTATTGCGTTGGTTGCGAGTTCTTGTTTGTTTGTGTAGGTGCGTGGGACTTCGAGGAGCCTCCCTTTGGATTGATACCATGGTTCTCAAAACTGAGGGAAATACTTACGCTACTATTGCTGCATCACCCTTTCCTCTTCAAGGAAAACCAACGCAAGCTCAAGGCGTAGCAAGAAGGATTCTGGCGCCGCTGTCGGGAGGTCTTCGCCAAGTCAAGACATACCAAGTACCCATCACAAACTCATCTCCCTCGCACTTACATTATTTGCCATTTGCCTCTCGTTTTCCTCTCCCCCACTTCACCCTCTCTTTCCCAATCTTCTCTCTCTTTCGCTTGCCTTTTTTGTTTGCTTGTGTGTTGGATCACTTGTCGCGATGGCGTAAGATAATACCAGATTGTGTGATTTTTCCAATACCAATAATAATGATTTCCTTAGTACTCCGATTGCTCCTCTTAATGATGCTGAGTCTTGTGAAATCAATGCTGCTTTGCTAAATCTTGTTATGAAAGATCAATTCTCCGGCCTTCCTAGTGAAGATGCCGCTACCCATCTAAACAACTTTGTTGATTTGTGTGAGATGCAAAAGAAGAAAGATACGGATAATGATATTGTTAAATTGAAGTTATTTCCTTTTTCACTTAGAAATCGTGCTAAAGTTTGGTTTTCGTCTTTGCCTAAGAATACTATTGATTCAATGGAATAAGTGCAAGGATGCTTTTATCTCTAAGTATTTTCCTCCCACTAAGATCATCTCTCTTAGGAACGATATTATGAATTTTAAACAACTTGATCATGAGCATGTTGCCCAATCTTGGGAAAGAATGAAATTGATGATTCGCAATTGCCCTACTCGTGTTTTGAATTTATGGATGATCATACAAAAATTTTATGCCGGATTGAATTTTGCTTCTAGAAATATTTTAGATTCGGCTGGCACCTTTATGGAAATCACCTTAGGAGAAGCTACTAAACTCCTTGATAATATTATGGCTAATTATTCTCAATGGCACACCGAAAGATCAACTAGTAAAAAAGTGCATGCTATAGAAGAAATTAATGTTTTGAGTGGAAAGATGGATGAACTTTTGAAATTGTTTGCTACTAAGATTTCTTCTTTTGATCCCAATGATATGCCTTTATCTACTTTGATTGAGAACAACAATGAACCTATGGATGTGAATTTTGTTGGTAGGAATAATTTTAGTAACAATGCTTATAGATGAAACTTTAATCCTAGACCATTCCCTAGTAATTCCTCTAATAATTATGGAAATTCCTACAATAATTCTTATGGTAATTTTAGTAATATGCCCTCTGATTTTGAGAATAGTGTGAAAGAATTTATGATCTTCAAAAGAATTTTAATGCCATGCTTGAAGAAAAATTGCTTAAAGTTGATGATTTGGCTAGGAACGTTGATAGACTTTCGCTTGATGTTGATTCTTTTAAACTTAGATCCACTCCTCCTAAGCATGATATCAATGAGTCTCTCAAAGCTATGAGAAATTCCATTTATGAGTGCAAAGAAAGAACCGCTAGATTGCGTGCTAAGAAAGATTGCTTTATAAAGGCGTGTTCTTCCAGTTTCCATGAAAATAACAATGAAGATCTTAAAGTTATTGATGTGTCCCCTATTAGATCTTTGTTTTGCAATATGAATCTTAATAATGATGGGACTGGAGATGAGTCAACTTTAGTTAAAAGGCGCCCCAATGATTCGGAGTTTTTAGATCTTGATGCTAAATTTGGTAAAAGTGGGATTGGAGAGTTCAAGACTTTAAATAGCATTGAACCCACTATCTTGGATTTTAAAGAATTTAATTATGATAATTGTTCTTTAGTAGATTTTATTTCCTTGTTGCAATCCGTGTTGAATTCTCCTCGTGCTTATAGTCAAAATAAAGCTTTTACCAAACATATTGTTGATGCCTTGATGCAATCTTTTGATGAAAAACTTAATTTGGAAGTTTATATACCTATAAAACTTAATGATGAGTGGGAACCTACTATAAAGATTAAAATTAAATATCATGAGTGTTATGCTTTATGTGATTTGGGTGCTAGTGTTTCCACAATTCTGAAAACTTTATGTGATATTCTAGGTTTCCATGATCTTGACGATTGCTCTTTAAATTTGCACCTTGCGGATTCCACCATTAAGAAACCTATGGGAAGGATCAATGATGTTCCTATTATTGCAAATAAGAATTATGTGCTTGTAGATTTTATCGTTCTTGACATAGATTACAATCTTTCATGTACTATTATTCTTGGTAGAACTTTCCTTAGAACGACTGGTGCGATTATTGATATGAAGGAAGGGAATATTAGATTCCAATTTCCATTAAGGAAAGGCATGGAGAACTTTCCAAGGAAGAAAGTTAAATTACCTTATGAATCTATCATGCGAGCTACTTATGAATTGAGTGCCAAAGATGGCACTACTTAGATCTATCCTCGCTTTTATGCCTAGCTAGGGGCGTTAAACGATAGCGCTAGTTGGGAGGCAACCCAATTTTATTTTAGTTTTTTGCTTTTGCTTCTGTTTAGTAATAAATTTATCATCTACCTTCTATTTATATGTGTTTTTATGTTTTAATTAGTGTTTGTGCCAAGTAGAACCTATAGGATAACCTATGGTGATAGTTAATTTGATTCTGCTGAAAAACAGAGACTTTGCATGCACGAAAATAATTTTTAGTAAATCACAGAAATGTGATTTTGCATTGATTATTTTTTTGTAGATCAATAGACAAATTTCCCAGGACTTCTTATTTTGGTAGAATTTTTGGAGTTCTAGAAGTTTGCGTTAGTTACAGATTACTACAGATTGTTCTGTTTTTGACAGATTCTGTTTTTCGTGTGTTGTTTGCTTATTTTGATGCATCTATGGCTAGTAAAATAGTTTATAAACCATAGAGAAGTTGGAATACAGTAGGTTTAACAACAATATAAATAAATAATGAGTTCATTACAGTACCTTGAAGTGGTGTTTTGTTTTCTTTCGCTAACGGAGCTCACGAGATTTTCTGTTAAGTTTTGTGTTGTGAAGTTTTCAAGTTTTGGGTAAAGATTCGATGGACTATGGAATAAGGAGTGGCAAGAGCCTAAGCTTGGGGATACCCATGGCACCCCAAGATATTCAAGGATAACCAAAAGCCTAAGCTTGGGGGGTGCCCCGGAAGGCATCCCCTCTTTCGTCTTCGTCTATCGGTAACTTTACTTGGAGCTATATTTTTATTCGCCACATGATATGTGTTTTGCTTGGAGCATCTTGTGTGATTTTAGTATTTGCTTTTTAGTTTACCACAATCATCATTGCTTTATCCACCTTTTGGGAGAAACCCACTTGATTGGAATTTATTAGAATACTCTATGAGCTTCACTTATATCTTTTGAGCTAGATAGTTTTTGCTCTAGTGCTTCACTTATATCTTTTAGAGAACGGCGGTGGCTTAATTTTGTAGAAATTGTTAATCTCATGCTTCACTTATATTATTTTGAGAGTCTCTTAGAACAGCATGGTATTTGCTATGGTTATAAAATTCGTCCGACAATGATGGGCATCCAAGTTGGGTATAATAAAAACTATCATAGGAAGTGAATTGGATGCTATGATCAATTTGATACTTGATAATTGTTTTGAGATATGGAGGTAGTGATATTAGAGTCATGCTAGTTGGGTGATTATGAATTTAAAGAATGCTTGTGTTGAAGTTGGCAAGTCCCGTAGCATGCACGTATGGTAAAAGTTATGTGACAAATTTGAAACATGAGGTGTTCTTAGATTGTGCATCCTTAGGAGTGACGGTCGGGGACGAGCGATGGTCTTTTCCTACCAATCTATCCCCCTAGGAGCATGCGCATAGTGCTTGGTTTTTGATGACTTGTAGATTTTTGCAATAAGTACATGAGTTCTTTTGACTAATGTTGAGTCCATGGATTATACGCACTCTCACCCTTCCATCATTGCTAGCCTCTTCGGTACCGTGCATTGCCCTTTCTCACCTTGAGAGTTGGTGCAAACTTCACCGGTGTATCCAAACCCCGTGATACGATACACTCTATCACACATAAACCTCCTTATATCTTCCTCAAAACAGCCACCATACCTACCTATTATGGCATTTCCATAGCCATTCCGAGATATATTGCCATGCAACTTTCCACCGTTCTGTTCAGTTTTTTTATGACACGCATCATTATTGTCATATTGCCTTGCATGATCATGTAGTTGACATCGTACTTGTGGCAAAGCCACCATGCATAATTTTTCATACATGTCACTCTTGATTCATTGCCCATCCCGGTACACCGCCGGAGGCATTCATATATAGTCATATCTTGTTCTAGTATTGAGTTGTAATTCATGAGTTGTAAATAAATAGAAGTGTGATGATCATCATTATTAGAGCATTGTCCCCCAAAAAAAGGCCAAATAAAAAAAGGGGCCCAAAAAATATAAAAATAAAAAGGGGGGGCAATGTTACTATCCTTTTCCACACTTGTGCTTCAAGGTAGCACCAGGTTCTTCATATAGAGAGTCTCATATGTTGTCACTTTCATATACTAGTGGGAATTTTTCATTATAGAACTTGGCTTGTATATTCCTACGATGGGCTTCCTCAAAATGCCCTAGGTCTTCGTGAGCAAGCAAGTTGGATGCACACCCACTAGTTTATTTTGTTGAGCTTTCATACATTTATAGCTCTAGTGCATCCGTTGCATGGCAATCCCTACTCCTCATGTTGACATCAATTGATGGGCATGTCCATAGCCCGTTGATTATCCTCGTCAATGTGAGACTTTCTTCCTTTTTTGTCTTCTCCACACAATCACCATCATCATATTCTATTCCACCCATAGTGCTATATCCATGGCTCACGCTCATATATTGCGTGAAAGTTGAAATTTTTTGAGATTATTTAAGTATGAAACAATTGCTTGGCTTGTCATCGGGGGTGTACAAGATGGGAGCATTTTTGTGTGACGAAAATGAAGCATAGCCTAACTATATGATTTTGTAGGGATGAACTTTCTTTAGCCATGTTATTTAGAGAAGACATGATTGCTTTGATTAGTACGCTTGAAGTATTACTATTTCTTATGTCAATATGAACTTTTATTTTGAATCATTTGGATCTGAAAATTCATGCCACAATAAAGAAAATTACATTGAGAATTATGCTAGGTAGCATTCCACATCAAAAATTCTATTTTTTATCATTTACCTACTCGAGGACGAGCAGGAATTAAGCTTGGGGATGTTTGATACGTCTCCAACGTATCTATAATTTTTTATTCTTCCATGCTATTATATTACCTATTTTGGATGTTTATGGGCTTTATTTTATACATATATATCATTTTTGGGACTAACCTACTAACCGGAGGCCCAGCCCGAATTGCTGTTTTTTTGCCTATTTCAGTGTTTTGAAGAAAAGGAATATCAAATGGAGTCCAAACGGAATAAAACCTTCGGGAGCGTGATTTTTGGAACAAACGTGATCCAGAGGACTTGGAGTAGAAGTCAAGCAACAGCTGAGGCAGCCACGAGGGTGGAGGGCGCGCCCCCCTACTAGGCGCGCCCCCCTGTCTCGTGGGCCCCTCAGGTGTCCACCGACCTACTTGTTTCTCCTATATATACCCATGTACCCCGAAAACATCAGAAGCGACCACGAAAAACTATTTCCACCGCCATAACCTTCTGTATCCGCGATATCCCATCTTGGAGCCTTCGCCGGTGCTCCGCCGGAGGGGGAATCGACCACGGAGGGCTTCTACATCAACACCATAGCCTCTCCGATGAGTTGTAAGTAGTTTAACATAGACCTTCGGGTCCATAGTTATTAGCTAGATGGCTTCTTCTCTCTCTTTGAATCTCAATCCAAAGTTCTCCTCGATCTTCTTGGAGATCTATTCGATGTAACTCTTTTTGCGGTGTGTTTGTCGAGATCCGATGAATTGTGGGTTTATGATCAAGTTTATCTATGAGAAATATTTGAATCTCCTCTGAATTATTTTATGTATGATTAAGTTATCTTTACAAGTCTCTTCGAATTATCGGTTTGGTTTGGCCTACTAGATTGATCTTTCTTGCAATGGGAGCAGTGCTTAGCTTTGGGTTTAATCTTGCGGTGTCCTTTCCCAAAGGATGTTAGGGCAGCAAGGCACGTATTGTATTGTTTCCATCAAGTATAAAAGATGGGGTTTATATCATATTGCATGAGTTTATCCCTCTACATCATGTCATCTTTCTTAATGCGTTACTCTGTTCTTTATGAACTTAATACTCTAGATGCATGCTGGATAGCGGTCGATGTGTGGAGTAATAGTAGTAGATGCAGGCAAGAGTCGGTCTACTTGTCACGGACGTGATGCCTATATACATGATCATGCCTAGATAATCCCATAATTATTTGCTTTTCTATCAATTGCTCGACAGTAATTTGTTCACCCACCGTAATACTTATGCTATCTTGAGAGAAGTCACTAGTGAAACCTATGGCCCCCGGGTCTATCTCTTATCATATAAGCTTTCAATCTACTTTTATTTGCATCTTTACTTTTCCAATCTATATCATAAAATACCAAAAATATATTTATCTTATCTTATTATCTCTATCAGATCTCACTTTCGCAAGTGGCCTTGAAGGGATTGACAACCCCTTTATTGCGTTGGTTGCGAGTTCTTGTTTGTTTGTGTAGGAGTGTGGGACTTCTAAGGAGCCTCCTACTGGATTGATACCTTGGTTCTCAAAAACTGAGGGAAATACTTACGCTACTATTGCTGCATCACCCTTTCCTCTTCAAGGAAAACCAACACAAGCTCAAGAAGTAGCAATATCCGTTGCCTCTTATTGCTTTCAAGAAATTTCTAGTGTCAACATAGAACAACAAGAGTGTTGTGTTCAATCTTGGAATTTTTCCGGGTTCGTTTGGCCTTTTTTATACATTAACCGTATGCACTTCATCGCACACGCAACTAAGACCTGAACCGTGTTTGAGGCATCCGTCATCGCAAACATTTTATACATTTTTGACGGTTTTCATATAGCACCGTTTGCGATTATGGCATCACACACAGTTTCTCGAAGGGTCTCTGATTGTAGTGTCGCGTTAGCAGCATCCTGCAGTAGTGGTTTGTTGAGTTGGCATAGATCGAGATTAGGATTTGTCACTCCGAGTATCGGATAGGTATCTCTGGGCCCACTCGGTAATACACATCATAAGCTTGCAAGCAAATGACTAAGGAGTTAGTCACGAGGTGATGTATTACGGAACGAGTAAAGAGACTTGCCGGTAATGAGATTGAACTAGGTATGAAGATACCGACGATCGAATCTTGGGCAAGTAACATATTGATAGACAAAGGGAATTACGTATGTAGTCATAATAATTCGATCGATAAAGATCTTCGTAGAATATGTCGGAGTAAATATGAGCATCCAGGTTCCGCTATTGGTTATTGACCGGAGAGGTGTCTCGGTCATGTCTACATAGTTCTCGAACCCGTAGGGTCCGCACGCTTAACGTTCAATGTCGATATTGTAATATATGAGTTATGTGATTTGGTGACCGAATGTTGTTTGGAGTCCCGGATGAGATCATGGACATGACGAGGAGTCTCTAAATGCCCGAGAGGTAAATATTGATATATAGGACGATAGTATTCGGACACCGGAAGTGTTCCGGAGGGTATTGCGTACATATCGGGTCACCAGAAGGGGTTCCAGGCACCCCCGGCAAAAGATATGGGCCTTATGGGCCAAGAGGGGAAATGCACCAGCCACAAGGGGCTGGTGTGCTCCCCATATGGGCCGAGCTAGAGGAGAAGGAAAGAGGGAAGGGAGAAGGAAAGGGGGGATTCGGCCTCCCCCTTCCTTCCCTCCTCCCTCCTCTTTCGTTCCCCCTCCGGCAAATAAGGCAGAGGGGCACCGGCCATGGGGAGACCCCAAGTAGGATTCAACCTACTTGGGCGCCTCCTGGCTGCCTCCCCTCTCCCTCCCACCTATATATATATGTGGGGGGAGGGGGCGCCCCTAGCACACCCTAGACAATTGCCTAGCCGTGTGCAGCGCCCCCCTCCACAGTTTACACCCCCGGACATATTCTCACGATGCTCAGGCGAAGCCCTACGAGGATCACTTCACCATCACCGTCACCACACCGTCGTGCTGACGGAACTCATCTACTACCTCAACGTCTTGCTAGATCAAGAAGACGAGGGACGTCACCGAGCTGAACGTGTGCAGAACTCGGAGATGCCGTACGTTCGTGGGTGGAGCGCGAAGAAAGTTTGACTACATTAACCGCGTTGTGAAACGCTTCCGTTTACGGTCTACGGGGGCACATAGACACACTCTCCCTCTCGTTGCTATGCATCTCCATGGATAGATCATTGCGTGTGCGTAGAATTTTTTTTTTGTTTTCCATGCAATGATTCCCAACACTTAAGCATACATACAATCATATCTTTGTGTACGCGAAGTTGATTCCCAAGTATTTTCAAGGTGCACCCCCTCTTAATAGTGCGGTTTCCTTGTGGACACAATAACAACATGAAAAGAATTGGCAATGCCTCTTTTTCCTTTTGCTAGTGGAGGGGAATCTAACCATCCATGCATTATTCCGTGTCATGAAAACCAAAAACTTTAAGAGCATAAATGCTCTTTCACACCCGAGCCGCACCAAGAAGGGATCTTCGGGAATGAGGAGGGCACAGAGCCGACGGGGATGAATCCGCCATGCTACTGTTGGGGAACGTAGTAATTTCAAAAAATTTCCTACGATCACGCAAGACCATGGTGATGGCATAGCAACGAGAGGGGAGAGTGTCCGTCCACGTACCCTCGTAGACCGAAAGCGGAAGCGTTATAACAACGCGGTTGATGTAGTCGTACGTCTTCACGATCCGACCGATCCAAGCACCGAACGACGGCACCTCCGAGTTCGCACACGCTCAGCTCGATGACGATCCCGGACTCCGATCCAGCAAAGTGTCGGGATGAGTTCGTCAAGACAACGGCGTGGTGGACGATGTTGATGCTCCACCGACGCAGGGCTTCGCCTAAGCTCCTCATGACGATATGACTTCTCCGGCGCAGGGCTTCGCCTAAGCTCCGCGACGATATGACCAAGTGGAATATGGTGGAAGGGGCACCGACACGGCTAAGGAAAGATCCGTAGATCAACTTGTGTGTCATGGGGTGCCCCTGCCCCGTATATAAAGGAGTCAAGGGGAGGTGGCGGCCCAAGGGGAGGCGACAAGGAGGAGTCCTACTCCCACAGGAGTAGGACTCCCCCTCTCCTAGTTGGATTAGGATTGGAGGAGGGGAAGAGGGAAGGGTGCCCCCCTCTCCTTGTCCTATCGGACCAGAGGGGAGGGGGCGCAGCCCACCGGCCGCCCCTTCCTCTTCTCCCTTGTGGCCCATGAAGGCCCATATACCCCGGGGTTCCGTAACCCCGGTGTTCCAGAACTTCCTGTTTTCACTCGGAACCCTTCCAAGTCCAAACATAGGCTTCCAATATATCAATCTTTATGTCTCGACCATTTCGAGACTCCTCGTCATGTCCGTGATCACATCCGGGACTCGAACAAACTTGGTGCATCAATACTTATCAACTCATAATGAATCGCATCGAAGCGTTAGCGTGCGGACCCTACGGGTTCGAGAACTATGTAGACATGACCTAGAACCATTCTCGGTCAATAACCAATAGCGGAACCTGGATGCCCATATTGGTTCCTACATATTCTCTGAAGATCTTTATCGGTCAAACCGCATAACGACATACGTTGTTCCCTTTGTCATCGGTATGTTACTTACCCGAGATTCGATCGTCGGTATCCAATACCTAGTTCAATCTCGTTACGGTAAGTCTCTTTACTCGTTCCGTAATACATCATCTCACAACTAACTCATTAGTTGTAATGCTTGCAAGGCTTAAGTGATGTGTATTACCGAGAAGGCCTAGAGATACCTCTCCGACAATCGGAGTGACAAAACCTAATCTCAAATCGCCAACCCAACAAGTACCTTTGGAGACACCTGTAGTACTCCTATATAATCACCCGATTACGTTGTGACGTTTGGTAGTACCAAAGTGTTCCTCCGTAAACGGAGTTGCATAATCTCATAGTTATAGGAACATGTATGGGTCATGAAGAAAGCATTAACATACTAAACGATCAAGTGTTAAGCTAACGGAATGGGTCATGTCAATCAGATCATTCAACTAATGATGTGACCTTGTTAATCAAATAACAACTCCTTGTTCATGGTTAGGAAACATAACCATCTTTGATTAACAAGCTAGTCAAGTAGAGGCATACTAGTGACACTCTGCTTGTCTATGTATTCACACATGTATTAAGTTTCCGGTTAATACAATTCTAGCATGAATAATAAACATTTATCATGATATAAGGAAATAAATAATAACTTTATTATTGCCTCTAGGGCATATTTCCTTCAGTCTCCCACTTGCACTAGAGTCAATAATCTAGATTACAAAGTAATGATCCTCACACCCATGGAGTCTTGGTGCTGATCATGTTTTGCTCGTGGAAGAGGCTTAGTCAACGGTCGCAACATTCAGATCCGTATGTATTTTGCAAATCTCTATGTCTCCCACTTGGACTTGGTCCCGAATGGAATTGAAGCGTCTCTTGATGTGCTTGGTCCTCTTGTGAAATCTGGATTCCTTTGCCAAGGCAATTGCACCATATTGTCACAGAAGATCTTCATCGGTCCCGATGCACTAGGTATGACACCTAGATCGGAAATGAACTCTTTCATCCAGACTCCTTCATTTGCTGCTTCAAGCAGCTATGTACTCCGCTTCACATGTAGATCCCGCCACGACGCTTTGTTTAGAGCTGCACCAACCGACAGCTCCACCGCTTAATAAAAACACGATCCGGTTTGCGATTTAGAATCGTCCGGATCAGTGTCAAAGCTTGCATCGACGTAACCATTTACGACTAGCTCTTTGTCACCTCCATATACAAGAAACATATCCTTAGTCCTTTTCGTATTTCAGATGTTCTTGACCGCTGTCCGATGATCCATTCTGGATTACTTTGGTACCTTCCTGCCAAGCTTACAGCTAAGCATACGTCAGTCTGGTACACAGCATTGCATACATGATAGAGCCTATGGCTGAAGCATAGGAATATCTTTCATTTTCTCTCTATCTTCTCATTGTGGTCGGGCATTGAGTCCGACTCAATCTTACACCTTGCAACACAGGTAAAAACCTTTCTTTGCTCGATCCATTTTGAACTTTTTCAAAACTTTATCAAGGTATGTGCTTTGTGAAAGTCCAATTAAGCGCCTTGATCTATCTCTATAGATCTTGATGCCCAATATGTAAGCAGCTTCACCGAGGTCTTTCATTGAAAACTTTTATTCAAGTATCCTTTTATGCTATCCAGAAATTCTATATCATTTCCAATTAATAATATGTCGTCCACATATAATATTAGAAATGCTCTGAGCTCCCACTCACTTTCTTGTAAATACAAAGCTTCTCCAAAAGTGCTGTACAAACCCATATGCTTTGATCACACTATCAAAGCGTTTATTCCAACTCCGAGAGGCTTGCACTGCACCATAAATTGATCGTTGGAGCTTGCACACTTTGTTAGCACCCTTTGGATCGACAAAACCTTCTGGTTGCATCATATACAACTCTTCTTCTAGAAATCCATTCAAGAATGCAGTTTTACATCCATTTGCCAAATTTCATAATCATAAAATGCGGCAATTGCTAACATGATTCGGACAGACTTAAGCATCGCTACGGGTGAGAAAGTCTCATCATAGTCAACCCCTTGAACTTGTCGAAAACCTTTCGCAACAAGTCGAGCTTTGTAAACAGTTATATTACCATCAGCGTCGGTCTTCTTCTTAAAGATCCATTTATTTTCAATGGTTTGCCGATCATCGGGCAAGTCAACCAAAGTCCATACTTTGTTCTCATACATGGATCCCATCTCAGATTTCATGGCTTCCAGCCATTTTGCGAATCTGGGCTCACCATCGCTTCTTCATAGTTCGTAGGTTCGCCATGGTCAAGTAACATGACTTCCGAATAAGATTACCGTATCACTGTGCGTATTTTACTCTGGTTGACCTCTGAGTTCAGTAGTAACTTGATCTGAAGCTTCATGATCATCATCATTAGTTTCCTCACTAATTGGTGTAGTTGTCACAGAACCATTTCTTGTGATGAACTACTTTCCAATAAAGGAGCAGATCTGATTATCTCATCAAGTTCTACTTTCCTCCCACTCACTTCTTTCGAGAGAAACTCCTTCTCTAGAAAGGATCCGAATTTAGCAACGAAAATCTTGCCTTCAGATCTGTGATAGAAGGTGTACCCAACATCTCCTTTGGGTATCCTATGAAGACACATTTTCCGATTTGGGTTCGAGCTTATCTGGTTGTAGTTTCTTTACATAAGCATCGCAGCCCCAAACTTTAAGAAACGACAACTTTGGTTTCTTGCCAAACCATAGTTCATAAGGCGTCGTCTCAACGGATTTTGACGGTGTCCTATTCAACGTGAATGCGGCCGTCTCTAAAGCATAACCCCAAAATGATAGCGGTAAATCGGAAATAGACATCATAGATCGCACCATATCTAGTAAAGTACGACACGACGTTCGGACACACCATTTCTCCGTGGTGTTCGGGTGGCGTGAGTTGCTAAACTATTCCACATTGTTTCAAATGTAAACCAAACTCGTAACTCAAATATTCTCCTCCACGATCAGATCGTAGAAACTTTATTTTCTTGTTACGATGATTTTCCACTTCACTCTGAAATTCTTTGAACTTTTCAAATGTTTCAGATTTGTGTTTCATTAAGTAGATATACCCATATCTGCTCAAATCATCTGTGAAGGTGAGAAAATAACGATACCCGCCAAGTGCCTCAACATTCATTGGACCACAAACATCGGTATGTATGATTTCCAACAAATCAGTTGCTCGCTCCATAGTTCCGGAGAACAGCGTTTTGTCATCTTGCCTATGAGGCACGGTTCATAAGTACCAAGTGATTCATAATCAAGTGATTCCGAAGCCCATCAAGATGGAGTTTCTTCATGCGTTTTACACCGATATGACCTAAACGGCAAGTGCCACAAATAAGTTGCACTATCATTATCAACTCTGCATCTTTTGGCTTCAACATTATGAATATGTGTATCACTACCGTCGAGATTCAACAAGAATAGACCATTCTTCAAGGGTGCATGACCATAAAAGATATTACTCATATAAATAGAACAACCATTATTCTCTCGATTTAAATGAATAACCGTCTCGCATTAAACAAGATCCAGATATAATGTTCATGCTCAACGCGGCACCAAATAACAATTATTTAGGTCTAAAACTAATCCGAAGGTAGATGTAGAGGTAGCGTGTCGATCGCGATCACATCGACTTTGGAACCATTTCCAACGTGCATCATCACCTCGTCCTTTAGCCAATCTTCGCAATCCGTAGTTCCTGTTTGAGTTGCAAATATTAGCAATGTAACCATATCAAATACCGTGTACTCTGCGAGTATTAGTAAGGTACACATCAATAACATGTATATCACATATACCTTTGATCACCTTGCCATCCTTCTTATCCGCCAAATACTTGGGGCAGTTCCGCTTCGAGTGTCCGATCTGCTTGCGGTAAAAACACTCGGTTTCAGGCTTAGGTCCAGACTTGGGTTTCTTCTCTTGATCAGCAACTTTCTTGCTGTTCTTTTGAAGTTTCCTTCTTCTTCCCTTTGCCCTTTTCTTGAAACTAGTGGTCTTGTTGACCATCAACATTTGATGCTCTTTCTTGATTTCTACTTCATGCTTTTAGCATCGCGAAGAGCTCAGGAATTGTCTTGGTCATCCCTTGCATATTATAGTTCATACGAAGCTCTTGTAGCTTGGTGGCGTGATTGGAGAATTCTGTCAATGACACTATCATCCGGAAGATTAACTCCCAGCTGAATTAAGTGATTGTTATACCCGGACATTTTGAGTATGTGCTCACCTTGTGAACTATTCTCCTCCATCTTGCAGCTATAGAACTTATTGGGGACTTCATATCTCTCAATCCGGGCATTTGCTTGAAATATTAACTTCAACTCTGGAACATCTCATATGCTCCATGACGTTCAAAACGTCGCTTGAAGACCCGGTTCTAAGCCGTAAAGCATGGCACACTGAACTATAGAGTAGTCATCAGCTCGCTTTGCGGACGTTCACAACTTCTCGCTCGGCATCTGCAGCAGGTTCGTCACCCGGCGGTGCTTCCAGGCGTAATTTTTACGTGCAGCAATGAGGATAATCCTCTCGTTACGGACCCAGTCCGTGTAATTGCTACCATCATCTTTCAACTTTGCTTTCTCAAGGAACGCATTAAAATTCAACGGAACAACAGCACGAGCCATCTATCTACGATAAACATAGACAAGCAAAATACTATCAGGTACTAAGTTCATGATAAATTTAAGTTCAATTAATCATATTAATAAACTCCCACTTAGACAGACATCTCTCTAGTCATCTAAGTGATCACGTGATCCAAATCAACTAAACCATGTCCGATCATCACGTGAGACGGAGTAGTTTCAATGGTGAACATCACTATGTTGATCATATCTACTATATGATTCACGTTCGACCTTTCGGTCTCCGTGTTCCGAGGCCATATCTGTTATATGCTAGGCTCGTCAAGTTTAACCTGAGTATTCCGCGTGCGCAACTGTTTTGCACCCGTTGTATTTGAACGTAGAGCCTATCACACCCGATCATCACGTGGTGTCTCAGCACGAAGAACTTTCGCAACGGTGCATACTCAGGGAGAACACTTCTTGATAATTTTAATGAGAGATCATCTTATAATGCTACCGTCAATCAAAGCAAGATAAGATGCATAAAGGATAAACATCACATGCAATCAATATAAGTGATATGATATGGTCATCATCATCTTGTGCTTGTGATCTCCATCGCCAAGCACCGTCATGATCACCATCGCCACCGCGCGACACCTTGATCTCCATCGTAGCATCGTTGTCGTCTCGCCAACTATTGCTTCTACGACTATCGCTACTCCTTAGTGATAAAGTAAAGCAATTACATGGCGTTGCATTTCATACAATAAAGCGACAACCATATGGCTCTGCCGATTGCCGATAACTTCGGTTACAAAACATGATCATCTCATACAATAAAATATAGCATCATGTCTTGACCATATCACATCACAACATGCCCTGCAAAAACAAGTTAGACGTCCTCTACTTTGTTGTTGCAAGTTTTACGTGGCTGCTACGGGCTGAGCAAGAACCGTTCTTACCTACGCATCAAAACCACAACGATACTTCGTCAAATAGACTCCGTTTAACCTTCTCAAGGACCGGGCGTAGCCACACTCGATTCAACTAAAGTGAGAGAGACAGAAACCCGCGGTCACCTTTAAGCAACGAGTGCTCGGGCGGTGAAACCAGTCTCGCGTAAGCGTCGCGTAATGTCGGTCCGGCCGCTTCATCTCACCATACCGCTGAACCAAAGTATGACATGCTGGTAGGTAGTATGACTTGTATCGCCCACAACTCACTTGTGTTCTACTCGTGCATATGACATCAACGCATAAAACCAGGCTCGGATGCCTTTGTTGGGGAACGAGTAATTTCAAAAATTTCCTACGATCACGCAAGACCATGGTGATGGCATAGCAACGAGAGGGAGAGTGTTCGCCCACGCCCTCGTGAGACCGAAAGCGAAGCGTTATAACAACGCTGTTGATGTAGCCGACGCCTTCACGATCCGACCGATCCAAGCACCGAACGTCACGGCACCTCCGAGTTCGCACACGCTCAGCTCGATGACGATCCCGGACCGATCCAGCAAAGTGTCGGGATGAGTTCCGTCAAGACGACGGCGTGGGACGATGTTGATGCTCCACCGACGCAGGGCTTCGCCTAAGCTCGCGACGATATGACTTCTCCGCGCAGGCTTCGCCTAAGCTCCGCGACGATATGACGAAGTGGAATATGGTGGAAGGGGCACCGACACGGCTAAGGAAAGATCCGTAGATCAACTTGTGTGTCATGGGTGCCCCTGCCTCAGATATAAAGGAGTCAAGGGGAGGTGGCGGCCCAAGGGGAGGCGACTAAGGAGGAGTCCTACTCCCACCGGAGTAGGACTCCCTCTCCTAGTTGGATTAGGATTGGAGGAGGGGAAGAGGGAAGGGCGCCCCCTCTCCTTGTCCTATTCGGACCAGAGGGGAGGGGGCGCAGCCCACCTGGCCGGCCCTTCCTCTTCTCCTTGTGGCCCATGAAGGCCCATATACCCCGGGGTTCCGTAACCCCGGTGTTCCCATAACTTCCTGTTTTCACTGAACCCTTCCAAGTCCAAACATAGGCTTCCAATATATCAATCTTTATGTCTCGACCATTTGAGACTCCTCATCATGTCCGTGATCACATCCGGGACTCGAACAAACTTCGTGCATCAATACTTATAAACTCATAATGAACTGTCATCGAAGCGTTAAGCGTGCGGACCCTACGGGTTCGAGAACTATGTAGACATGACCTAGAACCATTCTCGGTCAATAACCAATAGCGGAACCTGGATGCCCATATTGGTTCCTACATATTCTACGAAGATCTTTATCGGTCAAACCGCATAACGACATCGTTGTTCCCTTTGTCATCGGTATGTTACTTACCCGAGATTCGATCGTCGGTATCCAATACCTAGTTCAATCTCGTTACGTAAGTCTCTTTACTCGTTCCGTAATACATCATCTCACAACTAACTCATTAGTTGTAATGCTTGCAAGGCTTAAGTGATGTGTATTACCGAGAAGGCCTAGAGATACCTCTCCGACAATCGGAGTGACAAAACCTAATCTCAAATATCGCCAACCCAACAAGTACCTTTGGAGACACTGTAGTACTCCTTTATAATCACCCGATTCGTTGTGACGTTTGGTAGTACCAAAGTGTTCCTCCGTAAACGGAGTTGCATAATCTCATAGTTATAGGAACATGTATGGGTCATGAAGAAAGCATTAACATACTAAACGATCAAGTGTTAAGCTAACGGAATGGGTCATGTCAATCAGATCATTCAACTAATGATGTGACCTTGTTAATCAAATAACAACTCCTTGTTCATGGTTAGGAAACATAACCATCTTTGATTAACAAGCTAGTCAAGTAGAGGCATACTAGTGGCACTCTGTTTGTCTATGTATTCACACATGTATTAAGTTTCCGGTTAATACAATTCTAGCATGAATAATAAACATTTATCATGATATAAGGAAATAAATAATAACTTTATTATTGCCTCTAGGGCATATTTCCTTCAGCTACCACCATCCCGGGGCTTGGCATGGCTTCGCAGCGCGCTCTCCGGCGGCGGCGATGCGGGAGTTGGCTGAGTGAGGCTTCTCGGTGGCACGGCGAGTAGGGTTCCCCCATGCCGCCCAGGGAGGACGACGCGTCATATCCTATATATCATATGGATGCTCTCCCAGATACTTCGGATCAGCGAGATCCCCAAACAATAAACCACATGTCGCAAATATGTCCTCAAATCCAAACCAATATGATCAAGCAACCACGGTGGGACATCGTTGTCACCGAGGGTACGCCCATCCACTGCATAATCAACGATAAAGGATCTCTCGATAATCCCGCACGGCCGCGCACCATTCTATGTCAGCGTTCGGAGAGCCAGTACCTCATCCTCCTCGTCTTCCCTCCTTAGGGCGTGTTTGCTTTCGATCACAGGCCGGAATGGAACGGGTCCATTCCAACCCTGGGCCTCGTCCTCGTGTTTAGTTGGATCAGGGACAGGAACCAACTCATCCTCCCGAAACGAATATATCATCAATATGCCGAACACATGCGTTCCTCCGAATCGGAGGAATCACGCGGAACGGCCTCTCACGAGGCGCTTTCACCTCCTTCCCCCGACGTTACTCATGACCCACAAGTATATGGGATCAATTGTAGCTCTTTTCGATAAGTAAGAGTGTCAAACCCAACGAGGAGCAGAAGGAAATGACAAGTGGTTTTCAGCAAGGTGATGTCTACAAGTGCTGAAATTGTAAGTAACATAGTAGTTTGATAGCAGGATAATTTGTAACGAGCAAGTAATGATAGTAACAGAAAAAGTGCAGCAAGGTAGTGTCACGCCCAATATGCGACCCTGTCCAAAAAGGAACTCGAAGGTCCCACCAAGGATAGACCCGCATATTGAAACGCTTTTGCAAGGTGGATATCATTACATCAACATTACATAATAGATGGGGATACATACATAAGGCATACAATGCCACACGAATACAACATCACATTACATAAGACCAACATCCGACTACGGATGAAACACAAACAGAAACTCAAACGACATCCACCCTGCTAGCCCAGGCTGCCGACCTGGAACCTATCCCCTGATCGAAGAAGAAGCAGAAGAAGAACTCCAAAACAAGCAAACATCGCTCTCGCGTCATGATCATCGCAAACTTGTACCTGCAACTGGTGGTGTAGTAAACTGTGAGCCACGAGGACTCAGCAATCCCATTACCATGGGTATCAAGACTAGCAAAGCTTAATGGGTAAGAAGGGGTAAAGTGGTGAGGTTGCAGCAGCGGCTAAGCAATGTATGGTGGCTAACTTACGCAAATAAGAGCGAGAAGAGAAGCAAAGCAAGCGGTCGTCAACTAGTAATGATCAAGAAGTGATCCTGAACTCCTACTTACGTCAAACATAACCCAGAAACCGTGTTCTCCTCTCGATCAACCCCGAAAAGAGACACTCACGATTACATTACACGGTTGGTGTATTTTAGAAGAGTTTACTTCAAGCTTACTACAACCGGATATTAACAAATTCCCATCTGCCACATAACCGCGGGCACGCCTCTCGAAAGTTTAAACCCTGCAGGGGTGTCCCAACTTAGCCCATGATAAGCTCTCGCGATCAACGAAGGATATTCCTTCACCCCGGGAAGACCCGATCAGTCTCGGAATCCCGGCTACAAGACATTTCGACAGTAATAAAACAAGACCAGCAAAGCCGCCCGATGCGCCGACAATCCCGATAGGAGCTGCACATATCTCGTTCTCAGGGCAACACCGGATGAACACTACGTACGGCAACCGAAGATTCCCCAAGTTGCCTAGGGGCGGCACCGCAAGTGGCTCTGGTTTGGACCAACACTTAGACAAGCATTGGCCCGGGGGGGCTGAATAAAGATGACCCTTGGGTTAATTACTCCCAAGGGAAAATAGGTGGTGGTGAGGCAAATGGTAAAACCAAGGTTGGGCCTTGCTGGAGGAGTCTTATTCAAAGCAAACTGTCAAGGGGGTCCCATAAATCACCCGACCGCGTTAGGGACGCAAAATCCGGGAACATAATACCGATATGACGGAAACTAGGGCGGCAAGAGTGGAACAAAACACCAGGCATAAGGCCGAGCCTTTCACCCTTTACCAAGTATATAGATGCATTAATAATATAAGAGATATTGTGATATCCCAACATAAACATAATCCAACATGGAGCAATCTTCATCTTCACCTGCAACTAGCAACGCTATAAGAGGGGCTGAGCAAAAGCGATAACATAGCCAAACGATGGTTTGCTAGGAAGGGTGACAAAGGTTAGAGGTTCATGGCAATTTGGGAGGCTTGAGCAGCAAGTGATAGGTAGCGCAGCATAGCGAAAGAAAGAAGCAACTAGCATAGCAATGATAGTAATGAGATCCAAGGTGACGGTCATCTTGCCTGAAATCCCGCTAGGAAGAAGAACGAGTCCATGAAGAAGATGAAGCCACGAAGACAAACCAAGCGTAGACGAACGAATCCTCACGATCGCAACGAAACGGGAACTATCGAGAAGAAGCACACAACATGGTAAACACACCACACAGGAGCAAGGCATGATGCACAACAAGCATGATGCATGACAAGGTTACATGAAGCTACTCATGGCAAGAGATGATGGAAACAAGAGCAACACATCAAGGCAAGTTTAAATGAGGTCGGGAACAACATATAACAATTCCGGTAAGTCCTCATATGCAAATATCGAAATTGGTCCAGATCTGAATAAACCTTAAGTTCAAGTTGTTAAACAGCAAGTTAAGATGCACCAAGATGATCTACACGAAAATCTAGTCAAGTTACATATAAAGTTCATTTAATTCGGAGCTACGGCCTAGAAGATATGAGCAAAACAAGTTAAGCATCGCATTGATGCAAAATGCATCCAAACATCAAGCAACACCTCAAAACAAGGATGCAACATGATAATATAAGAGCCTGTTTGGGACTGCTCTGCTCCGTAAAAATCAGCTCCACTCCCAAAATCATAAGCCAACGGGGTAGCTCCACGATTTCCAACTCCGTGAAAAAACTCGAATCTGGGAGTCAGCTTCGCACTTTCCGGGGAGCTACTCGAGGGGTACTCCGAAAATTCGAGTTTCAAAAGTACTCGTGGAGTTGGTGGGTAATTACCCACCACTGCCACCCATAAGTCATACCCCTTCGTTTTTTTTCCAACTCTTTTGTTTTTTTATAGCCATCAAGAACGAGACCTACATCAGCTTATCCTTTCGCTAGGTACGAACAAGAGACCTATAGCGGCAGCCGCCGCCGCCGCCGCCGCCACCTGCATCGGCCGGCCGGAGCACGACGCCGGCGAGGAGACCACCGGAATGGGTCGATCTGATGGTCCTCCTCCTCCTCCCTCCAATTTCTCTGCCCATCTCCACCATCCAAATCCCGTACCTTCGAGGACGGCCATGGCCCCGGTGATGAGGGTCAGCCTTTCCCGTCCCGACCAGTCCTCGATGGCAGCAGCCCCGTCCGTTGTGGCATCCGCCTCTTCTGGGCCGACGCCAGCAAGCCATGGGGGGACCCCTGCCGCACCCTTTCCTGCGAGCCAGGAGTCAGCGTCCGCCATGGACGCTGAAGCTTCGGTCGGGCACACCACCGGCATGAGCAGCAACGTCGGCCAGACCGGCGCCCCGACCAAGAGACGTGCAGTACGCTCAACCACTAAGGAAGAGCAGGTATACCATTGATTTCACTTGTGTTCTGTTGAAGATGATTTGTTTTCACAATACACGACCATGGTCTTGAATTTGGACAAATAATTAGATACAGTATGTAGATTGAAGTAGTATGTCCAGTAGCAATGATTTGTTGAGAAATATATCTTGAACTATCATGGTCAGGGTGATTCAATGGAGTGGACCGATGAGTACGTCCAAATTGTTTGTTCCTTGATGGCTGAACAAGTGGGACAGGGGAATCGTCCCAACACTCATTTGAACCCTTTAGGCTATAACACTGTGTCAGAAAGGTTCTACCAGATGACCGGAATTAGTTTATCAAAGACACAATTGAAGAACAAGTGGGATAAGTTAAAGGGTGACTGGTCTTGTTGGAATAAATTAATGAGGAAGCAAACTGGGACAGGTTGGGACAGTTCGAAGGGAGTTATTGTCATGGACAATGAGTGGTGGAAGAAGGCGAGAAAGGTTAGTGTTGTCATATATTACATTATAATGGTAATTGTAGTTCATATACATGTTATGTTGCTGATTTTTCTTTTCTTTAGGACATTCCTGGATGTGGCAAGTTTAGAAAAAAGCCTCTTCAAAATCTGGAGCATCTTTCCAAAATGTTTGGTGATATTTTGAATGATGAACAAGATCATTGGAATCCCATGAGTGACAACCCCATCATACCCCCAAGTCAAGAGAATTTTGTTGATGCTGATAATGTTGTTGGAGTTGGAGAGGAAGAGGTTCATGACATCCCTGATGATATTGGTAATGTGGTTGGAGGTGAGGAGGATGAGGTTCATGAGGTTTCGCCTTGCATTGCTAATGCAAAGAAAAAACCTCGTGTTCTTTTTGAAAAAAATAAGAAGCCAAAGTCAAGCACAGCACTTGTTATCCAAGATAAAATCACAAAGATAGCTGAATCCGCCGCTTCTTTTACTTCAATGAAGCAAGGAGAGGTGACAATCAAGGAAGTCATGGATATGGTCTTGGAATGTGGGGCCGTGCACGGTTCCAATGAGCATGATATTGCCACACAGTTATTTGTGAAGAAGGACCAACGGGAAATGTTCAAGACCCTTCCTAAAGAGTTTAGGTTCAATTGGCTTAAGAGGAGATACAACGACAAGTATGGAAATTGAAGAAGTAGTGTGTTGGCGCATGAATTTTTCTTACGTCATGTCATTTGAACTATTTGCTTTATGTATGTTGGAGTGAACTATTTTGTCATTGTATGCCACTTGAACTATTTGCTTTATCTATGTTGGAGTGAACTATTTTATCGTCGTATGTCACTTCAACTATTTGTTTTATGTATGTTGGAGTGAACTATTGTATCGTTGTATGTGACTTGAATTATTTCTCTATGTAATGTCACTTGAAATATTTTCTCTATGTATGCAGATGTCTGATAGTGACAACGATGATTCTGATGATGAGAGTATGAAGTTTTGCAATCTTGTTCTGGGTGCTGCTACACTTGCACAAGTGTATTGTGATACATATCTTGATAAGAATCCACCGAGGACATCAATTCTAAGTGGTATGGGATGGTCGCAAGAGACTTTGAGGACTCCAGGTGAATGCCTTTCACAACTTCGCATGAGCACAGAAGTATTCATGGACCTTCACGACTTGTTGGTGTGAAGGTACGGGTTAGAATCATCCATGCATGTGAGCACCTATGAAAGTCTTGCAATGTTCCTGTTCATTTGTGGTGGCAATGAGTCCAACAGAAGAGTTCAAAATCGTTTCAAGCACTCGGGCGAAACCATTAGTAGGAAATTTGATGAGGTTCTGAATTGTTTGATGAAAATGGCAAAAGATTTCATTAGACCTAAAAACCCCAACTTTCCAACTGTTCATAAGAGGATAAGAGATGATAGACGGGCGTATCCACACTTCAAAGATTGCATTGGTGCACTTGGTGACACGCATATTTCAGTGTCCCTGTCTCCTGAGGATAGTGTCAGATATATTGGGAAATCGGGGATACCAACTCAAAATGTTCTTGCAATTTGTGACTTTGACATGCTATTCACTTATGTGTCCGTGGGGCAACCAGGAGCTATGCATGATACTAGTGTGCTATACAACGCAATAAGTGTTGATGAAAGTTTCTTCCCACACCCTCCAAAAGGTAAACATGTTTGCATAAACTCATACAATTTACTAATTGTTCAAACATGAAATGTCCATTAAAAAATAGCTCATATCATCTCCTCCATTTATAGGCAAATACTATGTTGTTGATGCGGGATATCCCAATCGTCCGGGATACCTGGCTCCTTACAAGGGTGAGAGGTATCATATGCCAGAATGGCATAGAGGTATGGAGCCCAAGACTCCAACAGAAAAATTCAATCGTGTTCACTCATCTATCCGCAATGTTATTGAGCGATCATTTGGGGTGCTAAAAATGAAGTGGCAGATTCTCTATAAGATGCACTGTGCCGATGTTCAAACAAAAAATGATCGTTGTTGCCACTATGGTCCTTCACAACTTTATTCGCGAGCATAACAGCGTAGACTTGGACTTTGAGTGGTTCGACCGTGATCCTGATTATGTGCCTACAATTCCAGATAGATATAACAAATTTGTTGCTGCCTCAGATAGATCTACTGCGGAACCGGATGCTCCGACCATGGATAAATTCCGTGACGAGTTAGCCACCGCTATTGCCTCTGGTTGGAAGTAGCTATGTTCTAATCAAAGATGGTCTGGTTCTTATTTGAATCATTTCTTTTCATTTCTTTTCAAGGAAGTCAAACAATGTAATGTTGCACATTCATGTGAACTTTTTAATTATCTATCGATGGATATTTATGTCGAACTTTAATTTATATATCAGTGGATATATATTGGTTGTATTATTTCACATCATTTTACATCTTTGTAATCCGACGACATGTTCATGCATACAACACTCAAACCGTGAGTACATGAGTTCACTTGTAATATTGTATTTTTTAAGTACAAAATTTGAAGAAAAAACAATTCCTCAAGGGGCACAAATGTTAGCCCGCTCAAAATATCATCCATAATAAAATAGGGGCACAATAGACTTTTCCCACCAAATATTCCTATTCTTGAAGCTGGAGCTAACTGGAAGCCAAACAGTATAAAGTGGAGCTCCAACTTCTGGGTGAAACTGCTCTAAAGTGAAGTTGGTGGAGTGAAGCTGGTTTTCCTGGAGTGGAGTAGTCCCAAACAGGCCCTAAAACTACATGCAATTCTAAGCAAGTTTCATATAGAGCACACTCAAAACGGAGCAACGGTTCAACACATACACCCTATACAAGTTTAAAGGACAAGCTGTCCAAAACAGCAACTAGGCATATTGCAAGCATCAAAACACTATGCTACAGCATCTCAACGTAAGAACAAAAGGCACGGGCATGAAGTACAGGTAAAGAATGACAAAACATGAACACCGAGCTATCTCCAGAAATCACTAGAACATGCTCAAAAACACATGGCAAGATTGCAAATAATCACAGTTTCAGTCATTAGCAGAAATAACATCAGGTTGCAATGTATAGAGCTATCAAAAAACATGTTATAGGAACTTATCAATGCAAACAAAGGCATGGAATGAATCTACTAAATGCATAGATCAAATGTCGTTTTGTGACCATGTGCCAAAAAGGACCAGAAGATATGATGGCACCCAGGTAAACATGGCAAGTTATATTACAGATTCATACATGGCAGGAACAACAATAAGTAGGCATGTTGGTGAGCTTGAACCACTCACCGCAGAGCAATACTTGGCATGGCAAGGCAACTCACAGTAAGAAGACATGTTTATGAAGCTAAGAATGGCAAGAGCAAGTTCATAGAGTGCATGGATCACTAGCAACAATCATGGCAACATTGAACTTAATGTTAACAGGCTGACAGCAACATTATTTAGCAATTTTGAGAGCAAGATTACAACAAGTTATAGCAGGCTATAAATTCAGCCATAGGCATGAATGGATAAAGCATGACATGTATAACAAAACATCCTTAGTGAACATCTCCAGATTATGCATAGAATGACTTGTAGAAGCAGGTTAACATAGCATCATAATATAACGGAATCAGCCTAGCAAAACAGCAACAGCAAGTACCCTACTTCACGAGCTCGATGCACTCAGTACAATACTCACAAAAATACATGGCAAGCACCCCTGTAAAGATGGCATGATGTAGCACAAAACACATGTAGAGCTCATGCTCATAGGATGCACACATCAAATGCAACAAAAATGACAAATCATCAAGTTATAACAGTTTCAGCAGGTTAACATCATATAGCACTCTTGCAACGATGATTCAGTCATTAAGATGAACTCAAATGAACATGATGCAATGGGATGAAATGAAGAGAATCTCTCAACGAACATTTTGACATATCACACGCCCAACACGGAGCAGTATGCAGCAAGTTATGATGCGATGAACATGGCATGATAATGCAGAAATATCTCGGGACTTGGCAGAAAATCACCTCGGGGAAAAAGTCAACCCGGGACGGAGGCGTGCGGGACGAGGAGATCCAGGGCAGGGGACGGCCGTTTGGTTGAGATCCCGGTGGATCTCATCCCGATCCACCGGATCTCGCCGGAGAAGCTACGACGATGGCCGGAGAAGGGCGGGGCCGGCCGGATCCGGCGAGGGAGACGATGGCGCGGCGAAGGACGGCGGCATCCGGGCGCGGAGGAGCTCGGGGGGCATCGCGGGCGGTTTCGCCGGAGGAGGAGCGGGCGGCGGCGAAGCGGCAGCGGGCGCTGGAGGCGCGGCCGCCGCCGCGGCGAGAAGGCGGGCGAGGGCGGCGACCGAGTGGGGGCTGCGAGGGCGCGCGCGGGCGGATCCGCGAAGCCGGGCGCGGCACGCGCGAAGGAAGCGGTGGCGCGCGACGGCGGAGGGCCGGGCGACGGGCGGCGGGCGGCGGCGCGCCCCTCCGTGGCCGGGCGACGAGGTTGCCGGAGGGGCGCGGAGGCGCGGGCGGCGCGGAGGCGCGAGAGGCGGGGACGGGCGCTGGGCCGGAGGGCTCGATCCGGCCCGGGCGGCCACGGGCTGGGACCGCGGAGGGTGACGTGGCAGCACGCCACTGGCTGCGGGCGGCGGCGGGATTCGTCTTGGCGACGGCGGACATGTCCGCGCGGAGAGGGAGGATTTTAGGGTTTAGCTGCGAGAATTGGGGAGGGCACATATTTATAGGTAGAGGAGCTAGGAGAGTCCAAATGAGGTGCGGTTTCGCCACACGATCGTGATCGAACGACCGAGAGCATGGAGGGGTTTGGATGGGTTAGTGGGCTGTTAGGAAGGGTGTTGGGCTACAACAAAGAGGGCTTTCGGTTACCTTGCTAACTGTTGAGTATCAAACGACCTCCAAATGGCACGAAACTTGACAGCGGTCTATCGGTGCTATACCAAGGCCGCTTGGCAAACCTCGGTCCATTCCGAGACCGTTTAACACCCGCACACGAAAAGAGGCAAAAGGGGGCGCCGGGGGACATAGGAGTGCCGGATTGCAAAATGGACAACGGGGAAAATACTCGGATGCATGAGACGAACACGTATGCCAATGCGATGCACATGATGACATGGTATGAAATGCATATGATGACATGGCAAAGTGCAACACGCAAGCACATGACATGGCAACGACGGCGAATAACTAGATGACACCTGGCGCATCGAATCCGGGGCGTTACAACACTCCTCCACTAACAAGAGATCTCGTCCCGAGATCTTAGGACCGAGACGGAAGGGAAAAGGGATGAGGTGAAACAAGAACGCAAGAAAAAAGATGAACAACGCAAAGCCTCCGGAAGAATTGAAAGAAGTGGGAATAGCTCCGGAATAATTAGAAGAGTCAGGTAAGATCCTGGGAAAAGACCTGTGGGTTAGGGCCCACTAAAGAAAACACCGTTGGAAAGGGAAGTTGAACAGATAGATGATGCACCGGAACAATAGAAACATTTGAATGAGGTGATAACCTCGAATTAATTGGAACACAGACGAATCTCCTGAGATGTCTTCCGAACTCCGGAATGATTGAATAGCGAGAGGCAAACGAGCAAGGAGAACACTTGATCCAAGGGAAAAGAATACAATCACTACCAAAAGTTGGAATTGAATCCACCGGAGAAGAAAAAGAGATGGAGAATGTCGAACAAAATGAGAATTCACCGGTTGAAATAATTTACGAAAGACTGAAGAGGTTCCTCATGAATGAAATTGATGCTCGAAACAGAGACTCAAGCTCCGGGAAGAATAGGGTGGGAGGGCGGGAAAGCAAAGGCAACTTGGAGGGGGAAACCGACGAATATCTTGAAGAGAAAACACTGGTTGAGAACAATGAGGATAGAAAGCAAAGACTTCGCACGAGTAGGGAGGATACTCGATTACGGACTCCGACTTCGAGAACAAAAGGGTGGGCGGGTGGGAAAGAAAAACAACTAAGGATTGAACTCGAAGATGAAGAGGCTCGAGTCAACTTGACGAGAAATGCACCGGATGAAAAGAGCTGAGAACCAGCTACCGGAAAACCAACTGCAAGATCCTAAAGAAAATTTGAAAGGGAAGAGGAGTAATTTAAAACACCTACGTCAAGATTCCTCACCAGAGCGACGAAGGGACTGAGGAGTAAAAAGAATTCCTACTCTCCAATATAACTAAACTCCGAAATCAGTTTTTTTTTCTAGACTCAACAACGGCCAAACTACACGATCAATCAAGGGGGCTCCAAAGGTCGGTCGAGGCTCTGATACCAACTTGTCACGCCCAATATGCGACCCTATCCAAAAGGAACTCAAGGTCCCACCAAGGATAGACCAAGATATTGAAACACTTTTGCAAGGTGGATATCATTACATCAACATTACATAATAGATGGGGATACATACATAAGGCATACAATGCCACACTAATACAACATCACATTACATAAGACCAACATCCCACTACGGATGAAACACAAATGAAACTCAAACGACATCCACCTGCTAGCCCAGGCTGCCGACCGAACCTATCCCCGATCAAGAAGAAGCGTAAGAAGAACTCCAAAACAAGCAAACATCGCTGTCGGCGTCATGATCATCGCAAACTTGTACCTGCAATCGGTGGTGTAGTAAACTGTGAGCCACGAGGACTCAAAGAATCCCATTACCATGGGTATCAAGACTAGCAAAGCTTAATGGGTAAGAAGGGGTAAAATGGTGAGGTTGCAGCAGCGGCTAAGCAATGTATGGTGGCTAACTTACGCAAATAAGAGCGAGAAGAGAAGCAAAGCAAGCGATCGTCAACTAGTAATGATCAAGAAGTGATCCTGAACTCCTACTTACGTCAAACATAACCCAGAAACTGTGTTCTCCTCTCGATCAACCCCGAAAAGAGACACTCACGGTTACGCACACGGTTGGTGTATTTTAGAAGAGTTTACTTCAAGCTTACTACAACCGGATATTAACAAATTCCCATCTGCCACATAACCGCGGGCACGGCTCTCGAAAGTTTAAACCCTGCAGCGGTGTCCCAACTTAGCCCATGATAAGCTCTCGCGATCAACGAAGGATATTCCTTCTCCCCGGGAAGACCCGATCAGTCTCGGAATCCCGGCTACAAGACATTTCGACGGTAATAAAACAAGACCAGCAAAGCCGACCCCGATGCGCCGACAATCCCGATAGGAGCTGCACATATCTCGTTCTCAGGGCAACACCGGATGAACACTACGTACGGCAACCGACGATACCCCAAGTTGCCTAGGGGCGGCACCGCAAGTGGCTCTCGTTTGGACCAACACTTAGACAAGCATTGGCCCGGGGGGGCTGAATAAAGATGACCCTTGGGTTAATTACTCCCAAGGGAAAATAGGTGGTGGTGAGGAAAATGGTAAAACCAAGGTTGGGCCTTGCTGGAGGAGTCTTATTCAAAGCGAACTGTCAAGGGGGTCCCATAAATCACCCGACCGCGTTAGGGACGCAAAATCCGGGAACATAATACCGATATGACGGAAACTAGGGCGGCAAGAGTGGAACAAAACACCTGCATAAGGCCGAGCCTTCCACCCTTTACCAAGTATATAGATGCATTAATAATATAAGAGATATTGTGATATCCCAACATAAACATAATCCAACATGGAGCAATCTTCATCTTCACCTGCAACTAGCAACGCTATAAGAGGGGCTGAGCAAAAGCGGTAACATAGCCAAACAACGGTTTGCTAGGAAGGGTGACAAAGGTTAGAGGTTCATGGCAATTTGGGAGGCTTGAGCAGCAAGTGATAGGTAGCGCAGCATAGCGAAAGAAAGAAGCAACTAGCATAGCAATGATAGTAATGAGATCCAAGGTGACGGTCATCTTGCCTGAAATCCCGCTAGGAAGAAGAACGAGTCCATGAAGAAGATGAAGCCACGAAGACGAACCAAGCGTAGACGAACGAATCCTCACGATCGCAACGAAACGGGGACTATCGAGAAGAAGCACACAACATGGTAAACACACCACACAGGAGCAAGGCATGATGCACAACAAGCATGATGCATGACAAGGTTACATGAAGCTACTCATGGCAAGAGATGATGCAAACAAGAGCAACACATCAAGGCAAGTTTAAATGAGGCCGGGAACAACATATAACAATTTCGGTAAGTCCTCATATGCAAATATCGAAATTGGTCCAGATCTGAATAAACCTTAAGTTCAAGTTGTTAAACAGCAAGTTAATATGCACCAAGATGATCTACACTAAAATCTAGTCAAGTTACATATAAAGTTCATTTAATTCGGAGCTACGGCCTAGAAGATATGAGCAAAACAAGTTAAGCATGGCATTGATGCAAAATGCATCCAAACATCAAGCAACACCTCAAAACAAGGATGCAACATGATAATATGAAACTACATTCAATTCTAAGCAAGTTTCATATAGAGCACACTCAAAACGGAGCAACGGTTCAACACATACACCCTATACAAGTTTAAAGGACAAGCTGTCCAAAACAGCAACTAGGCATATTGCAAGCATCAAAACACTATGCTACATCATCTCAACGTAAGAACAAAAGGCACGGGCATGAAGTACAGGTAAAGCATGACAAAACATGAACACCGAGCTATCTCCAGAAATCACTAGAACATGCTCAAAAACACATGGCAAGATTGCAAATAATCATAGTTTCAGTCATTAGCAGAAGTAACATCAGGTTGCAATGTATAGAGCTATCAAACAACATGTTACAGGAACTTATGAATGCAAACAAAGGCATGGAATGAATCTACTAAATGCATAGATCAAATGTCATTTTGTGACCATGTGCCAAAAAGGACCAGAAGATATGATGGCACCCTGGTAAACATGGCAAGTTATATTACAGATTCATACATGGCAGGAACAACAATAAGTAGGCATGTTGGTGAGCTTGAACCACTCACCACAGAGCAATACATGGCATGGCAAGGCAACTCATAGTAAGAAGACATGTTTATGAAGCAAAGCATGGCAAGAGCAAGTTCATAGAGTGCATGGATCACTAGCAACAATCATGGCAACATTGAACTTAATGTTAACAGGCTGACAGCAACGTTATTTAGCAATTTTGAGAGCAAGATTACAACAAGTTAGAGCAGGCTATAAATGCAACCAGAGGCATGAATGGATAAAGCATGACATGTATAACAAAACATCCTTAGTGAAAATCTCCAGATTATGCATAGAATGACTTGTAGAAGCAGGTTAACATAGCATCATAATATAACGGAATCAGCCTAGCAAAACAGCAACAGCAAGTACCCTACTTCACGAGCTCGATGCATTCAGTACAAGACTCACAAAAATACATGGAAAGCACCCCTGTAAAGATGGCATGATGTAGCACAAAACACATGTTGAGCTCATGCTCATAGGATGCACACATCAAATGCAACAAAAATGACAAATCATCAAGTTATAACAGTTTCAGCAGGTTAACATCATATAGCACTCTTGCAACGATGATTCAGGCATCAAGATGAACTCAAATGAACATGATGCAATGGAATGAAATGAAGAGAATCTCTCAGCGAACATTTTGACATATGACACGCCCAACACGGAGCAGTATGCAGCAAGTTATGATGCGATGAACATGGCATGATAATGCAGAAATATCTCGGGACTTGGCAGAAAATCACCTCGGGGGAAAAGTCAACCCGGGACGGAGGCGTGCGGGACGAGGAGATCCAGGGCAGGGGACGGCCGTTTGGTTGAGATCCCGGTGGATCTCATCCCGATCCACCGGATCTCGCCGGAGAAGCTACGACGATGGCCGGAGAAGGGTGGGGCCGGCCGGATCCGGCGAGGGAGACGACGGCGCGGCGAAGGACGGCGGCATCTGGGCGCGGAGGAGCTCGGGCGGCATCGGCCGGGCGGTTTCACGGAGGAGGCGCGGCGGCAGCGAAGCGGCGCAGCCGCGCGGAGGCGATCGCCGCGGCGGAGAAGGCGGGCGAGGGCGGCGACGAACGGGCTGCGAGGGGCGGCCGGCGGGCGGATCCGCTGGCTCGGGTGCGGGGCACCGCGAAGCGAAGCGGTGGGCGCGACGGCAGAGGGCCGGCGACGGGCGGCAGGGCGGCGGCTGCCCTCGGTGGCCGGGCGACGAGGTTGCCGGAGGGCGGCGGGCGGCGCGGAGGCGCTGGCGTGAGGACGGACGCGCGGCCGGGAGGGCCCAATCCGGCCTCGCGAGCCGCGCGCTGGACTCTGGAGGGTGACGTGGCAGCACGCCATCGCTGCGGGCGGCGGCGGGATTCGTCCGCGGGCGGACATGTCCGCGCAGAGAGGGAGGATTTTAGGGTTTAGCTGCGAGAATTCGGGGAGGGGCACATATTTATAGGTAGAGGGAGCTAGGAGAGTCCAAATGAGGTGCGGTTTTCGCCCACACGATCGTGATCGAACGACCGAGAGCATGGAGGGGGTTTGGATGGGTTAGTGGGCTGTTAGGAAGGGGTGTTGGGCTGCAACAAAAGAGGGCTTTGCGGTTACCCGGTTAACCGTTGTAGTATCAAACGACCTCCAAATGGCACGAAACTTGACAGGCGGTCTATCGATGCTATACCAAGGCCGCTTGGCAAACCTCGGTCCATTCCGAGACCGTTTAACACCCGCACACGAAAAGAGGCAAAAGGGGGCGCCGGGGGACATAGGAGTGCCGGATTGCAAAACAGACAACGGGGAAAATACTCGGATGCATGAGACGAACATGTATGCCAATGCGATGCACATGATGACATGGTATGAAATGCATATAATGACATGGCAAAGTGCAACACGCAAGCACATGACATGGCAACGACGGCGAATAACTGGATGACACCTGGCGCATCGAATCCGTTGCGTTACAGGTAGCCCAATCCTTTTGAGGCAAAGGACAGGCTAAAACGGTCTCTTATAGTAAGCAAAGCGTTCTTGAGGGTACACGGGAATTTCATCTAGTCACTTTAATCATGTTGGTTCGATTTGTGTTCGCTACTTTGATAATTTGATATGTGGGTGGACCGGTGCTTAGGTGATGTTCTTACTTAAACAAACCTCCTACATATGATTAACCCCCTCGCAAGCATCCGCAACTACGATAAAAGTATCAAGAATAAATTCTAACCATAGCATTAAACTTTTGGATCCAATCGGTCCCTTACGGAATAGCGCATAAACTAGGGTTTAAGCTTTTATCACTATGGCAACCCATCATCTAATAACTACTCCACAATGCATTCCCTTAGGCCCAAATATGGTGAAGTGTCATGTTGTCGACGTTCACGTGACACCACTAAGGGAATCACAACGTACATACTATCAAAATATCGAACACATATGAAGTTCACATGATTACTTGCAACATGATTTCTCCCGTGACCTCAAGAACAAAAATAACTACTCACAAATGATCCCAACATACATACTATCAAAATATCGAACACATAACCTCTTTTCACTGGCAAGTTTGAAATCATAATTGAGTTCTTTGATTGCCAAATATGCTTTATGTTCTAACTCGTGAGGCAAATCACAAGCTTTTCCATAAACCATTTTATAAGGACACATACCCATATGATTTTTATATGCTGTTCTATAAGCCCAAAGTGCATCATCAAATTTCTTAGACCAATTCTTCCTAGACCTATTGACAGTCTTTTGCAAAATTAATTTTATTTCTCTATTGCTAAGTTCAACTTAACCACTAGACTGAGGATGATAAGGTGATGCAATTATATGGTTAACATCATACTTGGCAAGCATTTTATAGAAAGCACCATGAATAAAGTGTGAACCGCCATCAGTCATTAAATATCTAGGGACTCCAAACCTTGGGAAAATAACCTCCTTAAGAATTTTAATAGAGGTGCTGTGATCAACAGTACTGGTTGGAATAGCTTCTACCCATTTTGTAACATAATCAACAACAACCAAAATATGTGTATACCCATTAGAGGAAGGAAAAGGTCCCATGTAATCAAATCCCCAAACATCAAATGGTTCAACAGCAAGTGAATAGTTCATAGGCATTTCTTAACGCTTTTCGATATTACCTATTCTTTTACATTCATCACAAGATAAGACAAACTTACGGGCATCCTTGAAGAGTGTAGGCCAATAAAATCCAGATTGTAATACCTTGTGAGCAGTTCTGTCTCCAGCATGATGCCCTCCATAAGCTTCGGAGTGATATTTCTGTAGGATTTGTCCCTATTCATGCTCAGGTACACAACGTCTAATAATACCATCTACTCCTTCTTTATAAAGATGTGGGTCATCCCAAAAGTAATGTCTTAAGTCATAGAAGAATTTTTTCTTTTGTTGGTATGTAAAGCTAGGTGGTAAATATTTAGCAACAATCTAATTAGCATAGTAAGCATACCAAGGGGTATAATGAGAAACATTTATTGCAGCTAACTGCTCATCAGGAAAACTGTCATCAATAGGTAGTGGGTCATCAAGCACATTTTCAAGCCTAGACAAGTTATCAGCTACGGGGTTCTCAACTCCTTTTCTATCAGTGATCTGTAAATCAAATTCTTGTAGCAAGAGAACCCATCGAATAAGTCTAGGTTTAGCATCTTTCTTTTCCATAAGATATTTAATAGCAGCATGGTCGGTGTGAACGATAACTTTAGAGTCAACAATGTAAGATCTAAATTTATCACAAGCAAACACCACTGCTAGGAATTCTTTTTCAGTAGTTGCATAATTCCGTCGAGCACCGTCTAGAGTTTTACTAGCATAGTGAATAACATTTAATTTCTTATCAACTCTTTGTCCTAGAACAACACCAACAACATAATCACTAGCATCACACATAGTTTCAAAAGGCAAGTTCCAATCAGGTGGTTGAACAATAGGTGCAGAAATTAAGGCTTTCTTGAGTGTTTCGAATGCTTCTAAACAATCATCATCAAAAGCAAAAGGAACATCCTTTTGCAAAAGATTTGTAAGAGGCCTAGAAATTTTAGAGAAGTCTTTGATAAATCTCCTATAGAAACTAGCATGACCTAGGAAACTATGATTACCTTTGATATCCTTAGGACATGGCATTTTCTCAATTGCATCAACCTTAGCTTTGTCCACTTCAATACCTCTTTCAGAAATTTTATGGCCAAAAACAATACCTTCATTAACCATAAAGTGGCACTTCTCCCAATTCAATACAAGATTTGTTTGCTCGCATGTCTGCAAAGCTCGATCAAGAATGCTTAAACAATCATCAAAAGACTTCCCATAAACAGAAAAGTCATCCATGAAAACCTCAACAATCTTTTCACAAAAATCAGAGAATATAACAGTCATACATCTTTGAAAGGTAGCAGGTGCATTGCATAAACCAAAAGGCATACGTCTATAAGCATAAGTTCCAAAGAGACAAGTGAAAGTGGTCTTTTCTTGATTAGGTTGAGAAACAGGTATTTGTGAAAAACCAGAATAACCATCAAGGAAGCAAAAATGTGTGTGCTTAGATAATCTTTCTAGCATTTGATCAATAAAAGGCAGAGGGTAATGATGTTTTATACACTTCAAGAAATATGTCAACTTGTGACCACCACTATTGGTCACTGAAAGGTCATAGTTTTTCATTTGCGACCTTTTTGTGACCAAAAACAGAAGGTCAAAAGCTGGCGGTCGTAAACTGAAATTAGTGACCTTCTTTGCGATATGTAAAAGGTCGTTAGTTCCACGACCAAATTTTTGGCCACAAGCAACCTCCCCAGACCACGTAGGCATTCAGCATGGCAAGCTGATGTGCCACAAGAATCAGTCTGGTCCGATTCAGTGTTTTACATGGGCCGAACCCAACAATTCAGCCTATTTGTGTTTTTTCCTGTCTGTCAATTTTTGGTGGGGTTCATGGGCCAAGCCCAATATTGCAACCTTTTTATTTTCTAGGCGTTCGGCATTTTTGCTTCTGTCGGTGTTCTAGGAACGGGGGTCCCCAGACTTGCCTGCCTGCGGCATGGCTCAAGTGGGGCCCTAGCGTGGCCCAGCTTCATCAGCTCAAGCTCAAGACCCTCGCGAGGGGCCAAGCCTCGCGGGGCGGACGACAGGAACCTTCCTCAAGAGTAGCCTCGTCAGGCAGGCTCGCGAGGAGGCGGAGAGATCAAGGCAGGGTACCTCACGAGGGTGCCCCGTGACGCAAGCCATGACGATCAAGACTAGGCGGGCGCCAGTGGCGCCACCTGCAGATGTCCTCGTTTCCCTTTGGTGCAAAGGAGGCAAGCATGTGCCAAGGCACCGTGCAAAGTTACCTCTTCGGTGCAACAAGACCAAGACCAGCAGAGCGGCAGGAAGGAGGTCATCGTGGAGCCCAAGACGGCGTCACTGTCAGAGCCTTTGGCAGCCGAAGACCAACTTTAGTTAGGATAAGTGTACTAGCTGTTCCCCTTCAAAATGGCCAATTGTTGGCGCCCTTCCCGCTCATTATTTGGGAAGAGGTCCATGGCCACCCTCTATAAATAGAGCTAGCCACCACGGAGTAGAGGCATCTGATAGAGCCCTAGCAGAGAGAGAGAGAAGCGACTGGACTCACCCAAGCAGTTCATCGCACCAGCTCAAGAACAGCCCCTCGCGAGGCTGTTCTTCCTTTGTACTGTTCATCATCAGCCCCTGAGGCAATCCACCACGCCACACACTGGAGCAGGGTATTACACCACAACGGTGGCCCGAACCAGTATAAACCTTGTGTCCCTTGTATTGTTTGTTGTTCTTAGTTTAGATCCCTTGCAAACCATTCACCCATGAGCTGGTAGGGGAAAGATCTCCGCGCGCACCCCAGTGTTCGAACCTCAAGGGTCTGCCAGAACCCGAAATCCGACATTTGGCGCGCCAGGTAGGGGTGTGCCGGAATCTCTCTTCCGCCGGTCGCGTGTGATCTTCCGTCGTTTCCATGGCTAACGCTCGCCGAGCCCGCGCCGAGCGGCGGGCTGCTCGCGCCGCTCGAGTCGCCCAGACGGCTCCCGTCGGCGGGCACCCCCATAGTTCCCCGTCGCCTGCCGCCAACGCCGCCACCGGCCCGGCGGGGAACGAGCAGCAGGCCTCATCCCTGCATCCATCGGTGAGGCGAGGAGGCCGCACCGCTACTCCTTCGCTTGCCCCTGCTGGTTCTTTGTCCCGCGTGCACCGCGCTCCCATGGAGGCTCAGGCCGCGCTCATCGCGGTGAACGAGCTCTAGCGCTACCGCCCTGTCGACGACGTCTACAAGGAGTGGCTCGACCGCGTCGCCGAGCTCGTCCGTGCCGCAGGGGGCTCCCCCGCGTCGTCCCTCTCGTTGCCTCGCCCTTCACCCCACGCAGGAGGCAGGGAGCCGGAGGTGCCCCCGCCACCTCCTTCCCAAGAAGGCGCCCTGGCTCCAAGGCGCGCGGCCCCGGGCCGAGACCCTCCACGTCCGGCGCCCGCGCAGCAAGAAAGGAACTGCCAGGAGATCCCTCGTCCACAAGGAGGTGCTCGCGTGCTCCCAGCACCAGAGCGCCGCGATCGCGCTCCAGCGCCACCGCATCAAGACCCTGCGCTGCTCCAGGCAGCGATGCGCGAGAATCCACAAGAACAAGCTCCGCATCAGCAGAGAGCCCCGGTGGCCACTGTAGGCTGCCGCGCCTTCACCGCCGAGCCACGTAGCATCGCATGGCCCGACAAGTTCAAGCCAGACCTGCCTCCTCGCTACGACGGCACTTCCGACCCCGCGGAGTTCCTTCAGCTCTACGAGCTGGGCATCGAACCCGCCAACAGGGACGAAAAGGTCATGGCGAATTGGTTCCCCATGGCGCCAAGGACGGGCTCAACTCGCTCTCGAACTGGCTCCCGCATGATCTCCTCCTGGGACGAGATGCGCTTTGCTTCATTGCCAACTTCCAAGGCATTTCGCGATCGGCCTCCGGCCGTTAGCGACGTCGCCGATCAAGCAAAGATCCGTGAGAGATCCTGCGAAGTACATCCGGCGCTTCAACAATGCCCGCCTCAAAATCCCTAAGGTGATCGAGGAAGCCATCATCTCAGCCTTCTCCGATGGCGTGCGTGGACGCCAAGATGAAGGAGGAGCTAGCAATGCATGAAGACTGTGCACATCCTCGAGCTGTTCAACTTGGCAACCAAGCGCGCCAGGCTGAGGAAGGGCGCCTCTCCTCCTCGAGCTTCCGCCGCCGATCCGTAAGAGAAGAAGCCCAAGGCCAAGGATGTGAAGCGCAAAGGGGCTGCCGTGCTCGCAGCAGTAACCGCACACCAAGCGAGGCAGGATCAGCCCGAGTCATCCAAAGGCAGCCGCAGATCGCGGTACCATGACCTCCACACCCACAACACCAACGAATGCCCGGAGCTCGTGGCCGTGCGAGAAGGCGTGATGGCGACGCCCGAGCGCAATGATCGGGCTACGACCAAGGAGGAGGAAGAGGCGCGGGACGCCTGGGAAGACCGTGGCCCTCGCCAAGGATGGCGTGTGAGACTCGCGAGGACGCTGGCAGGACCAACCTCGCGAGGGAGGTTGGAGGACCAGCCTCGTGAGGATCGCCTCAAGGCAACGCAGGCTCCCACCTCCGCCGCAGCCGCTAAGGAGGTACGAAGACAATCATCGGGACGAGGGGCTGGGGGCTTTGGGAGCAGCGAGCGATCGCAGCATCCTAGGTGGCGCCAGCCCCACCTCTCAACAAGATCTTCAAGTAGTTTGCTCGCGAGGTGAATGCAGTCCTCCCCAAGCCTGAGGCCACACGCCCTCTCAGGTGGTCATCGTGCATTATCACGTTCAGCTCAATGGATCAGCTCAAGTGCGCGGCAACGGCCGGAGTCCTCCCCATGCTTTGCTCACCAGTCATCAGCAACGTGCAAGTCACCAGGACCCTCATCAACGGCGGAGCTGGACTCAACGTCTTATCTGTCAAGACATTCAACGATCTCCAAGTGCCATATGATCAGCTTCAGCCGACCAAGCCTTTCTCAAGAGTCACCGATGGCTCCACCGTCCCGATAGGGCAAGTTCGCCTTCCCGTCACCTTCGGACGGCATGACAACTATTGCACCGAGCTCATCGACTTCGACGTCGCCCACATTTGCCTGCCATACAATGCCATCCTCGGGTACCCAGCTTTGGCCAAGTTCATGGTAGTGACTCACCATGGCAACAATGTCCTCAAGATGCCAGGAAGCGGAGGAGTTATCACAGTGCCCTGTGAGGAAAGGGATGCAGTGTGCTCTCTTGAGCGTGCCTTCCAAGCCACAACGATTGAAGACCCAGATCACAGGAGCGGGAGACTTCCCGAGGCGATCCCTAAGAAGAAGAAGGCTTCGCCTGGTCCAAGCCCTCATGAGGTAGGTACCTCCGGAGGCGTGGCAACAGGACCCGCGCCCGTTCAAGGGGCGCCACCCTCTATCGCATAGGAAGGCGTGCCTGGCGCCCTCCTCAGGCGAGGCTCGGGGGCTCTTTCATGGAGAGCCACCGACCTAGCCGGGGTTACGAGAGAGGCGCTCGGGTACCACTTGGAGGCGTGCTTCAAGGCATGTTTCCCTTAGGAAGGTATGAGGCAAGGAGGGCCAAACCCTCAGGAGTTCATCGCGAGGAACACCCAGGAGCTACAGGAGTCAAGAGTCATGCGCGGCTATCGCCGCCTGCCCGCCGTGGCCCCACATCCAGGCGAGGATGCTGGGCTGTGGATCTGCATCGACATACCAGGGCTCAGCCGGGCCGCGTCTTAGGAGCGCCTCTGGCCCTCGCGCGTGGGGCGTTGCGAGAGTCCACCTCACAGCTACGTTCGCATGCCTCTCGGCCTGCCGAACGCGGTCGCCGCCCATCAGCACCTGCTGAGGTGCGCCCTGGAAGCTCAGGAGGTCAAGCAACACGTGGTCCTGGCAGAGATGGAGATGGCTCTCGAGGAACCCCCCCGTGCCCCCGGAGCCTCCCGAGGCTCCAGGTCCGGAGGGCTCATGAGGGCTGGCTTCCTCATCACGCGTCATCCTCTACCACAACATCCCGCCATCTCCAACCATATCAGGTGGCACCTTTCCAAGTTCCGTTTTCAGCTGGGAGCACCCCTCGGGCTGCATCATTCCCAGACCGCACGGGTCCGTCCCTGCGGCATGTATCCGTTTTGCTTATGTTCTTTACTTACCTTGTTGGGGGCGCCCCTCGGGCTGCATTATCCCTAAGCTGCTTGGGCCAGACCCGGTGGCGTGTGTTTTCTCCGCACCTATCTAGATGGAATTGCTCCTTCACGCTTAACCTGATTCGCGCAATTATTGCCTACTACCTATCGCGGGCCTCTCCGCCCTAATGCAAAGCGCTTGCACGTTAAAAGGGGGGGTACTTGAGCATCACGGCTCATGGACTCTTACTGGCTCCTCTGGCCCTCACCCCCTGGCCTTGACCCACAGCATCGCGACCTGTCATACCAGCGGCGGCTGAGCTCGCTCGAGGGCCGGGACCAGAGGACGTAGAGCATTTGCATTCTAACCCTGCAGGAACCCACCAATGATAAAGGCCCAGAGCCAGGCGCAACCCGCCTCGAGGTAGGGCCTCGTGAGTCCCGCGCTGGCTCACGGGTGCCTAGATATACCTCTCCTAGCCCTACCATGTCGGCCACGTGTCAGGGCGGGGCTGTACACGTCCCAGGGGCTCCTCCCGGAGGGGAGCCCCCTCCCACGAACCAGCGGAAGCACCATGCTCCGCACTGGCTGACGACACTGCCGAGGAGCGGCTATGCCCGTACACATACGGAAGCGCTATGCTCCGCGCTAGTGATAACAACTGAGGGCGGCTCACAATCAGATCAACCTCGTGGAGCCCAGAGCTCGGTGTCAGGCGCCATCGCAACGCCTCCCTCGGGAGTGCCGCGAGGGGCTGGACACGGGCTGCGCCGGGTCACGCCCGAACGTACGCCACCCAGCCAGGTCCCTCGGACCTGGTCGTCGCGCGCCTCCCCGAGCGGAGCCAAGGTATGAAAATTCGTTTGAACGTCAAGGGGGACTCCTGAGCATCGCGACTCAGGAGCCTAACTTGCCACGTAGCCCCTCACTCCTTAGTCCCGTCCTAGTTCTCCGGTCGGGGCTAACGGCGGCTGAGGTATGCACAGGGCCGGGCCCTACCGACATAGAACGACCAATCCACTCCTATGCCTCGTGTCCCTACTTGCTGTTCGTGCGTCAAGGGGGACTCCTGAGCATCGCGGCTCAGGATCCTAACTTGCCACGTAGCCCCTCACTCCTTGGTCCTGTCCTGGTTTCCGGTCGGGGCTAACGGCGGCTGAGGTATGCGTGGGGTCGGGCCCTGCCGACGTAGAACACACGCAAGTAGGAGGGAAGAATGTGAATTCAAAGCAAATATTACAAGCCATAAGTCGTTTCACAAATGCCAAACACAAGTTTAAACGCCTCCACAAGGCATGGTGCATGTTGCAGGAATTAAAGCAGAGCGGAAGCTGTGAAGGGATCACTTTCCTGTGGCGCCTACACCTCCCGAGGCCGCGGAGCTGGCGGCACCACGCCCAGGCAAGGTGCTGAAGGCGCAGAATTTCCCCAGCAGGGCCTCGGCTCGGCCTTTCACGGCCTCAGCAGCGGCAGCGGCAAGGTCACCGCTCACAGGCTCCAGCAGGCCGTCAAGGTCGACATTGGGGTCACGAAGGTAGGCATGGCTGAGGAGACGCGTCAGCGCTGCAGAAGACAGGGCATGCGCCTCGGCCTCGGCCGTGGGGCCAAGGCCGTCCGCGACATCTTCAAGCGCTCGGACCAAGAAAGGAAGCAGCTTGGCGGGGCCGTCCTCTGCACCAGCCAACGGCTTCTCCAGGCCACCCTCGTAGAGCGTCTTCAACGCCGCGTGAGCCCTCTCCTCCAACTTGGCGAAGGCCACCCGATCCTCAGCCAGGATCTTCGCCTTCCTGTCGAGCTCGATCCCCTCCGCTTTCAGCGACTGTTCCAGCATCTCCAACCGGCCGCGGTAGGCATCAAGCTCGGCGTCCCGGTCCCTGACGGCGGCCTCCCGAGCCTCCATCTCCTTCTCCTTCTCCTGGCGGCCGCGGACCTCCTTGGCGAAGCTTCGTGCGCAGAGCCTTGCAGCTCGACCTCAGCGCCTTGCAGCGGTCCCGGCGTCCCATGGCCGCCTCGAAGCATCGCGAAGCGGCCCTGGCCTGGCAGCGGCTTGTTTCTCCCCATCGGGGCCGACACAGCTTGGCTCTGCCGCCGGACGGAGGCAGCAGAGCGGGCCCAGCCAGAAGCCAGCTCCAGGCGCCCGGCCACCAGACGGGGATCAGCGTTCCGGAGATCCTCTTGCAGCCGGCCCAGCACGGCTTTGCTGGATCGGAGCCCAGGGATCGTCATCGAGCTGAACGTGTGCTGAACTCGGAGGTGCCGTACGCTCGTACTTGGATCGGTCGGATCGTGAAGACGCACGACTACATCAACCGCGTTGTCATAACGCTTCGCCACGGTCACGAGGGTACGTGGACAATACTCTCCCTCTCGTTGCTATGCCATCACCATGATCTTGCGTGTGCGTAGGAAATTTTTGAAATTACTACGTTCCTCAACAAAGGGCATCCGAGCCAGGTTTTATGCGCTGATGTTATATGCACGAGTAGAACACAAGTGAGTTGTGGGCGATATAAGTCATACCGCTTACCAGCATGTCATACTTTGGTTCGGGCGGTATTGTGAGATGAAGCGGCCCGGACCGACATTACGCCAGACGCTTACGCTGAGACTGGTTTCACCGCCGCGAGCACTCGTTGCTTAAAGGTGTTGGCGGGTGTCTGTCTCTCTCACTTTAGTTGAACTGAGTGTGGCTACGCCCGGTCCTTGCGAAGGTTAAAACAGCACCAACTTGACAAACTATCGTTGTGGTTTTGATGCGAGGTAAGAACGGTTCTTGCTCAGCCCGTAGCAGCCACGTAAAATTTGCAACAACAAAGTAGAGGACGTCTAACTTGTTTTTGCAGGGCATGTTGTGATGTGATATGGTCAAGACGTGATGCTATATTTTATTGTATGAGATGATCATGTTTTGTAACCGAGTTATCGGCAATCGGCAGGAGCCATATGGTTGTCGCTTATTGTATGAAATGCAAACGCCATGTAATTGCTTTACTTTATCATTAAGCGGTAGCGATAGTCGTAGAAGCAATAGTTGGCGAGACGACAACGATGCTACGATGGAGATCAAGGTGTCGCGCCGGTGACGATGGTGATCACGACGGTGCTTCGGAGATGGAGATCACAAGCACAAGATGATGATGGCCATATCATATCACTTATATTGATTGCATGTGATGTTTATCCTTTATGCATCTTATCTTGCTTTGATTGACGGTAGCATTATAAGATGATCTCTCACTATATATCAAGAAGTGTTCTCCCGAGTATGCACCGCTATGAAAGTTCTTCGTGCCGAGACACCACGTGATGATCGGGTGTGATAGGCTCTACGCTCAAATACAACGGTGCAAAACAGTTGCACACGCGAATACTCAGTCAAACTTGACGAGCCTAGCATATACAGATATGGCCTCTGAACACGGAGACCGAAGGTCGAGCGTGAATCATATAGTAGATATGATCAACATAGTGATGTTCACCATTGAAACTACTCCATCTCACGTGATGATCGGACATGGTTTAGTTGATATGGATCACGGATCACTTAGAAGATTAGAGGATGTCTATCTAAGTGGGAGTTCTTAAGTAATATGATTGATTGAACTTAAATTTATCATGAACTTAGTCCTGGTAGTATTTTGCAAATTATGTTATAGATCAATAGCTCGCGTTGTTGCTTCCCTATGTTTGTTGCTTTCATATGTTTATTTTAATATGTTCCTAGAGAAAACTGTGTTGAAAGATGTTAGTAGCAATGATGCGGATTGGATCTGTGATCCGAGGTTTATCCTCATTGCTGCATGTAAGAATTATGTCCTTGATGCACCGCTAGGTGACAGACCTATTGCAGGAGCGGATGCGACGTTATGAACGTTTGGCTAGCTCAATATGATGACTACTTGATAGTTTAGTGCACCATGCTTAACGGCTTAGAATCGGGACTTCAAAGACGTTTTGAACGTCATGGACCATATGAGATGTTCCAGAATTGAAGTTAATATTTCAAGAAAATACCCGAGTTGAGAGATATGAAGTCTCCAACAAGTTCTATAGCTAAAAGATGGAGGAGAATCGCTCAACTAGTGAGCATGTGTTCAGATTGTCCGGTACTTCAATCGCTTGAATCAAGTGGGAGTTAATCTTCCAGATAAGATAGTGATTGATGAATTCTCTAGTCACCATCACTAAGTTACTAGAACTTCGTGATGAACTATAGTATACAAGGGATGACGAAAAATATTCCGAGCTCTTCGTGATGTTGAAATCGACGAAGGTAGAAATCAAGAAAGAGCATCAAGTGTTGATGATTGACAAGACCACTAGTTTCAAGAAAGGGCAAAGGGAAAGAAAGGGAACTTCAAGTAGAAAGACAAGTAAGTTGTCACTCCTGCGAAGAAGCCCAAAGCTGGACCAAAGCCTGAAACCGAGTGCTTACAATCGCAAAGGAAATGGTCACCGAAGCGGAAATGCCCTGAATATTTGGTGGATAAGAAGGATGGCAAAGTGAACAAGAGTATATTTGATATCTGAGTTATTGATGTGTGCCTTACTAGTGTTTATAGTAGCCCTGAGTATTTGATACTTGTTCGGTTGCTAAGATTAGTAACTCAAACAGGAGTTACGAGAATAAGCAGAGACTAGTTGAAGGGAAGTGACGATGAGTGTTGGAAGTAATTCCAAGATTGATATGATCATCATCGCACACTCCCTATACTCTCGGGATTAGTGTTGAACCTAAATAAATGTTATTTGGCGCTTATGTTGAGCATGAATATGATTTGATCATGTTTATTGCAATCTGATTATTCATGTAATTTAGAGAATAATTATTGTTCATTTACATGAATAAAACCTTCTATGGTCATACACCCAATGAAAATGGTTTGTTGGATCTCGATCATGTGATACACATATTCATAATATTGAAACCAAAAGATGTAAAGTTAATAATGATAGTGCAACTTATTTGTGGCATCGCAGTTTAGGTCATATTGGTGTAAAGCGCATGAAGAAACTCCATCTTGATGGGCTTTTGGAATCACTTGATTATGAATCATTTGATGCTTGCGAACCGTGCTTTTTGGGCAAGATGACTAAAACTCCGCTTCTCGGAACAATTGAACGAAGCTCTTGACTTGTTGGAAATAATACATACCGATGTATGCAATCCAATGAGTGTTGATGCTCGTGGCAAGTATCATTATTTTCGACCTTCACAGATGATTTGAGCAGATATGCGTATATCTTCTTGATGAAACATAAGTCTGAAATAGTTGAAAAGTTCAAAGAATTTCAGAGTGAAGTAGAAAATCATCGTAACAAGAAAATAAAGTTTCCGCGATCTGATCGTGAAGATGAATATTTGAGTTACGAGTTTGCTCTTCAATTAAAACAAAGTGGAATAGTTTCACAGCTCACGCCACCTGGAACACCACAACGTTATGGTGTGTCCGAACGTCATAACCGTACTTTATTTTGATATGGTGCGATCAATGATGTCTCTTACCGATTTACCAATATCGTTTTGGGGTTATGCATTAGAGACAGCTGCATTCACGTTTAATAGGGCACCATCTAAATCCGTTGAGACGACACCGTATGAACTATGGTTTAACAAAGAAACCTAAGTGTCGTTTCTTAAAAGTTTGGAGTTGTGATGCTTATGTGAAAAAGTTTTCACCGATAAGCTCGAACCCAAATCGGAGAAGTGCGTCTTCATAGAATACCCAAAGGTAACTATTGGGTACACCTTCTATCACAGATCCGAAGGCAAGTTTTTCGTTGCTAAGATGGATCCTTTCTAGAGAAGAAGTTTCTCTCGAAAGAAGTGAGTGGGAGGAAAGTAGAACTTGATGAGGTAATTGTACCTTCTCCCTTATTGGAAAGTAGTTCATCACGTAAATCAGTTCCAAGTGATTCCTACACCAATTAGTGAGGAAGTTAATGATGATGATCATGAAATTTCAGATCAAGTTGCTACCAAACCTCGTAGGTCTTCCAGAGTAAAATCCGCACTGAGTGAATGCGGTAATTGTGTTCGGAAGTCATGTTACTAGACCATGATGAACCTACGGACTATGAGGAAGCGATGATGAGCTCAGATTCGCGAAATGGCTTTAGGCCATGAAATCGAGATAGGATCCATGTATGAGAACAAAGTATGGACTTTGATTGACTTGCTCGATGATCAGCAAGCCATGTTAAATAAATGGATCTTCAAGAGGAAGACGGACACCGATAGTAGTGTTACTATCTACAATGCTCGACTTGTCACAAAAGGTTTTCGACAAGTTCAAGGTATTGACTACAATGAGATTTTCTCAAGCAGTAGCGATGCTTAAGTCTGTCCGAATCATGTTAAGCAATTGCCACATTTTATGAAATCGGCAAATGGATGTCAAAACTACATTCTTTAATGGATTTATTAAAGAAGAGTTGTATATGATGCAACCGAAGGTTTTGTCAATCCTAAAGGAGCTAACAAAATGTGCAAGCTTCAACGATCCATCTATAATTTGGTGCAAGCATCTCGAGTTGGAATAAACGCTTTGATAATGTGATCAAAGCATATGGTTTTATACAGACTTTTGGAGAAGCCTGTATTTACAATAAAGTGAGTGGGAGCACTACCGCCTTTCTGATAAAATATATGTGAGTGACATATTGTTGATCAGAAATGATGTAGAATTTTTCTGGAAAGCATAAAGGAGTAATTGAAAGGAGTTCTTTAAAAGAAAGACCTCAGTAAAGCTACTTATATATTGAGCATCAAAGATCTATTGAGATAGATCAAGACGCTTGATAAGTTTTTTCAATAAGTACATACCTTGTCAAGATTTTTAAGTAGTTCAAAATGGAACAGTCAAAGAAAGAGTTTCTTGCCTGTGTTGCAAAGGTGTGAAATTGAGTAAGACTCAAATCCCGACCACGACGTAAAATAGAAAAGAGAATGAAAGTCATTCCCTATGCCTCACCATAGGTTTTATAAAGTATGCTATGCTATGTACCGCACCTATTGTATACCTTTCTCCGAATTTGGCAAGGAGTACAATAGTGATCTAGGAGTAGATCATGGACATTGGTCAAGAACATCCTTAGTGAGGACTAAGGAAATATTTCTCGATTATGGAGGTGATAAAAGAGTTCGTCAGAAAGAGTTACATCGATGCAAGCTTTTACACGATCCAGATGACTCTAATTCTCAATCTGGATACATATTGAAAGTGGGAGCAATTAGCTAGAGTAGCTCCGTGCAAAGCATTGTAGACATAGAATATTTGCAAAATACATACGACGACTGTAATATGACAGACCGAGACTAAACTTCTCTCACGAGCAAAACATGATCATACCTTAGTACTCTTTGGGTGTTAATCACATAGCGATGTGAACTAGATTATTGACTCTAGTAAACCTTTTGGGTGTTGATCACATGACGATGTGAACTATGGGTATTAATCACATACGATGTGAATATTGGTGTTAAATCACATGATGATGTGAACTAGATTATTGACTCTAGTGTAAGTGGGAGATCAAGGAAATATGCCCTAGAGGCAATAATAAAGTTATTATTTATTTCCTTATATCATGATAAATGTTTATTATTCATGCTAGAATTGTATTAACCGGAAACATAATACATGTGTGAATACATAGACAAACATAGTGTCACTAGTATGCCTCTACTTGACTAGCTCGTTTATCAAAGATGGTTATGTTTCCTAGCCATGGACAAATGAGTTGTCATTTGATTAACGGATCACATCATTGGAAGAATGATGTGATTGACTTGACCCATTCCGTTAGCTTAGCACTTGATCGCTTAGTATATTGCTATTGCTTTCTTCATGACTTATACATGTTCCCGTAACTATGAGATTATGCAACTCCCGTTTACGGAGGAACACTTTGGTGCTACCAAACGTCACAACGAATCGGGTGATTATAAAGGAGTACTACAGGTGTCTCCAAAGGTACATGTTGGGTTGGCGATTTCGAGATTAGGTTTTGTCACTCCGATTGCCTGGAGAGGTATCTCTGGGCCCTCTCGGTAATGCACATCACTATAAGCCTTGCAAGCGATGTAGCTAATGAGTTAGTTACCGAATGATGCATTACGAACGAGTAAAGAGACTTGCCAAGAATGAGATTGAACTAGGTATTGATACCGACGATCAAATCTCGGGCAAGTAAAATACCGATGACAAAGGAACAAAGTATGTTGTTATGCGGTTTGACCGATAAAGATCTTCAGAGAATATGTAGGAGCCAATATGGGCATCCAGGTTCCGCTATTGGTTATTGACCAAGAATAGTTCTAGGTCATGTCTACATAGTTCTCGAACCCGTAGGGTCCGCACGCTTAAGGTTTCGATGATGTTATATTATGAGTTTATGAGTTTTGATGTACGAAGGAGTTCGGAGTCCCGGATGAGATCGGGGACATGACGAGGAGTCTCGAAATGGTCGAGACATAAAGATCGATATATTGGACGACTATATTCGAGTTCGGAAAGGTTCCGAGTGATTCGGGTATTTTCGGATCTGGGAGAGTTACGGAATTCGCCGGGAGTATATGGGCTTTATTGGGCCATACGAGAATAGAGGAGAGAGGCCAAAGGAAGGAGGCCTGCGCCCCCTCTGGTCCGATTGGACAAGGGGCGCAGCCCCCTTCCTTCTTCCTCTCCCCTCTTTCCCTTCTCCTACTCCAACAAGGAGGTGGAATCTTATTAGGACTAGGGAGTCCTAGTAGGACTCCACACTTGGCGCGCCTCCTAGGGCCGGCCTCCTCCCCCTTACTCCTTTATATACGGGGCGGGGGCACCCCATGACACATAAGTTGATCTACGGATCGTTCCTTAGCTGTGGCGATGCCCCTCCACCATATTCCACCTCGGTCATATCGTTGCGGAGTTTAGGCGAAGCCTGCGCCGTAGAGCATCATCATCGCCACCACGCCGTCGTCTTGTGGAACTCATCCACGACGCTTTGCTGGATCGGAGCCCGGGATCGCCATCAAGCTGAACGTGTCTTTGAACTCGGAGGTGCCGACGTTCGGTACTTGGATCGGTCGGATCGTGAAGACGACGACTACATCAACAGCGTTGTCATAACGCTTCGCCACGGTCTCACGAGGGCACGTGGACAATACTCTCCCTCGTTGCTATGCCATCACCATGATCTTGCGTGTGCGTAGGAATTTTTTGAAATTACTACGTTCCTCAATGATGGCATCCGAGCAGGTTTTATGCATTGATGTTATATGCACGAGTAGAACACAAGTGAGTTGTGGGCGATACAAGTCATATCGCTTACCAAAGATGTCATACTTTGGTTCGGCGGTATTGTGAGATGAAGCGGCCCGGACCGACATTACGCGTACGCTTACGCGAGACTGGTTTCACCGCTGCGAGCACTCGTTGCTTAAAGGTGACTGGCGAATGCTCCCGGAGCGGAGCCACCCGGTGTTCCAGGAACTCCCTCAGGAGCGTGGCCCCGATCAGCTTCGCCGCCCCCAAGCTGCCTGGCCTCAGGTCCGCGTCTACCCTCTCCAGCATCATCTTCGCACGAGAGTCGACGAGCTCTGCGCGAGACCACGCATCAACGGGCACGGGCTGCCCCAACGGCAGCGCCAGTCGGGGGTGGATGCACCCGACATCCATCATGACCCACTTGCTCCTGAAGCCTTCGATCCTCTTCCCGGGCTTGGAGATGGAGTTGGAGCTGGAATATGCGACAAAGCTCGCGCATGCAGTAATGGAGCCATGGGAGACCCGGAGGTAAAAGTAGTGGCGCAGCAAAGCCACCGAGGGCTTTATCCCAACATGAGCCTCACAGTAGTAGGCGAAAATCGCCAGGAGAAGAACAGAGTTGGGGTGGAGATGCAGAGCTTGCAAGTTGTATTGGTGGAGAACAGCAAAGAAGAACTCGAAAAAAGAAGGGACCAGACCGGCGATAATGGCGCTCACGAAGAACGGGTAGAAGGTGCTCCCCTGGCCTTCAGGATGGTCGGAGCCGGCCTTGAGCACAGTCGCTCCCTTGTTTCCCTGCGCCACCATCCTCTGGCGCACGAGGGCTAGATTCTTCCCCGACACAGTCGGAGGATCCAGAGCCGGGAGGTACCAGGCCTCAGGCGGGGTCTTGCGAGGCGCCATAGCTTGCAGGATGGAAGGATTGAGACAGATCTGGAGGATTTCGTAAGCAAGGAGGAGAAGGGCGAGAAAGGGGATCTGGAGCAAGGCGAGCAAGGACGAGCACCAAGTCTGGCCCGGGCCTCCTTTTTGTCAGAAGGACGGTTGCCGAGGCATCATGGGGAAGTGGAGACGCCCACGACCAATCAATCGCCACGCGGCGCCCAAGGCCATGGGTTGTTGGAGCCATGCTGGCGCTCAGACTTGCCCCTTCGCTTCCTGCTAAGCCAAGTCCGGTGCGCCTTGGGCCAGGGGCTCTGTCGGCGTTCAGGGAACGGGTCCCAGACTTGCTCGCTGTGGCGTGGCTCAAGTGGGGGCCAGCGTGGCCCACTTCATCACTCAAGCTCAAGACTCTCGCGAGGGCCAAGCCTCATGGGCGGACAACAGTGAACCTTCCTCGTGAGTAGCCTCGTCAGGAGCACGCAAGGAGGCGGAGAGATGAAGGCGTGGTACCTCACGAGGGTGCCCCGTGACGCAAGCCATGACGATCAAGACCAGTGGCGCGCCGACTCAGAAGATGTCCTCGTTTCCCTTTGGTGCAAAGGAGGCAAGCCTGTGCCAAGGCATCGGGAAAATGTTACCTCTTGATTGCAACAAGACCAAGACCAAGAGAGCGGCAGGAAGGAGGTCATCGTGGATCCCAAGGCAGGCGTCACCGTCGAGCCTTTGGCAACCAAGACCAACTTTAGTCGGGATAAGTGTACTAGATGTTCCCTTCAAATGGCCAATTGTTGGCGCCCTTCCGCTCATTATTTGGGAAGAGGTCCATGGCCACCCTCTATAAATAGAGCTAGCCACCACAGAGTAGAGGCATCGATAGAGCCCTAGCAGAGAGAGAGAAGCGACTGGACTCACCCAAGCGATTAATCGCACCAGCTCAAGAATAGCCCCTCGCGAGGCTGTTCTTCCTTTGTACTGTTCATCATCAGCCCCTGAGGCAATCCACCACGCCACACACTGGAGTAGGGTATTACACCACAACAGTGGCCCGAACTAGTATAAACCTTGTGTCTCTTGTGTTGTTCGTTGTTCTTAGTTTAGATCCCTTGCAAACCATTCATCCCTGAGCTGGTAAGGGAAAGATCTCCGCACGCACCCCAGTGTTCGAACCTCAAGGGTCTGCCGGAACCCGAAATCCGACAGCTTCCATTTCTTATTTGGGCCTTTTTACAATCCATTTTGGACCAGGTCCCGGGTCGTCCAATTAGGTCCCACTTGTCAGTTTTCTTTTGTTTCTTTCCTATTTTATAGGATCCACTAGTGAAACGGGACCAGGTGTGTTGTTTAGGTGCCACACGTCAATTCTCTATTTATGCAACAACCAATAACTTGATTCAAACAGAGCCAATAACACATAAATTTTCAAACGACAGCCAAATCATGGCAGGTACTTTACAATCACGGAAGTACAAATCAGGTATTGAAATATAAAATACAGCTAAATATTAACATGTCCAGCTCCAGGGAGCTAAAACACATTGTTGGGTGCAAGTTTTCTTTAGGATTCTTCTCCTGTAGTTCCTTGTACAACAACTTTTGACGAATTAAGGCCAAAATCTGCGAGTTATAAATCAGAAAAGTTAGGAATATAATCAAGTGAAGCCGTGCATATAACATTCTCCTAACAATGAAAAATAGCTGCAGAATTTGAGATCTAATAAGAAACCATGCATATAGCATTCTCATAACAGCAAAACTGAGATATATTTGGGAAGGGAAAACGACAAGTATCAACCCAGTGCAAGATAACAGAGCAACTATGTCAAAGTTATTCAGATTTCATGATGTGTGAGTCACATTATACAGGCATCAAGCATCAGGCGGCCAAGCAAACTGTTCTGGAATAGATACAAAACAAGCATGTATTGACCATCCTACTGGTAGCAAGTACATAAAGTTAATCACTTAACAAGCAGCGCGAACATGAACGAGTCACATAACTAAGTACAATCCAATATCCCAGCTGAGAGCGAACATGTATTTGACATTTAATGATTTCAATACATGCACGACAGAGTGGCGCTCTGTTCTTACCATGGCACAAGCGAGAGATGTCCCCGACGATGCCCTGCTTATCCAGTTTGCACTAAGGCTCAACCAGCTCCGCGGTGTGGATGATGCCCCCTCCTTGCTCCATCTAGAAGGCAGGCCACGGACTAGGAAGCCCTGCATATTGCAATTTGCACAAGTTGAGAGAAATACAAGGAACTGGTATCAAGCAGAGCACAAGTTGAGAGAAAGTCACGGTCCAGGAGCCAACCTTCCAAGGGAGTAGCATGATGCGTCGTCGGAGTTCCTTCATCTGGAGTTGCAGGCCAGAGTTGTGAGCTGCTGCTTTGCTTCCCCACATAGCACGCCTAGGTTCTCCTAACATACCAACCCGAAAGACAAAAACATGATTAGGGAGCTGGTACATCAGAAAAGGAATCGATGCATGAATGACATATGCAACTAAAAAAATAAAATCAGTATTTCACATATTATTAGAACTGCATATTAGATGTCTACAAGATAAGTGTTGCTTCATATAAGATGTTTGGTGATTTAACAATCAGTATGCTGCAGGAAATTTTGTTTGCCTGTAAAAATACCAAGGGAAAAAACAGAAGCCGCAACCAAGAATTGCAAGATTTAGTATAAAGGAAATAGCCTCAGCATTCAGATGTTTCTAATAAGATTGCACACTAATCCAACACAATATACAGAAGGTGTCCTCATAGCTTTACTAATACCAGGAAGTATGGATAGTGGGGTATAGAAACAAAAGCAAATCCATTGTCATGTTCTAGGAACTAACTATTAGAGTACATGCTCTGGATATAAATGGAAGTAGAAGAATATAATGAGATGTCAATAGTCTCTGCGAGGTTTATGCAAGCAGGTCTTTTTATACTACCACTTGCATGATTTATTTATTTGAAACAGCAGGAGAACTGCTATATTCACTGATTATAGAAAGCTCAAAATGGCAGTCGCACATAGCATGGAGTATTAGTAAGATTTACAGGATGGATACCTCCCATAGCATACACTCAAGATCTCAAACAAACAGATGGATATAGCATCAGACATGCAGATGGAAGAAAAAGAGGCAAAGGATCCATCACAGGGCATCCATCATCCAACCAATGATTTGGTAGAATTCAACCAATGCACAGAAGCAAAGTTCCACAGTTGCTAGCTAGGTGTTTGCAAAGGAAAATGAATCACGGTTTCTTTTGTTATGAATCATTCAAATGAGGGGGGCTACTTCTTATCCTTTAATTTTAATGCATCAGAGAACCACAGAAATCACACTTAGGAACAACTAATGATCCATGCTGCCACGAATCTCCTAGTAGTGCGTAGTGGAACCCCTGTAGTTATACCTGGATCTCTCTGAGTGCCTCGATGCGCTTCCTGACCTTGGGCTACAGACTCTAGAGCAGGTCCATGTGTCGTGCCACCAATCCCTGTAGCGTGTTCTGCACAACCACCACTGCACCTTGCTGCTGCCCATCGCGTGGTAATTCATCTCAATTTTGTGGTCTGCATAATGAACAAACAATCAAGCATCAGCATCTCTATACACTCAGCAAGCAACAATAAAAAAAGCAACAAGGCCAAGCACGGGAAGGAGCCAACAGTATTGCCATGTATACACTCTTTTCTTCACATGCAAAAAAAATGTTCACTCTTTTCTACAGCACACATCACACTACTTTTGAGAGAAGTAAGATGCACTCCGTGAGAAGTAAACTGCACTCTGTGAGAAGTAAACTGCTACTGTAGTACTATAGGCTGCTAGCCTCTACGTACATGCACTTGTCTAGATAATTCTAGCATGCACATGTTTGGGAACCAGCAGAATCCATATGGCTACTTTGGGAACCAGCAGCAACAGCAGACAAGAGCGAAGTGATACCATCAGCAGTTTCAGTGTCCGGCTGCAAAAGCAAGGTTTGTAAGAACTAGTTTGAGTACAAAAGTTGCTGAAAGCCCACCTAACTAAATTGAATTCATACACAACACCTCAGCAACTTAGTTCATGCTGCAGGTTTTTGCTGCTCACGGTTATAAATTTAGGAGTAAATGTTGTACAAATCTTATTGAAGATGCTGGAGAATGACATGGCAGCATGTTACAGTAACAAGCTTATCCCCTATATAACATGGTTAAAGACAGTTGCTGCTTTAGTTAATTATAAAGACTAAAATCACCATATAGTCAGGAGTATTGGACTGAACCTTGGCACTGGATGAATAACTGAAAACTTAGATTAACAAACCGGTAGACCGAACACATAGATGAGCAACTACCTTAGCATTGTGTTCAAGCAGAAGCTTGACCGCGTCTTGCTGTCCATGACCAGCGGCCCAAACAAGGGGAGTACCTGACTCGCTTTCGGATTAGACATCAACTCCCTTACCAAGCAAAAGCTTCATAATCTCAATGTGTCCTGTAATAACAAGAAAAATAGACGCCACACGTTCGTTCAGATATACTCTCCACTTCAACATACAGAATTATCGATCAACATCATTTGTCAGTAATCGACAACACACAGAGCACCACCATTAGGCGCAGCATCATCATTACCTATGCCTGCAACATTATGCAGTGTTGTGGCTCCCATGTTGGACGCGCCGCATCATATAGCATGGGGTTACGGAGTCAGGGGAAGCATTACTACCATCGTCGTCCTTGGGGTCTACGGGGAGGCGAAGCTGCTCGATGAGGAATTTACAGACCTCAGTCTGGCCCTCCCGGGCGGCGAAGTGCAGCGCGGTGCGCTTGTTGGCGTCCCGCACGCCGGCGGCCACCGCGGCCGCGCCCTTCCCCTCCTCGTCGAGCGCGGACCCAAACTCTGCACCAACACCAACAACAAGACCAAAGCTTAGAAGGTGAGCAAGCCGTGCGCCACCTCGCACGGAATCCATATGGCATAACCTAAACCCCCAAAAAATATAGCCGAGGGGAATTCAGAAACCCCAGACAGCGCCCCATGGACCCCTTCCGGACGAGATCGGCCGTGCAATCGAAGCCAAGCCGCTACCACACATGAGCGCGGCACCCGCTAGCCACTACCGCTACCAGATCGAGTCGAACTGGACCGGCGGTGCACAGATCGGGGAGACGAGGGATGGGGGATGGGGGCGTGTCCGTACCTCGACGGTAGGGTTGCCGCGGCTGTCGAAGATCTGGCGGGCCTTCACGGACTGGATGTTCGCCGCCATGGCCGGAGCGGGAGCTGGAGCTGGTCTCGTATCGCGTGGCTTGGGGAGGAAGCCGAGATCGAATCAGATCAGTGCAGATGGAGCGGAGTGGGTGTGCGGAATCCGGGAGCCGAGGCCGTCGAACGTCCATCTCGGCCTTCACGGGAGAGTGAGTGTAAGGGGAGCCGGAGGAGGTGGGGATCCGGCTCATGGAGGAGAGCGAGTGGAGGGGACGGCGGTGTTGGGCGGAATCGATGGGGGCGGCGGCGCATGGAGGAGGGCGCGGCTAGGGTTTGGACGAGGGGTGAGAGGGAGCTGCGCTGATTCGGGAGGGGGATGAGAGGGATGAGGGGTAGAGGGGGTGGGGGGAGAGGGCTGCCGTCGGATCCAGGCCTATCCAATGGTGGTCGGGCATGATCCGCGTGAGGTGCTCGTGGACCAACCAATCAGAATGCAATAAAGGCCTTGATGACGTTGTGACCATATAAATAGGTCGTAATTGATTAAAAATAAGTTAACTGCGGAAGAAAAAGATTTTCATTATCAAGTATAAAAATAGTTTTGTTGTGACGAACCTACCAACTCTATGTATTAGACCAAATTTTGTGTATAATTGACCAAATGATTTTATGTAAAATGCTTTTGATCCACGAAAAAATCATTTTCCATTTCTTGAATGCCCAAAATGAGATTTTTTGTGAAGAACCTACCAAATATTTGTTGCAAAGTTGTATGTCACGCCCAATATGCGACCCTATCCAAAAGGAACTCGACGGTCCCACCAAGGATAGACCCGCATATTGAAACGCTTTTGCAAGGTGGATATCATTACATCAACATTACATAATAGATGGGGATACATACATAAGGCACAAACGCCACAAGAATACATCAACAACATACAAGATCAACATCCGACTATGGATGAAACATAAACAGAAACTCAAACGACATCCACCCCGCTAGCCCAGTCAGCCGACCGTGAACCTATCCTCGATCGAAGAAGAAGCGTAAGAAGAACTCCAATACAAGCAAACATCGCTCTCACGCCATGATCATCGCAAACCTGCACTCGCAATCGGTGGTGTAGTAATCTGTGAGCCACGAGGACTCAAGAATCCCATTACCATGGGTATCAAGACTAGCAAAGCTTAATGGGAAAGGAAGGGGTAAAGTGGTGAGGTTGCGCAGCGACTAAGCATATATGGTGGCTAACTTACGCAAATGAGAGCGAGAAGAGAAACAAAGGAACGGTCGTCAACTAGTAATGATCAAGAAGTGATCACGAACTCCTACTTACGTCAAACATAACCCGAAACCGTGTTCTCCTCTCGATCAACCCGAAAAGAGACACTCACTACACGCTTTACTGTTGGTGTATTTTAGTTAAGATCAACTTGGGTTTTCTACAACCGGACATTAACAAATTCCCATCGCCACATAACCGCGGCACGGCTTTGAAAGTTCAAACCTGCAGGGTGTCCCAACTTAGCCCATGATAAGCTCTCGCGATCAACGAAGGATATTCCTTCTCCCGGGAAGACCCGATCGGTCTCGGAATCCGGCTACAAGACATTTCGACAAAGAATAAAACAAGACCAAGAAGACCTCCGGCACAAAACACACAGTAGTAGTAGCCACAGATCTCGCCCCGGCCACGACCGGATGAGCGATCCGTACAACTAAAACCAGCCCTCAAGTTTCCCGAGGTGGCGCCGCAAAGCACTCTAGTTTGGACCAACACTTAGACAAGCATTGGCGGGGGCTGAATAAAGATGACCCTCGAGAGAGCGACTCCCAAGGAAAAGTAGGTGGTGGTGAGGCAAATGGTAAAACCAATGTTGGGCCTTCTTTGGAAAAGTCTTATTCAAAGCGAACTATCAAGGGGTCCCATAAATCACCCGACCGCGTTAGGGACGCAAAAATCCGGGAACATAATACCGATATGACGGAAACTAGGCGGCAAGAGTGGAACAAAACACTAGGCATAAGGCCGAGCCTTCCACCCTTTACCAAGTATATAGATGCATTAATTAAAAAGATATATTGTGATATCCCAACAAGTAAACATGTTCCAACAAGGAACAACATCTCCATGTTCCAAAAGGAACAAACTTCATCTTCACCTGCAACTAACAACGCTATAAGAGGGCTGAGCAAAGCGGTAACATAGCCAAACAACGGTTTGCTAGGAAGGGTGACAAAGGTTAGAGGTCGACATGGCAATTTGGGATGGCTTGATAAGCAGGTAATAGGTAGCGCAAAGCATAGCGAAAGAACGAAGCAACTAGCATAGCAATGATAGTAGTGAGATCGAGGTAGCGGTCATATTGCCTGAAATCCCGCAAGGAAGAAGAACGAGTCCATGAAGAAGGCAGACGGATGAAGCCGAACCAAGCGTGACGAACGAATCCTCACGATCGCATAGCAAACAGAACTAACAAGAAGAAGCACATAACATAGTAAACACACCACACATAGACAAGTCATGATGCACAACCAAGCATGATGCATGACAAAGCTACATGAGGCTACTCATGGCAAGAGATGATGCAAACAAGAGCAACACATCAAGGCAAGTTTAAATGAGGCCGGGAACAACATATAACAATTCGGTAAGTCCTCATATGCAAATTTCGAAATTGGTCCAGATCTGAATAAACCTTATGTTCAAGTTGTTAACCAGCAAGTTAAAATGCACCACGATGATCTACACGAAATTCTAGTCAAGTTACATATAAAGTTCATTAGATTCGGAGCTACGGCCTAGAAGATATGAGCAAAACAAGATAAGCATGGCATTGATGCAAAATGCATACAAACATCAAGCAAACACCTCAAAACATGGATGCAACATGATAATATGAAACTACATGCAAAAACAAGCAAGTTTCATATAGAGCACAATCAAAAGGAGCAACGGTTCAACACATACACTCTATACAAGTTTAAAGGACAAGTTGTCCAAAACAAGCAACTAGGCATATTGCAAGCATCAAAACAACATGCTACAGGACCTCAATAAGAAAACAAAAGGCATGGGCATGATGTACAGGTAAAGCATTACAAAACATGAACACTGAGCTATCTCCATAAACAACTAGATCATGCTCAAAATGACATGGCAAGATTGCAAATAATAACAGTTTCAGGCATTGGCAGAAAATAACATCAAAGTTGCAATGTTTAGAGCTATCAAACAACATGCTACAGGAACTTATCATGGCAAACAAAGGCATGGCATGAATATACTAATTGCATAGAACAAAAGTACTTTACTGACCATGAGCCAAAAGGATCGAGAAAATATGATGGCACCCATGTAAACATGGCAAGTTATATTCTGATTTAAACATGGCAGAAACAACAACAAGTATGCATGTTGGTGAGCTTGAACCACTCACCACAGAGAAATACATGGCATGGTAAGGCAACCAACAGTAAGAAGACATGGCATAGAAGCTATACATGGCAAGAACAACATCATAGCATGCAAGGATCAACTACAACAACCTTGGCAAAATTGAATAACATGTAAACAATCTGCCAGGAACATTTTATAGCAAAAGTAGAGCTCGATTGACTCAAGCTATGGCACTCCATAATTGCAAACAAGGGCATGGATGGATAGAGCAAGACATGTATATCAAAACATCCTTACTGAAGTATCTCAAAATATGCATAGAACTCTCTGTAGCATCAAGTTAACATGGCATCAAAATATCGAAGAAAAGCAGGTGAAATCAAGAACATCAGGAAGGCTAGTTTGCATGCTTGTGCTAGTCACCACATAGATCACAAAAATACATGGCATACACCCTGGAAAAATTGCATGGCATATTACAAAACACATGTAGGACTCAAGTCCATAGGATGCACACATCAATCATGGCAAAAATGACAAAAGTGCATGTTACAAGAAAAGCGAAACTAACATCACATAGCACTCTTCTAACAGCATTTCGGGCATCAAGATGAGCTCAAATGAAAATGATGCAATGAGATGAAATGATCTACTCTTCGAGACGAACATTTTGACATATTACACGCGCAAAACGGAGCTATAGATGCAGAGATATGATGCGACGAAAATGCAATAAAATATTGACAGAATCGGGACTTAGGCAGATTTGGGGGGAAGGAAAGTCAACCGGCACGGATTACGAGGACGGTCGGGACTCGCCGGAGATGTGGCCGGAGAGGGGTCGCCGGGGCATGGGGGCACCGGATCCGGTCGCTCCTCGACCGGATCTGGCCGGAGGAGGCCGGGGGCGGCGAGGGCTCACGGGAGGAGCGGGCGTGAGCTCGCTCGCCCGCCATGGCGGGGCGGGTGAGCCAGGCGGGATCTCCGGGCGAGGCACGCGGAGCAGGGCCGGGAGGTGGAGGCGAACACTGGCGGCGGCGGAGGCCGGCCAGCCTGAACGCTGTGGGCGGGTGGCAGGGCCTCGGGGGCGGAGGCGGAGTGTGGTGTGGCGTGGCATTCGACGCCGTGTGGAGGGAGAGGCCATGGTGAAGGAAATATGCCCTAGAGGCAATAATAAAGTTATTATTTATTTCCTTATATCATGATAAATGTTTATTATTCATGCTAGAATTGTATTAAGGAAACATAATACATGTGTGAATACATAGACAAGCAGATAGTCACTAGTATGCCTCTCTTGGACTAGCTCATTAATCAAAGATGGTTATGTTTCCTAACCATAGACATGTGTTGTCATTTGATTAATGGGATCACCTCATTAGGAGAATGATGTGATTGACATGACCCATTCCGTTAGCTTAACACTTGATCGTTTAGTATGTTAATGCTTTCTTCATGACTCATACATGTTCCTATAACTATGAGATTATGCAACTCCGTTTACGGAGGAACACTTTGGTACTACCAAGCGTCACAACGAATCGGGTGATTATAAAGGAGTACTACAGGTGTCTCCAAAGGTACTTGTTGGGTTGGCGTATTTGAGATTAGGTTTTGTCACTCCGATTGTCTGGAGAGGTATCTCTAGGCCTTCTCGGTAATACACATCACTTAAGCCTTGCAAGCATTACAACTAATGAGTTAGTTGTGAGATGATGTATTACTGAGCGAGTAAAGAGACTTGCGGTGACGAGATTGAACTAGGTATTGGATACCGACGATCGAATCTCGGGCAAGTAACATACCGATGACAAAGGAACAACGTATGTTGTTATGCGGTTTGACCGATAAAGATCTTAGTAGAATATGTAGGAGCCAATATGGGCATCCAGGTTCCGCTATTGGTTATTGACCAAGAATAGTTCTAGGTCATGTCTACATAGTTCTCAAACCCGTAGGGTCCGCACGCTTAAGGTTTCGATGGCAGTTATATTATGAGTTTATGAGTTTTGATGTACCGAAGGAGTTGAGTCCGGATGAGATCGGGGACATGACGAGGAGTCTCGAAATGGTCGAGACGTAAAGATCGATATATTGGACGACTATATTCGGAGTTCGGAAAGGTTCGAGTGATTCGGTATTTTTGAATACCGGGAGTTACAGGAATACGGGAAGAGTATTGGGCCTTAATGGGCCTTAGTGGGAAGGAGCCGGGGAGGTGGCGCGCGCCTCCCAAGCCCAGTCCGAATTGGACAAGGGGTTTGGGGCGCAGCCCACCTCTCCTTCCTTCTCCACTTCCCCTTTCCCCTTCTCCTAGTTGGACTAGGAAGAAGGAGTCCTACTCCCGGTGGGAGTAGGACTCCCCTTGTGCGCCCTCCTAGGCCGGCCACCTCCTCCTTGCTCCTTTATATCTGAGGCGGGGGCACCCCATGACACACAAGTTGATCTCTGGATCGTTCCTTAGCCGTGTCGGTGCCCCTTCCACCATATTCCACTTCGGTCATATCGTCGAGAGCTTAGGCGAAGCCTGCACGGAGAAGTCATATCGTCATGAGCTTAAGCGAAGCCCTGCGTCGGTGGAGCATCAACATCGTCACCACGCCGTCGTCTTGTGGAACTCATCCCGACACTTTGCTGGATCGAGTCAGGGGATCGTCATCGAGCTGAGCGTGTGCGAGAACTCGGAGGTGCCGACGTTCGGTGCTTGGATCGGTCGGATCGTGAAGGCGTCGACTACATCAACCACGTTGTTATAACGCTTCGCTTTCGGTCTCACGAGGGTGCGTGGACGGACCTCTCCCTCTCGTTGCTATGCCATCACCATGGTCTTGCGTGTTCGTGAGGAAATTTTTGAAATTACTACGTTCCCCATGATGGTATCGAGCCTGGTTTTATGCGTTGATGTCATGTGCACGAGTAGAACACAAGTGAGTTGTGGGCGATACAAGTCATACCGCCTACCAAACATGTCATACTTTGGTTCAGCGGTATTGTGAGATGAAGCGGCCGGACCGACATTACGCCAGACGCTTACGCGAGACTGGTTTCACCGCCCGAGCACTCGTTGCTTAAAGGTGACCGCGGGTGTCTGCTCTCTCACTTTAGTTGAACCGAGTATGACTACGCCCGGTCCTTGAGAAGGTTAAAACGAGTCTATTTGACAAACTATCGTTGTGGTTTTGATGCGTAGGTAAGAACGTTTCTTGCTCAGCCCGTAGCAGCCACGTAAAACTTGCAACAACAAAGTAGAGGACGTCTAACTTGTTTTTGCAGGCATGTTGTGATGTGATATGGTCAAGGCGTGATGCTATATTTTATTGTATGAGATGATCATGTTTTGTAACCGAGTTATCAAGAATGGCAGGAGCCATATGGTTGTCGCTTTATTGTATGAAATGCAACGCCATGTAATTGCTTTACTTTATCACTAAGAAGTAGCGATAGTCGTAGAAGCAATAGTTGGCGAGGCGACAACGATGCTACGATGGAGATCAAGGTGTCGCGCCGGTGGCGATGGTGATCATGGCGGTGCTTGGCGATGGAGATCACAAGCACAAGATGATGATGACCATATCATATCACTTATATTGATTGCATGTGATGTTTATCCTTTATGCATCTTATCTTGCTTTGATTGACGGTAGCATTATAAGATGATCTCTCACTAAAATTATCAAGAAGTGTTCTCCTCGAGTATGCACCGTTGCCAAAGTTCGTAGTACCCGGACACCACGTGATGATCGGGTGTGATAAGTTCTCGTCCATCTACAACGGTGCAAAACAGTTGCACACGCGGAATACTCAAAGTTAAACTTGACGAGCCTAGCATATAACAGATATGGCCTCGGAACACGGAGACCGAAAGGTCGGCGTGAATCATATAGTAGATATGATCAACATAGTGATGTTCACCATTGAAACTACTCCATCTCACGTGATGATCGGACATGGTTTAGTTGATTTGGATCACGTAATCACTTAGATAACTCGGAGAGATGTCTATCTAAGTGGGAGTTCTTAAGTAATATGATTAATTGAACTTTAATTTATCATGAACTTAGTCCTGGTAGTATTTTGCAAATTATGTTATAGATCAATAGCTCGCGTTGTTGCTTCCCTATGCTTTTATATGTTTGTTTTGATATGTTCCTAGAGAAAATTATGTTGAAAAATGTTAGTAGCAATGATGCGGATTGGATCCGTGATCTGAGGTTTATCCTCATTGCTGCCTGAAGTATTATGTCCTTAATGCACCGCTAGGTGATGACCTATTGCAGGAGCGGATGCGAGGCGTTATGAGCGTTTGGCTAGCTCAATATGATGACTACTTGATAGTTTAGTGCACCATGCTTAAAGGCTTAAAATCGGGACTTCAAAGGCGTTTTGAGCGTCATGGACCATATGAGATGTTCCAGAATTGAAGTTAATATTTCAAGCAAATACCGAGTTGAGAGATATGAAGTCTCCAACAAGTTCTATAGCTAAAAGATGGAGGAGAATCGCTCAACTAGTGAGCATGTGCTCAGATTGTCCGAGTACTTCAATCACTTGAATCAAGTGGGAGTTAATCTTCCGAGATAAGATAGTGATTGACAGAATTCTCTAGTCACCATCACTAAGTTAGTAGAACTTCGTGATGAACTATAGTATGCAAGGGATGACGAAAAAGATTCTCGAGCTCTTGGCGATGCTAAAATCGCGAAGGTAGAAATCAAGAAAAACATCAAGTGTTGATGGTTGACAAGACTATTAGTCTCAAGGAAAATGGCAAAGGGAAGAAGGGAACTTCAAAAGGAACGGCAAGCAAGTTGTTGCTCGAGTGAAGAAGCCCAAGTCTAGACCTAAGCCCGAGACCGAGTACTTTTGCTGCAATGGAACTGGTCCTTTGAAGCGGGACTACCCTGAATATTTGGTGGATAAGAAGGATGGCAAAGTGAACAAGGTTATATTTGATATACTGAGTTATTGATGTGTACCTTACTAGTGTTTATAGTAGCCCTGAGTATTTGATACTGTTAGGTTACTAAGATTAGTAACTCAAAACAGGAGTTCTGAGAATAAAGAGACTAGTTGAAGGGAAGTGACGATGAGTGTTGGAAGTAGTTCCAAGATTGATATGATCATCATCGCACACTCCTATACTTTCGGGATTAGTGTGGAACCTAAATAAGTGTTATTTGGTGTTGAGCATAAATATGATTTGATCATGTTTATTGCAATACTGTTATTCATTTAAGTAAGAGAATAAATTGTTGTTCATTTACATGAATAAAACCTTATATGGTTACACACCCAATGAAAATGGTTCATTGGATCTCGATCATAGTGATACACATATTCATAATATTGAAACCAAAAGATGCAAAGTTAATAATGATAGTGCAACTTATTTATGGCATTGCCGTTTAGGTCATATTGGTGTAAAGCGCATGAAGAAACTCCATCTTGATGGGATTTTGGAATCACTTGATTATGAATCACTTGATGCTTGCGAACCATGCCTTATGGGCAAGATGACTAAAGACTCATTCTCGGAACAATGGAGCGAGCAAATGACTTATTGGAAATAATACATACTTGATGTATGCGGTCCGATGAGTGTTAAAGCTCACGGCAAGTATCGTTATTTTCGACCTTCACAAGATGATTTGAGCAGATATGAGTATATCTACTTAATGAAGCACAAATCTGAAACATTTGAAAAGTTCAAATAATTTCAGAGTGAAGTGGAGAATCATCGTAATAAGAAAATAAAGTTTCTACGATCTGATCGTGGAGGAGAATATTTGAGTTACGAGTTTGGCCTTCATATAAAACAACGTGGAATAGTTTCACAGCTCACGCCACATGGAACACCATAACGTAAATGGTGTGTCCGAACGTCATAACCGTACTTTATTTTGATATGGTGCGATCAATGATGTCTCTTACCGATTTACCAATATCGTTTTAGGGTTATGCATTAGAGACAACTGCATTCACGTTTAATAGGGCACCATCTAAATCCGTTGAGATGACACCGTATGAACTATGGTTTAGCGATAAACCTAAGTATCGTTTCTTAAAGTTTGGAGTTGTGATGCTTATGTGAAAAAGTTTTCACGATAAGCTCGAACCCAAATCGGAGAAGTGCGTCTTCATAGAATACCCAAAGGTAACTATTGAGTACACCTTCTATCACAGATCCGAAGGCAAGTTTTTCGTTGCTAAGATGGATCCTTTCTAGAGAAGAAGTTTCTCTCGAAAGAAGTGAGTGGGAGGAAAGTAGAAACTTGATGAGGTAATTGTACCTTCTCCCTTATTGGAAAGTAGTTCATCACGAAATCAGTTCGATGATTCCTACACCAATTAGTGAGGAAGTTAATGATGATGATCATGAAACTTGAGATCAAGTTGCTACCAAACCTCGTAGGTCTTCCAGAATAAGATCCGCACTGAGTGGTACGGTAATCGTGTTCGGAAGTCATGTTACTAGACCATGATGAACCTACGAACTATGAGGAAGCGATGATGAGCCCAGATTCCGCGAAATGGTTTGAGACCATGAAATCGAGATAGGATCCATGTATGAGAACAAAGTATGGACTTTGATTGACTTGCTCGATGATCGCAAGCCATGTAGATAAATGGATTTTCAAGAGGAAGACAGATGTTGATAGTAGTGTTACTATCTACAAAGCTCGACTTGTCGCAAAAGGTTTTGACAAGTTCAAGGTGTTGACTACGGTGAGATTTTCTCAAGCTGTAGCGATGCTTAAGTCTGTCCGAATCATGTTAGCAATTGCCACATTTTATGAAATCGGCAAATGGATGTCAAAACTACATTCTTTAATGGATTTATTAAAGAAGAGTTGTATATGATGCAACCGAAGGTTTTGTCAATCCTAAAGGAGCTAACAAAATGTGCAAGCTCCGGCGATCCATCTATGGTGGTGCAAGCATCTCGGTGTTGGAATATATGCTTGATGATTTGATCAAAGCATATGGTTTTATCTGACTTTTGGAGAAGCCTGTATTTACAAGAAAGTGAGTGGGAGCACTACAAGCATTTTCGATAAGTATATATGTGAATGACATATTGTTGATCGGAAATAATGTAGAATTATTCTGCAAAGCCTAAAGGAGTATTGAAAGGAGTTTTTCAAAGAAGGACCTCAAGAATCTACTTACATATTGAGCATCAAGATCTATAGAGATAGATCAAGGCGCTTGATAAGTTTTTCAATGAATACATACCTTGACAAGATTTTGAAGTAGTTCAAAATGGAGCAGTCAAAGAAAGAGTTCTTGCCTGTGTTACAAGGTGTGAGATTGAGTAAGACTCAAAACCCGACCACGGCAGAAGATAGAAAGAGAATGAAAGTCATTCCTTATGCACCAGCCATAGGTTCTATAAAGTATGTCATGTTGTGTACGGATCTATTGCATACCCTACCACTAAGTTTGGCAAGGAGTGCAATAGTGATCTAGGAGTAGATCAATGGACAGCGGTCAAAATTATCCTTAGTGGAATAAGGATATGTTTCTCGATTATGGAAGTGAAAGAAGGTTCGTCGTAAAGGGTTACGTCGATGCAAGTTTTAAACACTGATCTAGATGACTCTGAGTCTCTATATGGATACATATTGAAAGTGGGAGCAATTAGCTAGAGTAGCTCCGTGCAGAGCATTGTAGACATAGAAATTTGCAAAATACTTACGGCTCTGAATGTGATGAGACCGTTGACTAAAATTATCTCACAAGCAAAACATGATCACACCTTAGTACTCTTTGGGTGTTAATCACATAGCGATGTGAACTAGATTACTGACTCTAGTTAACCCTTTGGGTGTTGGTCACATGTCGATGTGAACTATGGGTGTTAACCACATATAGATGTGAACTATTGATGTTAAATCACATGGCGATGTGAACTAGATTATTGACTCTAGTGCAAGTGGGAGGCTGAAGGAAATATGCCCTAGAGGCAATAATAAAGTTATTATTTATTTCCTTATATCATGATAAATGTTTATTATTCATGCTAGAATTGTATTAACGGAAACATAATACATGTGTGAATACATAGACAAACAGATAGTCACTAGTATGCCTCTACTGGACTAGCTCATTAATCAAAGATGGTTATGTTTCCTAACCATAGACATGTGTTGTCATTTGATTAATGGGATCACCTCATTAGGAGAATGATGTGATTGACATGACCCATTCCGTTAGCTTAACACTTGATCGTTTAGTATGTTAATGCTTTCTTCATGACTCATACATGTTCCTATAACTATGAGATTATGCAACTCCCGTTTACCGGAGGAACACTTTGGGTACTACCAAAGCGTCACAACGAATCGGGTGATTATAAAGGAGTAATACAGGTGTCTCCAAAGGTACTTGTTGGGTTGGCGATTTCAAGATTAGGTTTTGTCACTCCGATTATCGGAGAGGTATCTCTAGGCCTTCTCGGTAATACACATCACTTAAGCCTTGCAAGCATTACAACTAATGAGTTAGTTGTGAGATGATGTATTACTGAGCAGTAAAGAAACTTGCGGTGGCGAGATTGAACTAGGTATTGGATACCGACGGTGAATCTCGGGCAAGTAACATACCGATGACAAAGGAACAACGTATGTTGTTATGCGGTTTGACCGATAAAGATCTTCGTAGAATATGTAGGAGCCAATATGGGCATCCAGGTTCCGCTATTGGTTATTGACCAAGAATAGTTCTAGGTCATGTCTACATAGTTCTCGAACCCGTAGGGTCCGCACGCTTAAGGTTTCGGCGATGCTTATATTATGAGTTTATGAGTTTTGATGTACGAAGGAGTTGAGTCCGGATGAGATCGGGGACATGACGAGGAGTCTCAAAATGGTCGAGACGTAAAGATCGATATATTGGACGACTATATTCGGAGTTCGGAAAGGTTCCGAGTGATTGGGTATTTTTCGAGTCTAGGGAGTTACGGGAATACGGGGAAGAGTATTGGGCCTTAATGGGCCTTAGTGGGAAGGAGCCGGGAGGTGGCGCGCCTCCCAAGCCCAGTCGAATTGGACAAGGGGTTTGGGCGCAGCCCACCTCTCCCTTCCTTCTCCACTTCCCCTTTCCCCTTCTCCTAGTTGGACTAGGAAGGAGTCCTACTCCGGTGGGAGTAGGACTCCCCTGGCGCGCCCTCCTGGGCGGCCACCTCCTCCTTGCTCCTTTATATCTGAGGCGGGGGCACCCCATGACACACAAGTTGATCTACGGATCGTTCCTTAGCCGTGCAGCGGTGCCCCTTCCACCATATTCCACTTGGTCATATCGTCAGAGAGCTTAGGCGAAGCCTGCGCGGAGAAGTCATATCGTCGCGGAGCTTAAGCGAAGCCCTGCGTCGGTGGAGCATCAACATCGCCACCACGCCGTCGTCTTGTGGAACTCATCCCCGACACTTTCTTTGGATCGGAGTCCGGGATCGTCATCGAGTGAGCGTGTGCGAGAACTCGGAGGTGCCGACGTTCGGTGCTTGGATCGGTCGGATCGTGAAGGCGCACGACTACATCAACAGCGTTGTTATAACGCTTCCGCTTTCGGTCTCGAGGGTGCGTGGGCGGACTCTCCCCCTCGTTGCTATGCCATCACCATGGTCTTGCGTGTTCGTAGAGGAAATTTTTGAAATTACTCGTTCCCCAACAGCAGGGCCGGGGCCGTGGCACGGGCGGCGGCGGCGGGGCGCCGGGCCGAGGCGGACGGGCGATGGCGGCGCTGGCCGGGCGCTGCCGGACGGGCTCCAGCGAGTCGAGCCGGGCCCAGCGGCCTCGCATGTGGAGAGAGAAGGGGCGCTTAGGTGGCGGGAGGAGATTGGCTGCGGGCGGCGGCGACGATGACGTGGCGACGCCCGATTGGTCGGAGCGGCGTGGCGGCTGGACATGTCCGTGCGGGATGGACATGTCCGTAGCCTTGAGGAGAGAGCGGGCTAGGGTTTCGTCTGCGAAATGATCCGCGAATTTTCGGGGGGATCTAGTTTTATAGGTAGAGGGAGCTAGGAGAGTCCAAATGAGGTGCGGTTTTCGGCCACGCGATCGTGATCCAACGGCCGAGAGCATGGAGGGGAGTTTGGTGGGTTTTGGGCCAGTTTGGAAGGGGTGTTGGGCTGCAACTTAAAGAGGCTTTTGCGGTTACCCGGTTAACCGTTGGAGTACCAAACGACCTCCAAATGATCTGAAACTTGACAAAGCGGTCTACGGTGCTATACCAAGGCCGCTTGACAAACCTCGGTCCATTCCGAGACCGTTTAACACCCGCACATGAAAAGAGGTAAAAGGGCGGCGGAGACATAGGAGTGCGGATTGCAAAAGCGGACAACGGGAAAATGCTCGGATGCATCAGACGAACACGTATGCAAAATGAAATGCACATGATGACATAATAAAAATGCAGATGATGACATGGCAAAGTGCAACACGCAAGCAAAAGACATGGCAACGACGGCGAATAACTGGCAGACACCTGGCGCATCGAATCCGGGGCGTTACAACACTCCTCCACTAACAAGAGATCTCGTCCCGAGATCTTAGGACCGAGACGGAAGGGAAAAAGGAAGAGGTGAAACAAGAACTCAAGAGAAGAAGCAAAGAATCGAGAGCACTCGAGAAAAAGAGAGGAACGGCGAGAATGACGAGAATCGAAAGCTCGCAGAATTAGATAGGCTATGAACCCACTCCGGTTCGAGCGATAAGAAACGAATAGAATTTGAAAGGATTTAGGCAGCACTCAAAATTTGAAACAATGAAGGAATGGAACGCGAGCTTGAGAGGATGGAATGATACTTGATGAATACAAGACACACAACCTCCGGAAAGAACTGAAAAAGTTGAATGAAAGAACGAAGAAGAAAATGACAACTTGTGCCACGAATGAAATAGAAAGCATCCTTAGAAGGAAGCATTGAACGGTGTTGTTGTAAATTCAACAACAAAAGAATTGCTTGCTGTGGAGTTATAGATAACATCTCAAAATTATGAGGTGCTCTCCGACCACAAGCGAAATGATTGGATAAGCGAGAAGAACGAAGAAATGCAAAACTCCACTTCAAAGGAATATGGAGAATTAATTGCACTTCGAGACGCGAGAAGAAAAGATACTTGAACTCCGCCAACAATATCTTGATGAACTCTTGAAGAAATGAATTAAATCATGAAGAACCACCGTGAAGAACTCCGGTAACAAAAAGGATGATGAGATAGAAATGAAGGATGAAAGAATAAGATGAGCCTTGCGCTGATTTAGATGGAGGTTCCGACGAGATGGCCAAGTAAATTTGAACTCCGGAAAAGAAAAGATGAGAATACTTGGAAGTCGAATTTATTCATCAAGAACAAACTCCAAAGAAAAAGATTAATCACTTGGATGAAATAAGAATAAGATTTATTGTATGCTTATCCTTCATCAAATTAGATTGATGACAAGCAATGGATTTGGCATGCAACTTATTCTTCTTGAAAAAGAATTGAGAAGTGACATATCGCAACTTGAGAAGGTCTTCATGAACCACCGGTAGGATTGGAAGGAACGAATGAATTAAAATGATAATCAACGAAAAAGAACCTTGAACGAACCACCGTAAGAATTTGAAAATGACTGACAAAAGAGAATGAATCACCGGGAAGAATTAGAAGAACAAATAAACTAGAGGGGATTTAGATGCAAAAGAACAAAGGGATCATGAGTTGATTAAAGAACACTTGAGCGAAGCATCGGATAATATTGAGACGACGAAGGGCACGAATATGGAATAATTGGAGAACGAATTTGAAAAACTTGGGACGAGGAAATCTTACGAAGCGGAGGCCTCCGGATAATCGTAACAGAAAAGCAAACTCCTGAAATACTCCGGATGGATGAAAAGAATTGCACGACTGGAAAACAATTAGATAGGATAACATCGAGCTAGCACCATGAATCTCCGGGGGAACGGACAAGATTTAAGATAAACTCTACTTCGGTCTTCAAGGACGACGAGAAACACCACCAAAATAACTGAGGTACTCCGGTAGAATGAAAAGCAAAAGAGGTTGAGTCAACAATGAAATGATTTGAAATTGATCTTGGAAAAGGCATGTGACTGATGGAATCGATACTTACGTCAAACTACGAAAAGAATTAGAGAATAACTCCAGAATAATTAGAAGAGTCAGGTAAGATCCTGGGAAAAGACCTGTGGGTTAGGGCCCACTGAAGAGAAAACACCGTTGAAAAGGGATGATAAACAGATAGATGATGCATCGGAAGAACTGAAATATTTGACTGAGGTGACAACCTCGAATTAATTGGAACACAGACGAATCTCCTGAGATGTCTTCGGAACTCCGGAGGATAAACTGGCGAGAGGCGAACGAGCAAAGAGAACACTTCGAAGGAAAAGAATATGATTAACCCAAAAAACTTGAATTGAGTCCACTAGAGAAGAAAAGAGATGAAGAATAACGAACGAGATGAGAATTCACCGGTTGAAATAATTGAGGGAAGACTCCACATGAATGAAATTGATGGTCAGAAGAAACTCGAACTCCGGAATAATAGGGTGGGGGCGGAAAACAAAGGCAACTTGGAAGGGAAGCAGCGAATATCTTGAAGAGAAAACACGGTTGAAATCATTGAGGAGAGAGAAAAACTTCACACAGTAGGATGGATACTGATTACGGACTCCGGTTCGAGAGGAAGAAGGAGGGAGGCGGGAAAAACAAGGACAACTTCGGACAAGGAAAAACAACGACGTCAGAGGAAGAACTGAGGATTGATCTCGCGAAAGACAAAGAGGTTCGAGTCGACTTGACGAGAAAAGCACCGGATGAAAAGAGATGAGAACCAACGATCGGAAAACCAACTGCGTGAACCTAAAGAAAAATTTGAAGGGGAAGAGGAGTAGTTCAAAACACCTACGTCAAGATTCCTCACTAGAGCGACGAAGGGGCAGAGGAGTAAAAAGAATTCCTACTCTCCGATATAACTAGACTCAGAAATCAGTTTTCTTCTAGACTCTACATCGGCCAAACTACACGATCAATCAAGGGGGCTCCTAGGGTCGGTCGAGGCTCTGATACCAACTTGTCACGCCCAATATGCGACCCTATCCAAAAGGAACTCGACGGTCCCACCAAGGATAGACCCGCATATTGAAACGCTTTTGCAAGGTGGATATCATTACATCAACATTACATAATAGATGGGGATACATACATAAGGCAAAAACGCCACAAGAATACATCAACAACATACAAGATCAACATCCGACTACGGATGAAACATAAACAGAAACTCAAACGACATCCACCCCTGCTAGCCAGGCTGCCGACCAGAACCTATCCCCGATCAAGAAGAAGCGGAAGAAGAACTCCAATACAAGCAAACATCGCCTCACGTCATGATCATCACAAACCTGTACACGCAACTATTGGTGTAGTAATCATGAGCCACGAGGACTCAAAGCAATCCCATTACCATGGGTATCAAGACTAGCAAAGCTTAATGGGAAAGGAAGGGGTAAAGTGGTGAGGTTGCAGCAGCGACTAAGCATATATGGTGGCTAACTTACGCAAATGAGAGCGAGAAGAGAAACAAAGGAACGGTCGTCAACTAGTAATGATCAAGAAGTGATCCGAACTCCTACTTACGCCAAACATAACCCGAAACCGTGTTCTCCTCTCGATCAACCCGAAAAGAGACACTCACGATTCGCTTTACGGTTGGTGTATTTTAGTTAAGATCAACGGGTTTTCTACAACCGGACATTAACAAATTCCCATCGCCACATAACCGCAGGCACGACTTTGAAAGTTCAAACCCCGCAGGGTGTCCCAACTTAGCCCATGATAAGCTCTCGCGATCAACGAAGGATATTCCTTCTCCCGGAAGACCCGATCAGTCTCGGAATCCGGCTACAAGACATTTCGACAAACAATAAAACAAGACCAGCAAGACCTCCCGCAGGCCGACACCACAGTAGTAGCTAGCACGTATCTCGCCCTAGGCCACGACCGGATGAGCAGTCAGTACAACTAAAACCAGCCCTCAAGTTTCCACGAGGTGGCGCTGCAAAGCACTCTAGTTTGGACCAACACTTAGACAAGCATTGGCCCGGGGCTGAATAAAGATGACCCTCGAGAGAGCGACTCCCAAGGGAAAAGTAGGTGGTGGTGAGGCAAATGGTAAAACCAATGTTGGGCCTTCTTTGGAAAAGTCTTATTCAAAGCGAACTGTCAAGGGGTCCCATAAATCACCCGACCGCGTTAGGGACGCAAAAATCCGGGAACATAATACCGATATGACGGAAACTAGAGGCGGCAAGAGTGGAACAAAACACGGGCATAAGGCCGAGCCTTCCACCCTTTACCAAGTATATAGATGCATTAATTAAAAAGATATATTGTGATATCCCAACAAGTAAACATGTTCCAACAAGGAACAACATCTCCATGTTCCAAAAAGGAACAAACTTCATCTTCACCGCAACTAACAACGCTATAAGAGGGCTGAGCAAAGCGGTAACATAGCCAAACAACGGTTTGCTAGGAAGGGTGACAAAGGTTAGAGGTCGACATGGCAATTTGGGATGGCTTGATAAGCAGGTAATAGGTAGCGCAGCATAGCGAAGAACGAAGCAACTAGCATAGCAATGATAGTAGTGAGATCCAGGGTAGCGGTCATCTTGCCTGAAATCCCGCAAGGAAGAAGAACGAGTCCATGAAGAAGACGAACGGATGAAGCCGAACCAAGCGTAGACGAACGAATCCTCACGATCGCAACGAAACAGGAACTAACAAGAAGAAGCACATAACATAGTAAACACACCACACATAGACAAGACATGATGCACAACCAAGCATGATGCATGACAAAGCTACATGAGGCTACTCATGGCAAGAGATGATGCAAACAAGAGCAACACATCAAGGCAAGTTTAAATGAGGCCGGGAACAACATATAACAATTCCGGTAAGTCCTCATATGCAAATTTCGAAATTGGTCCAGATCTGAATAAACCTTATGTTCAAGTTGTTAACCAGCAAGTTAAAATGCACCACAATGATCTACACGAAATTCTAGTCAAGTTACATATAAAGTTCATTAGATTCGGAGCTACGGCCTAGAAGATATGAGCAAAACAAGATAAGCATGGCATTGATGCAAAATGCATACAAACATCAAGCAAACACCTCAAAACATGGATGCAACATGATAATATGAAACTACATGCAAAAACAAGCAAGTTTCATATAGAGCACAATCAAAACGGAGCAACGGTTCAACACATACACTCTATACAAGTTTAAAGGACAAGCTGTCCAAAACAGCAACTAGGCATATTGCAAGCATCAAAACAACATGCTACAGGACCTCAATAAGAAAACAAAAGGCATGGGCATGATGTACAGGTAAAGCATTACAAAACATGAACACTGAGCTATCTCCATAAACAACTAGATCATGCTCAAAATGACATGGCAAGATTGCAAATAATAACAGTTTCAGGCATTGGCAGAAAATAACATCAGGTTGCAATGTTTAGAGCTATCAAACAACATGCTACAGGAACTTATCATGGCAAACAAAGGCATGGCATGAATATACTAATTGCATAGAACAAAAGTACTTTACTGACCATGAGCCAAAAAGGATCAGAAAATATGATGGCACCCATGTAAACATGGCAAGTTATATTACAGATTTAAACATGGCAGAAACAACAACAAGTATGCATGTTGGTGAGCTTGAACCACTCACCACAGAGAAATACATGGCATGGTAAGGCAACCAACAGTAAGAAGACATGGCATAGAAGCTATACATGGCAAGAACAACATCATAGCATGCAAGGATCAACTACAACAACCTTGGCAAAATTGAATAACATGTAAACAATCTGCCAGGAACATTTTATAGCAAAAGTAGAGCTCGATTGACTCAAGCTATGGCACTCCATAATTGCAAACAAGGGCATGGATGGATAGAGCAAGACATGTATATCAAAACATCCTTACTGAAGTATCTCAAAATATGCATAGAACTCTCTGTAGCATCAAGTTAACATGGCATCAAAATATTAGCAAAACAGGGCTGAAATCAGTAACATCAGGAAGGCTAGTTTGCATGCTTGTGCTAGTCACCACATAGATCACAAAAATACACGGCATACACCCCTGGAAAAATTGCATGGCATATTACAAAACACATGTAGGACTCAAGTCCATAGGATGCACACATCAATCATGGCAAAATGACAAAGTGCATGTTCGTTAAGAAAGCGAAACTAACATCACATAGCACTCTTCTAACAGCATTTCGGGCATCAAGATGAGCTCAAATGAAAATGATGCAATGAGATGAAATGATCTACTCTTGAGACGAACATTTTGACATATTACACGCGCAAAACGGAGCTATAGATGCAGAGATATGATGCGACAAAATGCAATAAAATATTGATGAATCGGGACTTAGGCAGATTTGGGGAAGGAAAGTCAACCGCACGGATTACGAGGACGGTCGGGACTCGCCGGAGATGTGGCGGAGAGGGTCGCCGGGCATGGGGGCACGGATCCGGTCGCTCCTCGACCGGATCTGGCCGGAGGAGGCCGGGCGGCGAGGGCTCGGAGGAGCGGCGGTGAGAGCTCGCCACGGCCATGGTGGGGAAATTGGCGAGCGAGGCGGGATGCCGGGCGAGGCACGCCGGAGCAGGGCCGGGAGGTGGAGGCGAACACGGTCATGGCGGAGGCAGCCGCGCCATGTGTGGGCAAGGTGAGTGAGCTGAGGGGTTGAGGCGGAGGCGGAGGCTGGCAGGCGGCGGCGAGGCAGACGCGCGGCGGTGGGGAGGAGGGCATGGCGCTGGGCGGCGGCGGGCCACGGGCGGCGGCAAGGGCGCTGGGGCCGAGGCGACGGGCGGCGGCGCGCTGGCCGGGGCGCGGCCAGACGGACTCCATGGGGCGAGCCGGGCCCGTGGCCTCATGTGATGGAGGAGAGAGAGAAGGGCGCCGAGGTGGCGGGAGGAGATTGGCTGCGGGCGGCGGCGACGATGACGTGGCGACGCCCGATTGGTCGGAGCGACGTGGCGGCTGGACATGTCCGCGGGATGGACATGTCCGTAGTGAGGAGAGCGGGGCTAGGGTTTCGTCTGCGAAATGATCCGCGAATTTTCGGGGGGATCTAGTTTTATAGGTAGAGGGAGCTAGGAGAGTCCAAATGAGGTGCGGTTTTCGGCCATGCGATCGTGATCAAACGACCGAGAGCATGGAGGGGAGTTTGGTGGGTTTTGGGCCAGTTTGGAAGGGGTGTTGGGCTGCAACTTAAAGAGGCTTTTGCGGTTACCCGGTTAACTGTTGGAGTACCAAACGACCTCCAAATGATCCGAAACTTGACAGCGGTTCTACGGTGATATACCAAGGCCGCTTGACAAACCTCGGTCCATTCCGAGACCGCTTAACACCCGCACATGAAAAGAGGTAAAAGGGGCGCCGGAGACATAGGAGTGCCGGGTTGCAAAAGCAGACAACGGGAAAATGCTCGGATGCATGAGACGAACACGTATGCAAAATGAAATGCACATGATGACATAATAAAAATGCAGATGATGACATGGCAAAGTGCAACACGCAAGCAAAAGACATGGTAACGACGGCGAATAACTGGCAGACACCTGGCGCATCGAATCCGGGGCGTTACATTGTACCAAATCAATTTTCTAAAATACTAGGCCATATTTAATGTACAATTGACCAAATGGTTGGGTGTCAAAAGTTTTGATCCACCTCTCATGAAAAAGACAAATTCCCGCCGATTCAGCTGGAAGCGGATCAAATTTGAACAATAGCTACCTCGTAGTTTGCTCTTTATTTTTTCCAAAAATCATTTCTAGGTACATAAGTATCTATTTAATTAGAGTAACACCAAAAAAATTCCAAGACTCCACCACTAGCTAGGAACGGTCATTCCCGCCGTTTTGACCGCATTTTGAAATGGGCATAAAATATTCAAAAAAATCAAAAAATTGGAAAACCTTCGCATTGTGTCATTATATGTGACCAAGTTTCCAGGAAAAATAATAAACTTGTAATACGGCAATTATTTTTAAAAAGTGTTCTAAAAAATGAGCTATCATGCGTGAAGATTCATGGCTTTCAAGCCAAATGATCAATCTCATGGCCACATTCATGGCATAGTTTGTTCAAATGATCTCATATTGTGCACAAGGGTGCATCTTGGAATTCCAAACAATGTTTCCTAAGGGAGTTTTCATTTTCTTTGCATGGAAAATTCATTTTTCATTTTCCGAGTGCCCGAAATGAGTTTTTTTTGTGAAGGACCTACCATTGTTGCAAAATTGTACCAAATCAATTTTCTAAAATACTAGGACATATTTAATGCACAATTGACCAAATGGTTGGGTGCCAAAAGTTTTGATCCACCTCTCGTGAAAAAGACAAATTCCCGTCGATTAAGCAGGAAGCGGGTCAAATTTGAACTGTAGCTACCTCGTAGTTTGCTCTTTATTTTTTCCAAAAATCATTTCTAGGTACATATGTATCTATTTAATCAGAGAAACACCAAAAAAATTCCAAGACTCAACCACTAGCTAGGAACGGTCATTCCCGCTGTTTTGATCGCATTTTGAAACGGGCATAAAAAATTCAAAAAAATCAAAAAATTGGAAAACCTTCGCATTGTTTCATCATATGTGGTCAAGTTACCAGCAAAAATTATAAACTTGTAATACGGAAATTATTTTAAAAAAGTGTTCTCAGAAATGAGCTATCATGCGTGAAGATTCATGACTTTCAAGCCAAATGTACAATCTTATGGCCACATTCATGGCATAGTTTGTTCAAATGATCTCATATTGTGCATAAGGGTGCATCTTGGAATTCCAAACAATGTTGCCTAAGGGAGTTTTCATTTTCGTTGCACGTAAAATTCATTTTCCATTTTTCGAGTGCGCGAAATGAGTTTTTCTTTGTGAAGGACCTACCATATATTTGTTGCAAAATTGGACCAAATCATTTTTCTAAAATACTAGGCCATATTTAATGCACAATTGACAAAATGGTTGGGTGCCAAAAGTTTTGATCCACCTCTGGTGAAAAATACAAATTCCCGCCAATTCAGGAGGAAGCGGGTCAAATTTGAACTGCATCTGCCTCATAGTTTGATCTTTATTTTTTTCAAAAATCATTTCTAGGTACATAAGTATCTATTTAATCAGAGAAACATCAAAAGTTTTCCAAAATTCAACCACTAGCTAGGAACAGTCAAGCCCGCCGCTTTGAGCGCATTTTGAAACAGCATAAAAATTCAAAAATTTAAAAATTGGAAAACCTCGCATTGTGTCATCATATGTGACCAAGTTTCAGAAAAATAATAAACTTGTAATACGGTAATTATTTTAAAAAGTGTTCTCGAAATGAGCTATCATGCGTGAAGATTCATGGCTTTCAAGCCAAATGATCAATCTTATGGCCACACTCATGGCATAGTTTGTTCAAATGATCTCATATTGTGCACAAGGGTGCATCTTGGAATTCCAAACAATGTTGCCTAAGGGAGTTTTCATTTTCGTTGCACGGAAAATTCATTTTCCATTTTTCGAGTGCGCGAAATGAGTTTTTTTTGTGAAGGACCTACCATATATTTGTTGCAAAATTGGACCAAATCATTTTTCTAAAATACTAGGCCATATTTAATGCACAATTGATAAAATGGTTGGGTGCCAATAGTTTTGATCCACCTCTGGTGAAAAAGACAAATTCCCGCCAATTCAGGAGGAAGCGGGTCAAATTTGAACTGCATCTGCCCCATAGTTTGATCTTTATTTTTTCCAAAAATCATTTCTAGGTACATAAGTATCTATTTAATCAGAGAAACATCAAAAGTTTTCCAAAATTCAACCACTAGCTAGGAACGGTCAAGCCCGCCGTTTTGACCGCATTTTGAAACAGGCATAAAAAATTCAAAAAATTTAAAAAATTGGAAAACCTCTGCATTGTGTCATCATATGTGACCAAGTTTCCAGAAAAAATAATAAACTTGTAATACGGTAATTATTTTAAAAAAGTGTTCTCAGAAATGAGCTATCATGCGTGAAGATTCATGGCTTTCAAGCCAAATGATCAATCTTATGGCCACATTCATGGCATAGTTTGTTCAAATGATCTCATATTGTGCACAAGGGTGCATCTTGGAATTCCAAACAATGTTGCCTAAGGAAGTTTTCATTTTCTTTGCACGGAAAATTCATTTTCCATTTTCCGAGTGCCTGAAATGAGTTACCTACCATATATTTGTTGCAAAATTGGACCAAATCAATTTTCTAAAATACTAGGCCATATTCAATGCACAATTGACAAAATGGTTGGGTGTTAAAAGTTTTGATCCACCTCCCGTGAAAAAGACAAATTTCCGCCGATTCAGGAGGAAGCGGGTCAAATTTGAACTGCAGCTGCCTCATAGTTTGCTATTTATTTTTCCCAAAAATCATTTATAGTTACATAAGTACCTATTTAATCATAAATACATGGTTTGGTGGCGATACGTCGAGGTTTGGACGGTGGCAGAGGTCCCCAACTCTAGAGCGCGTAAATTCGCATGCCCGCCGCGCGGTCACCACGTGACCGTGGTGTTGCCATGTGTTCTGGGCGGCCTAGGCATGTCTGGTGGGTTGGGCACTCCCCATGTAGGTGCTAGGAAGAAAATCACAACATAAGATTCTCACGAGAAGACCGATCGATGCTCAAACATGAATAAGCAGCCAAGTGTTTGATTAGCGGTACGGGAAATGCACATGGCTAATGGGCGTGAGTTTTGGCTGAGGATGATCAGTTACTAAGAAGACCTTCTTCACAAATTTTAAGCTCGAAAGAAGGAGCCTAGGTGGTACTTGCTTTGCAAAGTACCACACTGGACATAAATATGAATGTTGAAGGTGGGCTCAAAATAATGAATGGATTGAGCTGGCATTTGGTGGAGGATGGTTATTTGGGCATAGGAAAGCACTGTAGAAAATGGATACCATTTGGACATGCCAAAGTGGTACTTCCTTCACAAAGTGTTTTTCTAAATAGAATAGGAAAATAAATATTTTTGAATTATTTTTGAACTAGGCAAGGAAGGTTTTTTACATATTTGACGAAGATATGACCCAAAGAATTTATGAGATTTTTTTGGGAATTTTGGGAATGACAGAAATATAGGTTGCTTCACAACCTAGGGCAAAAACTGCCACATGGACATGACACATAGGCAAAACTGATGAGGTGGCGCCTAGTCATAGCAATAAGTACCAATGCATCCACGTTCACAACCTCATGACCATTTATATTGGTCGTAATCAGGTAGAAATAAGGTCATTGGCCACTCTTGTCTGCTTTGTGACCATTTGGTGTAAGCAATTTCAGGGTTTGAGCCCTTCAAAGCGAAATGGCCGTGGATTTACGACTAATTTAGCTCGGGTCACTAAGAGAAGGTCACAAATTGACATATTTCTTGTAGTGCTAGTTGCTTTGTTTAATTTTCTAAAATGAATTACCATTCTACAGCCTGTAACAATTCTTTGTGGAATAAGTTCATTCTTATCATTAGGAACAACAGTAATGCCTCCTTTCTAAGGAACACAATGAACATGACTTACCCATCTACTATCAGTTATAGGATAGATTATACCTGCTTCCAGAAGTTTTAATATTTCCGTTCTTACCACTTTTTCATCTTCGGATTTAACCGACGTTGCTCATCAACAAAGGGTTTAGCATCAGATTCCATATTAATCTTGTGCTGACATAGAGTGGGACTAATACCCTTTAAATCATCAAGAGTATATCCAATAGCAGCTCGGTGCTTCCTTAGAACTTTCAATAATCTTTCTTCTTCATGTTCTGAAGGGTTAGCACTAATAATAACATGATATATATTCTTTTCATCAAGATAATCATATTTCAAAGTGTGTGGCAATTGTTTTAATTCAAACACAGGATCACCTTTAGGTGGAGGAGGACCTCCTAGAGTTTCAATAGGCAAATTGTGTTTAAGTAGAGGACGTTATTAAAAGAAAATCTTATCTATTTCATTTCTTTCATGCATATGTAAATCATTTTCATGGTCTAGCAAATATTGTTCTAGAGGATCAGTAGGAGGCACAACAATAGAGGCAAGACCAATTATTTCATCCTTACTAGGCAATTCTTTTTCATGAAGCTTTCTACTAAACTTGGAAAAATTAAACTCATGAGACTCATCACCAAAGCTGACACCGATAGTTTGTTTCTTACAGTCTATTTTAGCATTAACGATGTTCAAGAAAGGTCTACCAAAGATAATGGGACAAAAGTCATCTTGTGGGAACCAAGAACAAGAAAATCAGTAGGGTATTTTATTTTCCCGCACAAGACTTCAACACATCTAACAATCCCAAGTGGTGTGATGGTGTCTCTATTAGCAAGCTTAATAGTAGCCTCTATTTCTTCTATTTCAATGGGTGCTATGTCATTCATAATTTATTGATATAAAGTAAAGGGAATAGCACTCACGCTAGCACCTATGTCACATAAACCATGATAACAGTGATCTCCTATTTTAACCGAGACAGCGGGCATGCCAACAACGGGTGTATATTATCCGTTTTATCAGGTTTGGCAATTCTAATAGCTTCATTACAGAAGTAGATAACATGCCCGTCTATAATTTCTTCAGGGAGATCCTTAACCATAGCAATAGTAGGTTCTACTTTAATTTGTTCATCATATTTGGGTGTTCTAATGTAACTTTTTTTACCACAGTTGATACTTTAGCATGTTCCTTTATCCTAACAGGGAAAGGTGGTTTCTCAATATAAGCAGTAGGAACAACTAGATCAACATTATAAAGAATAGTTTCCTCTTTAACTGGTACCGGTTCTTTAATTTATTCTTCAATAGGTAGGTGATATTTAAACCACTTCTCTTTTGGGAGATCAACATGAGTAGCAAATGATTCACAAAAGGAGGCTACTATCTCAGAGTCAAGTCCATATTTAGTGCTAAACTTTTGAAAAGCATCGGTATTCATAAAAGATTTAACATAATCATACTTAAACTTAATACCTGACTCTTTACATTCGTCGAGTTCCCAATCTTCAGAGTTGCGTTTAATTATTTCCAAAATATCCCACCGGAATTCAATAGTCTTCTTCATAAAAGAACCAGCACAAGAAGTATCAAGCATGGATCGATCATTATGAGAAAGCCGAGCATAAAAATTCTGGATAATAATTTCTCTTGAAAGCTCATGATTGGGGCATGAATATAACATTGAATTTAGCCTCCCCCAAGCTAGAGCGATACTTTCTCCTTCACGAGGCCAAAAATTATATATGTAATTCCGATCACGATGAACTAGATGCATGGGATATTTTTTTTGGTGAAACTCCAATTTCAATCGATTCCAATTCCAAGATCCAATATCATCGCATAGCCTATACCATGCCAATGCTTTTCCCTTTAAAGATAAAAGGAAAACCTTCTTATTAACTTCATCTCCGGGTAAACCTGCAAGCTTAAACAATCCACAAATTTGTTCCACATATATCAAGTGCATATCAGGATATTTGGTTCTGTCTCCTGCATACGGATTAGCTAGCAGTTGTTCTATCATACCCAAAGGAATTTCATATTCAATATTTTCAGTAGGTGCAGTAGGTTGAGGGGTAGCTGCTACGTCTTGAGCTTGCGTTGGTTTTCCCCGAAGAGGAGAGGATGATGCAGCACAGTAGCGTAAGTATTTCCCTCAGTTTTTGAGAACCAAGGTATCAATCCAATAGGAGACCACGCACAAGTCCCTCGTACCTGCACAAAACGATAGCTACTCGCAACCAACGGGATTAGGGGTTGTCAATCCCTTCACGGTCACTTACGAGAGTGAGATCTGATAGAGATAATATTTTTGGTATTTTGGTATATAGATGCAAAGTAAAAACAAAGCAAGTATTAAAAGTGATGGAGATTGATATGATGAGAATAGACCCGGGGGCCATAGGTTTCACTAGTGGCTTCTCTCAAGGGCATAAATATTCTATGGTGGGTGAACAAATTACTGTTGAGCAATTGACAGAATTGAGCATAGTTATGAGTATATCTAGGTATGATCATGTATATAGGCATCACGTCCATGACAAGTAGACCAAACGATTACGCATCTACTACTATTACTCCACTCATCGACCGCTATCCAAAGATGCATCAAGAGTATTAAGTTAAAAACAGACTAACGCCTTAAGCAAGATGACATGATGTAGAGGATAAATTCATGCAATATGATAAAACCCCATCTTGTTATCCTCGATGGAAAAAATACAACACGTGCCTTGCAACCCTTTCACATCCGGGTAAGGACACCGCAAGATTGAACCCAAAGCCATGCACTTCTCCCATTGCAAGAACTACCAATCTAGTTGGCCAAACCAAACGGATAATTCAAGAGACTTGCAAAGATAACTCAATCATACATAAAAGAATTCAGAGAAGATTCAAATATTATTCATAGATAAGCTGGATCATAAACCCACAATTCATCGGTCTCAACAAACACACCGCAAAAAGAAGATTACATCGAATAGATCTCCACGAGAGAGGGGGAGAACATTGTAGTGAGATCCAGAAAGAGAGAAGAAGCCATCTAGCTACTAACTATGGACCCGAAGGTATGAATTAAACTACTCACACTTCATCGGAGAGGCTTTGATGATGATGTAGAAGCCTTCCGTGGTGGATGCCCCCTCCGGCGGAGCTCCGAAACAGGCCCCAAGATGGGATCTCGTGGATACAGGAAGTTGCGGCGGTGGAATTAGGTTTTTGGCTCCTGTTCTAATCGTTTGGGGGTACGTAGGTATATATAGGAGGAAGGAGTACGTCGGTGGAGCAACAGGGGGCCCACGAGGCAGGGGGCGCGCCCCCCACCCTCGTGACCGCCTCTGTTATCCCTTGGAGTAGGGTCCAAGTCTCCTGGATCACGTTCGGTGAGAAAATCACGTTTCCGAAGGTTTCATTCCGTTTGGACTCCGTTTGATATTTTGTTTCTTCAAACCTTGAAAAAGGCAAAAAAACAGCAATTCTGGGCTGGGCCTCCGGTTAATAGGTTAGTCCCAAAAATAATATAAAAGTGGAAAATAAAGCCCAATATAGTCCAAAACAGTAGATAAAGTAGCATGGAGCAATCAAAAATTATGGATACGTTGGAGACATAACAGGCATCCCCAAGCTCAATTCCTGCTCGTCCTCGAGTAGGTAAATGATAAAAAGAGAATTTTTGATGCGGAGTGATACTTTGGCATAATTTCAATGTAAATCTTCTTAATCATGGTATGAATATTCAGATCCGAAAGATTCAAGACAAAAGTTCATAATGACATAAAAAATAATAATACTTCAAGCATACTAACTAAGCAATTATGTCTTCTCAAAATAACATGGCCAAAGAAAGTTATCCCTACAAAATCATATGGTCTGGCTAGGCTCCATCTTCCCCACACAAAATATTTAAATCATGCACAACCCCGATGAAAAGCCAAGCAATTGTTTCATACTTTAACATTTTCAGAACTTTTTCAATCTTCACGCAATACATGAGCGTGAGCCATGGATATAGCACTATATGTGGAATAGAATGATGGTTGTGGAGAAGACAAAAAGAGGGAAGATAGTCTCACATCAACTAGGTGAAGGAAATATGCCCTAGAGGCAATAATAAAGTTATTATTTATTTCCTTATATCATGATAAATGTTTATTATTCATGCTAGAATTGTATTAACCAGAAACATAATACATGTGTGAATACATAGACAAACATAGTGTCACTAGTATGCCTCTACTTGACTAGCTCGTTTATCAGAGATGGTTATGTTTCCTAGCCATGGACAAAAGAGTTGTCATTTGATTAACGGGATCACATCATTAGGAGAATGATGTGATTGACTTGACCCATTCCGTTAGCTTAGCACTTGATCTTTTAGTATGTTGCTATTGCTTTCTTCATGACTTATACAAAGTTCCTGCAACTATGAGATTATGCAACTCCGTTTACGGAGGAACACTTTGTGTGCTACCAAACGTCACAACGAATCGGGTGATTATAAAGGTACTCTCAGGTGTCTCCAAAAGTATATGTTGAGTTGGCATAATTGAGATTAGGTTTTGTCACTCCGATTGTCGGAGAGGTATCTCTGGGCCTTCTCGGTAATACTCATCACCTAAGCCTTGCAAGCATTGTAACTAATGAGTTAGTTATGAAATGATGTATTACGGAACGAGTAAAGAGACTTGCCGTAACGAGATTAAACTAGGTATTGGATACCGACGATCGAATCTCGGGCAAGTAACATACCGATGACAAAGGAACAACGATGTTGTTATGCGGTTTGACCGATAAAGATCTTCAGTAGAATATGTAGGAGCCAATATGAACATCCAGGTTCCGCTATTGGTTATTGACCAAGAATAGTTCTAGGTCATGTCTACATAGTTCTCGAACCCGTAGGGTCCATGCACGCTTAAGGTTTCGATGATGGTTATATTATGAGTTTATGAGTTTTGATGTACCGAAGGAGTTTGGAGTCCCGGATGAGATCGGGGACATGACGAGGAGTCTCGAAATGGTCGAGACGTAAAGATCGATATATTGGATGACTATATTCGAGTTCAAAAGGTTCGAATGGTTCGGTATTTTTGGAGTACGGAGAGTTACGGAATTCGCCGGGAGAAGTATTGGGCCTTATTGGGCCTGAAGAGAGAGAGGGCTGCCTAGGGCAGGCGCGCCCCCATGGCCTAGTCCGAATTGGACTAGGGGAGGCCGCACCCCTCCTTCCTTCTCTTCTCTCTTCCCTTCCTTGTCTCCTACTCCCAATACATGGAAGGACTCCTAGTTGGACTAGGAAAGGGAATCCTACTCCGGTGGGAGTAGGACTCCCCATGGCGCGCCCTCCTAGTGCCGGCCTCCTCCTCCCTCCTCCTTTATATCTGAGGCAGGGGCACCCCATGGACACACAAGTTGATCTACGGATCGTTCCTTAGCCGTGTGCGGTGCCCCCTCCACCATATTCCACTTGGTCATATCGTCATGAGCTTAGCGAAGCCCTCGCGCCGATAGAGTCATATCGTCATGAGCTTAGGCGAAGCCCTGCGTCGGTGGAGCATCATCATCATCACCACGCCGTCGCGGTTGTGGAACTCATCCCCGACGCTTTCTTTGGATCGGAGCCCGGGATCGTCATCGAGCTGAACGTGTCTGAACTCGGAGGTGCCGTGCGTTCGGTACTTGGATCGGTCGGATCGTGAAGACGCACGACTACATCAACGCGTTGTTATAACGCTTCGCTTCGATCTCACGAGGGTGCGTGGACATACACTCTCCCTCTCGTTGCTATGCCATCACCATGATCTTGCGTGTGCGAGGAAATTTTTGAAATTACTACTTTCCCCAACAAGGGCATCCGAGCCTGGTTTTATGCGTTGATTTCATATGCACGAGTAGAACACAAGTGAGTTGTGGGCGATATAAGTCATACCGCTTACCAGCATGTCATACTTTGGTTCAGCGGTATTGTGAGATGAAGCGGCCCGGACCGACATTACGCAGACGCTTACGCGAGACTGGTTTCACCGCGAGCACTCGTTGCTTAAAGGTGACCGGCGGTGTCTGTTTCTCTCACTTTAGTTGAACCGAGTGTGGCTACGCCCGGTCCTTGCGAAGGTTAAAACAGCACCAACTTGACAAACTATCGTTGTGGTTTTGATGCGAGGTAAGAACGGTTCTTGCTCAGCCCGTAGCAGCCACGTAAAACTTGCAACAACAAAGTAGAGGACGTCTAACTTGTTTTTGCAGGGCATGTTGTGATGTGATATGGTCAAGACGTGATGCTATATTTTATTGTATGAGATGATCATGTTTTGTAACCGAAGTTATCGGCAATGGCAGGAGCCATATGGTTGTCGCTTATTGTATGAAATGCAAAAGCCATGTAATTGCTTTACTTTATCACTAAGCATGAGCGATAGTCGAGAAGCAATAGTTGGCGAGACGACAACGATGCTACGATGGAGATCAAGGTGTCGCGCTGGTGACAATGGTGATCATGACGGTTAGCTTGAGATGGAGATCACAAGCACAAGATGATGATGGCCATATCATATCACTTATATTGATTGCATGTGATGTTTATCCTTTATGCATCTTATCTTGCTTTGATAGACGGTAGCATTATAAGATGATCTCTCACTAAAATTATCAAGAAGTGTTCTCCCGAGTATGCACCGTTGCTAAAAGTTCAGAGTGCCCGGACACCACGTGATGATCGGTGTGATAAGCTCTACGTCCATCTACAACGGGTGCAAGCCAGTTTTGCACACGCGAATACTCAAAGTTAAACTTGACGAGCCTAGCATATGCAGATATGGCCTCGAACACGGAGACCGAAGGTCGAGCGTGAATCATATAGTAGATATGATCAACATAGTGATGTTCACCATTGAAAACTACTCCATCTCACGTGATGATCGGTTATGGTTTAGTTGATTTGGATCACGTGATCACTTAGATGACTAGAGAGATGTCTGTCTAAGTGGGAGTTCTAAAGTAATATGATTAATTGAACTTAAATTTATCATGAACTTAGTCCTGGTAGTATTTTGCAAATTATGTTGTAGATCAATAGCTCGCGTTGTTGCTTCCCTATGTTTGTTGCTTTCAAATGTTTATTTTGATATGTTCCTAGAGAAAATTGTGTTGAAAGATGTTAGTAGCAATGATGCGGATTGGATCCGTGATCTGAGGTTTATCCTCATTGTTGCACAGAAGAATTATGTCCTTAATGCACCGCTAGGTGACAGACCTATTGCAGGAGCAGATGCAGACGTTATGAACGTTTGGCTAGCTCAATATCAGCAGATGCAGACGTTATGAACATTTGGCTAGCTCAATATGATGACTACTTGATAGTTTAGTGCACCATGCTTAACGGCTTAGAATCGGGACTTCAAAGATGTTTTTGAAACGTCATGGACCATATAAAGATGTTCCAGGAATTGAAGTTAATATTTCAAGCAAATACCCGAGTTGAGAGATATGAAGTCTCCAACAAGTTCTATAGCTAAAAGATGGAGGAGAATCGCTCAACTAGTGAGCATATGCTCAGATTGTCTGAGTACCTCAATCGCTTGAATCAAGTGGGAGTTAATCTTCCAGATAAGATAGTGATTGACAGAATTCTCTAGTCACCATCACTAAGTTAGAACTTCGTGATGAACTATAGTATGCAAGGGATGACGAAAACAATTCCCAAGCTCTTTGCGATGCTAAAATCGGCGAAGGTAGAAATCAAGAAAAACATCAAGTGTCGATGGTTGACAAGACCACTAGTCTCAAGGAAAAGGGCAAAGGGAAGAAGGGGAACTTCAAGAAGAACGGCAAGCAAGTTGCTGCTCGAGTGAAGAAACCCAAGTCTGGACCTAAGCCTGAGACTAAGTGCTTTTGCTGCAATGGAACTGGTCACTGGAAGCGGAACTACCCCAAATATTGGCGGATAAGAAGGATGGCAAAGTGAACAAAGGTATATTTGATATACAGATTATTGATGTGTATTTTATTAGTGTTCGTAGCAACCCCTCGGTATTTGATACTGGTTCAGTTGCTAAGAGTAGTAACTCAAAACGGGAGTTGCAGAATGAACAGAGACTAGTTAAGGGTGAAGTGACGATGAGAGTTGGAAGTGGTTCCAAGATTGATATGATCATCATCACTCCCTATACTTTCGGGATTAGTGTGGAACCTAAATAAGTGTTATTTGGTGTTTGCGTTGAGCATGAATATGATTTGATCATGTTTATTGCAATACGGTTATTCATTTAAGTAAGAGAATTTATTGTTGTTCTGTTTACATGAATAAAACCTTATATGGTTACACACCCAATGAAAATGGTTCGTTGGATCTCGGTCGTAGTGATACACATATTCATAATATTGAAACCAAAAGATGCAAAGTTAATAATGATAGTGCAACTTATTTGTGGCACTACAGTTTAGGTCATATTGGTGTAAAGCGCATGAAGAAACTCCATGCTGATGGGATTTTGGAATCACTTGATTATGAATCACTTGATGCTTACGAACCATGCCTTATGGGCAAAATGACTAAAGACTCCGTTCTCCGGAACAATAGAGAGAGCAACTGACTTATTGGAATTAATACATACTGATGTATGCGATCCGATGAGTGTTGAGGCTCGCGGCAAGTATCATTATTTTATGACCTTCACAGATGATTTGAGCAGATATGGGTATATCTACTTAATGAAACATAAGTCTGAAACGTTTGAAAAGTTCAAAGAATTTCAGAGTGAAGTTGAAAATCATCGTAACAAGAAAATAAAATTTCTAGATCTGATCGTGGAGGAGAATATTTGAGTTACGAGTTTGGTCTACATTTGAAACAATGCGGAATAGTTTCGCAACTCACGCCACCCGGAACACCACAGCGTAATGGTGTGTCCGAACGTCATAACCGTACTTTATTAGATATGGTGCGATCAATGATGTCTCTTACCGATTTACCACTATCATTTTGGGGTTATGCATTAGAGACAGCTGCATTCACGTTAAAAAGGGCACCATATAAATCCGTTGAGACGACATCGTATGAACTATGGTTTAGCAAGAAACCAAAGTTGTCATTTCTTAAAGTTTGGGTTGCGATGCTTATGTGGAAAAGTTTCAACATGATAAGCTTGAACCCAAATCGGAAAAGTGTGTCTTTATAGGATACCCAAAATGTTGGGTACACCTTCTATCATAGATCCGAAAGACAAGACATTCGTTGCCAAGAATGGATCCTTTCTAGAGAAGGAGTTTCTCTCGAAAGAAGTGAGTGGGAGGAAAGTAGAACTTGATGAGGTAATTGTACCTTCTCCCTTATTGGAAAGTAGTTTATCACAGAAATCAGTTCCAGTGATTCCTAAACCAATTAGTGAGGAAGTTAATGATGATGATCATAAAACTTCAGATCAAGTTGCTACCAAACCTCGTAGGTCTTCCAGAGTAAGATCCGCACCAGAGTGGTACGGTAATCGTGTTCTGGAAGTCATATTACTAGACCATGATGAACCTACGGACTATGAGGAAGCGATGATGAGCCCAGATTCCGCGAAATGGCTTGAGGCCATGAAATCTGAGATAGGATCCATGTATAAGAACAAAGTATGGACTTTGGTTGACTTGCCCGATGATCGGCAAGCCATAGAAAATAAATGGATCTTCAAGAGGAAGACGGACGACGATAGTAGTGTTACTATCTACAAAGCTAGAATTGTCGCAAAAGGTTTTCGACAAGTTCAAGGTGTTGACTACGATGAGAGTTTCTCACCGTATCTATGCTTAAGTCTGTCCGAATCATGTTAGCGATTGCCGCATTTTATGAAATCGGCAAATGGATAAACAAAACTGCATTCCTTAATGGATTTATTAAAGAAGAGTTGTATATGATGCAACCGAAGGTTTTGTAAATCCTAAAGGTGCTAACAAAATATGCAAGCTCCAAATGATCCATCTATGGATGGTGCAAGCATCTCGAGTTGGAATACACGCTTTGATAAGTTGATCATAGCATATGGTTTTATATGAGACTTTTGGAAAGGCCTCAGATTTACAAGAAAGTGAGTGGGAGCACTACAAAGATTTCGATAAGTATATGTGAATGACATATTGTTGATCGGAAATAATGTAGAATTATTCTGCAAAGCCTAAAGGAGTATTTGAAAGGAGTTTTTCAAAGAAGGACCTCGGTGAAGCTGCTTACAAATTGAGCATCAAGATCTATAGAGATAGATCAAAACGCTTGATAAGTTTTTCAATGAATACATACCTTGACAAGATTTTGAAGTAGTTCAAAATGGAACAGTCAAAGAAAGAGTTCTTGCCTGTGTTACAAGGTGTGAGATTGAGTAAGACTCAAAACCCGACCACGGCAGAAGATAGAAAGAGAATGAAAGTCATTCCCTATGCATCAGCCATAGGTTCTACAAAGTATGTCATGCTGTGTACCAGATCTATTGCATACCCTACCACTAAGTTTGGCAAGGGAGTGCAATAGTGATCTAGGAGTAGATCAATGGACATCGGTCAAAATTATCCTTAGTGGAATAAGGATATGTTTCTCGATTATGGAAGTGAAAAAAAAAGGTTCGTCGTAAAGGGTTACGTCGATGCAAGTTTTAAACTAATCTAGATGACTCTGAGTCTCAATCTGGATACATATTGAAAGTGGGAGCAATTAGCTAGGGTAGCTCCGTGCAGAGCATTGTAGGCATAGAAATTTGCAAAATACTTACGGCTCACGAATGTGATGATCCGTTGACTAAAATTATCTCACAAGCAAAACATGATCACACCTTAGTACTCTTTGGGTGTTAATCACATAGCGATGTGAACTAGATTACTGACTCTAGTAAACCCTTTGGGTGTTGGTCACATGTCGATGTGAACTATGGGTGTTAACCACATATAGATGTGAACTATTGTGTTAAATCACATGGCGATGTGAACTAGATTATTGACTCTAGTGCAAGTGGGAGACTGAAGGAAATATGCCCTAGAGGCAATAATAAAGTTATTATTTATTTCCTTATATCATGATAAATGTTTATTATTCATGCTAGAATTGTATTAACCGGAAACATAATACATGTGTGAATACATAGACAAACATAGTGTCACTAGTATGCCTCTACTTGACTAGCTCGTTTATCGAGATGGTTATGTTTCCTAGCCATGGACAAAAGAGTTGTCATTTGATTAACGGGATCACATCATTAGGAGAATGATGTGATTGACTTGACCCATTCCGTTAGCTTAGCACTTGATCTTTTAGTATGTTGCTATTGCTTTCTTCATGACTTATACAAAGTTCTCGCAACTATGAGATTATGCAACTCCGTTTACGGAGGAACACTTTGTGTGCTACCAAACGTCCTCACAACGTAATGGGTGATTATAAAGGTACTCTACAGGTGTCTCCAAAAGTATATGTTGAGTTGGCATAATTCGAGATTAGGTTTTGTCACTCCGATTGTCGGAGAGGTATCTCTGGGCCTTCTCGGTAATACTCATCACCTAAGCCTTGCAAGCATTGTAACTAATGAGTTAGTTATGAAATGATGTATTACGGAACGAGTAACGAGACTTGCGATAACGAGATTAAACTAGGTATTGGATACCGACGATCGAATCTCGGGCAAGTAACATACCGATGACAAAGGGAACAACGTATGTTGTTATGCGGTTTGACCGATAAAGATCTTCGAGAATATGTAGGAGCCAATATGAACATCCAGGTTCCGCTATTGTTTATTGACCAAGAATAGTTCTAGGTCATGTCTACATAGTTCTCAAACCCGTAGGGTCCGCACGCTAAGGTTTCGATGATGCAGTTATATTATGAGTTTATGAGTTTTGATGTACCAAGGAGTTGAGTCCCGGATGAGATCGGGGACATGACGAGGAGTCTCGAAATGGTCGAGACGTAAAGATTGATATATTGGACGACTATATTCGGAGTTGGAAAGGTTCGAATGGTTCGGTATTTTTCGGAGTACCGGAGAGTTACGGAATTCGCCGGGAGAAGTATTGGGCCTTATTGGGCCCTCAGGGAAAGAGAGAGGGCTGCCTAGGGCAGGCCGCGCTTCCCATGGCCTAGTCCGAATTGGACTAGGGGGAGGCCGCACCCTCCTTCCTTCTCTTCTCTCTTCCCCTTCCTTGTCTCCTACTCCCAATACATGGAAGGACTCCTAGTTGGACTAGGAAAAGGGGAATCCTACTCCCGGTGGGAGTAGGACTCCCCATGGCGCGCCCCTCCTAGGGTCGGCCTCCTCCTCCCTCCCTCCTTTATATACGGGGGCAGGGGGCACCCCATGGACACACAAGTTGATCTACGGATCGTTCCTTAGCCGTGTGCGGTGCCCCCCTCCACCATATTCCACTTCGATCATATCGTCGCGGAGCTTAGGCGAAGCCCTGCGCCGGTAGAGTCATATCGTCGTGGAGCTTAGGCGAAGCCCTGCGTCGGTGGAGCATCATCATCATCACTGCGCCGTCGGTCGACGGAACTCATCCCCGACGCTTTGCTGGATCGGAGCCCGGGATCGCCATCGAAAGCTGAACGTGTGTGAACTCGGAGGTGCCGTGCGTTCGGTACTTGGATCGGTCGGATCGTGAAGACGCACGACTACATCAACCGCGTTGTTATAACGCTTCGCCACGGTCTCACGAGGGTGCGTGGACATACACTCTCCCCTCTCGTTGCTATGCCATCACCATGATCTTGCGTGTGCGTAGGAAATTTTTTGAAATTACTACGTTCCCCAACACTAGGCGTATCAATGGGCTTTGGAGATGCCCATCAATAGATATCAATGTGAGTGAGTAGGGATTGCAATGCAACGGATGCACTAGAGCTATAAGTATATGAAAGCTCAACAAAAGAAACTAAGTGGGTGTGCATCCAACTTGCTTGCTCATGAAGACCTAGGGCATTTTAGGAAGCCCATCATTGGAATATACAAGCCAAGTTCTATAATGAAAAATTCCCACTAGTATATGAAAGTGACAAAATGATAGACTCTCTATCATGAAGATCAAGGTGCTACTTTGAAGCACAAGTGTGGTAAAAGGATAGTAACATTGTCCCTTCTCTTTTTTTCTCTCATTTTTTTATTTGGGCCTTTTCTCTTTTTTTATGGCCTCTTTTTTTTTTTCGTCCGGAGTCTCATCCCGACTTGTGGGGGAATCATAGTCTCCATCATCCTTTCCTCACTTGGGACAATGCTCTAATAATGATGATCATCACACTTTTTATTTTTCTTACAACTCAACAATTACAACTCGATACTTAGAACAAAATATGACTCTATATGAATGCCTCCGGCGGTGTACCGGGATATGCAATGATTCATGAGTGACATGCATGAAAGAATTATGAATGGTGGCTTTGCCACAAATACGATGGCAACTACATGATCATGCTAGTAATATGACAATGATGGAGCGTGTCATAATAAACGGAACGGTGGAAAGTTGCATGGCAATATATCTCGGAATGGCTATGGAAATGCCATGATAGGTAGGTATGGTGGCTGTTTTGAGGAAGGTATATGGTGGGTGTATGATACCGGCGATAAGTGCGCGGTATTAGAGAGGCTAGCAATGGTGGGAGGATGGGAAAAAGTGAGTATAATCCATGGACTCAACATTAGTCATAAAGAACTCATATACTTATTGCAAAAATCTAGAAGTTATCAAAGCAAAGTATTACGCGCATGATCCTAGGGGGATAGATTGGTAGGAAAAGACCATCGCTCGTCCCCGACCGCCACTCATAAGGAAGACAATCAATAAATAAATCATGCTCCGAGTTCATCACATAACGGTTCACCATACGTGCATGCTACGGGAATCACAAACTTCAACACAAGTATTCTTTAAATTCACAACTACTCAACTAGCATGACTCTAATATCACTATCTTCATATCTCAAAACAGTTCTCAAGCATCAAACTTATCTTAGTATTCAACGCACTCAAAAGAAAGTTTCACATATCTTGAATACCAAGTATTTTAACATTAAGCAAATTACCATGCTATTAACGACTCTCAAAATAATCTAAGTGAAGCATGAGAGATCAAGTTTATTTAAAAAAAATCCACCATCGTGCTCTAAAATATCTAAGTGAAGCACTAGAGCAAAAATTATCACGCTCAAAAGATATAAGTGAAGCACTATGAGCAAAAACTATCAAGCTCAAAAGATATAAGTAAAGCACTATGAGCAAAAACTATCAAGCTCAAAAGATATAAGTGAAGCACATAGAGTATTCTATCAAATTCCAATTCATGTATGGCTCTCTCAAAAGGTGTGTACAGCAAGGATGATTGTGGTAAAGTAACAAGCAAAGACACAAATAATACAAGACGCTCCAAGCAAAACACTTATCATGTGGTGAATAAAAATATAGCTCAGAGTAAATTACCAATGGAAGTGGACAAAAGAGGGGATGCCTTCCTGGGCATCCCCAAGCTTTGACTTTTTGGTGTCCTTGGATTATATTGGGGGTGCCATGGGCATCCCCAATCTTAGGGTCTTTCCACTCCTTGTTCCATAATCCATCAAAAGAATTCACCCAAAACTTGAAAACTTCACAACACAAAACTCAATAGAAATCTCGTAAGCTCCGTGAGAAAGAAAACAAAAGACTACTTTAAGGTACTGTAATGAACTCATTCTTTATTTATATTGGTGTTAAACCTACTGTATTCCAACTTCTCTATGGATCATAAACTATTTTACTAGCCATAGATTCATCAAAATAAGCAAACAACACACGCAAAACAGAATCTGTCAAAAACAGAACAGTCTGTAGTAATCTGTAACTAACTCAAACTTCTGTAACTCAAAAAAATCTACCAAAATTAGACGACCTGGAAAAATTGTTTATTGATCAGCAGCAATTGGAATCAGTATTTTATCACGTTCTGGTGATTCTTAACAATTCGGGCACTGAGCACAAAGTTTCTGGAAATTACAGCAAGATCAAATAACTACCATCCAAGAAGATCCAATAGGTTTAACTTGGCACAAACACTAATTAAAAGATAAAACCACATCTAAACAGAGGCTAGATGGATTATTTATTCCTAACCAGGAGCAAAAACAAAAAACATAAAATAAAATTGGGTTGCCTCCCAACAAGCGCTTTTCTTTAAAGCCTTTTTAGCTAGGCATTGAGATTTCAATGATGCTCACATAAAAGACAAGAATTGAAGCACAAAGAGAGCATCATAAAACGTGTGACAACCACATATAAGTCTAACATACTTCTTATGCATAGGCATCTTATAGGCAAACAAATCAAGGCAAGCAAAAACTAGCATATGCAAGGAAGCGGAAAGAGACAATAGCAATCTCAACATAGCAAGAGGTAATTTAGTAGCATGAAAGTTTCTACAACCATATTTTCCTCTCTCATAATAATTACATGTAGGATCATAGGCAAATTCAACAAAATACCTATCATAAAGTATATTCTCAACACGATCCACATGCATGCAAAGTTGATACTCTTCCAAAATAGTGGGATTATCATTAACTAAAGTCATGACCTTTCCAAACCCACTTTTATCAAAAACTTCATAAGATTGAACATTCTCCAAATATGTGGGATCTAAGTTGACACTCTTCCGAACCCACTTTCAATATTATTGCAAACAATATTATCAATCTCATATTCATCATGGGGCTTAAATAAATTTTCAAGATCATAAGAAGAATCACCCCAATCATGATCATTGCAACAAGTAATAGACATAGCAAAACGAGCATCCCCAAGCTTAGGGTTTTGCATCTTATTAGCACAATTGACATCTAAATAATTTATAATAAAATCATTGCAATCATGCTTTTTATTCAAAGATCTATCGTGAGTCACTTCACGGATTTCAGGCAAAACCTTATAAAGATAATCTAGTGCATCCAAATCACTAGGAATTGGTTCATCATAATTGGATCTCTTAAAAAGATTGGCAAGTGGATGAGGATCCATAGATATTGGCTTCTTTGTTTAGGAATAAATACTCAACTATTTCAACCAAACGAGCAAACGAGCCAAGTAAGACATCAAGGCAAACGAAAAGAGAGGGCGAATAAAACGGCAAGGGTGAAGTGGGGGAGAGGAAAACGAGAGGAAAATGGCAAATAATGTAATGCGAGAGATAGGGATTGTGATGGGTACTTGGTATGTTGACTTTTGCGTAGACTACCCGGCAACGGCGCCAGAAATCCTTCTTGCTACATCTTGAGCTTGCGTTGGTTTTCCCCGAAGAGGAGAGGATGATGCAGCATAGTAGCGTAAGTATTTCCCTCAGTTTTTGAGAACCGAGGTATCAACCCAGTAGGAGGCCACGCACAAGTCCCTCGTACCTGCACAAAACGATAGCTACTCGCAACCAACGCGATTAGGGGTTGTCAATCCCTTCACGATCACTTACGAGAGTGAGATCTGATAGAGATAATATTTTTGGTATTTTGGTATATAGATGCAAAGTAAAAATAAAAGGCAAAGTAAAAACAAAGCAAGTACTAAAAGTGATCGAGATTGATATGATGAGAATAGACCCGAGGGCCATAGGTTTCACTAGTGGCTTCTCTCAAGAGAATAAATATTCTACGGTGGGTGAACAAATTACTGTTGAGCAATTGACAGAATTGAGCATAGTTATGAGTATATCTAGGTATGATCATGTATATAGGCATCACGTCCATGAAAAGTAGACCGAAACGATTCTGCATCTACTACTATTACTCCACTCATCGACCGCTATCCAGCATGCATCTAGAGTATTAAGTTAAAAACAGAGTAACGCCTTAAGCAAGATGACATGATGTAGTGGGATAAATTCATGCAATATGATAAAAACCCCATCTTGTTATCCTCGATGGCAAAAATACAATACGTGTCTTGCAACCCTTTTGGTCACTAGGTAAGGACACCGCAAGATTGAACCCAGAGCCATGCACTTCTCTCATTGCAAGAACTACCAATCTAGTTGGCCAAACCAAACGGATAATTCGAAGAGACTTGCAAAGATAACTCAATCATACATAAAAGAATTCAGAGAAGATTCAAATATTATTCATAGATAAGCTGGATCATAAACCCACAATTCATCGGTCTCAACAAACTCACCGCAAAAAGAAGATTACATCGAATAGATCTCCACGAGAGAGGGGGAGAACATTGTATTGAGATCCAAAAAGAGAGAAGTAGCCATCTAGCTACTAACTATGGACCCGAAGGTCTGAAGTAAACTACTCACACTTCATCAGAGAGGCTTTGATGATGATGTAGAAGCCTTCCGTGGTGGATGCCCCCTCCGGCGGAGCTCCGGAACAGGCCCCAAGATGGGATCTCGTGGATACAGGAAGTTGTGGCGGTGGAATTAGGTTTTCCGCTCCTGTTCTGATCGTTTGGGGGTACGCAGGTATATATAGGAGGAAGGAGTACGTCGGTGGAGCAACACGGGGCCCACGAGGTGGGCGCCCTGGGGCGCCCCACCCTCGTGACCGCCTCTGTTATCCCTTGGAGTAGGGTCCAAGTCTCCGGATCACGTTCGGTGAGAAAATCACGCTTCGAAGGTTTCATTCCGTTTGGACTCCGTTTGATATTCATTTCTTCGTAATAATCGAAAAAGGCAAAAAAACAGCAATTGGGTGGGCCTTCGGTTAATAGGTTAGTCCCAAAAATAATATAGAAGTGGAAAATAAAGCCCAATATAGTCCAAAATAGTAGATAAAGTAGCATGGAGCAATAAAAAATTATAGATACGTTGGAGACGTATCAGTAGCTAATTGTGATTCCGGTCGAGGTGAAAATACCCCGAACAAACCCCTCAAAGGATTGTTTTCCATAGTAACAAGCGACAGTAATTTCAGCACACTATATAAATGTTTTCTTACCAAATTCCACTTACCAAAGGCGCTTCCCTCACCGGCAACGGCGCCAGAAAATAGCCTTGATGACCCACAAGTATATGGGATCAATTGTAGCTCTTTTCGATAAGTAAGAGTGTCTAACCCAACGAGGAGCAGAAGGAAATGACAAGTGGTTTTCAGCAAGGTAATGTCTGCAAGTGCTGAAACTGTAAGTAACAGAGTAGTTTGATAGCAATATAATTTGTAACGAGCAAGTAATTATAGTAATAGCAAAAGTGCAGCAAGGTAGCCCAATCCTTTTGAGGCAAAGGGCAGGCCAAAACGGTCTCTTATACTAAGCAAAGCGTTCTTGAGGGTACATGGGAATTTCATCTAGTCACTTTCATCATGTTGGTTCGATTTGTGTTCGCTACTTTGATAATTTGATATGTGGGTGGACCGGTGCTTAGGTGTTGTTCATACTTGAACAAACCTCCTACTTATGATTAACCCCCTCGCAAGCATCCGCAACTATGAGAAAAGTATTAAGAATAAATTATAACCATAGCATTAAACTTTTGGATCTAATCGGTCCCTTACGGAATAGTGCATAAACTAGGGTTTAAGCTTCTGTCACTCTCGCAGCCCATCATCTAATAACTACTCCGCAATGCATTCTCTTAGGCCCAAATATGGTGAAGTGTCATGTAGTCGACGTTCACATGACACCACTAAGGGAATCACAACATACATACTATCAAAATAGCGAACACATATCAAGTTCACATGATTACTTGCAACATGATTTCTCCCGTGACCTCAAGAACAAAAGTAACTACTCACAAATGATGACCATGCTCAAAATCAGAGGGGTATTAAATAGCATATTAGATCTGAACATATAATCTTCCACCAAATAAACCATATAGTAAGATGTAATCAACACTACTAGTCACCCACAAGCACTAATCTATAGTTCCGGTACAAAGATTGAACACAAGATGAACTAGGGTTTGAGAGGAGATGGTGTTGTTGAAGATGTTGATGGAGATTGCCCTCCCCAAGATGGGACAGTTGTTGGTGATGATGATGACGATGATTTCCCCCTTCGAGAGGGAAGTTCCCATGGCGGAATCGCTCCACCGGAGGGCAAAAGTGCTCCTGCCCAAGTTCCGCCTCGAGAAGGCGGCGCTCTCCGTCCCGAAAGTCCTCTCCTTATTTTTTTATAGGTCAAAATGACTTATATACCAGAAGATGGGCACCAAAGGTGGGCCGAGGGGAGCATAACCCACCAGGGCGCGTCTGGGCTCCCTGGCGCGCCCAAGTGGGTTGTGCCCACCTGATGGGCCCCTTCTGGTACTTATTGGCTCCAATATTCCTCAAATATTCCATAAAAAATCCCGTAAAGTTTCAACTTGTTTGGAGTTGTGCAGAATAGGTGGCCTGACGTAGCATTTCCTGGTCCAGATTTCCAGCTGCCGGATTCTCCCTCTTTGTGTGTACCTTGCATATTATGAGAGAAAAGGCATTAGAATTACTCCAAAAGGTATTATTATGAATAAAAACATCATAAATAACAGTAGGAAAACATGATGCAAAATGGACGTATCGTCGCCGGCCGCTCCTCTCCCTCGATCCGCGCCGCTGGCCGCTCCTCTCCCTCGATCCGCGCCGCCGGCCATTCATCTCCTTCCCACGCGCGGCCTCTACTCCTTTCCTTCCTCCGCGCCGCCGGCAGCTCATCTCCTTCCCCCGCGCCGTCCTCTGCTCCTCTCCTCCCTCAGTGCTATCCTCTGCTCCTCTCCGTCGTCTCCTTGTCAAGGATGGATCGTGGCTCATGATCGTGAAGGCAGGCGCCGGCGTCAGCCTTCACCGACAATTTGGAGAGAGGCGGGCGACGGCGGCCGGCTTGGTTGCCAGCAGCGGTTCTTGCCTTTTGCAATTGTTCTGCCTATTTGTACATGCTTGTTGAGATTGATGACAAATTTTGTTGTCTATTTGTACATGTTTTCTTTTGCCTTTTGCAATTGTAAATGTGTGCATGTATATTATATATAGACTAATGATGTCATTTTATTGGAATGATTGTGAAGCGAATTACAAATTAGTGGTGATGTAAAGAAAAATAAAATGTTGTTTTGGAATTTAAATGAAATGCTTCTCAAAATACAATCAATTTTGCATATATTGACAAAAGGTAAACACCAATTTGAATATTTTTCATTCCATTCCATTCCACCAACCAAACATTGAGACGTAACCATTCCATTCCACCTTGTTACTTTTTAACCATTCCATTCCCGTGGAATGGAACCATGACATTTCATTACACTTCGTTCCTGAACCAAACACACCCTTAACATCCAACACCACAACTTAGCACGAGATCATCCCCATCCTTCTGTGAGGACTCACGCGTCGGAGATGAGAAAGTAGGAAGAGGGACACTGCACTGGGCGCCCATCATGCCCATGACGTCTGGCCAATAGAGCCTCTGCTTCCGCTCATGTGGACTGGGACCCTCTCGTGACGCGCCCCACGAGGCACTGACTCCGCCTCTAGCCTCTCGGATCTACACAGTCGACGGTCCGCTAGTAGATACATGAACGGCGGTCGGGCGGGCTCGGTGCTGGCCCAAAAGCTCGTCGGCGCACCGTTGCCACTCATTAAGTGCGACGACTGTTCAAAGAAGGTCTTGCACCGCGTGTCTACAACGCCAGAACATCTCGGATGGGTGTTCATCAAGTGCTCAACCGATGGGGTATGTGCTACTTTAGCTTCGGTTGTGCTCTCAGATTTGACTAGTTGTGCTAACTTAAAATTTTATTGTGTAGAATGAATACAAGTTTTGGTATTGGGAAGAAGAGTACATCGATATATTGATAGAGCGCAATTTAGTAAATGTTCGTGCATTTTTAGCTAGCATAGAGGCTAGAGATGAGACTAGTGCACATGTTGCTAGAATAGAGGCTAGACATGAGACTAGATGCGAGGAAGCAACTTCTACTTTTTTAGACTCGAAGAAGAAGAAGCACGCAAGATCGAGCCTTCGCAGATAACAATAAATGCATTGAGAAGGCACTATTCCAACTTACGGGAGCAACTATGAAAGTTAGTTATCTTCTAAAATGTATTCTTGTAATTATTGTTTCCTTTGGTCTTGCTTTTCTGGTCAAAATTTGGTGATGTATTTCCATGTATCAAAAATCAACGGATGAAAAATGTACGCGGACGCGATGCGGCCGGGATGCATCCGCGCGTTGGGCGCATGGCCACCGCATCTTAAAAATAGCTCGGAAACGATCCATTGCCCTATTCAAACAGATAAAATCTACACAAAACAGACGTCCGTTTGGGATCGTGCGCTGGGTTGGCCTCGGTCCGTAGAAAAGAAGTCAGAGAGAGACGAAAGAAAAAAAGGAGAGTTTCGTTTCGTAGCCAAAAGCAAGGTCACGCACGCTGCACGCATCAGAAGTAGTAGTACATCAGTCATCAGGTCAACGTTCAACCCTCAGCAGTCAAGCAGTCGCCCAAGTGGATTTAAATAATTCTGCTATGCGACCGATCCTACCCATTTTCTCTCATTTAAAATCAGCATTAGCATCCCTTTCCGTTTTGCGGCTGGGTAGCACTACTGCGGCAAACACATGTCCTATATTCTCCTTTGACCAGCCCACACGTCTTCCTCCACTATATAACCCGCCGTCTCCCCCTCTCCTCGTCTCATCCGAACTTCCACCTGCACCAACAAACGACAACAACAACAACATACTCAAGCTCTAGATCACTTCCAACTCTAGCTCACTCTCGAGTCCATGGATCACTTCGACTCCTTCGGGTCGACGGGCGTGGACGCCGTCTGGACGGGGCCTTGCGGCTGGCCGGCGGCCGCGGCGACGACGGGCGGGGAAGAGGCCGTGGACCTCCGGAGAGGGCCGTGGACGATGGAGGAGGACGCGCTCCTGGCCGGCCACATCGCCGCGCACGGTGAGGGCCGGTGGAACGAGCTGGCGCGCGCCGCGGGGCTGAGGCGCACGGGGAAGAGCTGCCGGCTCCGGTGGCTCAACTACCTCCGCCCCGACGTCCGCCGCGGCGACTTCACCCCGCAGGAGCAGCTGCTCATCCTGGAGCTCCACTTCCGGTGGGGCAACCGCTGGTCCAGGATCGCGCGGGAGATGCCGGGGCGGACGGACAACGAGATCAAGAACTACTGGCGGACCAGGGTGCAGAAGCACGCCAAGCAGCTCAAGTGCGACGTCGACAGCCGGCAGTTCCGGGACGTCATGCGCCACCTCTGGATGCCGCGCCTCGTCGAGAGGATCCAGGCCGCCGCCGCCACGCCCGCGTTGAGCCTGGAGCACGCGGCGTCGCCCATGTACCATTCGCCTGAAACGACGACGGTGACCACGTCGAGCACGGCTGGTTCATCGGTGTCTCTCGAGGTGCATTTCCCGTCGAACCAGCTTGTCTTGACGGCCGGCAGTGCGACGAACTGGTCAGGCTCAGGCAGCGAGCAGTGCGGCAGCGCCAGCGCGAGGAGCGATGACATCTTCGACGGGAGCTGGTCGGAGCTCCTCGCTCGTGCGTGCGACGACTGCGCGGACTCCGTGGTGTTCCCGAACTTTGAATTAGGAGAATCCAGAGACGACAAGTGGAGCTTGGAAGACATCTGGTTACAACACCAGTACTGAATTACCCCTACTGATCAATTAGAAGTACTGTCGCTACGTGACTACGTCAGCTACCTCGATTTTCTTAAGGGACCAGATTTATTGTAGTATGATCTGCTTGATTGCCAATCAACACAATTAACAAAATAGCAGGGTGCTCTGAATTCTGATATATGCCTCCTTGTACGGTCAATGGTAGTAATACGAATTAACATAGGACCATTAATTTCAGAAAAGAAAATTGGGAGAGTTCACTGAAATTAGAAATGTTTCGGTCAGTCAAGTAGTACGTGTTTTTTAAGCCCAAACCTATTGTTCTACGGCGTTTTCATTAATATAAATCAGACAAGTATGATATGTACAAAAGAAGAAGGAAAAGAAATGAAAAACAAAAAAATAGAGCACATTATCCAATGCCAGTTCTGGTGACTATCATGGCCAAAGTCCAATTGCTATTTTGCCAGTGCAGTTCATCGTAGATGTGCACCAATCCATTCTTGCAAAACCAGTAAGTGATTTGCTTTGATCCCGTGCTCCAGCAGCTTTAAATCCTGTTTTAGCTTAAACTTTTACCAATTCAAACTAGGAACCTCATTTCTGAAAACTTTCCCATTCCTTTGGATCCAGATGTTCCAGCAACCCTGTATGACTACTTCCATAGCAATCAGGGGGGAGCAGTTGATGTGCCAATAATATATCATCCCGGACTGAAATGCCAAGCTTCTTTGAGGGGAGAATGTTGCTCCAAAAATCTTGGGAGAAGCAACAATCCCAGAAAAGATGTCTCGAAGTTTATTCTGTGCTTTCATTGCAAAAGACACAATCATAGTACTCTAAGTGGAAGGATTTTCTTCAAAAGATTTTTAGAGTTAAATCTATCATGTAGAAGTAGCCAGAAAAAGATCTTGTGTCTGAGCCTGCAGAAGCATTTCCAGATCCACTTAAATATTATGTGCTCATCTTCCTTTGGGCAAAGATTATGATACATTTTAACTGAAGAATATTTAGCTCTCTATCTCTAGCACTTCCAAAGATCCTTAGCTTGTTGCAGCTTTTTATGTTCTATCATATTCTGAATAAACTGTCTGTAAGCTTGAGCAGACAGAGGGGTGTGAAAGAATTCAGTGGGTTCTTCAGAGTTTATCCAGCAGGCCACGATTTGATTATCATTTGTCACAAAGGAATGTAGTTGTGGAAACTTTTGCCATAAAGGTTAGTCACACGAATTATCTTGCCATAGAAGAGCAGCTCTCCCATTGCCTAATTGACAAATTGCATTCTGTTTGTATAGTGACAGTATTTCAAGTGGTTTTCCCACCAGCTTGATCCTCCTAATTTAGCCCCAGGAAGAAGATCAGTGTAGTATTTTCCCAGATCAGACTAATCCATGGCAGATGCTTCGTATTAAGAAAATTTTGGATGTTCTTCATCATAAGAGCTTTGTTGTGCAATAACACATCTAATAATACCAAGGCCTCCTTTCTGCCTAGGAGTAGTAACCTTATCACAGGAAATCAATGCAGGCCCTGTATTTTCCTGTCCAAATTTCCTTTAGAAGAAATGTCTCAAAATTTTGTTAATCTGGTCGATACTGGCTGCTGGGAGAGATAAAGTGCTCGTGAAGAAGATGGGGAGAGCAGAGAAAACATATTTTATTAAAATGCAGGAATTTGAAGGTTAAGGTTGATGAGCTCGCCAAGTGTGAGAAAAAAGTCATTGAAGAGAATCTGCAGCTGAACCTTCACATGCCTGATCTCAAGAAGGGACATGAGAATCTCATAAAACGCAGGGATGAGCTCAAGCTCCAGGTTGCTGGTCAGTTGAAGGCACTGGAGAAGAACAAATAGAAGTTGAAGTTGATCCATGACATCTTGAAGGAATGAGGTAGATGAAGATGAAGATGAACTGGGTAGATGAAGCAGAGTATGCTTTGCTAATCTTTTGTGAAGAATGGTGGTTTAATGAAGTGTAATGTATGGATGTAGTAGTTGTAAACTATGTTGAACTCCACTATGCAATGGTCTGTAGCTAATGTTGTAATGCAAGAACCTCCTAATTATGCAGCTGTAAGAATCTATGGTTATGCTCAAGTATGCTTTGTTAGATGGCTCGAGTTATTTATCTTCATCTATGTTGCTTTGATAGATGGTTGTTAGATGTGGTTGAAGTTATACATATCATGATATATGTTGCTTTGATAGATGGATGATAGATGATGGTTGAATTTATATATATCTTGATAGATGTTGCTTTGATAGATGGATGATACATAGTGTGGTGGTTAGGGTTCCGTCGACGCTGGGCCACCCTAAACCAGATAAGTTTAGTGGTTAGGGTTCCATCGACGCCGAGCCACCCTAAACCGAACAGGCTTGATGGTTAGGGTTCCGTCGACGCTAAGCCACCCTAAACCAGACAAGTTTGGTGGTTAGGGTTCCATCGACGCCGAGCCACCCAAAACCAGTTTCGACGCCGAGCCTCCCAAAACAAAACAAGTTTGATGGTTAGGGTTCTGTCGACGTGGAGCCACCCTAAACCAGTCAAGTTTGGTTATTAGGGTTCCCTCGACGCCGAGCCACCATAAACCAAACAAGTTTGATGGTTAGGGTTCCGTCCACGCTGAGCCACCCTAAACCAAACAAGTTTGGTTGTTAGGGTTCCCTCAACGCCGAGCCACCCTAAACCAAACAAGTTTGATGGTTAGGGTTCCGTCGACGTTGAGCCGCCCTAAACCAGACAAGTTTAGTGGTTTCTCTTCTGCACTTTTTGGTTATTTTTTCTTCTCTTTTTTTGTTTTGCTTTCCTTTGTTTCTTCATGGTTTTTTGTTGCTTTTCCTGTTTTCTTCGCTTTTCACCGGTTTTTCTTGTTTCTTTCTTGGTTTTTTTGGCCTTTTCTATTATTTCATTATTTCTTTCTTGGTTTTCATCCCTACTAACAGTACATCTTTCGTTTTCTTTGTTTCTTTCATGGTTTTCATTCGGTTTTATTTCTTTGTTTCTTTATCGGTTTTTGTTGTTTCTATTTTTTGCACTGGATTTTTTGTTTCTTTTTTGGTTTTATTTAGTTTTTCTTTCTCTTTTTGTATAGAACATGAACATATTTTTATACATGTTTAACATTTTTCAAATACATGAATAAAATTTGTATACATCTGAAAACATTTTGCCTATACTTGTGAACATTTTTTCAAATGCATGGTTAAAATTTTCCAAACATATATTTTAGTGTCAACTTTTTCATACGCATTCTACATTTTCAAGAAAAAATTATATACGCACTTAACATTTTCCAAATACATCATTAGCATTTTTTGAAAATTTATATTTTTGGTGTCTAGTGTTTTACATACACATTGTACATTTTTGTGTACATCAGGAACATTTTCTAAATACATGTTTAACACATTTCAAATATATTACTAACATTTTGGAAAATATATATTTTTATGTCTACTTTTTCCAAACACATTTTAGAAATTTTCATACACTAGGAAGACTTTTTATATACATGTTTATCATTTTTAAATACATGATTAACATATTTTTTGTTTATATGTTTTGATGTCTACTTTTTCCCTTCACATTGTGCAATTTTCAGATACATTATTAATATTTCTTTTATACATATTTACTAACATTTTTCAAATACGCAATTAATTGTTTTCATTTTTGTGTATAAAGTGTTTTTATAATAGATATATTTAGAATATTTATAAATATAAGAAAAAATAAAGCAAAAATGAATGCGAATATGAGAAAACACACTAAAAAAAGTGGTGAAGTAGTCCATGCCAGGCCAGCCCATAGTTGCGGTTACTTGAAGCAAGGCTGCACCAGGTCTCACTGCAGGACAACCCAGCAAGCGGCGGGGGGGGGAGGGACCGCCCACACGAGCTTCTGCATGAGCCTGCTTTTGCTAGGCGGCGCAACGAGCGTTGAGGAGGAGTTATCTACCATGGTGAATTGAGCGTAGCTAAGATGATTAGGTTCCTTGTTGTGGAACCAATCTATCACGATTCAAGTTCTAGAATTGGCATTGGTGCTCGTATTTTCTGGGACTTGTTTCAGAGCTTCCGTTCAGCGGGAGGAGACATTCCTGGCTACGAAGGTGTGCATGGCGACTTGGTCAATCGCAAAATGTTGTGCTGGCTAAATCTTTCGGAGGTGCTCATAGGAATGAGTGTTTGACAAAAACTACCAGTTTAGGGGTTCGCGTCCCACAGAACTACCACTTTTCTAAAAGTGGCCGAAAACTACTGAAAAATCGTAATCACGTGACTAAAACTGAAGGAAATATGCCTAGAGGCAATAATAAAGTTTTTATTTCATATTTCCTTATATCATGATAAATGTTTATTATTCATGCTAGAATTGTATTTACCGGAAACTTGATACATGTGTGGATACATAGACAAAACACAGTGTCCCTATTAAGCCTCTACTAGACTAGCTCGTTAATTAAAGATGGTTAAGTTTCCTAACCATACACATGTGTTGTCATTTGATGAACCTGGTTACATCATTAGGAGAATGATGTGATGGACAAGACCCATCCGTTAGCTTAGCATAATGATCATTAAGTTTTATTGCTACCGCTTTCTTCATGACTTATACATATTCCTTTGACAATGAGATTATGAAACTCCCGGATAACGGAGAAATACCTTGTGTGCTATCAAACATCACAACGTAACTGGGTGATTATAAAGATGCTCTGCAGGTATCTCCGAAGGTGGTTTTTTGGGTTGGCATAGATCGAGATTAGGATTTGTCACTTTGAGTATCGGAGAGGTATCTCTGGGCCCTCTCGATAATGCACATCATAATAAGCCTTGCAAGCAATGTGACTAATGAGTTAGTTGTTGCATGATGCATTACAAAACGAGTAAAGAGACTTTCCGGTAACGAGATTGAACTAGGTATGAAGATACCGATGATCGAATCTCGGGCAAGTAACATACCGATGACAAAGGGAATAATGTATGTTGTCATAATGGTTCGACCGATAAAGTTCTTCGTAGAATATGTGGGAACCAATATGAGCATCCAGGTTCCGCTATTGGTTATTGACTGGAGACGTGTCTCGGTCATGTATACATAGTTCTCGAACCCGTAGGGTCCGCACGCTTAACGTTCGATGACGATTTGTATTATGAGTTATGTGATTTGGTGACCGAATTTTGTTCGGAGTCCTGGATGAGATCACGGACATAACGAGAAGTCTCGAAATGGTCGAGAGGTAAAGATTGATACATTGGATGATAGTATTCGGACACCGGAAGTGTTTCGAAATGTATCGGGTACATATCGGAGTACCGGGTGTTGGGGAACGTAGCAGAAATTCAAAATTTTCTACGCATCACCAAGATCAATCTACGGAGTAATCTAGCAACGAGGGGAAGGATAGTGCATCTACATACCCTTGTAGATCACTAAGCGGAAGCATTACAAGAACACGGATGAAGGAGTCGCACTCGCAGCGATTCAGATCGCGGTTGATTCCGATCTAAGCACCGAACAACGGTGCCTCCGCGTTCAACACACGTAAAGCCCGGGGACGTCTCCTCCTTCTTGATCCAGCAAGGGGAGAGGAGAAGTTGAGGGAGAACTCCGACAGCACGACGGCATGGTGGCGATGGAGCTCGTGGTTCTTCGGCAGGGCTTTGCCAAGCACTAGAGAGGAGGAGGAGGTGTTGGAGGAGGGAGAGGGCTGCGCCAGGAGAAGGGTGCGGCTTCCCTCTCTCTCTCTCTCACTATATATAGGGGGAGGGAGGAGGGGGAGGCGCCTAGGGTTCCCTAGGGGGGGGCGGCCATAGGGGAAACCCTAGATGGGTTTTGGCGCCCCCACCCCCTAGGAAACTTGCCCCCCAAGCCGGGAGGGGTGGCTGCCCTAGGGGTGGCGCCCCCACCTCTTCAGGTTACGTGAGATGGGGTGGGAGGGGCGCTCAGCTCCTTGGTGGGCTGATGTGCCCTCTCCCCTTGGCCCATAAGGCCCCCCAAAGCTTGTCGGGGCCTCCGAAACCCCTTTCGGACATGCTGGTCATCACCTGGTACCCCCGGAACAATTCCGGACTCCAATACCCTTCGTCCAATATACCGATCTTCACCTCCGGACCATTCCGGAGCTCCTGGTCATGTACGAGATCTCATCCGGGACTCCGAACAACCTTCGTTAACCACATACTATTTCCCATAACAACTCTAGCGTCACCGAACCTTAAGTGTGTAGACCCTACGGGTTCGGGAATCATGCAGACATGACCGAGACGTTCTCCGGTCAATAACCAACAGCGGGATCTGGATACCCATGTTGGCTCCCACATGTTCCACGATGATCTCATCGGATGAACCATGATGTCAAGGATTCAAGCAATCCCGTATGCAATTCCCTTGGTCTAGCGGTATTGTACTTGCCCGAGATTCGATCGTCGGTATCCCGATACCTTGTTCAATCTCGTTACTGGCAAGTCTCTTTACTCGTTCCGTAACACATCATCCCGTGATCAACCCCTTGGTCACATTGTGCACATTATGATGATGTCCTACCGAGTGGGCCCAGAGATACCTCTCCGTCACACGGAGTGACAAATCCCAGTCTCGATTCGTGCCAACCCAACAGACAGTTTCGGAGATACTCGTAGTGCACCTTTATAGCCACCCGATTCGTTGTGACGTTTGGTACACCCAAAGCATTCCTACGGTATCCGGAGTTGCACAATCTCATGGTCTAAGGAAATTATACTTGACATTAGAAAAGCTTTAGCATACGAACTACACGATCTTTGTGCTAGGCTTAGGATTGGGTCTTGTCCATCACATCATTCTCCTAATGATGTGATCCCGTTATCAACGACATCCAATGTCCATGGTCAGGAAACCGTAACCATCTATTGATCAACGAGCTAGTCAACTAGATGCTTACTAGGGACATGGTGTTGTCTATGTATCCACACATGTATCTAAGTTTCCTATCAATACAATTATAGCATGGATAATAAACGATTATCATGAACAAGGAAATATAAGAATAACTAATTTATTATTGCCTCTAGGGCATATTCCCAACAGTCTCCCACTTGCACTAGAGTCAATAATCTAGTTCACATCGCCATGTAATTAACGTTCACAGGTCACATCGCCATGTGACCAACATCCAAAGAGTTTACTAGTGTCACTAAACTAGTTCACATCATCATGTGATTAAGACTCAATGAGTTCTGGGGTTTGATCATGTTTTGCTTGTGAGAGAGGTTTTAGTAAACGGGTCTGCAACATTCAGATCCGTATGTACTTCGCAAATCTCTAGGTCATATTGTAAATGCTGCTTCCACACTCCACTTGGAGCTGTTCCAAATGGTTGCTCCACTATACGTATCCGGTTTGCTACTCAGAGTCACTCGAATAGGTGTTAAAGCTTGCATCGACGTAACCCTTTATGCCGAACTCTTTATCACCTCCATAACCGAGAAACATGTCCTTATTACTCCAAGGACAATTTTGACCGCTATCTGATGATCCACTCCTTGATCACCTTTGTACCCTCTTGCGGACATGTGGCAAGGCACACATCAGTGCGGTACACAAGATAGCATACTATGGAGCCTACGTCTAAGCATAGGGACGACCTTCGTCCTTTCTCTCTATTCTGCCGTGGTCGAGCTTTAAGTCTTAACTTCATACCTTACAACTCAGGCAAGAACTCCTTCTTTGATTGATCCATCTTGAACACTTTCAATATCATGTCAAGGTATGTGCTCATTTGAAAGTACCATTAAGCGTTTTGATCTATCCTTATAGATCTTGATGCTCAATGTTCAAGCAGCATAATCCAGGTTTTCCCTTGAAAAACTCCTTTCAAACAACCCTTTATGCTTTCCAGAAATTCTACATCATTTCTGATCAACAATATGTCAACAACATATACTCATCAGAATTTCTATAGTGCTCCCACTCACTTCTTTGGAAATACAAGTTTCTCATGAACTTTGTATAAACCCAAAATCTTTGATCATCTCATCAAAGCGTACATTCCAACTCCGAGATGCTTACTCCAGTCCTTAGAAGGATTGCTGGAGCTTTGCATACTTGTTAGCATCTTTCAGGATTGTCAAAACCTTCTGGTTGTATCACATACAACCTTTCCTCAAGAAAATTGTCGAGGAAACAATGGTTTTTGACATCCTATCTGCAAGATTTCATAAATGATGCAGTAACTGCTAATCCAATTCCAACAGACTCTTAGCATCGCTACGGGTGAGAAAGCCTCACCGTAGTCAACTCCTTGAACTTGTCGGAAATCATCTTAACGACAAGTTGAGCTTTCTTAATGGTGATACATACCATCATTGTCCGTCTTCCTTTTAAAATCCATCTGTACCCAATAGCCTTACGACCATCAAGTAGTTCTTCCAAAGTCTACACTTTGTTTTCATACATGGATCCTCTCTTGGATTTTATGGCCTCGAGCCATTTGCTGGAATCCAGGCCCACCATCGCTTCTCCATAGCTCGTAGGTTCAATATTGTCTAGCAACATGACCTCCAAGACAGGAGTACGTACCACTCTGAAGTAGTACGCATCCTTGTCGACCTACGAGGTTTGGTAGTGTCTTGATCCGAAGTTTCATGGTCGCTATCATAAGCTTCTACTTCAATTGGTGTAGGCGCCATAGGAACAACTTCCTGTGCCCTGCTACACACTAGTTGAAGTGACGGTTCAATAACCTCATCAAGTCTCCACCATCCTCCCACTCAACTTTCCGAGACAAACTTTTCCTCGAGAAAGGACACGATTCAAGAAACAATCCCTATTGCTTTCGGATCTAAATTAGGAGGTATACCCAACTGTTTTGGGTGTCCTATGAAGATGCATTTTATCCGCTTTAGGTTCGAGCTTATCAACCTGAAACTTTTTGACATAAGCGTCGCAGCCCCAAACTTTTAAGAAACGACAACTTAGGTTTCTCCAAACCATAGTTCAAACGGTGTCATCTCTAAGGAATTATGTGGTGCCCTATTAAAGTGAGTGCGGTTGTCCCTAATGCCTAACCCATGAACGATAGTGGTAATTCGATAAGAGACATCATGGTACGCACCATATCCAATAGGGTGCAACTATGATGTTCGTACACACCATCACACTATGGTGTTCTAGGCGGTATTAATTGTGAAACAATTTCCACAATGTCTTAATTGCGTGCCAAAGCTCGTAACTCAGATACTCATCTCTATGATCATATCATAGACATTTTATCCTCTTGTCATGATGATCTTTAACTTCACTCTGAAATTACTTGAACCATTCAATAATTCAGACTTGTGTTTCATCAAGTAAATATACTCAAGATCTACTCAAATCATCCGTGAAGTAAGAGCATAACGATATCCATCTGCGTGCCTCAAAGACTCATTGGACTGCACACATCAAAATGTATTACTTCCAACAAGTTGCTTTCTTGTTCCATTTTTTGAAAACGAGGCTTTCAGTCATCTTGCCCATGTGGTATGATTTGCATGTCTCAAGTGATTCAAAATCAAGTGAGTCCAAACGGTCCATTTGCATGGAGTTTCTTCATGCATATACACCAATAGACATGGTTCGCATGTCTCAAACTTTTCAAAAAACGAGTGAGTCCAAAGATCCATCAACATGGAGCTTCTTCATGGGTTTTATACCAATATGACTTACATGGCAGTGCCACAAGTAAGTGGTACTATCATTACTATCTTATATCTTTTGGCATGAAAATGTGTATCACTATGATCGAGATTCAATAAACCATTCTTTTAGGTGCAAGACCATTGAAGGTATTATTCAAATAAATAGAGTAACCATTATTCTCCTTAAATGAATAATCGTATTGCGATAGACATAATCCAATCATGTCTATGCTCAACGCAAACACCAAATAACAATTATTTAGGTTTAACACCAATCTCGATGGTAGAGGGAGCGTGCGATGCTTGATCACATCAACCTTGGAAACACTTCCAACACATATCGTTAGCTCACCTTTAGTCTCCGTTTATTTCGTAGCTTTTATTTCGAGTTACTAACACTTAGCAACCGAACCGGTATCTAATACCCTGGTGCTACTAGGAGTACTAGTAAAGTACACATTAACATAATGTATATCCAATATACTTGTATCGACCTTGCCAGCCTTCTCATCTACCAAGTATCTAGGGTAATTTTGCTCTTAGTGGATGTTCCCCTTATTACAGAAGCACTTAGTCTCGGGTTTGGGTTCAACCTTGGGTTTCTTCACTAGAGCAGCAGCTGATTTGCCGTTTCATGAAGTATCCCTTCTTGCCCTTGCCCTTCTTGAAACTAGTGGTTTCACCAACCATCAACAATTGATGCTCCTTCTTGATTTCTACTTTCGCGGTGTCAAACATCGCGAATATCTCAAGGATCATCTATCCCACGATATGTTATAGTTCATCACGAAGCTCTAGCAGCTTGGTGGCAATGACTTTGGAGAAACATCACTATCTCATCAGGAAGATCAACTCCCACTCGATTCAAGTGATTGTTGTACTCAGACAATCTGAGCACAAGCTTAATGATTGAGCTTTTCTCCCTTAGTTTGCAGGCTAAGAAAATCGTCGGAGGTCTCATACCTCTTGACGTGGGCACGAGCCTGAAATCCAAATTTCAGCCCTCGAAACATCTTATGTGTTCCGCGACGTTTCAAAAAAGTCTTTGGTGCCTCAATTCTAAACCATTCAACATTACCGAACTATCATGTAGTCATCAAAACGTGTATGTCAGATGTTCGCAACATCCACAGAACACGTTCGAGGTCCAGCACACCGAGCAGGTGCATTAAGGACATAAGCCTTCTACTATCCGCATAATTGCTACTGTCAACTTTCAACTATATTTTCTCTAGGAACATATCTAAAACAGTAGAACTAAAGCGCGAGCTATGATATAATTTGCAAAGGGCTTTTGACTATGTTCAGGATAATTAAGTTCATCTAATGAACTCCCACTCAGACAGACATCCCTCTAGTCATCTAAGTGATTACATGATCCGAGTCAACTAGGCCGTGTCCGATCCTCACGTGAGACGGACTAGTCATCATCGGTGAACATCTTCATGTTGATCGTATCTACTATACGACTCATGCTCGACCTTCGGTCTCTTGTGTCCCGAGGCCATGTGCATACATGCTAGGCTCGTCAAGTCAACCTAAGTGTTTGGCGTGTGTAAATATGGCTTACACCCGTTGTATGTGAACGTTAGAATCTATCACACCCGATCATCACGTGGTGCTTGAAACAACGAACTTTCATAGCGGTGCACAGTTAGGGGAACACTTTCTTGAAATTTTAATGAGGGATCATCTTATTTACTACCGTCGTTCTAAGCAAATAAGATGCATAAACATGATAAACATCACATGCAATCAAAAGTGATATGATATGGCCAATATCATTTTGCTCCTTTGATCTCCATCTTCGGGCTCCATGATCATCATCGTCACCGGCATGACACCATGATCTCCATCATCGTGTCTCCATGAAGTTGTCTCGCCAACTATTACTTCTACTACTATGGCTAACGGTTTAGCAATAAAGTAAAGTAATTACATGGCATTGTTCAATGACACGCAGGTCATACAATAAATTAAGACAACTCCTATGGCTCCTGCCGGTTGTCATACTCATCGACATGCAAGTGTGATTCCTATTACAAGAACATGATCAATCTCATACATCACATATCATTCATCACATTCTTTTGGCCATATCACATCACATAGCATACCCTGCAAAAACAAGTTAGACGTCCTCTAATTGTTGTTTACATGTTTTACGTGGCTGCTATGGGTTTCTAGCAAGAACGTTTCTTACCTACGCAAAACCACAACGTGATATGCCAATTGCTATTTACCCTTCATAAGGACCCTTTTCATCGAATCTGTTCCGACTAAAGTGGGAGAGACTGGCACCCGCTAGCCACCTTATGCAACAAGTGCATGTCATCGGTGGAACTGTCTCACGTAAGTGTACGTGTAAGGTCGGTCCGGCCGCTTCATCCCACAATACCGTCGAAACAAGATTGGACTAGTAACGGTAAGCATATTGAACAAAATCAACGCCCACAACAACTTGTGTTCTACTCGTGCATAGAATCTATGCAATAGACCTAGCTCATGATGCCACTGTTGGGGAACGTAGCAGAAATTCAAAATTTTCTACGCATCACCAAGATCAATCTACGAAGTAATCTAGCAACGAGGGGAAGGAGAGTGCATCTACATACCCTTGTAGATCGCTAAGCGGAAGCATTACAAGAACGCGGATGAAGGAGTCGTACTCGCAGCGATTCAGATCGCGGTTGATTCCGATCTAAGCACCGAACACCGGTGCCTCCGCGTTCAACACACGTACAGCCCGGGGACGTCTCCTCCTTCTTGATCCAGCAAGGGGAGAGGATAAGTTGAGGGAGAACTCTGACAGCACGACGTCATGGTGGTGATGGAGCTCGTGGTTCTTCGGCAGGGCTTTGCCAAGCACTACAGAGGAGGAGGAGGTGTTGGAGGAGGGAGAGGACTGCGCCAGGAGAAGGGTGCGGCTGCCCTCTCTCTCTCTCTCACTATATATAGGGGGAAGGGAGGAGGGGGAGGCGCCCTAGGGTTCCCTAGGGGAGGGGTAGCGGCCATAGGGGAAACCCTAGATGGGTTTTGGCGCCCCCACCCCCTAGGAAACTTGCCCCCCAAGCCGGGAGGGGTGGCTGCCCTAGGGGTGGCGCCCCCACCTCTCTAGGTTACGTGAGATGGGGTGGGAGGGGCGCTCAGCTCCTTAGTGGGCTGATGTGCCCTCTCCCCTTGGCCCATAAGGCCCCCCAAAGCTTGTTGGGGCCTCCGAAACCCCTTTCGGACATGCTGGTCATCACCTGGTACCCCCGGAACAATTCCGGACTCCAATACCCTTCGTCCAATATACCGATCTTCACCTCCGGACCATTCCGGAGCTCCTCGTCATGTCCGGGATCTCATCTGGGACCCCGAACAACCTTCGGTAACCACATACTATTTCCCATAACAACTCTAGCGTCACCGAACCTTAAGTGTGTAGACCCTACGGGTTCGGGAACCATGCAGACATGACCGAGACGTTCTCCGGTCAATAACCAACAGCGGGATCTGGATACCCATGTTGGCTCCCACATGTTCCACGATGATCTCGTCGGATGAACCACGATGTCAAGGATTCAAGCAATCCCGTATGCAATTCCCTTTGTCTAGCGGTATTGTACTTGCCCGAGATTCGATCGTCGGTATCCCGATACCTTGTTCAATCTCGTTACCGGCAAGTCTCTTTACTCGTTCCGTAACACATCATCCCGTGATCAACCCCTTGGTCACATTGTGCACATTATGATGATGTCCTACCGAGTGGGCGGAGATACTTCTCCGTCACACGGAGTGACAAATCCCAGTCTCGATTCGTGCCAACCCAACAGACACTTTCGGAGATACTCGTAGTGCACCTTTATAGCCACCCAGTTACGTTGTGACGTTTGGTACACCCAAAGCATTCCTACGGTATCCGGGAGTTGCACAATCTCATGGTCTAAGGAAATTATACTTGACATTAGAAAAGCTTTAGCATACGAACTACACGATCTTTGTGCTAGGCTTAGGATTGGGTCTTGTCCATCACATCATTCTCCTAATGATGTGATCCCGTTATCAACGACATCCAATGTCCATGGTCAGGAAACCGTAACCATCTATTGATCAACGAGCTAGTCAACTAGAGGCTTACTAGGGACATGGTGTTGTCTATGTATCCACACATGTATCTGAGTTTCCTATCAATACAATTATAGCATGGATAATAAACGATTATCATGAACAAGGAAATATAATAATAACTAATTTATTATTGCCTCTAGGGCATATTTCCAACACTGGGGTTACAAACCCCCAGGGGAAGATATGGGCCATATGGGCCATAGGAGGGAGGCAAGCCAGCCCACGAGAGGTGGCGCCCCCCCTAAGGGAGGAGTACGAATTGGACTAGGGGAGGGGGCGGCTCCCCCCTTTCCTTCTCTTTCTCCCTCTCCTTCCCCCTTTCCCCCTCCGGTAAAAGGAAAGGGGGGACGAATCCTACTAGGACCCCAAGTAGGACTCCTACTTGGGGGCGCGCCTAGGGCCGGCCTCCTCTCCCTCCCTCCTTTATATATGGGGGGGGGGGGCGCCCCTAGAACACACATCAATTGTTCCAAGCTGTGTGCGGCGCCCCCCTCCACAGTTTACGCCTCCGGTCATATTCACTTAGTGCTTAGGCGAAGCCCTGCGCAGATAACTTCACCATCATCTTCACCACGCCGTCATGCTGACAGAACTCTCCCTCGACTCTTTGTTGGATCAAGAGTTCGGGGGACGTCATCAAGCTGAACGTGTGTAGAACTCGGAGGTGCCGTACATTCGGTGCTTAATCGGTTGGATTGAGAAGACGTTTTACTACATCAACTGCGTTAAGCTAACACTTCCGCTTTCAGTCTACGAGGGTACGTGGACACACTCTCCCCCTCTTGTTGCTATGCATCTCCTAGATAGATCTTGCATGAGCATAGGAATTTTTTTGAAATTGCATGCTACATTTCCCAACAGTGGCATCCGAGCCAGGTTTATGTGTAGATGATATGCACGAATTGAACACAAAGAGTTGTGGCCGGTGATAGTCATACTGCTTACCACCAACGTATTATTTTGATTCGGTGGTATTGTTGGATGAAGTGGCCCGGACCAACCTTACATGACCATGTTCATGAGACCGGTTCCACCGACAGACATGCAACTAGTTTTGCATAAAGGTGGCTGGCGGGTGTCTGTTTCTCCAACTTTAGTTGAATCGAATTTGACTACGGTCGGTCCTTGTTGAAGGTTAAAACAGCAAACTTGATGAAACACCGTTGTAATTTTAATGCGTTCCTAGAGAAAGCTAAGTTAAAAGATGATGGCAGCAACTACATGTTGGGGAACGTGGTAATTTCAAAAAAATTCCTACGCACACGCAAGATCATGGTGATGGCATAGCAACGAGAGGGGAGAGTGTATGTCCACGCACCCTCGTGAGACCGTGAAGCGAAGCGTTATAACAACGCTGTTGATGTAGTCGACGTCTTCACGATCCGACCGATCCAAGTACCGAACGCACGGCACCTCCGAGTTCAGCACACGTTCAGCTCGATGACGATCCCGGACCGATCCAAAGAAAGTGTCGGGATGAGTTCCACAAGACGACGGCGTGGTGACGATGATGATGTTCCACCGACGCAGGGCTTCGCCTAAGCTCCGCGATGATATGACTTCTCCGGCGCAGGGCTTCGCCTAAGCTCCGCGACGATATGACCGAAGTGGAATATGGTGGAAGGGGGCACCGCACACGGCTAAGGAACGATCCGTAGATCAACTTCTGTGTTCATGGGGTGCCCCCTACCCCCGTATATAAAGGAGGGAGGGAGGAGGAGGCCGTCCCTAGGAGGGGCGCGCCATGGGGAGTCCTACTCCCATCGGGAGTAGGATTCCCCCTTTCCTAGTCCAACTAGGAGTCCTTCCATGTATTAGGAGTAGGAGACAAGGAAGGGGAAGAGAGAAGGAAGGAAGGAGGGTGCGGCCCTCCCCTAGTCAATTCAGACAAGGCCATGGGGGCGGCCTGCCCTAGGCAGCCCTCTCTCTTTCCGCAGGGCCCAATAAGGCCCAATACTTCTCCCGGCGAATTCCGTAACTCTCCCAGACTCAAAAATACCGAATCACTCGGAACCTTTACGAACTCCGAATATAGTCGTCCAATATATCGATCTTTATGTCTCGACCATTTCGAGACTCCTCGTCATGTCCTCGATCTTATCCGGGACTCCGAACTCCTTCGGTACATCAAAACTCATAAACTCATAATATAACTGTCATCGAAACCTTAAGCGTGCGGACCCTACGGGTTCGAGAACTATGTAGACATGACCTAGAACTATTCTTGGTCAATAACCAATAGCGGAACCTGGATGCTCATATTGGCTCCTACATATTCTACGAAGATCTTTATCGGTCAAACCGCATAACAACATACGTTGTTCCCTTTGTCATCGGTATGTTACTTGCCCGAGATTTGATCGCGGTATCCAATACCTAGTTCAATCTCGTTACGGCAAGTCTCTTTACTCGTTACGTGATGCATCATTCCGTAACTAACTCATTAGCTACATTGCTTGCAAGGCTTATAGTGATGTGCATTACCGAGAGGGCCAGAGATACCTCTCCGACAATCGGAGTGACAAAACCTAATCTCAAATACGCCAACCCAACATGTACCTTTGGAGACACCTGTAGTACTCCTTTATAATCACCCGATTCGTTGTGACGTTTGGTAGCACACAAAGTGTTCCTCCGGTAAACGGGAGTTGCATAATCTCATAGTTGCAGGAACTTTGTATAAGTCATGAAGAAAGCATAAGCAACATACTAAACGATCAAGTGCTAAGCTAACGGAATGGGTCATGTCAATCACATCATTCTCCTAATGATGTGATCCCGTTAATCAAATGACAACTCATGTCTATGGTTAGGAAACATAACCATCTTCGATTAACGAGCTAGTCAAGTAGAGGCATACTAGTGACACTGTTTGTCTATGTATTCACACATGTATTATGTTTCCGGTTAATACAATTCTAGCATGAATAATAAACATTTATCATGATATAAGGAAATAAATAATAACTTTATTATTGCCTCTAGGGCATATTTCCTTCAGTCTCCCACTTGCACTAGAGTCAATAATCTAGTTCACATCGCCATGTGATTTAACATCAATAGTTCACATCTATATGTGGTTAACACCCATAGTTCACATCGACATGTGACCAACACCCAAAGGGTTTACTAGAGTCAGTAATCTAGTTCACATCGCTATGTGATTAACACCCAAAGAGTACTAAGGTGTGATCATGTTTTGCTTGTGAGATAATTTTAGTCAACGGTCTGTCACATTCAGAGCCGTAAGTATTTTGCAAATTTCTATGTCTACAATGCTCGCACGGAGCTACTCTAGCTAATTGCTCCCACTTTCAATATGTATCCAGATTGAGACTCAGAGTCATCTAGATTAGTGTTAAAACTTGCATCGACGTAACCCTTTACGACGAACCTTTTTTCACTTCCATAATCGAGAAACATATCCTTATTCTACTAAGGATAATTTTGACCGCTGTCCATTGATCTACTCCTAGATCACTATTGCACTCCCTTGCCAAGATTAGTGGTAGGGTATGCAATAGATCTAGTACAAAGCATGACATACTTTATAGAACCTATGGCTGATGCATAGGGAATGACTTTCATTCTCTTTCTATCTTCTGCCGTGGTCGAGTTTTGAGTCTTACTCAATCTCACACCTTGTAACACAGGCAAGAACTCTTTCTTTGACTGTTCCATTTTGAACTACTTCAAAATCTTGTCAAGGTATGTATTCATTGAAAAACTTATCAAGCGTCTTGATCTATCTCTATAGATCTTGATGCTCAATATGTAAGCAGCTTCACCGAGGTCTTTCTTTGAAAAACTCCTTTCAAACACTCCTTTATGCTTTGCAGAATAATTCTACATTATTTCCGATCAACAATATGTCATTCACATATACTTATCAGAAAGGCTGTAGTGCTCCCACTCACTTTCTTGTAAATACAGGCCTTTCCAAACATCTGTATAAAATCATATGCTTTGATCAACACATCAAAGCGTATATTCCAACTCCGAGATGCTTGCACCAGTCCATTGATGGATCGCTGGAGCTTGCACATTTTGTTAGCACCTTTAGGATTGACAAAATCTTCGGTTGCATCATATACAACTCTTCTTTAAGAAAACCATTAAGGAATGCAGTTTTCACATCCATTTGCCGATTTCATAAAATGTGGCAATTGCTAACATGATTCGGACAGACTTTTAAGCATCGATACAAGTGAGAAAATCTCATTGTATTCAACATCTTGAACTTTGTCTAAAACCTTTTTCGACAAGTCTAGCTTTGTAGATAGTAACACTACTATCAACATCATCTTCCTCTTGAAGATCCATTTATTTAACATGGCTTGCTGATCATCGAGCAAGTCAATTAAAGTCCATACTTTTGTTCTCATACATGGATCATATCTCAGATTTTATGGCCTCAAGCCATTTCATGAATCTGGGCTCATCATCGCTTCCTCATAGTTCGTAGGTTCATCATGGTCTAGTAACATGACTTCCGAACATGATTACCATACCACTCTGTGCGGATCTTACTCTGGAAGATCTACGAGGTTTGGTAGCAACTTGATCTGAAGTTTCATGATCATCATCATTAACTTCCTCACTAATTGGTGTAGGAATCATGGAACTGATTTCGTGATGAACTACTTTCCAATAAGGAGAAGGTACAATTACCTCATCAAGTTCTACTTTCCTCCCACTCACTTCTTTCGAGAGAAACTTCTTCTCTAGAAAGGATCCATCTTAGCAACGAAAAACTTGCCTTCGGATCTGTGATAGAAGGTGTACCCAATAGTTACCTTTGGGTATTCTATGAAGACGCACTTCTCCGATTTGGGTTCGAACTTATCAGGTGAAACCTTTTTCACATAAGCATCACAACTCCAAACTTTAAGAAACGACAGCTTAGGTTTACTGTTTAAACCATAGTTCATACGGTGTCGCCTCAACGGATTTAGATGGTGCCCTATTAAACGTGAATGTAGCTGTCTCTAATGCATAACCCCAAAACGATAGTGGTAAATCGGTAAGATACATCATAGATCGCACCATATCAAAATAAAGTACGGTTACGATGTTCGGACACACCATAACGTTGTGGTGTTCCAAGTGGCGTGAGCTGTGAAACTATTCCACATTGTTTTAATTGAAGACCAAACTCGTAACTCAAATATTCATCTCCACGATCAGATCGCGGAAACTTTATTTTCTTGTTGCGATGATTTTCCACTTCACTCTGAAATTCTTTGAACCTTTCAACTATTTCAGACTTATGTTTCATCAAGTAGATATACCCATATCTACTCAAATCATCTTGTGAAGGTCAGAAAAATAACGATACTTGCCACGAGCATCAACACTCATTGGATCGCATACATCGGTATATATGTGTTATTTCCAACAAGTCAAGTAGCTTGTTCCATTGTTCCGGAGAACGGAGTTTTAGTCATCTTGCCCAAAAGGCACGGTTCGCAAGCATCAAATGATTCATAACCAAGTGATTCCAAAAAATCCATCCTTATGGAGTTTCTTCATGCGCTTTATACCGATATGACCCAAACGGCAGTGCCACAAATAAGTTGCACTATCATTATTAACTTTGCATCTTTTGGCATCAATATTATGAATATGTGTATTACTACGATCGAGATCCAAAACTATTTTTATTGGGTGTATGACCATTGAAGGTTTTATTCATTTAAACAGAACAACAATTATTCTTTGACTTTAAATGAATAACCGTTTTGCAATAAACATGATCAAATCATATTCATGCTCAACGCAAACGCGAAATAACATTTATTTAGGTTCAACACTAATCCCGAGAGTATAGGGAGTGTGCGATGATGATCATATCAATCTTGGAACTACTTCCAACACTCATCGTCACTTCCCTTCAACTAGTTTCATTCATTACGCAACTCCGTTTCAAGTTACTACTCTTAGCAATTGAACCAAGATCAAATACCGAGGGGTTGCTACGAACACTAGTAAAATACACATCAATAATCAGTATATCAAATATACCTTTGTTCACTTTGCCATCCTTCTTATCCGCCAAATACTTGGGGTAGTTCCGCTTCTAGTGACCAGTTCCATTGCAGCAAAAGCACTTAGTCTCGTGCTTAGGTCCAGACTTGGGCTTCTTCACTCGAGCAGCAACTTGCTTGCCGTTCTTCTTGAAGTTCCCTTCTTCCCTTTGCCCTTTTCCTTGAGACTAGTGGTCTTGTCAATCATCAACACTTGATGCTCTTTCTCGATTTCTACCTTCACGATTTCAACATCACGAAGAGCTCGGGAATCGTTTTCGTCATCCCTTGCATACTATAGTTCATCACGAAGTTCTAGTAACTTAGTGATGGTGACTTAGAGAATTCTGTCAATCACTATCTTATCGGGAGATTAACTCCCACTTGATTCAAGCGATTGAAGTACCTGCACAATCTGAGCACATGCTCACTAGTTGAGCGATTCTCCTCCATCTTTTAGCTATAGAACTTGTTGGAGACTTCATATCTCTCAACTCGGTATTTGCTTGAAATATTAACTTCAATTCTGGAACATCTCATATGGTCCATGACGTTCAAAACGTCTTTGAAGTCCCGATTCTAAGCCGTTAAGCATGGTGCACTAAACTATCAAGTAGTCATCATATTGAGCTAGTCAAACGTTCATAACGTCTGCATCTGCTCCTGCAATAGGTCTGTCACCTAGCGGTGCATCAAGGACATAATTCTTCTATGCAGCAATGAGGATAAACCTCAGATCACGGATCCAATCCGCATCATTGCTACTAACATCTTTCAACACAGTTTCTCTAGGAACATATCAAAACAAACATATGAAGCAATAACGCGAGCTATTGATCTACAACATAATTTGCAAAATACTACCAGGACTAAGTTCATGATAAATTTAAGTTTAATTAATCATATTAAAAACTCCCACTTAGACAGACATCTCTCTAGTCATCTAAGTGATTACGTGATCCAGATCAACTAAAACATGTCCGATCATCACGTGAGATGGAGTAGTTTCAATGGTGAACATCACTATGTTGATCATATCTACTATATGATTCACGCTCGACCTTTCGGTCTCCGTGTTCCGAGGCCATATCTGCATATGCTAGGCTCGTCAAGTTTACCTGAGTATTCTGCGTGTGCAAAACTGGCTTGCACCCGTTGTAGATGGACGAGAACTTATCACACCCGATCATCACGTGGCGTCCGGGTACTACGAACTTTTAGCAACGGTGCATACTCAGGAGAACACTTCTTGATAATTTTAGTGAGAGATCATCTTATAATGCTACCGTCAATCAAAGCAAGATAAGATGCATAAAGGATAAACATCACATGCAATCAATATAAGTGATATGATATGGTCATCATCATCTTGTGCTTGTGATCTCCATCTCCAAGCACCGTCATGATCACCATCGCCACCGGGCGCGACACCTTGATCTCCATCGTAGCATCGTTGTCGCCTCGCCAACTATTGCTTCTACGACTATCGCTATGCTTAGTGATAAAGTAAAGCAATTACATGGCTTTTGCATTTCATACAATAAAGCGACAACCATATGGCTCCTGCCGATTGCCGATAACTCGGTTACAAAACATGATCATCTCATACAATAAAATATAGCATCACGTCTTGACCACATCACATCACAACATGCCCTGCAAAAACAAGTTAGACGTCCTCTACTTTGTTGTTGCAAGTTTTACGTGGCTGCTACGGGCTGAGCAAGAACCGTTCTTACCTACGCATCAAAACCACAACGATAGTTTGTCAAGTTGGTGCTGTTTTAACCTTCGCAAGGACCGGGCGTAGCCACACTCGGTTCAACTAAAGTGAGCGAGACAGACACCCGCCGGTCACCTTTAAGCAACTAGTGCTCGGAGCGGTGAAACCAGTCTCGCGTAAGCGTACGCGTAATGTCGGTCCGGCCGCTTCATCTCACAATACCGCTGAACCAAAGTATGACATCTTTGGTAAGCAGATGACTTATATCGCCCACAACTCACTTGTGTTCTACTCGTGCATATTACATCAACGCATAAAACCAGGCTCGGATGCCACTGTTGGGGAACGTGGTAATTTCAAAAAAATTCCTACGCACACGCAAGATCATGGTGATGGCATAGCAACGAGAGGGGAGAGTGTATGTCCATGTACCCTCGTAGACCGAAGCGGAAGCGTTATAACAACGCTGTTGATGTAGTCGACGTCTTCACGATCCGACCGATCCAAGTACCGAACGCACGGCACCTCCGAAGTTCAGCACACGCTCAGCTCGATGACGATCCCGGACTCCGATCCAGCAAAGTGTCGGGATGAGTTCCGTCAAGACGACGGCGTGGTGACGATGATGATGTTCCACCGACGCAGGGCTTCGCCTAAGCTCCGCGATGATATGACTTCTCCGGCGCGAGGGCTTCGCTTAAGCTCCATGACGATATGACCGAAGTGGAATATGGTGGAAGGGGCACCGACACGGCTAAGGAACGATCCGTAGATCAACTGTGTTCATGGGGTGCCCCTGCCCCGTATATAAAGGAGGGAGGGAGGAGGAGGCCGTCCCTAGAAGGCGCGCCATGGGGAGTCCTACTCCCACGGGAGTAGGATTCCCCTTCCTAGTCCAACTAGGAGTCCTTCCATGTATTAGGAGTAGGAGACAAGGAAGGGAAGAGAGAAGAGAAGGAAGGAGGGGTGCGGCCTCCCCTAGTCCAATTCAGACAAGGCCATGGGGGCGGCCTGCCCTAGGCAGCCCTCTCTCTTTCCGCAGGGCCCAATAAGGCCCAATACTTCTCCCCGGCGAATTCCCGTAACTCTCCGGTACTCCGAAAAATACCCGAATCACTCGGAACCTTTACGAACTCCGAATATAGTCGTCCAATATATCGATCTTTATGTCTCGACCATTTCGAGACTCCTCGTCATGTCCTCGATCTTATCCGGGACTCCGAACTCCTTGGTACATCAAAACTCATAAACTCATAATATAACCGCCATCGAAACCTTAAGCGTGCGGACCCTACGGGTTCGAGAACTATGTAGACATGACCTAGAACTATTCTTGGTCAATAACCAATAGCGGAACCTGGATGCTCATATTGGCTCCTACATATTCTACGAAGATCTTTATCGGTCAAACCGCATAACAACATACGTTGTTCCCTTTGTCATCGGTATGTTACTTGCCCGAGATTTGATCGCCGTATCCAATACCTAGTTCAATCTCGTTACCGGCAAGTCTCTTTACTCGCACGTAATGCATCATTCCGTAACTAACTCATTAGCTACATTGCTTGCAAGGCTTATAGTGATGTGCATTACCGAGAGGGCCAGAGATACCTCTCCGACAATCGGAGTGACAAAACCTAATCTCAAATACGCCAACCCAACATGTACCTTTGGAGACACCTGTAGTACTCCTTTATAATCACCCGATTCGTTGTGACGTTTGGTAGCACACAAAGTGTTCCTCCGTAAACGGAGTTGCATAATCTCATAGTTGCAGGAACTTTGTATAAGTCATGAAGAAAGCATAAGCAACATACTAAACGATCAAGTGCTAAGCTAACGGACTGGGTCATGTCAATCACATCATTCTCCTAATGATGTGATCCCGTTAATCAAATGACAACTCATGTCTATGGTTAGGAAACATAACCATCTTCGATTAACGAGCTAGTCAAGTAGAGGCATACTAGTGACACTCTGTTTGTCTATGTATTCACACATGTATTATGTTTCCGGTTAATACAATTCTAGCATGAATAATAAACATTTATCATGATATAAGGAAATAAATAATAACTTTATTATTGCCTCTAGGGCATATTTCCTTCACTACACGGACTGGGTCCGTAACTTGAGGATTATCCTCATTGTTGCATAGAAGAATTATGTCCTTGATGCACCGCTAGGTGAAAGGCCTGCTGCAGGAGCAGATTCTGATGTTATGAACGCCTGGCAAGCTTGATCTTATGACTACTCGATAGTTCAATGTGCCATGCTCTACGGCTTAGGATCGGGACTTCAAAGACGTTTTGAACGTCATGGAGCATATGAGATGTTCCAACAGTTGAAGTTAATATTTCAAGCAAATGCCCGAGTTGAGAGATATGAAGTATTCAACAAGTTCTATAGTTGCAAGATGGAGGAGAACAGTTCTGTCAGTGAACATATACTCAGAATGTCTGGGTATCATAACCACTTGACTCAACTGGGAGTTAATCTTCCAGATGATAGTGTTATTGACAGAGTTCTTCAATCACTGCCACCAAGCTATAAAGGCTTCGTGATCAACTATAATATGCAAGGG